>CM061532.1:191507364-192230514 GCA_030545055.2 Neoaliturus tenellus
TTTGAAAGCATTTCCATCAAATTCTGTCAATATTTATAGAAACTGTAGCAATTTAAGACTGCAATGTACTGTCAAGTTAAAAATTTTCGAGTAGACCTGTTTTCTGTTATGACAACTGTTATATGCTTTATAATGTAACCAAATTGATACAGTAAGTCACTAGTACCTAGTTATTGAAGAAAAAGTAGATTAGGCCTATTAAAAAGACCAAATATCTTTATATTGTCCAAAATTGGAAAATTTACTTGTACTGTAGGCTATTGTTTTTAATGCCGGATTATATCTTGTGTTTTTTGTCACATTAACCACTGCTGGTTGTTAAATCAAATGCTTCAACTAGGTATTGAAAGTCAAAATGGACATGAAATTAACACTTGCAAATAATTATTGTCATTTAAAAAAAAGTGCACTTATGGGAGAAATTGTACAGTGGAAAACCTTGTTGATTTTTTTTTTTTTTACTTTTGTCACTGCCTGTACTTCTTTAAAGGAACACAAAAACCCTTGTAATAAATTGAAACAGTACTGGTATATTCTGGAGTCTGGTAGAGTGCATCTGTTTCACAGGGTCCTTGAAGGACAACTTCCACGCCAGCACCACCGCATGGAGGAACCTGGGACGGGCCGGTGGGGATACCCTCCGCTCCCTAGGACTTCTATTTACCATTTATTTACCATTTACCATCCGCATCTTCTCCGTAGTCCTCAGAGACCAGGGAATCGTCATCTTCAAAGCTTCATTCTTCTGGGGTGAAGAATGTGTGAGTGTATGTGTGTGAGTGTGTAGTGTTTAGTGAGCGTTTATTTATGGTCATCCAAAAATTCAGACAGCCTATAATAAGGTCTGTCAGTTAAATATAGTTTTAATTTTCTTTTAAATAAGTTTAAGTTTGTAGTTTGTTTGAGGCTTTCTGGCAACAAATTATGCATTTTGATTCACATGTAATTTGGGGTCTTGCTTGTTTTAGTTAACCTATGTTGATTAAGATTAAAGTTAGTTTTGGATCTTAGATTGTGCTCATGGCAATTAATTCTTAGTTGAGAGGGATTGGTTTTTGTCAATGTTATGATCTCATAAAGGTACAGGGATGTGATTTTCAGGATATGGTTTTGGATGAAATGGGGTTTACAGTGGTCCCTGGGTTGTAATCCTTCAATGATTCTGATCGCCCGTTTTTGTAGTGTCAAGATTTTTTGAAGGTTGTTTTCACTCGTAGCTCCCCAGGCTACAATACCATATCTCAAGTGTGAAGAGAACAATGCGTGATATGCTGTGATGGTAATTTCTTTATTGGTGACACTACGGATCCTTCTGAGGGCGTATAGTACTTGAGATAGTCTTCTGTGAAGATTTTGGATATGGTTATTCCAAGTTAGGTTGCCATCTAGAGTGATACCAAGGTATTTTACTTGATTTTCTGCCATTTCAGAGGGTTCATGTCTGGGGTTGAAAGTTTTGAAGTTGACAATTATTGTTTTTTGTTTATTTATTGTAAGACCAATTTCATTGTAGGCAGTTGTGAAGGTTTGGAGCAGGCTTTCAATGGTTTCTTGATTTTTCTTTAATTTTTCTTGATGGTTTCTTGGTTTCTCCTGCTCTACGTTACGTACCTGACTCTACCACCATGAACTGAAACCAGCTGTGATATTTTTGTTGTAACTTATTTATTTGTTGTCCCTGTTGTTGTTTTGTAATTCTATTTTTGTTATTTAGTTTTAAGAAAAATGTTTTGCAATCTTGGAAAATAATTTTGAGGACGGGGCCTCCCTTGGAAATGATAAACAAGGTCAAGGTTGTATATGTAAATAAATTAGCTTCCAAATGATGTGTTTAAGGAGGAATATTTTTCCATAATAATTCTTTGTTGTAAAATAAATATTTTGTTTTCTTGGCCTGGAAAGACTAGTCTCATTTGAGTGACCCATCCACCTTATTGTTTGTTTGTTTTTCTTGTAGGTTTGTGAGCCCCTCCTCGCCCCCGTCCTCATGGGACACGCTTCCAGGTCCTGGTTGTAGTGAGGCTGGGTGCGGAGACGAGGTGGCGGTTCATAAGGCGGCGACATAGCCTACTAATGGATTTTTCACCGGACCAAGAACCGGACCGAGCATCGTACCGGGCAAAAACAGCAAGTCTGGTAGTACGTCAGGAGTCTAGACCGAGCACCGGACCGTGAGCTCTAGCCCTCCGAGCGTTATTCATCGATTTTTCGACTCTTTGAAAACGTGATGTAACTTTATAATGAAATTACAGAAATGGACCCGTGGACACTACCGCTGTTACCAAGAGGTTCTAAGCTATCCAAAAACACCCATTTCAAATGGCGGATCGTGATTGGTTGTTTGTTGGATGGAATGAAACATCTGGGAAGAGTGGTAACTTTGTAAACATTGAAATATGTATTTTACCAATTGATTTAAGGTTATAAATGATTAAAAGTGTTACTAATACTGTTAATTTACATTATTGGAATAAATTAATATGTTTTATCAAGTTTATAAACATAAATATCAGTAGGAATTAGTATAATATTCCTAGCTTGATTTTACATGTGTTCTTATGGGATTAGGGTAAGTACCATATAGGACATTATTAGGTTTTAATGCTTCTAGCCTATATTAATTATACATTTTCTTAAACTGCATGAAATTCTAAACAAAATGTATATCTTGGAATTTTGATTATCTGTTTCTAAAATTATTTTTGAGTAGAGCAAATAAGTTACATAAAATATTTTTTTTCAACCTATAGCCTAATTTTGGTAACAATTAGTAAGGGTAATTATTATTTTATTTATAGATAGTACAGTTTATTTACTTTTTATAATATATACATTTATAGTGCTAGGTCATAAAATATATTTTTTATTTTTTTTTTATTTGAAAGTATGCAAATCTTTGAAAAAATGCGTAACGCTCCAGGGGTGCTATATTGAACGCTCGGATGGCTAGAGGTTGTTATCTAGCGAAACATCAAGGAAAAGTTCGGTCCGATGTACGATAGTGTGTCAGGGTCAATTTAGCTCCAAACACCGTCGCGAACACTCACATTTTAACCGATAGACCCACTCCCTGCATCCTCTGGCGCTCTCACTCACTCATGACATCCCTCTCTCTTTCTAAACTTCCATCATCGCGCTCGGTGAATCTGCCCCGTACGATGCTCAGTCCAAGATCTTGTTTGGGGAAATGTTCGGAGTAAATTTACCTTCCTGTATGGAGCAATGTTCGGTACAATACTCGGTCTGATGTACGGTCTAGTGGAATAAAGTCCGGTAGTGTGTAGCCGCCTTTACACTTCCTGAACAAATTAAAGAGTAAAAACACTTTTTTCTGTGTTTCCTATTCCACAAAGCATTCAAAATCGAACCAAGGCTGCTTATACCGTTGTGTCGTTTTCCCACGCGCTGTTTTGAAGAGGCTGGTGTTTTTGTATTATACACTGATATCTAAAAATTGATATTGATATCTAAAAACAATTTTTTTGCGGCTTGTTGACAGAAAGTTACGTAGTTTATTACTATACTTTGTGGTGTCTGCTTTCGTCCACGATAAATTTGGCAATAAAGGTAATACACCGTTATCTTCCGAGACGATTTTGTAAACAAAGATAGGTATATAATAATATGAATGAAACGTGATTCGATCTCAGATGTGGTAATGCTCAAAATCATGTATATGGGTTCCAGCCGATTGATACCACCTCCAAATCAAATACTTAAATTCCTGCACTGCTGCAAAACTTAAATTCTCCTTCCTTCTCATTATCAGATGAACGAGCTCGGTTTGAATAGAAAGAAGCCTTTTTGCACTGACATTTTAACATTGATTTTTTCATCTATTAAATATCCTCAACAATAATGCAAGAAGTCAAAACTCTGGTGTTTATTTGTTGAAACAAATTTTGAATCTGTAACATGTGGATTCTAATTATTTAGTTACATAACAGCTGATTTTATAATTCTTACTGTTGCTTTTGTTTTTAAAATTCAAATGCAGTTCTACAAAAAAATATATCTGATAGGATTTTACCACAATTACTAAGTATAAACAGCTCATATAGGTGATTAATATAAGTGAGCCAAAAGTTTATTCTAAAACGATAAGAAGAACCGGAAAGATATTAAAGGTAAAAAATTATGATTTTCTTGATAATGCTGGGTCTTTTATATTGTGAATATCGTAATACGTTGGCTAACTTCGAAATGTTAAATGCAAATCCTTCATTTTTATAGAGTGCATTCTGCCCACAAAAATTGGGATTTACAATTTTGAAAAGTCTTTTTCAATATGGCAGGCAACAAATTAAAAAAAATTTCTTATGAAGTAAACGTTTATTTAAAGTTTTAACGTTTCAATTTAATGCATTTATATTGTGTACGCTGTTTCTATTTTACCACTCAAGTGGTGCCACCATTGTAATATTAGAAACGGCAAGATTAAGAGAAAACTTCAAATGGGGAACATTACTTAACTTTTTATCACGATTAAAAATATTAATTCCATTTTTTCAAATGGCCACCATTTTCCAAAATGGCGGTCAACTTAAAAATTTCTGATGGAACACCCTACATTTTATGTTTTTTTTTTTTTTTTTTTTTTAATTTCTATGTAATTTTAGGACTTTTTTTATTCTTTGACATTTTTCTCTAAACCGAACGGTTAGGGAGCTAGAGGCAATTAAAGTTTAGTTTTAGTTCCGTAAGAATATGGGCAAACTTTAACTGCCCATATCTCCGAACAAATTTGATGTCTTAAATTGCTGTTTTTAAGTACTTTTTTATAATTACAATATAACATTTTTAGAAATTTATTTTGTTGTCCTCCATATAGTAAATAAGTTAATTTATCTGTAAATGATAATTTGTATGAGTGAAATGTTCTTGAAATATAATTTTAAGACATTTTTGTTCTTGAGTATTTTTTATTTTACTGAATGGTTTCGGAGATATGGGCAGATAAAGTTTGCTCCATGTTGTTCTTATGGAACTAAAAGTGAACTTTAATTGCCTCTAGCTCCCTAACCGTTAAGTTCAGAGAAAATTGTCAAAGAATAAAAAAGTCTTAAAATTATATAGACATTTTAAAAACATAAAATGTAGGGTGTTCCATAAGAAATTTTAAAGTTAGCCGCCATTTTCCAAAATGGCGGCCATTTACAAAAAAATGGAACTAATATTTTTAATCGTGATAAAAATTAAGGAATATTCCCCATTTAAAGGTTTCTCTAAATCTTACCGTTTCCAATATCACAATGGTGGCACCACTTGAGTGAATCACCCTGTATATTTGTATGAATGTGTCCCTAGACACGATAACTGTCGTAAAAACTGTCCGATCGAGACCAAATTTGGTAGAGATGTGTAATCCTACCTTTATTCGGATGAGTTCGTAAACCAGATATATCGACCTACCGGAAGGAATAGTTTTGGGGAGTTTTGTACCCCAAAACTGGGTATGTATGGAGAATAGACTGTAGCCTATTTTAATTGTTTTTTTTTTTTAGAATAACTTCAATACCTGCATTTCTCATTTATAAAACAAAATATTTTCTTGATTAAACAATAATAGTTATTGGAAATTTGCTAAGTACGCTAGTCTACTGCGACGGGGGTATATGACAAACATAATACCTTTACTTTTTACAATTCAATTCATAATATTTATATTCTCCAGAATAAATATATTATATTGTTCAGTTAATCATTCAAACTTCCGATGGGCCTATAATTAAAAATTCACAAAATTTAAAGTACCTACCATCAATAAATAAATTATTAAGATCACGCAGTCACAGCAATATTTTCCCCCTCCAAATACAACAACAAAGGCCTACAATAAGACATCAGCCTTTCTAGACAGGCGTATTCCATAAATTTTACTAATAAATTTGGTTTGATAGAATATCTTATACTCTAAAACAAGCTCCGTTTGTCCGGGCAAAAATTTTTTTCGCTCCAAGGATTTTAGATTTTTTTATTAAATATGGGGTTTTTGGCCAACAGAAATCGATTGGAGCTGTCCCATAGCTGGGAAAAATCCTGTTTTCGCGCTAGAGCCCTTCAAAGTTTCCATGTTATCCTTATGGAGATTTTATTAATTGAACAAAAATCAGCTGATAACTGTAGATATAAACCAATGTGTTACATCTTTAACCGGTAGTTTAAGACAATTATACCAAAGTGGACCCGTCGGCTTGGCGAGTGAGCGAAGCGAACAAGCTTTGTAATAATTTTACCGAGCTTAAGCTCGGTCCCCCTGGTACTTTTTATTTAAATAAGGGAACTAAATTAGTTAATTTTGTACAACTTATAAACTTATTGGAAAAATAAATACCCCAGACATAGCAGCAGCAGAAGTAGCAGCAGACATGTGTACTCAGCGAATTTCCAACGGAGTTTCAGTATTTTTTCTATTCCCCCATAAAAAAATACCACGCAGACTGGGACGGTGCATGGCGTCGTCCTGTAATCCAGCTACTTGGAGGTCATGAATTGTGGATAGTTATAAGTGATGGCTTGTGGATGCGATATTTCCTGGTGGGGATTAACGTCATTTATTTATTTATTTATTTATTTATTTACGGCAAAACGCCAATTCACAGAGATGATAATACGCACTAGTGAATACTAGTTCCTCCATATAGACCATACTCATAATTAGACCAATTTGTATATATGAGGTCGAAATTGTGGTTCGGATGCCACGTTAAACTGTAGGTCCCTAGATGCCATTGTCTGTTGGGCTATCAATTGACAGTCCTGTCGGCCTTAGTCAGTAACAAGACTACAAGATCGTGCCACAATCGTCCTACACTCATCTCTCATTCATACTTGACTTAAACTAACTATTTAGTTAGGTTACCATTTCAATAAAGGTATTAAAAACTGGGGTTGAGAAAGTAGGTTTGTCGCCATATGGGTTTTGTTAGTAAATAAAATTTAAACCGTACCTAGTAAATGTACACACTAAATTTTATCAAGCAATGGTTTACTTTTCAACTACCCCATAAACCCCATGAGGGTGAGTACTTAGGTTTGCTGCCATTTGGTCCTTGAAAGCAAATTTAGGTTAAACTCTTCCTAATTAATATACATATTAAATTTTTGACCTAAATATGTCAATAAATAAAAAAAATAGAAGGTTTTCTTTATTTCCCATAAGAATAACATAGAAAACATATTTTATTGGATTTTCTCCATAACCATTTAGGCCAAGTTAGTAATGCAAAATACTAAATTGTTTACTTTTTTGAGCTTTTATAATGTATTAAAATTGTTGGATTTAAAAAATTAAGGTATAAAATGTCAAAAGCCCATTTTGACCCATTTTAAACCCCATAAAACCCCGTTCCCATGGTGCGATTATTCTGGTTCTCAAACTCATTCAAGTAGATGCTGGCTTATACCCCTGTACCAAATGTCATAAAATTCGGAGGTTCCTTTCAAAAGTTATCGTGTTCACGGATACACACGCACACACATATATATACACATGTATCTCAATTTGAATGAACAGTGTTTTTGGCTTCTATGGGACTCAAAACAAAAATTTTCATGGTCCCGGGCTTAGGTCTTACCATAACTGCTACCGTAATAGCGTATTCCCTATAGGGAAATTCGATAAAAAGTAAATATATATATATATATATATATATATATATATATATATATATATATATATTCAATAAATAAAACATTTCAACAAGAGCACCCTTTTGAGAATGAAAACTTTTATTATTTTTGGTGACTACATGTTTCGGGACATTAGCCCATCTTCATGGTCATTGTACAAATAAAACTCTAACCTATTATTAATAAATAAACTTTTGTATCATAAACAATGTTATTATCAGGTGTTTCACTTTGCAGGTTAAATTTCTTCTATCTATTTCATTTGTAGTTTAGTTATTCTTTCAAAGATAGGATTATTTGATGGTATTTGATTATTAATAAGTTGCTGAGGGTTCTCTTTGTGTGCTATAAATATTCTTAACTCTTCTGTAACATTCAGCTTTTCCCCTTTGGACATGTAATTTAGTATTTCTAAGTTGTCATTCATGCTCGAGTAGCTGTGATTGTCAGATAGGAGGTGTTCAGCATAATTGGACTTCATAGTGGTTCTATTATTGCTTCTTAAAGCCTGAATATGTTCTTTGAATCGTGCTTGAAATGACCTGCCTGTCTGACCGATGTAAAATTTGTCACAATCTGAGCATTTTATTTTGTAAAGTCCTGATTGTGTGTAATCCTTGGTTTTCTTCTCTCTTTGCTTGGATAGTTTTCCAATCAGATTGAACGCGTTATTTCTTGTCTCAAAGCTTAATGCAATATCTGTGTTTTCAAAGGTCTTACGAATTGCCCTGTTCATTACTGTATTGTATGGCACTTTAATATATTTTTTCTTTTGGATGTCAGTTTGATCTTTTGTTTCTTGATTTCGTTTCCTCTTCATGTTTTTTATCATTCTATCAACAATATCTGATTTGTATCCATTTTTCTGCGCTAGATATCTGATAATATTCTTTTCTTTGTCAAATTCTTCTTTAGCAAGAGATATGGTTAGCAACCTATTTACCATAGAACGGAAGCCAGCCATTTTATACTTCCAGGGATGATTGGATTTTGAAGGTATCAACAGATCAGTTTGTGTAGGTTTTCTATAAATTTTAAAGGTGTGCTGGTTCCTGTTTCTAGCAATCGTGACGTCTAAGAAATTTATTTCCTCTTTTTGAACTTCTTTTGTAAATTTTATTTTCTTCGAAAGTGAGTTTAGATATATATTTATATATATTTATATATATTTATAGCACACAAAGAGAACCCTCAGCAACTTATTAATAATCAAATACCATCAAATAATCCTATCTTTGAAAGAATAACTAAACTACAAATGAAATAGATAGAAGAAATTTAACCTGCAAAGTGAAACACCTGATAATAACATTGTTTATGATACAAAAGTTTATTTATTAATAATAGGTTAGAGTTTTATTTGTACAATGACCATGAAGATGGGCTAATGTCCCGAAACATGTAGTCACCAAAAATAATAAAAGTTTTCATTCTCAAAAGGGTGCTCTTGTTGAAATGTTTTATTTATTGATTATATTAGCAGCCCTACAATTTGAATGTAAAATAGGCATATATATATATATATATATATATATATATATATATATATATATATATATATTATATTACAAACAATTGATGTGTTATCATTTCTTTTTGAATATATGTAACTGTTGCATTATTTAATAAATAGTTATAGAATTATAAATTAAAATATAGATTGATTTATTATAAATTTTATTTATAAAATGTAATGAATAGTTATATAGCGTAATTATAAATTAATGTAGTTAGATTTATTATCAATTTTATTAATTACATTAATAAAAATATTTAAAAATAAAATAAAAAGATACATAAATACCACCGTGGCAGCAGACCTGCGTACACTAAGCGAAATTCTTACAGAATTTTGATATTTTTATTTCCCCATGAACACCACATAGGGATGAGCACTTTGGTTTGGTGCCATATGTTTGCAAAAATAAGTTAAATCTTACTAAGTGAATGTACATACCAAATTTTATCAAGCTATGTTAATAAATAAGAAAGATAGATGGTTTTGTTGATTTTCCTTGTATGTATAACCATTTAAGCCAAGTAAAAATATAAAAATACTAAATTGTTGGTTTTTTGGGCTCTTTTAAATGGTTAAATTTTTTGAATTTTAAAAATTGTGGTCAAAAAAGAAAAACACCCATTTTTTACCCTTGAGAAACTCCATAAAACCCCGTTAACATTGTCCGACCATTCTGGTTTGTGAACTCGATCAAGTAAATGCTGCCTTACATCCCTGTACCAAATTTTATCAAAATAGGAGGTTTCATTCAAAAGTTATCGTTTTCACGGACACGTATAAATAAATATTAATATAAATATATATATATATATATATATATATATATATATATATATATATATACACACACACGAATAAGAACAAATTTTTTTTGCTTCTGGGTAAGTCAAAACGAAAAGTAACATGGTCCCGGGCTCAGGTCTTACCGTGACTTCTACCGTAATAGCGTATTCGATATAGGGGTATTCGCAAAAAATAAATAAATATTTTTAAAGATTAAAATTATGTTGTTAAATTTAATACAATAAAATAAATTTTATACTATTATAAATAATAATATAAATTAATATAGTTAGATATAATATTTTGGGCAATGTTCAAACTAGTCACAACTGATTGTGAGCATTGCTTTAAATGTGGATCGGCTATTATAGAAGATGCCTGTGACGCTGGAAAGATGGTCACTCAAACAACATAGGTGGCAGCACCAGTTGAACCCCTCAGGTCCACACAGCTAATTCAAAAGCACATAAAATTATGGGGACATGGCTGATGTCCACATAATTTTAAATGTCCACATAGTCTGGCCATTTTCAGGAAGATGTCCCCACAGCTAATGGCACACACAAACACACACACACACACACACACACACACACACACACACACACACACACACACACACACACACACACACACACACACACACACACACACACACACACACACACACATCACTCTGAAAACCACTTTTTGGAACCAGGGGGCACCAAAACGGATAAATCCACCAACAACTCAAATTCGAAAATTTTGACGAAAACAATACTTTCTCCATATACTATAGGGGGGAGAAAGTAAAAAATAAATAATTGGGCTACCCTTTGTTATTCAATGAACTAACACCACATACCTTAAAAAAGTGCTTTAAAATACATGTAAATGTAAAAAAACAATACATTATTTCTCACCCAAAACCTTCCTCATGGATATCAAACATGTTTTTTTTGTCAAGTCTTGTCTTATTTTTATGGTAATGTTATCTTTAAATTGTTTGGTTCATCGCAGAGGCAATCAAGCTTCTCAGTTCATCCTGCTCATCAACATGGGCAGTGAAATCAACTCGTACTCAAGTAAAGTATTCTCCCAATACAACTTGGATGTTGAAATGACTGTAGTCACCGGAAGTATCAGTTGTGGATACAACTCAGGGTAAGCAAGACTCTTATGTTATTTTTAATTTTTAAAATAACACGTAATGTGTAAAGGAAACACCGTAAAATACGTATTTTAAGTCATTATTGCCTCTATGAATGGATTTAACAAGCAATCTTCCAGAAATATACTTTTTGCCCTCCTATACTATAAGATATGTGAAAATCATCTTTTAGCATTTTAGTTTATATCACTGACAAAGCTTTTGAAATTTTTAATTTTTACTGTTCGGGCAGCGATTTCTTAGACTTTTAGAAATATTTTTATTTAAATTAAGATTGAAAACAATATGATTTTGCAAATTAGAATATTTGCAATAGACATTTCTGAAAATTATCGGAATTGACCTATTTATTTATTAATTCATTCATACTTTCTTTAAAAATCTTAATTGTTGAAATCACCTATTTTAATAAATAATAACCTACATTAAAATAACATGTCGCATATAAGACGAGATATGAGGATCTGTTTACCTGATTTTTATTTATTTTAAGAAAGCAGCAATAATTAGAGATGCTTTGTACAGTTTTATTTACAGCAACATTTTTTCAGACAGCGCTTTGAAAAGGGTTCAATAAACATTGAACTAAGGCCAAAGGCTGCTGTCCTGTTGAGAAGTGGCTCGGAAACTTTGCCTGCACTGAGGATTGGCTCCTCAGCTTCTTCGCCGTTCCTCGGACACTCTGCAATGATGCTGCTCTTCCTCCTCATCTTAAGCGGCCTCCTGTAGCTTCCTTTGCACCGTTAGTTCTCTAGCGTTGTCGCCATATTTCGAACAATTTATATGGTAAACTAATTAATGTAAATAACTAAACAAAATTGCAAAATTTTAGTACCGAAGGTAAACTAAAAACTTTTTAAAGGAATTTTTAAACGCCACTCCCATTTACAAATATAGCGCAGTTAAAAAAAAAACCAACTATGCAATCGTACTTTTTGAATTAAGAAATAAATCAATGAAAAACATTCAAATGAAAAAATCGTGTTGTTACTACTTTGATAAAAATGTAGGTGTTTTTCTTCAAGCGTTATGAAGAAAAATTAAGTATTTCATGTTTTGTAATGTTTGACGTCCTATGCAGAGTGTAAATAGTCCTGCACGGGTTTAATATTTTATGAACGATAACAGATAAATCAATAAGATTTGGTACACCAACACCACACCTAAAAACCTATTTTTAAAGGAACTATTAGTTTTCTGTCATATCATTTATATAACATTTATTGAACTAACGGTATTTAGTCTACAAAGGTCATAAAACATGACAATGTACAGAATCGAAGTTTATGCTTTTTAATAATCCTATCTAGTCTAGAGAGTAAACTACTGAACGAATCATGGCAATTTTTTTGGTGTTAATGAATTTCCTATGGCTCCTACTTGATACGAAAAATATGAAACACTAGAGAAAATGCATTATAACTCCGTAAAATGAAAAATAAACATTATTTAGGCCTAAAACAAACTTCGACGTCATTTTGTCGATTTGCTTACTGCTCTAGGTGATCCATATCCTACACTGAAATTTGACACCTCTGCTGATTCACAAAAGAGTTTTAGGAAACAAAGCCGACTTCAATGTAGGTAACATGACTTCTGATCATGGACAGGTAACAAATAATAGCATTAAGATATTTTGAAAACAGAAAAGTAAATATTTAACAGCTGATACTTAAATAGACTTGTGGTTATTAGGCCTATGTTAAGAGAGTTTACTCAATATAGATTATAGCATTACTGTATTTATTAAAACTTACATAATACAGATAAATGTATTTAAACATATATTTTGATATGTTAAATTAAACCTAGACATAACGTTTTGATAAAAAAAAAACTCATTACCATATTTCTTTTTAAAATTTACATAGTCAAATGTTTCTACATATTTAATAATTAGTTAGCTGTTCTCACTAATACATAAGGGAGAGCAAAAAAAGTGAAGATATAGAAGATGAACTATGAAGAAATAAGAAATAAAATACACAAGAAGGAATGCTAAGAAAAATAAGAGAAGGTGGAAATAATAAGCAAACAAAGAGACGGGCACACACATGTACCCAACAACATCGATGTATACTACTGGATTGAACTCTAAATTGGCTCCAAACGGTCCGGCGTGGATAGCGCTGGTGGGCAACTGCGGAATCAGCGTCATTTCAACGACAGTGCGCGCCGCCGTTTACACGCTCCTGTACTACAACAGAGTGGTTAAAGTGCATTGAAAATTATATAGTCCGTTTCTATATTAAATACTGAATCCAACAGTATAAATATTTTTTAGTTCCTAAACTAAAGGTAATTATTAAAGGTGAAAATGTTTGAGAATCAATTTAGTCGGACATGGAAAAGTCACTAAGCGAGGATTTTTTTTATTTTTGGGTCAGAAACAAACTTTCAGCGGGAAAGTTGTAGCCAATGAGACGAATTTCATGATTTGATCAAGAAACCTACAATAAAATGACTAGATCGTTGGCAATCGAATAAATAATAGTGGCGCGACTAAGTTCATTTTGAGCCTCGTGATCTCACTGAGGCTACCGCGGGCTTCTGGAGCTACAAATCTCATAGTTCATTCGATAATTATTGGTTGCTGTGTACAAATAAACATTTTTAATTAATAATTTATTTTGACATTTGTAATTAAAATGCCGTGAAATATTAACGATTCATAACAAAATAATTGGGTTAATTCAACAGTTACATCGAATATAAAAACCCGCTACAAATGACAAGGAACCGCAAAGAAATTAAAATAATTTTACCATGTTTGCCTTGTAATTGTAAAGAAGGGAGGGAAAACAGGGAATTTTTACTTTACAATATTGAACACCCTGTAAAGCAGTGGGTGGATAAGAGTTGTGTTTGTTTACATCAACAACCGTCGTCGCGTCGGGTCCTTGCTCCTGAGTCCTAAAGCAACTGTTAATTAGGCTATGTGATAGAGTTTTGTTGAGTAAAAATGTTTGTTTACAATGGTGGCTTCCTGTACAGCTTACAATTGTACTAACAGATACAAGAAGGGGACGGACATAAAATTCCACAGGTACGTATAATTAGTTAAAAAAATGTTATATTGCTAGTTATAATTTACATTCTTATTATTACTACTAATTCAATGTTGTAATAATTTTAAGTGTATGTAATTAATTATAAACATAACTAACAAGTCTAAGCTATGTAAATCAACATGAACCAATGTGTTTTGTTATTTATTAAATGTAGTAGAATGTTAGAGTAGTATAGTAGATTTTTTTTACCTGTAGCAAAGTCGTCAGAGGGTACCAAACAAAACATAACGTTATATTTACTTTATTTACTATCCATGAACTATTTATCGAATATATTTTGACGAATGTGTTTGTATATGTTCCCAGATTTCCAAAAGACAAAAATCTGCTACGAAAATGGATTCATGCAGTTAAAAGAAAAAATTTTAGATTAGTAGATTAGTAAGAGTTTCAGAAGATGTTTTTAAGATTGCCAGTTTCATATATAAGCTATCAGACATTCAGACTGATAAACAATTAAACACCAAACAAGTCCTGAACCAAGCCTGCAACTTTTTTAAATATTCAGTTTTTAAATGTCATACCTCAAACTGTGTCGATGAGGTTAATCATCGACTTTTGTTAGTAAAGTTGATTGGGAACTTGTTTTTGAAAATTATCGGGCATCATAGGGCCAAAGAGGCAACCAGTGCTGCCAATTTGCCCAGTATTGGTCTGAGGCAGAAACTGACCAAACTAATTTTGTTCAAAAATGTTTAGTAGGCCTATTCCTAGATGTTTTTAGTTATAAAAAGTTACAAGTTAGTTTTAAGCTTTGATCAATAAAGTATATGATTATAAAATGTAACTTACCACTTTCATTTGTTTGTAACCTCACCCTACACTTATAAACGTGTACTAAAAACATAGTCATCTTGATATTTGGATTTTATACTACAACAAAAACATTTGTATCAATAAATTTAAATGTTATATATAATTTTAAAAATGTCGATATACTGGGCTACATTGTATTTCATAATAGAACAAACTGTGTTACTGTATTGTGTAAAATAATATGTATTCAAACATTTATTTTAAATTCATAAATTGTAAGATTTTGTAATAAAAGTAAGAGAAAATGGTTAAAATAATTGCCATAATTTACAAAGGGTTAAATCCATTCATAGAAGCAATTGGAAAAGACATTTCACTTAAATTCCAAGTTTGAATTAATTTTAAAATTAAAATAACGATAAATAGTAGCCAATATGCGTGTCTATGGAAGCAGAATATACTTGAGAACACGAATCAAAAGATTTTGTGTATATAAAAAATTTCATTGCCTTAAAAATGTAATTTTAGTAAGCGCGCGTCACGATTTTCCCTATGCTGCCCGTGTTAGCGGCCGGCGCTTTTGCCCACCAGCGCTCATCTCGGCCGGACCGCGAATCGGTTCGCTGCAATACGGGCGCGAGCAATCCAGTAGTATACATCGAACAACAACAAAATCCGTCTACTTACAATGATATGGTTTGTTTTTGACGAAGTGTAATAAATACATAAAAGGGAATGGAGTGAATTCAAAATTTAACTAAGAAACTTATTTGTATTTAATCAGTATGTGCTCAATTTTTATTTGGAATTTTATTGCCTACATACATGATATGTAGACCTTTTCCAAATTTGTAATTTACACCTGATAAATTGTAATAAATAAAAAGCAAAATATTTTTTATAGTGATTTAGTGACTACAAAAAACAACCTAGTCCCTGGTAACAAAAAACAACTGGTAATAGTGTAAAAAAGTTATCATTATCTTTGAGTTTTGTTATTTCACATGCTTTATTTTAAAAACATATCATAAAATGGACTAGTGGTGTATAACAGTTTACATTTCTAAACGAGTGGAAATTTCAGTTGAATAACAATTTTATAATTCGTCCGCAAGGTTTTAATATATTTTGGGACGGTTAAAACTTATAAAACTTTTCAAAAACTTATAAACTTATAAAAACTTAAAACTTATAAAACTTATAAAACATTTCATGAACAATTAATTATCGTAAGAACTATCCGGCATTTTTGACGGGCTGTTAGCTAGTTATATATAAAAATAGCATTATTGTAACACGTATTTCTTTTCCTGAATTCGTGCAGCATAGTTTTTAGTGATAAACCAGTACATTTTGCTAGAGTAGACTACTACCGATGGGTTTGATTAGCATCAGTGTATTTTGTTTCGTTGGCAAGAGTGGATTGTGTTTTTAAGGCTGCATAAAATATTTTCGTAATTATGTTTCATATTTTTACTACCACTTAATGATTAATAAGTATTGCCAATCCTAACTCAGTTGCATGTGGTAAAATATTAAAATTAAAATTATTTAATTTGCTAGACGAGAGGTGTCAGTTTTCTGGCGCCAAACCCTAGCTGCCACACACGACTAACAATGGCTACACATTTATTTGAACAGCTGCAACACACTGCCATTGTGCGACATTTTGAATCATACTCAAGAATGTAAATTACTTTAGATGTTACTTTGGTTTAGTTAAAATTCGTTAAAAAGTACAAACACGCGAAGTTTTTTTAACTTTCTTTATTGATTCAATTCTTGAAAGGTAGTCTAAAAATAGGCTTTGCACAGTAAATGTTATGTCTTAGAAAAGACTTTTTTTCATCCAAGACAATTTTCCCCAGATGCCGACTTCAAAAGCTTAAATAAGAATTTATCAAATTAGTATGTTTTAATAATATGATTTTAATTAAAAACGACTCGTAATGTTTACACAGATTCGCACTTTATTTCATATTTATTTTATTATAACTGTATTCCATTTAAAATTTGATGTATTTTATTTAATGTTAATGCTGTATTAACCTATAGTTACTTTAAACATACTTACTGGTTAGTGGAGGAGTGAACAGAAATAAGTATTTGCACAATGAAGTCATGAAATGTCACAAAATATATAGTATTCAATGTTATAATAGAACTGTCAAGTAAATAATTTTTAAATTTCTTTCTACATAGGGCCTATTGTCTGAGAAGTTACGGTAGCTCATAAGTTGATACTTAATATTCGCTTACTTCAGTTTTCTTTAGGATTCTTAAATTAATTCAAATAATTTAATAGATTTTCTCTAGAAATGTTCTGGTATGGTAGCCTACTAAAACCTTTTTTATTTTTGACCACAAAGAAGTTGTCAAATGACGCAAACGATCAGTTATGCACGATAAGTGGCTGATGGAGATGGTCTTGTGTTCGGCAAGAGGTTTATCAACAAGAAGATAACGGAGGTTAGACACAAACACTTCACATTCAATTGTTATATTCACTGAAGATATGATTTCTCCAATCTGGGTGACATTACTTAATTGAAGTTTCCAAGAAAATGGCATTTACTGGGGTTTTAATTTAAAATTTATAAAATTGCAATTAGGTTATTTTCGAAATTTTAATATAAAAGGTCTTACAATGTTAATTTATTCTTATGAAAGATGAGAAAAAGACGGTTTTAAAATAACATTTTTTCAAGCAATGTAGTAAATAACTTTAAATTATTTAAATGATTTTGCCATTGTATTTTGTATAGATGATGTCTTTTTAATGACGGGCATTCAATCTATACCGACTTCCTATATTTACTACAAACTTGCCGTTACTTTTCGTAACATTGATTGAAGAAAAGCGGCAACCTCGTTTCTTAAGTACTGCTTAAGTTCAGATACAACGTTTTGGGAGCAGAAGTATTTAAGAAATTATAATTATAAATATTACATTCTGGAATAATTTTTATAATAAAAATTATTCCAGAATGATAAACATATCAAATCATATGTTGTCATATATTGTGTATGTCATATGTTGTTGTGGCTTATTACCCCAAATGCAAATACGTTTTAAATTATGTATGATGTGACAAGGGTTAAAGCAGATTTCTGTAAGACTTCCAAGAGGGACATCCCTTAAAGGGTATGTAAAGCATAACATAAAAAAGTAAAACATATTTCGAAAAAGAAAGGCATCATGGCAACCAATGCTAAGTGTGTGTTGAGTAGCAAACATAGACTTTTGGTTTTAAAACTTAATTTTGTTAAGTCATGTTTGTTACTCTTGTCCCTTCCACCTTCTGTTCATCAGATTTGACAGCTCCTGACTTATCTTTGGAGGGCTGTCTCAAATGTAGAGCCTTTCAAAATTAAACGCCAGGAACCAAAGAAGATCATGAATCAGCGAATTTAACAACAACACTGAGCTTATGGCTCAAGTATTAAGAGTGAAGAGCTTATGGCGTCCTTTTTGTTTTCCAATTTTTTCGGACTCTGAGAACCATCTTTAGTATAATTTGAAACGAAATAAGTTTATTTTATACCTAATTAGCTTCTTTAGATATTATTTTGTTCTAGAAGACAAACTTTGACCCTAAAGAAAGACGTCGTAGGAGCTGTCAAATCTTGTGCATGGAACTCCATGGGATATTTCTATCTACTGTTATCAAGCACATAAAAACCATAAATAGCCTACTATTATAATAACATTTTTTATGAAAGTTTTATGGTAAAACATTAATTTCCCTTAATTTACTTAAAATTATAATGTTATGACTACTTTTGTTTGTAAATACACTATGGGGGATTTTTTTTAAATCGTGCTTTTTCATTGCTTCACTCTGTATAAGGTAAATTTGGAAGATTATTGTAATATAGTTTTATTAGTAACCGGACTGTAAGGTGGACTCGAGAAGTCACACAGGTATGTAGGCCTAGAGAGTTAAGATACTTTACGACTCTCTTATCGTTGACATAACTAAATTTTATATGATTCTATAAGATTCTTAAGATTCTTCCCATCTGCAATCATAATTTTGTTTGATTAGGAAGACAGACAATTTTAACTGGCATAACATAAATTGGGATTTTTTAATTCATGGAAAATAAAAAAAAATAACTAGCAATATAAAAATCTTCAAGTAATTTACAGAAAAATTAATTATATGAATAATGACTGTTTTGGAATTCTGTTATTGGGTACAAGAAACACTTTACATTACGATCTTCTTAGCCATAAAGAGAGTAATACTGGCTTTTACAAAACTAATGAATACAGAACCATGATTATAGTATTCCAAATCAGAAACTGTGAATTCAGTGTATGTATGTTTCAATGTGCTGAGTTGGTGAACCAGGTTTATACTAATAGGCTTGGGACTTCACATCCGTCTAACCCGTTGAACAGTTTTGGAATCGCATTTTCTAATGTAAAACATTAAAAAGTACCCAAGAGTCAGCTGGTAATGAAAGTAATATAGTACTTGCAACCAATGATATACTTCATTGCAGGACAAAAAATTCAAAGACGCTTTTCTTAAATTGTTAATAAGAACAACAAAATAAATAAGAATTTAATACTTCTAAGAAATCTTCATGGCTCTATTCCCATACAACTTGTGTTCAAAAGGTGAAAAAATACTGATTATAGCTAACAGGTCTTTTCTAACCAATAATATTCTTTCAACGAGTAATGATCAATTATATTATTCTGGGGATTTATATAATACAGAAATCACGAGACATTATTATTATTTTGTTACATTGTGGTTCTATGTGAACTGTTTTATACTTGTTATGCATAACCGCTTGGTGATCCAGTTGTTATACAGCTGTGTTGACGCGTGACTCATTCAGCCAGTTGTGTTTGTGAGTACTGCCTACAACGCTGGGTTTTCAATTTTCAAAAGGTAAAGTATCTTTAGTTTATGTCCCGCTCCCAAGACTAAATCACCATAGAAAGTTCCGTTCCCTGATCACTCGTAGCATGTATGAGGTGCACGTTGTTGCTTAAAGATATTGTGAGAATGGTACAATTGAATGAAAACGAAGGTGACCATCGATGTAAAATTTTCGAGTTCTATGTAATAAATGACATATATCGCAGCCAAATCATATTCACAATGTTAAATGTTACACATGTAGTCTAAGTTTAAAGCGTCATTTAGTTTATAAAAACCCATCTAAACCATGTGGAAGGCTTCTTAAAAATACCATTTAAATTTTTCTATATTTACCACGAGTTTATCAAATGCTACATTTTTTTGTAAAAGATTGCAAATGATCAAGTGGTAAATGTTTACGAATCTTGAAACATCCATACTGCGTTCTTACCGGTGGCATAGTAAATGCAAATTTCACTCCCCATTAGTCTCGGTTTTCTTATTGTCAGTTCATTTAGCCTGCTTTGTGTTCAGTATTAGACTCACTTCTTCAACTTTACTAGTAGCTCTGGAACGAGCTTAATTATAGTTTCGTATTTTTACTCAACCATGGTCGTTGTGAACACGGTTGAAGATTTTGTATCGACCGGTCACATCTTCATCACAAGTTCACAACTATTGGTAAGTAGTTCTTTGAACACTCATTGTGCAATTATTGTAAAAAAATATCGTTGAAAAATGTATAATTGAAAGATAGTTACTGTGACCTTACAAAAGACACAGTCACATTTTAACTTCTTTCTTTTTTAACATTTAAATTTTTAATATTAAGTTTTTTTTAAATGATTGGTTTTTATATTGTAACTACATAAATCAATGTAGATGTAAGTTATACAGTATATGCTTTAATTTTAACAACAAAGTTTTATTATTTCTATTGTTTACCTAAATAAACTATAGCGTGTTTTGTGTGCATAGTAAAGAAATTGTAATACAAAATGTCTCTGTTGTAATTCAGTAAAGATGTAATATTTTGAAATGTTTATTAGGCTTATTTTTAGTTTTATTAGTATTTGTAAATATGTGACGTTTGTCAATGCAATAATTAGTAGGATGACAATAAAGAACTGGTTACTGATTACTGTTCCTAATTATCAGGTGAAAAAATATTCTTTAGGACTTTTCTCAAACAGCATAACTGTCTAACAAATCAACGCTTTAAAACATTATTAATATTTACAATGATATTCCCTTCAAAATATATTTCATTAGGGTGCTTAGGATTTCATTAGGTTGTTACACCTCCTCAAATTTCAGTCGTCAGTAGCTCACTGGCAATCCTTTTCTTGGGTAATTTTTGTAATGTTAATAGTCTAATTATGTGCAGTACTTCCCACTCCTGACGAGTGCGATGAAGCCCTGGCTCGGCGTGGTCCTCACGGTGACCCTGGTACCCCTGGTGGCCGCCCAGGAGGTGTCAGAGGCACCCCAGCCCTGGTGGAAGTCCATGGTCCTGTATCAGGTCTACCCTCGCTCCTTCAAAGACACCAACGGCGATGGAGTCGGCGACTTGAAAGGTGCGCAAGATAAGTGTTTTACTAATGAAAAACTAACAAATGTAATGCACAATAAATTAAGCTGTACACTTTTTTTTAAATTTTAAAATTTGGGTCTGCCTGTACGGTGAACAGAATTCAAGACATTGTTTAAAATGGTTTCTAAGATATAGTGTACATTCAAATAAAAGATTACAGAGTAACCAGTGTAAATAAAATACAAACGGGTTCCGTTTGTGCTGAATCCATTTTTAAAACAGTTTTTTTTTTAAATTGTTAGACAAAAATATACATATAAAACACTTTCCGTACTGTTTAGTTTGCTGGTATTTTTTAAACAAACTACCCCTAACCATACGGAAAGATGAAAAAAAAAAAAAACATCGCATGTAAAATATATGAAAATATGTACTGTATTCAGTATTTTTTATTTTATTGTTAGGTATCACGCAGATGGCGAGTTACTTCAAAGAGTTAGGCGTCACTGCTGTGTCGATTCTTCCCTTTTACCCCTCTCCTATGTCGGACTTAGGATTCGACATTTCCAACCATACAGATGTTGATCCTCTTTTTGGCACCATGCAGGACTTCGATGATTTGGTGGCTAAATTCAGAGAATTGGGTAAGCTAAGTATTTCATAGGTTGTGTAAGAAAAATTTTATTTTGAATCAAAAAACCGTGATACCCAACTAAATATTGTGAAATGGTTGGAAGTTTACAAATTCATGCCTTAAGCAACGTATGTTATTCTTTCAAAAGAATATTGTGTCATATTAATACAAAAAGTAGTTATCTGTAACCAAAATCCAATCGCTTGAATCCATTCTATTCATTTAATATTCATTTAATATTTAAACATTTTTATATACTTTGAAGCTGCTGATAAAAAAGTGTCATATTACATTACGTTTGGTTTTAATTTTGACCTTAATTTAATCATTGCATTAACAATATTTTGTAAATATTCATCACAAGGTTATATATAAAATAATAACAACAATTATTTTGTTTTCCCAGATATCAAATTGCTAGTTGACTTTGTCCCTAACCACACTAGTGATGAACATCCTTGGTTCAAAAAATCTGTCAACAAAGATCCTGGCTTCAAGGATTTTTACATTTGGATGGATCCGAAATTTGGTGCCGAAGGTGTTCGCCTGCCTCCCAATAACTGGGTAAGGAAATAATTGATTTTTTACTGTCGCATCAGAAAAATACTTAGAGGTATGTGATGCAAGACTTTGAATATTGGGTGAAATATAAATTTTAAAATAGGTCCTAAGGATCTTAAGGTACCCGACACTCCTAATAAAGTCCACGTTATTTATATAGGGGAAGGTCGGGTAGTATCGGACACTTAAGCTTTTTTTAAATTTTCTAATTAGTGATAAAAGAAATGATAATTTACTATGCAAAATATCAAAGTTTGAAATGTTATTTATACACACATTTAATATAATAATTATAGTATGAATGAATGTATCACTTTTCTACACTTTTTCTAAACCTTACTTTTAGGCCCATTTGATTTTTGGAGGGTAGTATCGGACAGGGTAAACTACAACTGCTTGTAGCTAAAATAAAAAAACTTGCAGCCTCAAAACACACTTTTATCATTACAAATTGTTTCAACACTATAAAAAACTTAACTATAAGTATAAAAAAATTGGTTTTCACTATCCGTTTTTTTAGCTGATAACCTTAAGTCTAAATAAAGTAAATTGAGTTTCAAAGTCACAAAATTAAGATCATTTTGGCTCAAAACATAGTTGGTGTTTCCATTTAAAGTCTTTCCTTCTTTGCTTCGTGCCCAACACAAATATCATACACTTATAATAGAGACGGATGTCCTCAAGCTGAGCACAGTTTTCGGGAGGCCAACCCTTGCAATGTGAAAATTTTATCCAGTTTTATTGAAATGTCACATCACAAGTAATGCAATGTGTTTCAGACCTACTTCTCTCTTTAAACTGTAATTGCATTTTTGTAATTTTTTTTACATTTATGTCTTTTGCCTTTTTCAAAACTTTCTTATTTTCCTCCTTTGAAGGCCTTGGTCCAGTATTTATATTTTTAAGTCTACCTTTGTGCTTTTTATGTTGTTCATTTTCTCTTTCATGATGTTCGAAAACCTAAAAATAAATAATGGGAGTTAATTATTGATTACGTTAAGTTTTTTACAAATTTTTCAACAATTTACAACCTACCCATTCTGTCCGATACTACCCGACGCGAGCTTGTCCGATACTACCCGACTGACATGGTCCGCCATTTTGACTACCACTTCCATAATAACCAAACTAAAATAACAATTCACCTACAAAACATAGTAAAGCCTCTTTACTATCAAATAGTGGTGTTGAATCATAAAAGTATTTACTCAGTTTAGCACACTGATGTCTCAAACATACGTACGTGCACAGAAATTGTCACAAAAACAAAAATAAATGTCACAGAGCAGACGTTTATTGAGGCACGAAACGCATAATGGCGCTCACATAGTCTTTCTCCTTGGTGCTTCTGCTGATGTCCTAGTCAGTGCTGTCTCTAGCGGCAAAAGCTAGAAACAGCGTTTGTCCGATACTACCCCCTGTCCGATACTAGCCGACTTTCACCTACGAGTATGTTCCACTCTATACATAACTGAAAATATCACAAGTCACAATTAATAAATCCTTATAAATAAAAGGTTAAAAGCCTAAAAGCTCTTTCTGTAGCTAGTTTGTCTCTTTGACACGAAGTATGTGTATATTACACAAGGAGAATGCATTTTGATTGATAAATCACAGGAAAATTTCGTATTTCATAATAGATTTCAAAGTTAAAGAGTTTGGTCGTTAGTTGTTCCGGCTCGTCCTAATTCTTTGTTGACAAAATACCCCCTGTTGTAGCAAAGACAACGGAATCTCGAGGGATTCTCGGGAAATCAAATTGACCAGTTGTTGATCCTCTTTGTCTTACCCCTTTTTTCTTGGTTATTACTTCCTCTGAACGTCGTAGAACTATGATTCAAATTTCATTTTAATCGCCTAATCGTCGCGAAAAGATAAGCTGTAATTTGTTATTTAAGTGCAGTGGTTCATTCAACAATTTTGGCGGTGGTCAAAATTCTGAGAATCCCCAAACACACAAGCGGCCTTCCCTTAGCCTAATTGGTCGGCCGCGCTACAATAGCAGGTGTTTTGTCAACAAACGTTTGGGACTGGCCGGGTAGCTCTTTTTAGGTGTTGTGCTAAATGGGTACAGTGCTAAATGGGTACAAGCGTCAAATCAGTGCTAAATGGGGACAGCTTGGGGTGACAGGTGTTTAATGACCGTTTGACGAGGGTTTGATGCGAAGGCCATAAACAGAGCAGAGGTGCCCACCCCCCCCCCCTTGGACCAAGACTCACCCCCCCCCCCACAACCGGACCGGAACCCCCCCCCCCCCCTCCCCGGCTATACACCCCCCCTCCCCGGAAAAATATCCTGTTCTAAATACATATTATTGTGTAACTTTATGTAATTCTTGTATCAAGAAATTTCTGTAAATGTAGGCTTGGCTGTTTAATGTTATTAGTTGAGCAATCTGTAAAAAAAATAATAAATAAAAAACTGCAAAAGTGGTTAGAATGTAGGCCTTGGAGTAAATTTTTAAACTTTATAGT
Organism: Neoaliturus tenellus; assembly: GCA_030545055.2. Taxonomy (NCBI): domain Eukaryota; kingdom Metazoa; phylum Arthropoda; class Insecta; order Hemiptera; family Cicadellidae; genus Neoaliturus; species Neoaliturus tenellus. The sequence goes on from CM061532.1 coordinate 191,532,366, forward strand.
TCTATATCTTAATACGTTATACAATTTCAACGCTATTTCTTAGTGCCGTAACTACTAAACCAATTTTCATGATTTACGTATCAATTATTAAGCAATAAGCAATATTTATTCTCGTCAAGCATTACAAACATGCACTGGACATTGTCATTATCCTTAATTCTAATTAATCTACAGTTTGCAAACCATGCAAAATTCAAAAGAAATGCACATGCTAAGGAGCATGATGAGTATATATGCAGCATTTCCTTTAAATACACGACTATCCTCATGGTTAGCCTACGTCCTATATCTCTTTAAAGTCTCGGGCCAATGCAATTATTACGGAAGATTAAGATTAAAACTAAAATAATTATCAACATTACCTATACACATTAACCTACCTTTTTACTGGTTTAGCCTAATACAGATAAATTCTTATGTTTTAAAAGTGAAATGTGCGGGGGTCACCGTTTGTCTTTGACAACGTGAATAGGAAGGCACGGCGGCGTCTAGAGTAAACTTGGTCTTGGTATTTGATTGTTCCGTTTGTTTTGGTGTTTCATCAATCATCAGGGACACATGAATCTTTATAATTTTCTTTTTGTGGATGGTTTTGACACGATCTTTTTTAATACTTTGTCAGCTTTTAGAACAATATTTAATAATTGTCTGGTTTTGAATAATTGAACAACAACCTAGAAATCTTGAATATTCCTAACTTACAAACTAAACGTTTTGAGGTTATCGCACACGCACATAACAGTCAGATTGCTGTATCGTGAAATTTCATTGACAAAGGCTATGAAAAACGTTACTTTCCGGACGAAATTACAAACAGCTCAGGGCCGGATTTAGGAATATGCCGCCTGTAGGCTATCCATTTTCTGCCGCCCCCCCCCCCAAAAAAATAATAAAATAGAATGAAATAAAGAAAATTAATTGGGACAGACTCATACATAGTTTTTATTTTCACTAATAAAGTTGCGTATTGAACTTAAATTAAGCATGAGATTAATTTGATATCTCAATATCAAAGTATCAAAAGTATCAATTGCTTTTGTGAACTGTATATTCTTTATATAATTGAATACTTTAAGCCAGGAGTCACAACAAAAAGAATCAAAGTGACTTCACAGGAACAGCTACAACAGCGAACGGCAAGGCAGTATAGAGGCCACTGCCAGCCCAATAATAATGTTGGTTTTGCCACAAGCCACAAAACATACTTCAAACGACTTTAAATTAAAAATAGAATTTGAACTGAAGCAAATTGGGGCGATAAATTTTAACATTTTATAAATTTTCATATGCCCACACATTAAGTAAAAGTGAAACTTTTGAAAAAATAAGCAATAGGAACAAAATTTAGCTAATACCATTCACCATTTGGCAACGTGAAAGCTGTATAAATGGCAAAAGCGCGGCTCCAGCATAACGCCTTATAGGTCTTAAAATAAAACTTGATTCAAAATAAATTAACACCCCAGATAGTTAGTTGCCTAGCCAATATTTTCATCCTAGAGCCGCCCTGTCATGACTGACATTTTTTTACCTAATCAAAATCAAGAGAAGTTTGTAAGGTTTCTTGTGATAGCGTCATAGTCTAACATCATCATACATTTGCGACATTAACGTGAAGAGTCTGGGGATTAAGATGCTAGGGGGTCCCTGATGTGTAGACACACAACTAGCCTACTATTTTTTGCTGGATTCTGATGTTGGCAGAAGTTTGGTTGTTTGGCAGAACAGCTCCGACTGTCGAGTAGTATGCAGGAAATTTTTTGTTCCGTTCATAAAAAACATATTTTTAAAAGGTTATAAAATCAAAACCATAAAGTTTGGTATAATTATTTTGTGGTCCATCTATTCGTAAAATCATTAACATGATTTAAAAAGGAAATGACTAGTTTCAAATCTAAACACCGGGAGCGCTAGCGTAGTTCCCTTTTTCCGGGCCTTATACAAACTATGAGTGTCGTTTCATGAAAAATATGTTACAAGATTATGTGAAGTAAATCCTTTGAAAGGAATAAACATATTTCCATTTCCTCAAATTAGTACTTTAAATCAGAAAGATGGGCCTAAAGAAGTTTATGTTATTAAAGACGTAAAATTATTTTCATTTTTTTGTAAATTGACAAAGTGCCGCCCCCTAAAATTTTGCCGCTATAGGCTCCAGCCTTTTCAGCCTATTTAGAAATACGGCCCTGAAACAGCTTAATAATGTGTCTTTTTTGTGTTGTTTCATAAAATAAAAACAGATGAGCAAGTGAGTCAACACTTTGGCACCGACTTCTGCCTCTCCCGCGAACGACATAGCGCGCGTCATTTGCAGCCCACCCGTTTCCATAGCAACCAGGCTTCTAGATTTCGCCAACCTTAGAGAAATGACTACAGATAGTCACTGTGTTCGTTGACCAACAGTTTGGGAAAATTGATGGTAAATCCTATTCTCTACAGTTTTTGACGGTAAAAAATGACTTGTGTATTTTAAAAACTTTAGTTTTAATACTTGTTATAAAAGTATACTTAAAAAAATCGCCCGTCCCATCTTGGACAAAATACCACATTTTCGACCCCCCCCCCCAAAAAAAATTTCAACGACGCAGTCTGCGTCGTAACCCCCAAATCATTTATGACCGTCAAAAACTGTACAGCTCAGGATTTACCAACAAATTTCCCTAACTGTTTGTCAACAAACACAGTGACTCTCTGTATTCATTTCTCTAAGGTTGGCGGAATCTAGAAGCCTACGGTTGCTATGGAAACGGGCGAGCTAAAAAATGACGCGCTCTATGTCGTTCGCGGAAGCGGCGGAATTCGATGCCAAAGTTGATTCACTTGTTCATATATGTTTTTATTTTATGCAACAACACCAGAAAGACACATTAAGCTGTTTGTAATTTTGTCCGGAAAGTAGCGTTTTCCATAGCCTTGGTCAATGAAATTTCACGATAAAGAAATCAGAAATCTGACTGTTGTGCGTGCGCGATAACCTCAAAACGTTTAGTTGGTAAGTTAGGCCTATTCAAGGTTTCTGTGATTCAAAACCAGACAATTAGGTACTAAATTTTATTCTAAAAGTTGATCATGTATTAGGTTAAATTAGATCGCATTAAAACCATCCACAAAAAGGAAATTATAAAGATTCATGTGTCCCTGATGATTGATGAAACACCAAAACAAACGGAACAATCAAATACCAAGTTTAGTCTTGACGCCGTGTCTTCCTATTCACGTTGTCAAAACGGTGACCCCCGCATAATTAACTTTATAGACATAAGAATTTACCTATGTTAGGCACCATCAGTAAAAATTGAGTTGGGCACATCCAAAAAGAGCTAATCCTTCAGGTCATTTTCGGGGCGTTATAAAATCTCCCCCTTCCATCTGGTAGGAAGAGCCAGCTCCAGCCAGCCGTGTTAATTGTGTAATCAGGCAGACATAATAGGATTATCCCAGTGCACCTGAGCAGGATTCGTTGTCGCCAGCACAGGCCACCAAGTTAGGCATACATGGATATACAGTACCAGCAAATGCGTAAGACTTAAAAGAGTGCATTTTCACTGTTACAAATCAAATACCTGGTGGCCAAGAAACTGCTCAACCCAAACAATTCTTTGTAGTCATAGTAATGTCGGTCACAGACTGTGTGCTAAAATGCCAAGCCCGAAAGGCTCTTTTCTTTAAGAAGAGCTCATTCGCTCCCCTCACTCGCCTCCTCAACAAGCTCGTGCATATATTATTTTGTTCGGCGACAGTTAATGGATGTTGTGGAAACTTTAACCATTCATTAGTCTAATCTGCACAACTTTAAAATATGACAAAATAAATGGTATAAGATAACTGACCCATACTTTCAGCTTTGTCTATAGGCCTATACACTAAGGTGAATTCTCATAGTATAGGCGAGTTTTAAACCTATTGCCGGTGGTGCGATCTTCTGCGGCGTACATGAAGTACAAGTGGCATATAATAGATAAATCAGTATTGCCATTGTATATACAGAACCGAATAAGTAGGGAAGTGAGAACGCCGCCCCCTAAACACAGATAGCACCACCAAGATGTTATTTTTATTCAAGGATCTTGCTGATTGGTGGAATGGAAACAGATGGCTAGAATAATTTTGCAGACGTTTAAAGTTTGGTATAAAAACGCCCAATTTGCTTTAGTGTATTGGAATGTTCAACATATTCCGTATTATTCTTATTATATTGGCTACTCATCACTATTGGTACTAAAAATTAGTCAAATTTTTAAAATCCTGAATATTTCAACTTTTTGTCTATTCGGAATATTTAGTTCTATCTTGAACTAAATATTCCGTATTGTTAAAGTTAAAATATAGTTATCATAGTGCAACATTAGATTCGTTATATTAGTGACGATAACATTCAATATAAAATCAAACACAGTAAATGTGGAATAGGCTAGTAAACTTCTGCTTCAGTGATTTCAAGGGTTGAATAGCTAGCTCTTTTTGGATGTGGTCCGGGGGGTCAGTCTTAAGCCTCTAGCTCATTTTGGATGTGTTTGGAATGCGGCGCAGGTGGATTGGCTCATTTTGCCAGAGCCCATTGAGTTTAATGTGTACTGTTAGTAATTGTTTAAGTTTTTATCTTAATCTTCGGTAATAATTGCATTGGCTCGAGACTTTAAAGAGATGTATAGGGGATTTAGACTAATCCTGAGGATAATCGTGTATTTAAAGGAAATAATGCAAATATATACTCATCATGCTCTTTACGAGTCATCTTCACCCTTGTAATAACACTGAAAATATGCCTCCGCATTTCCCTGTTTCGGACCGTGTTTTTGGATATTTATTAGTAAAATTTATGTTTTATTGTAAATTAAGGTTAGATTTAGGTCCCTCATACCTTATTAAATAAATAAAAATGAATTGTATAAGTTTTAATTACAAAAAAAATCTTAAAAGTAGGTCTAAGTAAAATTTATTTACTTTGCGACATCACAGAAAGTAATATTTGTTAAATTTCCAAAATTTTGAGGTATGAGGAACTTAAAATAACTATTCAACTAAACACTTATCAAGTTTAAAGAAAATCGGCTGAAAATGGCGTCCGAAATAGGGGAATAAAATACCATGTTTCACATAAAAGCCGTATGGTTAACATTGCCGACTGTGCAAAAATGGGCTACTGTATTAGCCCAAAAGTGAAGATGACTCTTAATAATTGATACATAAATCATGAAAATTAGTTTAGTAGTTACTAAGAACGTAGCGTTTCAATTGTATAACTTATTAAGATATAGGCCTAGGCCTATAAATGTTTAAAAATGTACTCCAAAGCCGACATCCTAAAAACTTTCGCGGTTTTTTCTTTTTTTTACAGGTTGCTTAACTAATAACTTTAAACAGCTAAACCTACATTTAAATTAATTTCTTGATAAATAAAATACAGAAATTTTACACAAGAATAATTTATATTTAGAACAGGACATTTTTCCGGGGGGTGGGGAGGGGTTAACAAATTTTGTAGCCGTGGGGGGGCAGTTCGGTTCTGGGGGGGGGGTGAGTCCTGGTCCAAGGGGGGGGGTGGGCACCTCTGCTGCCTCGGCAGGGGCGGCGCGGCGGCGGCGGCGGCTTACCATACCCACACATTAGAATACAGTACTTCTAGTGTGTTTATGTGACCTAATAATCTCTTAACATTCATATAATGTCATTTTTGCGAGTTCTGCAAAATTTTGTTACGTACTGTAGTTAGTTATCTTCATACCACTTACTTTACAGTGTTCTTCCATTTACTTTATTCTAGTGATAAAATTTTTTTAAGACATATCTGACACGGTTTCCCACCCACCCCGCGTGGTGAAATACTCCGCAAACCACTAAATCTATAAAAAATATTCAATTTTAACTGCAAAGAAACATCGCCTGACCGCTGAGACTCGATTTACACTTAATTTCATTTTTATGCTTTTATCATAACATTTTAAAGCCACAACATAGTTCGCTACAACGTAATGAAATAAAAAAGTTCGTATTGTTTTAAAATACAGTACACAAAATAATTCTCATTTAGGTAATTAATGGTCAGATAAAAAGACATTGGACCTTAAGTAATGCTTCAAATAACTAAATTAACAAAGGGTCGGCTAGTCTGAATAAGAGAGAGAAAGTAGGCCTATAACACAGGGTGTGCTTTTAAAACACAACCTACGATTTGATTTGAAATAAAATATAACAAACTTAACACGTATATACAGTATTAATATTTATATATTTCTTTGTTACAAACTCCGTGGTAGATGTTCTACACGGTGTATCCCAGCCGGACGATGGTGTAGCGGTGAATCTCTCTGTTGAGATAACCGGAGTGTTTCACCACGCGGGGCGGGTGGGAAACCGTGTTAGATACGTCTTCTTAAAAAAAAATTATCATTTGAATAAAGTAAATGGAAGAAGACTGTAAAGTAAGTGGTATGAATATAACTTTAGTACCTAACAAAATGTTGTAGATCTCGCAAAATGACATTGTATGAATGTTAAGAGATTATTATTGTCACATAAACACTAGAAGTACTGTATTCTAATGTGTGGGTGGTAAGCCACTGCCGCCGCAGCCGCGCCGCCCCTGTCGATTCAGGCCGCTACCGCCGCCGCCGCGCCGCCCCTGCCGAGGCAGGTAGTGCACCGATTCAGAACTCCCTCTGTTTATGACCTTCGCATCAAACCCTAATCAAACGGTCATTAAACACCTGTCACCCCAACTGTACCCATTTAGCACTGATTTGTCACTTGTACCCATTTGGTGCTGTACCCATTTAGCATGCATTCCTCTTTTTATTTGTGTGAGATAATTCTAAAGCTAGAATAACATTGTCAGACACATTTAATTTTTTTTTATTTATTCATTTACGTTTGCACATATAGTTTTCCTTTAACAAATTAATATTATTTCCCTTAGATGAGTGCGTTCGGTGGACCAGCCTGGGAATGGAACGAGAAAAGACATCAATACTACCTGCATATTTACCATAAGAAAATGCCTGACCTCAACTACAGGAATCCAGCGGTGGTCAGCAACATGACAGTGAGTGTTCACCCGGGACCGTTATGTCACTTTCGTGCTGACTTAGTAGTCACTTTGCATTATTCATTGTACTGGTCACTAGTCATTTTATTAATACAATTTTTTTGAATTCTAAATGACTATAAAATCTGCCATACATTTTTTGTTACGAATCATATTTGAAATGCTTTCCAAAACATGTAAAATGTGTTAGGGAAACCTTTTGTGAGGCATCGAGTTGTAGGCAAATATTTAATTGTATTTCAGCACGTAGTTCATAATTTTTTATTCAAGGAAAAAATATATTCTTTGAAATCTTACTTGTGCGAATATTATGAAGGGTGTTCATAAAAGTAAGATCCAAATAATACAAATTTATTAAAATGATATAAATAAATAATTAATTAGATTAATAATTATATACATAAATAATAAACAATAATAATAATATTAGATTGTAATTTGGGAATATTCTTAATTTTATTGCACACCAATGACAGTTTATTTTGAGCACCTCATTGTTCTGTAGGTGTCTTATGAATATTATCTTCTCTTAATGTTTGGCATTCTTTATTAAGAATCAAGAATGCAAGTGAAATTCAAACCACAAGGGCCTGAATATGGATAATTTATTTTTTATTTTATGTAAAAAATATGACTGTAGTTAGTATGACAATACAAGTAATAAAAACTTAAATCTTAATCAATCCTTAGAATCCTTTCCAATGTGTGGGCTATTAGAAGAATGCTGTAGTCTACATATTTCTCAAATAGAAAACTATATACGATCAACTTACGAGTGGCTAGGTAGAAAACCTCTAATTTCAAGCCAACAAGCACATTTTATTATACATTAATAAAATTAAAACTTAAACAATTATTTTTAATATTTCTTTTGCCATAAACTTTCATTTTCAGCTCGCAGCAATATACTTGGTTTTTGTTAACTTTTAATAACACAACCAGGGGGACCGAGCTTATGTCCGGTAAAATTATAAAGCGTCACTTTAATTTTTCAGACCCCAAGTTTTTTACTGATGCCTTATTTAAATTTCATTATTTTGTATTTTTACACCCACGATAAGTTATTTATACTATTATGAGTTTATAATAATGTGTATAGTCACTACCAATTTTATACGTGGTTTAGTCTAGTTAGGTTAGGTCAGGTTACTTTTTCATATATTTTTTTACATAGTCAATAGACCTTTTGCGGTATCTCTGTTATCTCTTGTTTGACAACAATGTGTCTGATTTACGGGTTGCAAAGGTCGTTCAAGGCCAGGCGCTTTTTGTTAGTCTTACTCAAGATTTATGGTGTAAGTGATTAACTCAGTTAGTCCACGCTGTAGATTACATTTGGATGTAGCTTTAATTTTAAGATGAGTTAATAAAGATAACGGATTTTATCAATGCTAAAACTAATCTAACCTTACCAATGTAAAACCATCGACACACGCTCCAATCTCCTTGCTTACATTTACACCTTCTGTAACTCAGTTTAAAAATTCGAGTCTATCGTCTTAATATTTTTTATTTATGCAAACATATAAAAAAATCAGTCTTCATGGAGATTTTTCAAGATTTCAGTCTTTTCACAATGTACCTTAAATTATGGATGATATTTATAAATGACAAATATAAAATTCTCAATATTATAAAACATCAAATGCATTGTCATTATTACAAGTACTGTTACTACTATACTTGCTGTTCATCAGAGGTTTTATCACATCAATACAGCAATGTCCACCGTTGGCAGGACGTGCTGCGGTTCTGGCTGGACAAGGGGGTGGACGGGTTCCGGATGTCTGCGGAGGCGAAGATGTTCAAGGACGCGAGGTTCCCGGACGCGCCTCCGGTACCCGGCACCCGGGGCGACACGTACCTGACCCAGGACCACCGCTACTACACCAACCTGCCGGAGACGTTCACGCAGCTCAGGAAGTGGGCGGACCTCGTGTACAAGTGGGTGCAGGAGGACAACAGGGACAGGTGAACCGACACACTATTACTCTCCTGCTCAAGATACATTAACTGTATTCTATTAATTGCACGTTAAATATGCTATCCCTAGTTTTCCTTGAAACTTTTGGCCTCGATTACAGATTCGAGAAAAAATTAAATAAAGAAAACAAAAGCTATCTTCAAATCTTGCGTGTATTGTTGGAAGCTGGTTTCCCATTAAATTATCATGACGATTAAAACTTATACATCAATGGGATCTTGCTAACTAATTATAAACTAATATCATAATTTCATTATTGCTTTGTTTTGATGTGTTATGTGATGATTATCGCCATAATACCTAAAAGTTTACTTCCCAAAGATTATGACGCGTGATGAGTTAGTAAATTAATAAACAAATTGTTAACTTAATAGTAAGAAAATTGTAATACAAATGCCATTTGAAATAGACATCGACATTAACATTATATGGTAAAACGATTCTATTAGAGGTAGAACTTGACTATTAGGTGTTTTTGGAACAAATGAAATTCATGATCGATTTTCAGATTACATTGATATATTTTTTTCAGAGTCATCACAATGGAAGTGTACAATGACATGGCTGCCAATTACTATGGCCCAGGAAACGAAAGCCTTGAGCTTCCGTTTTGTTTCAACCTTATGTGGCACGTCAACCAGGGGACCAGACCCATAAAATACAAACAACTGATAGAGGACTGGATGTCTCGCATGCCTCAGGGCGACGTAGCCACTTGGACTGTAGGTGAAAACCACTGAAATTACTAATTTTGGCCTAAATTTAGTCAGTTGACAAAGTACAAAAGTGTGGTATGAGTTTTGTTATAAAATTAAAAGCACATAAACCCTTAAAACGTTACAGTGGTTTCAGATGATTTCCATTAGCCATGTAAAATTCTTATTTGATGAAAACTCAGAATTTGATCTTAAATACACACTGTACATTATAAGTAATTGGATTATCAGAAAAATGTTTATATCGTACGTTATTCGTTTTGGTGAGTGAACGTTTATTGCAATTATTTATTTTCCTAAATTCTTTAGTTTTACTTTTTACAAATGCCTTATCAACCAATTTCAATTGTTAGAGTAAAATGAAAAATTACACTGAAACCTAGACTGGCTCGGATGAGGAATAAGGGCGCCTAAAACCAACATCATTACAAACTTGCTCCAATTTGGCAGTTCATGACTACCTTCCAGCTAGTTATAAAGCGTTAGACTTAAATGGGAAAAACAAATATGAAACCTAACAATTCAAACGTTTAAAGTAAAATGGCCCCAGATCCAGGACAAATGTTAATTGATTTTACACGCCAATAATGTTTTATAGCATTCCAATTTTCCTTTTTTAGATCTTTCTTGCTAGATCGAAAATCTTAATACAATACAATTCAATAAAGCGTTACGATATTTGATCTAAGTTTAATATTAACTAGGGGGCCCGTGCAGCGCAATGCGCTGCATTTATTAGAGTACCTGGTGATCAAACCTTACTTCATGGTAATGAACTGAGTTACTTTGAAAATAAATATTAAATTATAGTGGAAATCCGATAACACCATATTGGTGTTTCATCAATCGATCTTCATCACTAATTAATTCTCCAACTTCCCAATGTGATAGTGTCGAGATTACGTGGTTGTTCGTATGCCGATATCTGGCCTCTAAATAAACTCTTTTATAAAATTTAGAGTAAATTCGTAGATTTTGGATCTAGATAGCTCAGCACACATAAAACGTAAATGACAACAGAATAAAAACCAACATTTTACTACAACTCATCCCCGTTGAGTCATGCAGCACTCACTGCGGCTGTTTTTGTAGTAGGCCTACCGTTTGAAGTAGTCGTCGACATAGTGAATAAGTCCTCATCACTATTTATAAAGAACTAAATACTTTTTAACTCAATTTTCCATTGCATTACAAACTTTAAATAAAAAAATCATAAAAATTAATGCAATCTACAGCTTTGTGGGTGTAATATATTTTGGTTTTATGAGGAATTTATATTTTGGTTAAAATTTATCTTTACACAAACCATTTTTGTGATAAGATTTTTATATTGGAAGGAAAAACTGTTAAATGTAGTCTCTTTTAATATGTGTAGCATTCTGCATTAACTTTTGTTATAGTATAGTAAACAAACAGGTTATTACACCTACAACTTATTCCGTTTCCTATAGTTCACAACAGTTTGGAAACCCATGCACACAAATTTAGTGTTTTATTTTAATAATTAATTGTTAACTTTTGTTATTGTTTTAATAGGCCAACCAAACGGACAACCCATATAAGACCCATGTAAAAAAATCTCAATTTACTAACTTGTTTTCGTACATTGAAATGAATTTGTCTAGGATTAAGTTACTTAACTTATTTTTGTGCCTAACTACACGTAAATAAAAAGTTTAAATAAAATCTACCGGCTACATTTTGAGAAAATTTTAAAAACATCACAATAGACACTCCTTGTATTTAAGTATGAAATTGTTGATATTACAGTACCAGTAGTTCAATTTTTTCTATTATGTTTGTCTGTTTTATTATCAACAGCTGTTTTACTTTGAAATTCAATATAAATTGTTTCCCATGTTAATCTTATGGACAAAAAACGAATTTTAAGAGCTTCCCATGATCTTCAGAATTAAAATATTAAAAATCTAAAACCTTATTGCAAAACTACGAACTGAGACGAATCTTCTGACACCTCAAACGTTAAAATTGGTCCAGAAATAAGGGAGGAGTAGTGTTAACAAAAAAAGGGCATCACGTATTATATATATAGATTTTACACAGTTCTAAAATAAAAAAATTAAATATCAAAATTGGGGTTTGGTAGTAAAACATATCAAGTTTTCCATTTAGGTCTTCTATATTTTTTATATTCACATTTTCAGTTTTTGAATATACAGATTAAGGGTAAAATGTGGTTACTCTTTTAGTTTCGGAAATGAAAACACTGTTTAAGGTTGGAAATCACGACCAAAAAAGGATACCAAATCGCTACGGCAGCGAAATGATTGACGCCATCAATTTGCTGACGGGAGTCTTGCCAGGGATCAAGGTCACATACTACGGGGAGGAGATAGGCATGAAGGACACTTTCCTGTTGTGGGAGCAAATTTTGGATCCTGCCGGTTTGAAGCTGGGCCCTCAAAACTACATGGGGGAGGGAGGCACCAGAGACCCCTGTAGGACACCCATGCAGTGGGACAACACTACCAGTGCTGGTGAGCTGAACCAGTTTTGTGCTGGCCAAACTTATTTTGTATAAGTTAATGGAAATGTTTTGATAGAGAAATGGATGAAAGTTATCATTTGCCAACAGCATGATACAGCCTTAAAGTTCATTCCTGTAGAATTTTTACTATAAATTAATTTACAACAAAACTTTGCAAACACTCATGCTAGTGAACCCTTGAAAATTATAACCCTGATCATGTAAAGCATAAATGTTAGAAACATGATGTTAAACTAAGACTAATTGGAGCCCCAGCTGAGGCAAGGGTCGCCTACAAAATGTTAATGCCTGTAACTAAAACATAGAAAACGATACAGTAGTTTGCACAAAATTAAAAGTAATTGGGAAATATAATGGTATAAACTATTGAAAAAACTCGTATTGCATTTACCATCATCATCGTATTTTTCATTTCAAATACTGTATTTGACTGTTTACTAAACCGTCTGCCTATCAACAGTCTTCCTCGAACCTCCCCTCCCTTCCCCCACCACCTAAAAACAAAATCACACATCCTTTTCTAAATAAAATGCTAAAAAATAATCTAGTAAGTTTAAATTTTTGTATAATGTGGCAAAAGCAAGTAATGTTTTTTCTAAGACTTCCTTGAGAGATACCCTGGAAGCATATTTGTTGGAAATTATTTGGGTTTTATTGGTGTAAGTACTGTATTTCATAAAAACTTTTCAATAAATTACGTGTAATGCATTCCCGCCCCTTAGGAAAGAGAAAAGGTCACTTCTATTCTACTATTTTAAATCTTTGAATGTAGAGAGATTTTGGTGATATTTGACGGTTTGTAGCTTGACACGTAAAACAGTTTCTTAGATAAGTTAATACGGACTATTTATCTTCATAACTATGGCTTCCAAGTACATTTGTCTAGGCTTTAAGAAATTTTAATTTTAAAAACTGTACCCATTCTAATATAGAAAATGTTGAGTACATTCTAAAAATTTTATTAAAATTAGCAATAAATTTAGTAAATAAAAAAAGATGTTTTGGACATTGTCAACAAAGTTGGATGAAAATAGATTGAACAGTATAAATTGGGCACTTTTGTTTCATTTTGCAATCAAAATAATCTCACAAATATTTTGATACTGACTACCAAGCCCAGTGTATTTTACTTTTAACACGTGTGCAACTATGGTGTAAATTGTAATATACAAACTATAAAGATAGTTTTCAACTATGGTGTTACAATGTCTTTGATATTAGTACAGTACTTAAAAATTGTTTTAGGCTTCTCTTCGGCATCCAAGACATGGCTGCCAGTCAACCCCAATTATTGGAGGTTAAATGTTGATATCCAAAAGAAGGCAGACAACAGTCATTTTAAAGTGTTCAAAGCGATGGTTGAGGCAAGGAATGATCCTGTCTTGAAACAAGGAACGCTAGACATCTCCGTCCCAAATAATGATACACTTGTGGTGATAAGGTATTAGAAATTTTGAAGGAAGCTTTTAAATACGTGTACTAAAAATTTGTCAACAACAATTTCATTTCTCATCCATATAAACTCATAAAACGAATTCGGTAGGCAGCAAGCTGATGACGAGATTGAAGCAAATTTCGAATGTACATATTGTGTCTCAAGTAAAAAATTCACATATTAGAGATTACGACCGCCATTTTAAAGCGGATTAAGATGTTTAGTATCGATTTTCAATAAAATATTCATATTCAAATTTACTCTAAATTATGTGCAATATTACATATATTTGTATTTGAAATTTAAGATTAACGTTTCCAGTTTTATTGATACTTTGTAATTATCAATTGTAAATTATGTTTAAGTTGTTCTTTAGAGTTAATGTAATTTACTCCATGAAATTTAATGACACTAAGGTTATCGTGAGCTATTAAAATATACTGCTAAACATAAAATATATTTTAAAGCATAAAAAATAATACTAAAAATGAATTTCTTAGAGTAAATTCGCCTAAATATCAAGTAGTTTATTAAGTTTACTTTTTCTGCAATATCTCACAAAGAGTACTTGCTAGAATAAGGGGAGTGGTATAAACAGTCTCGTTTTTACATTTTACAACTCTAGTATGCTATGTCTTTCACGATGTTGTCTTTTATTTTCAACTATCTTTAACAGGAGACTTCACGAGTCCTACTTTCTCCTAGTGATCAACATGGGAAGTGAGATAATTACCTTCACGTCTCCTGTGGAAATGTCCGTGGTGACAGCCAGCATCAACTCTGGATACAGTCCTGGGTAAACAGTTTACTGTATTGCTTTTTAAATCACAAAGTTAATTGAATTATTACACATATTAAAACAACTGTATGGGATCTGACGCTAAAACTTATTTGGGCAAACAATGAAAAATAACAAAAAAGGTGTAAAATAATTGTTAACAACAGTTGTCAATTGTAAAATAATCGTTGTTTTCAAACTGTCCACAGTATTTTCCGAGAATTTGATTTGGGGGGGGGGGTATTTTCAAAGCTTAAAACCAGAATAATATAACTTTTCCCCCTACAACCGTTCGTAAAGTGTCAGTTTACGCACCGAAAACAGATCATAAAACAGCTGTTTACTGAGGAGCGAGCGATTAAGTCTTTTTGGAGCGAGCGTTAAAGTCTTAAACGCTCGCCACGTGATTACTTAAACGCTCGCCAGCTGTTGCATTGTTACTTGTCACGCTACAGCGCTTCCTTCCACTGGCGCATCAGCTAGCTACAATGGACGTGTGTAACTGTGATTGTATTTATCGTTTGGGAAGTTAAAACTGGAGTCGTAAGAAAAATTTAGTACGTATTTTGGGTGTAAAGCGTCTTTCTCGCTTTCGAAAAAAATACCGCGTTTTTGCTACTCGTCGCGTGGTAACTGTTAGGCCCGTTCCTACGTGGGCGACAGAAGCGACGCGACAAGAGCGACTGAAGCGACGCCAGCGGACACTTGCATCGCCATAATGTTACACATTGTAAATTGTCGTCGCTCTTGTCGCCCACTAAGAACTCTCCAATGCTTATACATTGGTTTGAAATTTTGTCGCTCTCGTAGCGTCGTATCTGTCTCCCACGCAGGAACGGGTCTTATACTCAAGCGAGAAAGACCTACTTTACGCTCTTAGTACATAAATAACTATTAGGGGTCGTCCATAAATTACGTCATCTGAAAACCGGGGGGGAGGGTCTAGATTGAAAATGACGGTAAGGTAATGTGCAAGGGGGGGGGGGTCGGCTTTGATATAGAGTCATTTTAAATATGATATTTTATATCAAATTTTAACAGTAAAACAATGATAAATTCTAACACAACTCAACTATTATAAAATAATTATCCATAAAATACATTAGACTATTTTAAGGCGTTGTTTTATAGTTAATTCTTCCATTGAGAAAGTCATTTTGGCTTGATTTCTGAAGGTAAATTCAGATTATTTGATTGGTAATTTTTTTTTAAGTTTATCATGTAGCGTTTAAAAAGCATTATTTTTACTTAAAACTTAGGTTTGTTAAAAATGACGTCATTTTTCCGAGAGGGGGGGGGGTCACACAAATTATGATGGGAGGATGATTTTAGGGAGTGGGGGGGTCCAAAAATGGCCAAAAAGCCATGACGTAATTTATGGACGGCCCCTTATGTTTAAAAACCAGAATAATATAATAGTTTCAGTTGATTTTTTGGAAAACTGAGTTGCCTTCAGGAGTGTTATGTAATAAACTATGCAGCCCTATATGGTGGAAAGCGGGCTGGAAGAATATGGAAATGTAATGTACCTAAATATTAAATCACTATCTTTTTAACATTTAATTCAAAATATTAAATTGAGTTCAAAATATACTTAAGTACTTAACATTTTAATTATGAAACCATAAAATAAAGATAATACGAACCTGGATTTATAAACGATAGAATCTTGTTTGAGACTCTGTTTCCTTATTAATCAATTTAGACTATTTTAGGATATACTGTCCCCCTGTTAATTTTACGACACGCAAATTAAAACACACTGTAGGTGTATTCAGTGTTAATTTTTTTTTTCAGAAAATTTATTTTTAGCTGAAAAATTTAACATAATTGATCAAGGTTTTGTGATTTGTGGTTATGAATAGAATTAATATATAGTGGTCACATTTAAAAGGAAATTAATGAGTATGAAGACTGAATTGTGGAATCTATATAACCTTTAAATTTTACATGTTTGAACCTTTCGATCTTGACATCCAAAAACGGGGGAAATACAGCTACAAATAGTAAGGAAAAATAACATTCAAATTACAACTAAGAATTTTATTCTTTCAGCCAACATTTCAAAGGGGAGTCTCTGGCAATGCAGTTGAGGCCTAAGGCCGCCGTGCTGCTGAAGACTCTGGCCTCTACAGAATCCTCCGGCGCAGCTAAACTATTTTGTTTGTCTTCTTCACTCACTGCTGCTATTATTTCCCTTGTACTTCTAATGACTTGAATAGTTATTTTGAAGTTCCTCTTTAGCTTATGAAATGTTTTGTACGAACTGTATATATTGTAATTTGCCTATTTATTAATTTGAGGTTGGATAGGTGGAAGATAGTTATAAGAAAAGGAAATATTTAACTTTGAGGAAGAACCTTAATGTCACTCAGGTATTTCAAGTTTAGCTTTACACATTATTTCTCCTATGTAATAATTTAGTGAAGCTATTTTAATGTTAATGTGGATAAAGATGGATTCAAGAACGTTGCTAGTGGACAGACAAAAACATTCATAAGAACTGTCTATTTGTTGTAATTTGAAAATTTATTAAATTAAGAAACATGGATGTAATATAAGTTTATTGTACTCTTGTTGATTGTTACTGTTTGATGGTTAACATAAATTTGAATTTGTTTTTAATTGGATCACAAAAATGACCGATCTTATCAAGATTTTAAGTATTAGGATACTCAATACTTCTTTAATGTAGGTACCTAACTACAATGTATATATATATATATATATATATATATATATATATATATATATATATATATATGTTTAAATATTCAATATAGTTTTTTTTTTTAAATTATAGCATGTTATGTCATTTTATGCGTATAGAAATGTGTGTCAGACAAAACGCGCGTAACATTAAAAAATAATAGATGCAGTGCCATTCCTGTAGTAATTAAATATTAAATGTATGTATAAAACCTCCATGTACAAATCTTGCAACATACTGTGTTAGTTTTTGGTTTGGATTATTGACTTCAAAATAATAAAACTCTGTTCACCCTGTTTAAATTCTTAGAATTGGATCATTTTGACCCAAAACATTGTAATACATATTGTTAATTAATTTAATATGCATAATCAAAGATTGAAAAGTCTGCAACAGATAAAACTATATCCATTATACATTAAGAGGTGCAAATAAATAGTGAACTTGCAAACTTAGTATTTGTTATGAACTTTTATTATCCTTTGTTGTTTCTCCATACAGTTTGAGATTTCATTTTTGTGTGATGGTAATCAGGGTTTTCAAGAACTTGCTTTCAGGAATTATTTATAAAAGAAGGAATTTTTGCTTGACACAGAAGTCTCAAGCGATGATGTTCTAATATTTTATAAATTATTTGTAGTAGTCTCTGAACTGTCGTAATGCATAGCCCCTTGGTGGCCCAGTTATTATATAGTCATGTTCACGCGTTGTTCATCCAGACAGTCGAGCTGGTTAGTACGACATGTTTTCATTTTTTGAAAGATAAAGTATCTTGCCAGAGCCGCAAAGCCCAGGCTGGGTGTCGTCAACCATTGTGACATGCCCACTTTTCGGTGACCTGGAATGCGAGGTACTGACAAAAACCTGGCGTTGGAGTTGTATCTGGCAAAGATTTCGGGTTCAAAGATAATCGAAGACCTCCATCACGATGGAACGTCTTGGTGTGTGAACAGTTCAGGGAAATTTCGACGTGATAAGCAACCCGTTTACTGGTGGATGTCATAGATATAAGATCTCTGAAAAGCTAGTTTGAATGGCAGACGGATCGCAATGAAGGCTTGAAGATATCCTGATTTCTGGAAAAAGTCAGAAACTCTTAAGGACACTAGGAATGCTCTCAATGGGGCCATCAACAGGAGTAGGGCTGATAGCTGGAGAAGACTTCTGGAGGACGTACAATCTCGACCATCCACCATGGTGCATTGGTTATTAAATTGTAACCCAGAAACCCAGCGTCCAAAGGACAGTATCCATAAAACTCTACTGTTCCAATATACCTAGTGAGGCCATGTGTTGATTTCGGACGGTAAAAAACATTCCTCTCTTCACTAATTAGGATTTGGTAAACTCCATTCCCTCCCTAAAAAAATGCAAGGCCCTTGGTACCAATGGTATTCGTGACAAAACTCTAAAAAAAGTTTTACTGCCAGTCTCCAGCTTTTGATATGAAGAATGTAAATTCTTACCTATCCAGGAGGGATTTGGAAACCCCTTATAGTGACAATGAAAGTGATGCTTGTGCTCATTGTCACAGGGAAAGCAGACCCGGACATACCACAGTCCTACAAGGCCTTTGTGTATTTTGGCTACCGTAGTAAAGTTTTGGAGGGTTTAATTCGTTACCACCTGAAACCTGCCGTGGACGATGCCTGGGGTTTATCTCTCAGCAGTGCGGATTCAGAAAGGGGTGATTAATCAACCAAAAAGAAGAAGAATCTCTGCTATCAGGGGGCATGCCAAGATAAATGCAATTGTAAACAAATCACTTAAAATGACAGACGGCTAAATGCTATCATCAGTGGATAAGACGAGAAGAGGAATTTGCATTGAATGATTTATCTTATTGTTATCAACTCACCTTTGTACTCTCTTAACAGTAACATTTTAATAAGGAAATGAATTAGTATGAACATTCTGTACTGATAGTAAACAAAAGTAACCATTATGATGTCTTTGTCGACAAATTTACCACTACCTTGGGGTGCGAACAATTGACTATCCATTTCTACCTACAGACCATTTTTAGATTCAGTTTGTACCGTTACAGTTTGCATTTTACAGGCATAGTCACAGAGAAACCTATGGGAAATTATCAAGTATTCAGCTAATTTGTTTGATCAAAGAATGAAAGAGTTGTTTTAGAAAGGATTTTATTAGACATTGATAAGACGACTGAACCATCAATATGCTCTTTAACATTACTCCACACCTCAAACGTACGGTATTTAAAACACAATCCAAAGTTTTTATCGAACAGTCGACCAGTCATTACTACTGAACTAAGTTCTAGTGTTAGGGTATATAAAATATAGATATAGTAACATAAACATAGATCACGTGGTTTTAAAATAAAAATTTTTTAAACTAAAATGAAGAATAAGAAATACCCACTTCCCTTCCCTGTAAGAAACCATGTTTGAGACTATATTTGAACAATGGATTTTCATATCGTCCTGAAAAAGGTATTTGATCTCAAGGTGTTTGTAATAGAATACTGGGATGGAAGGGCCCTGCTGAAAGGCTTTTCAGGATAATTTCACTACTTAAACGTCATTCTGAAGTCAAAATAAGTATAGTTTCCTAGTTTCCTCTTTTAATTAGAGGACTTGACACATCTGCTTGAGCAAATGTTAACAACGATCAAACACTAGAGGTGCTGAAAAACACTTGGCAAAAGATCATATATCGTTTTGATGTCTGCAGAGCAACAAATGTTAGGTATTACGGTATGATAAAAACTTGTTTTTCCTCCTCAATTTGACATTTTAATCGTTTAAGTTCGTTTAAGCTTGACTATATTTCTTTTAAGTGTTTGTTTTAAGCTGCTCAAGAGGTTGATTAACAACAGAATCTCCCTACTGTCAATGCCAGGATTGAGAACAAGCTGGATTTAGGCCTGGGTGAAACTGTTGTGATCAGAATCAGCTCTGACTTTTTTTATTGAGAATGTGTTTGAGCAAAGACTGAACAACTCTGTTTTTTTTTATTATTTTATTTTAATATTTTAGATCTGACTGCAGACTATGAAACTGTCTGTATAAATGCCTTCTAAAGAGATGTGTTAAATTTTAAGACTTGATTCCTTACCATTTCTGGTTGCGTCTCCTCAATTCAATGATCTCCATTAGGGTGATAAAAGTATATTTTTAACGCAGAGAAAGTACTTTTAGGCAACTAAAAGTTGGCCTGCCACAGGGGTTAGTGCTCGCACCACTGCTTTTAATGTGATTACTGCCGATATTCTTTTCACTCTGTCTTTAAAGTTTATTTATGCAGACGATATTGCATTGGCATATCAACACCACTATTTAAAAAAAACTGAGGAAACACTAACAAATGACCTCAAATCCTCTGTGAATACTTTGAGGCCTGGAAGCTAAACCAAAGCCAACAAATCTAGCCAACCAGAAGTTTAAAATCGTATTCAACGGTATTAAGCTATATCATAATGACCACGCCCACCCACAGTATCTGGGAGTCACTTTAGATCGGTCTCTTACATTCAAAAGCTACTTACAAAAAATGGCAGGTAAGGTTAGAACCAGGGCTAACATTGTCTATTCCCTTGCTGGCTAAAGATAGTGACCTATCTCTCAAGTTCTGCGAACCACTGCTCTGTCCTTGGTATACTCATAGAAAAACTCACCATTTCTATGGCATACTCAACTGCTGAGTACTGCCCTCCCGTATGGATAAATAGTGTGCATGTTAGAGAGATCAATGTCGAGCTAAACAGGACCATGAGAGCTCGTTCTCATGTCTAAAATGCCTCTTAGTATTAAGTGCTGAGTTATTTTTTTATTGTTAAATTACAAAGCATTGAATAAAAAATAAAATGATCAAAAACATGTGTGTCCATAGAGATGCCATGGAAAATTTCAAAGCCAGAGTGATAGAAAGCTGATGTCAAATCCCGTTCGAAACCACCAGTTCAAACCGACAAAGATTGCGTTCTGAGATAAATTTCAACGGTGTAACATAACGTATAGTTGAGGAATTTACCTTTTATGTACAGAGATAGTGAAATTTTCATTGATTTTTCAAAGGTGTGCTGACACGATTGTATTGTAAAAATTACGCATATTTTAAATTGTCTGCCTGGAGTGTTCAATACCCTTCTGCACCATGGGTGTGGGTGTCGAGCAAATTACCAGAGTATTACTCCGAGTATACAAAAATTCTATTATGATTGATACAAGTCACGAATAATGCTTTTAGGTACAAATAAACGTATTAATAATCAGAGCAGGGTTTGACATGCTTCAATGCCGTCAAAATGGCACGATATTGCCACATGGAGCCCTGACCTTCACATTATCAAACTTAAACTAGTTCTAGTGCTAGAACTTTGTAATCAGATATATCCCAGGAAAGGAACTATTCGAATAGATTGTGTTCTATTAACAAAACTTTCCATTGAATTCAGATCTTGTATATAATTGAAGGTATAACAAATCATTTCGACCATAAGAAGCCATATGCTAAGTTTCATCAATATCTGTCCATAAATAAAAGTTTGCCTGTTCTCCATATGCTTAACATGGGAAAAGAGTATGCAGGTTAGCTGCAATGATAAGTACAAAAACCAAGATTATTTAACATAAATGGTTGAATCTCAACCAAATGAAGCTAAATACCAAGTTTCATCCAAAAATATTGGTTAATAAGTGAAATATTAACACATCCTTATTCTCCATAAGATTAACATAGGAGCCCCAAAATACAATGTACTAACTTTAGACTTTTTAATATCTCGGTAACCAATGGAGATAGAGCAAAGCTTCACCATACTAAATTGTGTGTTTTTTGAGCTAAATCTAATGGTCAAAATAAAAATAAAAATTTAAAATAAAAAAAATATACATGAAAAATGCAAAAACCACATTTTTGGGGTACAAAACTCCCAAAAACTACACCTACCGGTAGGTCGATATGTCTGATTTACGAACTCATCCGAATAAACGTAGGATTACAAATCTCTACCAAATTTGGTGTCGATCGGACCTTTTTTACGAGCGTTTTCGTGTTTAGGGACACATACATACATACATATATATTGAAAATTTAATGACTATTATTTTTGGTCTCTGGGCACCTAAAAACGAAAAAGCAACATGGTCCCGGGCTTAGGTCTTACCATGAGACCTACGGTAATAGCTTATTCCCTATGGGAAATTCGCTAAAAACAAGTAAAAACCAGACAAAAACCTTCTGATTGACTGGACATCAGTATCAGATTGATGCACCTGATTTTGATTTCCCAAATGTAGTTTGATTGTTTACGTTATATAAATTATATACTAAAAGACCACTGAATTAAAAAAAAGTAAAAAATTACGCTTTAAATAAAGACCACATTAAGATTTATCGTATTCCTTACATATGTAACTTACCTTTGCTGTTGGTACTATTTCATTTTTCGGAATCATGTAGGTAAGATGAAAGATTTGGTCTCGTGCTACTTGAACTCGGATTAATATGAGTAGGTCTACACTTTTTTATTGTAAGCTTTGCCTCGATAGCTTATCGAAACACCACAAAGACCTTTCTTGTCTGAGCTGTGAAAATCCCTTAAGTCACATAATCCAACGGCGACCTATAAATCTATGTTGTTTTCCTTCCGACAAGCAGAACGTCCAGTCGACGTCGTTGCAGACTGTGTTGACATGATGCGGTGGTTTTGTGCGGTTCTGCTAGTAGTGCTGGTGGGGGCGGCCCGGGCCGACGTGGACGTACAGGACTCGCAGGTGTGGTGGAAGTCCGCCTCCATCTACCAGGTCTATCCGAGATCGTTCAAGGACAGCAATGGCGACGGTGTTGGCGATTTAAAGGGTAAATCAAATTTTTCATTTGGTAAACTATACATGTGCACGAAGATACATTTTTAAATTTATTCTTACGGTACATTGCAATCAATGTTTTTATGCATATGCAACCCGAGATTCAACCCAAACACTAATTGTAACCAAACAATTTTGTTGTCAATATTATTATGACTTTTAACACAAATGTTATTTAAAGTTGATATGAGAGGATACCAATACATGACGTTATCATACTCGTATTTCACGTAAAAAAAGCCAACCAGCATTTTTACATGAAAGGGCACATATACAGTTTAAAGTCATTCATATCATTGAAATTTTTTACAGTAATGATATAATGTTTTTAGAGTGATGAAATTTGAGTTTAAATGTACATTTAGACCTTAAATAATAATAAAGCTATGAAATGTAAGAACTGCAATTGTACATTGTACCAGTATCTATCTTAAATTTGAAATCATAGTCATTTTTAACTCATATTGAACCACGCTGTCAAAAATTTAACAATAAAATTTAAAATGGATATTTTTTAACTTTTTTGCCAGAAAAAATGTTGAAATTATACAAGATTTGAAAAAATAATATTTTGACAATTGGAGTCTCGACACACCACTACATGTTCTTGTGCTGTACATGTATTGCATGGTGGATTTCGCGTCTTCACCCACTTATTTCTCTCTTGGATTGTAAGACGTGGAATATCTCAGTGGCCCGATCCTAGTAGTACACTGTTTGGTCCTCAGGTATCACCCAGATGGCGAGCTACTTCAAAGAGTTGGGAGTGGACGCCGTCTGGCTGTCGCCCATCTACCCCTCACCCATGGCGGACTTCGGCTACGACATCTCCGACTTCAAAGGGGTGGACCCGATATTCGGCACCATGGACGATTTTGACGAACTAGTGGCCACGTTCAGGAAACTGGGTGAGTTACAATATTACATGCAAATCTATACAATATAGGGAAATCTATATAATATTGTCATCAATGTAACGTAGTAGAAACAGTATAGAGTTAGTGGTGATTTGTATCAAAATAAAATGTTCTTCAAAATTCGATTAGATTTTTTTTTTTTTTTTTTTTTTTGTAGGCAGTATTTGCTTGTTTGCCTGTAAAATCAAACCAAATCCACTACATACCTGATAGACTGAAAAATCTAATAACTGCATCCTCATTAAAATTTAAAAAGAAATGTATTCACATGCTTCTGCTCTTTAGTACAAACCAATTAATTTGTTAAACGTCTTGCTTTTTTACAGATATCAAAATTCTATTGGACTTCGTTCCTAACCACTCCAGTGACCAACATCCTTGGTTCAAGAAATCCGTTGCGAACGACCCCTATTATAGAGATTACTTCGTATGGGCCAACCCAAAAATCGTCAATGGAACGAGACACCCACCGAACAACTGGGTTGGTGTGCTAACAAAAGTGACAAATTATATGCAGGTTGGGTGAAAATTAACTAGGTATTAAAAACTCTTACAAAGTACGTAATAATGATACTTTTGTATCATAAAACTATGTACATGTGCTTGTTTACAAAGAAAACGTGGGAATCAGTTAAATGTAAGCATAGGCACCGTGAATCAGTTTATAAGCTGGTTGTAAACTGGTTGCACCGTGGTTGTCAACCAAACTTCCTCAGACAGCCAGGAATACACTTTACACTCATCTGAAGAAAGACAATTGGACGATTGGTGAAAATATTTTGACAATTTGTCAACTATTTCCAACCGATTTGTTAAAAAACAACAACCGAGGTACTATTAAATTTTAATAATATTATTCAGTATTATGATACAACTGCCAACAAGAAATCAGTAAACTATACCATTAATTACAGTTTTTTATTTCCTAGTTACTTTTCACCCACCCTTAGAAAAGAAAAATCTAGTTGAGAGCGATAATTATTAATAGTTTGAAATATAGTTTTCCGAAACAGCCTTTTCCACGGTAATGGTTTATTTTATTACAGAGTTATTTGATCTCATACTAAGAAACACGTGAAATCTATTATTGAAATATTTAGACGATGTAAGCAAAGAACTTATGTATAAAAAACAATATTTTTTATGGCAACTGATTTTGAAGTAATCGTAAGCATCAGAAAATAGTAAAAGTTATTAATAAATATTTTTTTAAATTATTAATGTGTATCAATAGATGATTACAACGGCTTTCCTTTAGAAAATTTACTAAAAAAATGGCTTTACTATCAGAAAATAGTAAAAGTTATTAATAAATATTTTTTTAAATTATTAATGTGTATCAATAGATGATTACAATGGCTTTCCTTTAGAAGAGTCTTTCCTTTAAAGAGTTATCAATGTAAAAATGTTCTAAATTTGAAAAAAATGTTGTTATAACAGTAAATTAAATTAATTTTTTTGACAGTAAATTAAATGTATAAACGGTATGCGAGTAACGTTTAAGCGTTTGCTCGCCTAGATCAGCGTGTTTTCCGGCTCGGCGTGGGAGTGGAGCGACCAGAGACAGCAGTACTACCTGCACCAGTTCGCCATACAGCAGCCCGATCTCAACTACAGAAACCCTCAAGTTCAACGAGAAATATCCGTGAGTACGATGATATATGAACACTTAATTTGGTTTCACATACAGTAGTAAGCCTATTTCTCATCAATCATAAATTAAGTGTTTTGGGGTAGTGAAAACACACAAAAAATCATACTTATTAAATTCGGTCTCATACAAACTCAAACTGCTAAACATTTACTTTTAAATTGAACCTCAATACTTACAAATAAAAACATACTAAATTAATTTCAAGACGATAATGTTAGGAAATCACTGAAACATTTGGAAAGAGTTTGAAACTCGATGAGAAAATTTATACTTGACCATCTTTCGAGAAACCTCAAAACCATACTGATTTATGCCGTTCTGCGGTTTATTTGAACTGCTTGAGCCAACTGGAATCAGATACCTGTTGCCTCCGTGAAACGCCAACAAGTGTATCAATTTTATAGAACGTCCGTATCCTCTGACTTGTACAAGGGTGTGGTAGGGTTCAGGATGGACGCAGGCAGCACTTGTTCGAGAACGCGAAACTCCCAAATGAGCATCCGTTGAAAGGCACTCAGAGAGACGACTACCAGACGCTGAACCATACCTGCGCAAAGAACCAGCTTGAAGTACGTGGCACTCCACTCGTGGGCGGACGTGATTTATCAGAGAGTGCAGCAGGACGGTAGACCGAGATGATCACGGTGCAGACACCGCAGTATCTTGTTTGTCTTGTGGGATGCAATTAGTTACCGGCTGGAAATGCTGTTCTGTACATGTTCGATACCACGACCTGATTTTACCTGGAACTCCCATCAACACGACCATAATATGATTGTACTTGGTACTTCGGAATCCACTAGACATGTTTCCTCAGGACAAGGTATGGGTCAAGCTTGTCGGAGATCACACCCATTTAAACATGAAAGTTCAAGGTAGTTTCTGCCCTAGGGCCTCTAATAATTAGTTTTTAGTCATGAAATTCGTCCTCCCAGCACAAAGGGACGAATTCGTCCTCCTGTCCTGAGGGAACCAGTTGCAGTTATAAGCAGAACCGACCAGACCCATGCCATCCTAGACTAGTGGGCAGACCCTTCTGATATAAGTTTATAATAATTGTGGAATGTAAAAGGCGTTTAGCCCCTGTCTTGTAGTCAAATATGAAGTATTCCATATATCAATTGATTATTTCTCATGACTTCTATTTGGTGGGTTTCATTCAACACAGGTGACCACGGTGCAGATCTCAGAGAGTACCTGTTGTTTGTCTTGTAGGATGTCATCAGTTTCTGGCTAGACAAGGGTGTGGACGGCCTTCGAATGGATGCTGTTCAGCACATGTACGAAGACCAGTACTTGCCAGATGAACCACCGGTGCCCGGCACGCCCGGCAACACGTACAACACGTTGCAACACATATACACGGTCAACCAACCCGAGACCCACGTCACACTGAAGGAGTGGGCTGACCTCGTGTACAATAGAGTGCAGCAGGACGGGAGACCAAGGTAGGGAAACTTACTGAATAAAATGAATGAATACTAAATAACTAAATCCAATTCATCAAACTTAAACATGATATTCATCCTCATGTTCTCTTAATATTGAACTTAAGCGCCTTCCAGTCGTTTGGGGTAAGAAGTAGTCTATATAACCCTAGTAAAGTATTTATCAAATTTTTGTCTTTATAAAATTCATTTGATGGTAAAAAACGCTCCTTGTCATTTACTCTGGCCAACGTAGTCGCGTCTAATTATATAGGAAATTACTACCATATTCAGATAATTTATTCTTCATACAAGCTAAATCTAAAGCATTAAGATTTTGAAGACGCAGTTGAAATAGTGGTTTGAATATCGACAACATTTTCATAAATTTTTCAGACTATAGTAATTGGTAGGTATTTTTTTTTTCATCATACCATTGCGATAAACGTTGTTTTCGGAACCGTCAGCTGTGATCGAAACTAGTTGATTCCCGGTGGGTTGGATAAACGTGTTTGTAAACAAAGTTTTCGGGACTAGTCCTCGAAACAGTGGTTTTCGGGACTAGGCCGGAAAAAAACTTCCAATGTTTGACACCACTGGCGCTGATATTCTGTTTACAGTAACTTAATCCTCGTTGAATCCAATATATAAATGTCAAACAGCTGATTGTTTAGTTGTAAATAGTTCAAATACAAGATAAACAAATAACAACGTAAGAGGGTGTATAGGGATAGGTTAAAATTTATTAATTTTTATCCAAACTGTATATTTATTAAAGGTGGTATGATGAAAAGTACTGTTCGTAACTCGTCCCAAAGTGGTATATCGGTGCTCGATAGAATTCAAGCACTCGGCTTCGCCTCGTACTTGAAACTCGATCTTGCACCGATAACGACCACTTTCCGGACTAGTGACGAAATATACTATTTCATTATAGTTTTTGTAATTTACTTAAACTTGTTATATCGATATACTGCTATATCGATACTGCTGGTCGATGTATGTTATGCCAGTATTAAATTTTGTTTTAGACGCTTTACAAGTTTGGTCCTATGAAGTTTTGCCGAATCTCATCCTCTTCACCCTTAAAAAGAGGTGTACTTTCAAAATTTCTAAATTGGTTTACAAAAATTAAATTAATTGATTTACTATTGTGGCATATAGATGCTAAAATTTAATACATGTTATGTCCTCAACGAGTAGTTGGCATTAGTCAATTTCACTCAAAGCTTATTCCAACTAATTTCTAAACATGACATTCTAACACTTTTCCGAGTATCGTGTTTGTAATTTATTTAAATCTGGTAAATGTACTGCTATATCGATATATGTATTACGAGTATTAAATTTTACTTCAGACGCTCTACAAGTTTGGTCCGGTAAAGTTTTGTCGTAACGCCCCCTTCACCCTTAAAATGGGGGGTTCTCTCAATATTTAAAAATTATTTCACAAAACTTGCGCTATTTAAATTATTATTAACTCTTATGGCAGATGCCTGAAAGTAAATATTAATTATCACTTTAACTAGGTATCACTATAGTAGCAGTAATTTGAAAATCTGTATTTCAATCTAAATTTAGTAAAAAAAAATTTTAAAAATATATAATCTTAAAAATTTTTGTCATGTCTAGTGTTTGTAATGTACTTTAACCTGGTAAACATATACATAAACACTTGATTTATAAACCATAATACAACGTTTTACAAAACGTTTAATACACCAAGACGTTGTCATTTTATCATTGTGACAACTATTAGTTTTAATGACCATGACAAACCTTTATTGAATCATTTGACAAAACCACAATGTAATAATACATTGTACTATGTGGTAGTTGCATACTATGGAACTGATGAAGTTCTAAGGAACGAAACATGTCGTCTTTTGATGATAACCAGTGATTGGACAAGGTAATTTTATTTCATCATTCAAAACATTTCGCTTACAGAAATATATATGTAGATGTATAAAACCCGTCAATGTAAGGTTGTGTAATTCTATTCTTTGTTTCAGAATAATTATCCTAGAAGTCTATGACAAAACTCCAATAGCAGTTTCTTACTACGGACAAGGAACTCAGAGTCTAGAGTTTCCGTTCAATTTCAATCTGCTGTCCAACGGGAATCAGGCCGTCAGAGCTCCTTACATCAAGTACCTCATAGACGACTGGATCTCGCAAGCACCCCCTGGAGGTCAGCTCAACTGGGCTGTGAGTATACATGGTGCACTCATAACAAGCTCTTCATCATTATCAGCTGTTTTCAAATCTCTCTTCTACCAAAGAAAATCATGTTTTGATGGTATTTTACCGAACATTTACGGCCCTAAGGTTTACATAAAAATATCCAAAACACATTGTACATATACACTTCACACCGGTAGCTGTGAAGTAGTTACTTAGCAACCGGAAACACAATGAGGTTAGCTCCACTCGGGGGTGGTACCATTGCGCACAGCGGTCACTCGCCACTTTCAACGCCAATCAAAAGTGGCGCTATAATTTCACTTCTAGTGAAGAAAAGAACTATTACAGTGAAAATATTCTTAGAACATATGCCTATGAATAATTTTATTTTTATGTTATCGCAAGGTACTGATATTGCAGCAATACTAAAAATAGATATTGAAATGAACCATTGTTTTGATAAGTAAAGTAAACTGAAAAATTACGATATTATATTGAACAAACTGTTAAAATCAAGAATTAATCTGCCAGGCAACAACTTCACTTCAGAACGTTTTCAAGAATTAAGTTAAAAAAGTTTTTGTTAAGAAGTTGAACAAAATTATTTTTTAAGGACAGAGAAGATAATGTGATCAAAGAGTTTTACATCTCAGCCCCATATATTCTGCATCGGAATGATATTTGGTTTGGCGGCAACCGTTCCCGGCCGGCGGATTAGGCCTAGGGAAGAGGGATGGACCGTAAGCGCAATGGTGCTCACTACTCGTTGGGCAAAACTTGACCACTGTGTACAATGAAGGAGGTGTGTAGGTCCGACTTTTTATGAATTTTTAAAATTTATATTATTTATTGCATAGTGTATTGTGATGAAAAATATTGTTTGTAACACGGCCGAAAACGTTTTGCCTCCCTCTCGATTTATTCAAGTCCTCGACTTCGTCTCTTCGACTTATGATTTTTGCCACTAGTAGTGAATTAAGAAAAAAATAGGTCTAAAAGTATGTTTACCACAACTCACTAGATTCGTTTGCTTATTGAACGAATAACGTGTTAATTATTTTATTGTGATCTACTGTCAGGTTATTTTGAAAAATTTCTTTATTTATTTATGACTAAAAATGAATTACATTATAGGTTATGATTAAATGTCGTTAATATTACTACTGCTGTGATAATGCATGTTATAAAAAATACCTCTTCAAAATTTTATGGGAGTTACATTAATTTATATTTGGCCTATGAGGTTGGTGGTGTATAGTGTTTTTCACGCCTGACTTGAGGACTATGGCAGCGAAGTCTTTGATTCACATCCGCGTTCTTCCAGGATGTTTTTATCAGTATCATTCACCTGTTACTGTAGCGGCTCACCCCATTTATTTGGTCTAACACCACCTTATCACAGACCAGTTATCTTTGTGAAATCGGCGGAGTGAGGAACCTAAGCAGAAAAACAGGGGCTGCCAACCTCTAAATAAAAGAGAAAACCTATACCCTGTCTTCTGTTGTAGGTCGGCAATCACGACAACGCGAGAGTGGCGGACAGGTACGGGCCCGAGATGGTGGACGCCATCAACCTGCTGACCGGATTGCTGCCGGGGATCAAGGTGACGTACAACGGAGAAGAGATCGGCATGACCGACACCTTCATCCGGTGGGACCAGACTCTGGACCCCAGCGGCCGCAACCTGGGACCCGACCACTACCTGGAGGGCACCCGGGACCCTGAGCGCACGCCCCTGCAGTGGGACGACTCCGTCAGCGCCGGTCAGTAGCGTTACTAGCCAATGCGTAAATATGTTGTCCAAAAGGTTCATCTTCAGAAAACATACGTTCAGCTAAGACATAAATCACAAATGTTTTTGAAATGTACGATTTAA
Source organism: Neoaliturus tenellus (assembly GCA_030545055.2). NCBI lineage: Eukaryota > Metazoa > Arthropoda > Insecta > Hemiptera > Cicadellidae > Neoaliturus > Neoaliturus tenellus. Next base: position 191,563,445 of record CM061532.1, read on the forward strand.
CAAGTTACAGAGGTCTCTTTTGGTGATAGTGGTAACATCCTTAAAATAAAATGAATGCTGGAATGAGATGAGATCCATTGCAGCGGACTTCCAACTTTCCCCACTTATTTACAAGTATTTTGGATAATCGGTATCATATCATAATTTAAAGATTTGATACTTAGTTCAAACTTAGTTTTGGATACAAAATTTGTTCATAAAACTAAGTAGGCCTACGCCTTGAAATAGTAACGGTAACTCTACAATATGCAAATTCTAAATAGTATATACACTTTCGATACAGGGTTCTCAGTGACTCAAGACACATGGCTACCAGTGAACCCCAACTACTGGTGGCTGAACATTAACGCCCAGAGGAATGCTGAAACCTCCCACCTGAAGGTTTACCAGACACTCATGAAGGTCAGGAAGGACCCTGTGTTGCAGTTTGGAAGTGTTGAAGTCATCGCTCCGGATAACGACACTCTGGTTGTGGTCAGGTAAAAACCTATCTTTGTTACAAAGCATTGCAACATAATTATGCTAAAATTGTAAATGATTTGTTTTATTCTTTATCAATGACCAACAGTTATTTCCAAGTGTGATATTAAACATTATGTGCAACAAATTATTGTGTTAATTGATTTTAAACGTTCTATAGTCCAACCTGTCGGAAAATATTTAATCCACTTTTAAACTTTATGTACAGTAGTATTAAAATGTATTTTTTCATTTTATAGCTATTTTGACTATTTTATGTGCTATAAGTAGGCTCAACTATTTATAACCTTTACTTTTAAAAACAAATTATAAAACTAATTATATTTTTTATTGAGGAGAATATGCAACTATAGTTATTTAATATTGCCATAAACGTATTTTCTAACTTTGTTTATAGTTTTCTTTAGTTGTCAGTTTTATTTTTATTTTTAGATATTCAATCTGATCTCCCACCAGAATTAACCTGATTAAAATATACCGTCTACTGAGCACTGTTATTAATGCAGAATACCACTGTTTTGCAGGGGATACCAAGGTGAATATTACGCGCTCGTCATCAACACGGGTAGCTCCTCCCGCCTTTACACCTCCCAGAATCTCTTCGCCCCCTACAATCTCGACCTCAGCATGTACGTCGTCACCTCCAGCATCAGTGCACCCTACAAGGCCGGGTATGCTAATTTAATTTAGTTTATTGGTGTGTGGAGTTTTAAAGAGAATCAAGATTGGTACAGGAAAAGCATAACTGCTTTCTGAAGGTCTGCTGTACATACAACTTTTTTGTGTAATATAATAGAATAGAATAGAAACAATTATAATGTAATGTGATTAAAGTAATGGATATGAAGTGTTTAAACTATAAAGAAAATTATCATTATTCGACATCTGATTTAATAAGTGGTTAATGCAATGCTGGCTATGGGTTTGATATTTATTGTAACGATACCATAGTCTCTATGTTGCATTTGAAATTTATACACAAATAAGCGACGCGTTTTTAAACATGAAACTCCACCCACACTTTTAAATAGATTTTAATGAATTTGGTTCTATCGGATAGATATCTGGATAGATGCTTGGTATGAAGTTGTTTCTAAAGAAAACTGATAAAGACTCGTGCACGATTACATGGATTTCGTAAACGGCTCGAACGATGTTCTTCAATATTTGGAAATAACTTAGTTATTGGATAAAAATAATATTTATGTAAGTCTCTTTGAAAAATCTTGTTTCATATCTTTATTTTGATCCAAATCTTGTTGAATTTATAATAAAATACCCCCGTCGCAGCAGACCTGCGTACTCAGCGAATTTCCAATGGAATTTTGGTATATTTTCTATTACCACATAAAATCCATGGGGATGAGAGTATGTAGGTTTGCCACCATATGGGTTTTGTTGGTAAATATAAGTTAAACCCTACCTAGTTATTGTACATACCAAATTTTATAAGGCTATGGTGTTCTTTTTATTTTCCCCATAAACCCTATAGGAGTGAGTACGTAGGTTTGCCGCCAAATGGGTTTTCTAAGCAAATATAAGTTAAACGCTTCCTAATGAATGTACATACCAAATTTTATCAAGATATGTCAATAAATAAGCAAGTTAGAAGGTTTTGTTGATTTCCCATAAGAATAACATGAAAAACATACTTTTTGGATTTTCTCCATAACCATTTAAGCTGGGTAAAAAATTCAAAATACTAGATTGTTTGTTTTTTAAGCTCTTTTAAATGGTTTAAGTTAAAATTGTTGAATTTTCTAAATAAAAGTAAAAAAAAAACCAAAAACCCATTTTTAACCCTTTTGAAACCCCATAAAACCCTGTTCCCATGGTCCGATCATTCTGGTTCGCGAACTCAACCTAGTAGACGCTGGCTTACATCCCTGTACCAAATTTCATCAAAATCGGAGGTTCCGTTCAAAAGTTATCGTGTTAACGGACACATATATATATATATATATATATATATATACATATATATCAATTTGAACGAACGGTGTTTTTGGCTTCTAGGGACCTCAAAACGAAAAAGTATCATGGTCCCGGGCTTAGGTCTTACCGTGACTACTACCGTAATAGCGTATTCCCTATAGGGAAATTCGCTAAAAAAAGTCAACCACATGCTTTAATATAAACATGTGGCATGTTCCATTGTAGCCAGTAACTGAATTACTAAATGAAATAGTATATAAAAATATCAGTTTTTAAATGGTACTTTATACTAATGATCATGAAAATTTAGTCAAATAAAAGTAAAGGGACTAAAAAAAACTAACAAACCAATTAATTTAAAGAATTAAAATAACTGCATTGGTAAAATCAGTTAAAGTTTCAACTTACCTGAGTGCAGCCCCTTAGGCCAATACTCCTGAAACGCGAGTGAGCAAAGTAAACGAGCTCGACTTGAAAGAAAAAGCCTTTTGAGCTTGGCAATTTAGCGTACAATCTGTGACTGACATAACTTTGACTACAAAGAATTGTTTATATTTACCGAGCAATCGCTCGGTCCCCATTTACTAGTAACAATATCAATGAAGAGTGCGCCTGTGTGCAGGACTATTTATCAAGATAGTCAGCTCAAACATCTGACATCACCGGACTTGCGGGCCAGCCCTAGTCTATCCTCGTTTAATCAACTATTCTTACAGAGTGTTCCAGGAGAAAGGGTCTCTCAACTTGTCCCTGAGACCCAAGGCTGCTGTGCTGCTCAGTACCAAGAACCCTTCCCCCGCGCCCGCCCCTGGCCCCGCGCCCGCCCCAGGGCCCGGGCCCAACCCCGCCACCGGCGCCACCCAGCCGCCCCCGGACTCCCCGACGACGGCCAAAACCAACGCAGCCCCTCAACTGCTGGCTCAATTTCCCCTGCTTGTATGCGTGGCTCTATTCCTGCTGGTAGCACGGCTGTAGCTAGTGAAATCCTCATGATTTGTGACTGTTGTGTGTTTTATACTGTTTATATTTTATTGTTATCTAATAAAAAATTGTTATTTATTATAAAGTGTATTGATTTAAAATTTCACATACAAGTACGTACCTCCATAGTCTGATATTACTGTTCCATAATACAGTAATGCTGATGTACCTCATATCTTGTGGGTTTTTTCCAACAACTGCTAAAGTACCCTGGTGTTACCTGATAACGTCAATTAATTTTACTTGGCGTCAATCAATTGATGGTAAACGAATAATGACAAGTTTTTGGAATTTTATTATAGTGTATAAAACGTGGTTTCCATATTTTTTGCTTATTACCACAAATAAGATTTATTTTATAGAACCAAACTTAAGGACCATTATAATTTTTTGAATGCTTTTATTTATTCCTATTAAATATTTGGCAGATCGTCTACATTGTTTGCTGTTGAAAAATTATATTCAAACTAAATGATAACAGAACTTTTAAATAGATAATATACAAAAACACAATGCTTCGGACCAACAACGATGCAGAAACATACATTAAATCTATTCATCTAATAGATCTAGCTACCTTTTAACAAGTCAAAGGATACCTGATCATATGACAGGCCCATATACTATCTAACGACACCACCACTCCACGGGAACCTTATCATTAATAATATAAAAAGTTTATTACTGATAACTAATTAATTCTAATATATTTTTTATATAAAACAGTAAGGTACCTATTATTGTGCTTTCCCGAACCAACCCGTTGTCTTAATTAGTTGATTCTTTTGGTTCTGTAGATTATTTTAATAACCAATTAACCATTTTAGAGAATTTCCTTCACTCCAATAGTTTCTTATATTTTTAATTACTTTTAAACGAAAGCTTCCTCTAAGACCAAAAGGTTATAAAATCATGATTTTGTCTTTTATTATGCCTAGTAGTTTTTGTAACATAATGCAAGGTCTCTAATATGTTTTCCCTTTCCTGACACCATAGTGACATAAGGTGGCGATTTCTTCTTGATTAATTTGTAAGTTGGATTTAAAGAAAATTTTCTTAAAATGTATCCATTACTGTTAGAATATCAATTATTCGGTAATAATTCAAAACTTGTTTGGGTAATTTTTAAACACATTAAAAAATCGTCAATATTTTATTGATTATAATTGATTATTTTTAAGGTAACGTGTCTCCTCTGGGCCAGTATTCATTATTTTTGGTATTTTTTTTAAGTATTAATTTTAGTGACATCATAACATGTATTCATGGCGCCAGAAAAAGCATAAAGCAGAAGACAATCCAATTAAGATAAGTTAACAATTAAATCACTGAGGTGTTGTAGTTGTTATCATTAAAAGTTTCGCCTGATGAGTGTTGATGCAAGCCTCTCCACACTGATAAGCTGAGTGATAACCTTGCGCCCAAATGTCAACAGGAGTCGACCGCAATAATAACGTGCTCGAGATACGCGACACAGAACACCGTCTACTGTACTAGGAGCTTCTTATCTATACTTATTAAATACACTAAGGGCTTTTTTTCTTTTTTTTTTAAGAGAACTCCTAAAATTCACAACCGATTTTTTTATGTTTTTGGTGTTGTTTGGCTTCGTTTGTAGTTGTTTCCGCCAACAATTGGTGAGAATCAGACTTAAAATAAGGGCCCTATCCACAAATTAAATTTAAAATTTTTTTCCTAATTGAATAAGTAACATTAGGACCGGGTTGAGCATTTTAACATCTGTTAATATGTACAGCTGTAAAGTTTTTGTTGATTACTGATATTCACAATATTTGATTGGTTCAGAACTAAAAGTTACTTTTGTATGTATAGAAGAATTGCTGGCTTTCTAGCAACAAGTACACTATGTAGTATCTGTAAAGGGGCAATTATAATGGAATATAGAAATACATAATAAAGGCAAGGAACCAACCAATACAGTACGTTACGTTTTAGTTGCTTTCGTGTTTTTATTTTGTCTTGATTACTGGAATGACGAGGAATTGAATGCAGGAAAGTTTGGAAAAGAAGGTATATTTATTAAAAAACATGAACTACATTAGGGTAATGTTATATGAGTATATATTTATAAGAAATTGTTGGTTTATTTGTTAGTTTCATGTTAAATATATTATGACTATTTTGTGTGTAAACTCAAATATTGTGTATTCTGAAATAAATTTAACACAAGGTTTATTCAAAATAGTCCCTAAAATAGTTGTCAACCAACACATCTTACAAGCACTCTAGCTAGTCGTTAAGTTGGAGATTTAGTGAAGAATGAGTGAGTCAGTGAGTGAGGGCTTTCCCTTTTGTATGCTTAGATCTTCTCTCAATACTTTAAATGAGAATAGTTCAGGTGAGCTTTTCAGATACGCTCACTCACCTCAAGTCTATTGTATCTTTTAGTTTTTATTACCAATCTTCCCTCAATACGTTAAATGAGAAAAGCTGCTTTAAAATTAACTAGTGTCCATGTTGCTCGAAATCGAGCAATTTCGAACGATAAAAGCATACTGATAAAACATTTCGTTTCCTATAACAGAGAAATTTTCATTTTCTATAACAACTCTTGGTAAAAATTTTTTGTAGGCCTACATCCGCTTTGTCATTTTTACCAAGATGACCTTGGTCTTTCGCGTAGCTTAGTACCTGTAGTGGCTTACTGGCCGGAGGCCCTAGTCAGCTGCTGCCATTACAAAAAATCCTAGAAAGGATTAGACCCTAGCTGAATGCCGATGTTTAGCCCAATAATTCCACGTAATAATTTTATTTCATTTTGACATTTTGCAAAATCTTTGTACTTAACCACTCACCTCCGTATCCGAAGTGAAAGCATAAGTTTTAAAAATTAAAAACTGTCAAATCATAATTTAATTTTAATAATTTATTAATAGAACCATTATAATGGAAATGAGATTGCTAATGTGTCCGGCAACCAGCGCCCATGTCACAATAATTACTCATTTCAATACAATTCAGCACCGTATACACTATGTTATAGGTTATAAAACTGTTCAATTTTCTTGATCATCGATATAAACAGCCAAGAAACAGAATTATAAGTTAAAGAAACAGTGGTGCTTCTAGCAGACTTTCTTATTAATAGCGAGACCAAAATTTTATATAGCATGTTATAAGCAAGGAATCTATAATGGTTATAAGTAATTAAAAGATAGTCTTCAATCATTTGCGTCATCTGGACATCGTTTTAAATCAAACTAAAACAGACGTTGTGATGTTCTTTAACTCCATTCTTTTCTACTGGAGAACGTTTTACGTTATTTATCATTTCCTCATAGCTTAGTTTGAACATGCGTTTATTTTTCTCTAGTCACTTTGGCCAAAACCTTTAATTTGAGACCACTCGGTTAATTCTACAATTTGTAAAACGCTCACAACTTTGTTCTAAATATTTTCCGCATGCATATTTAACGCAGTTCGTTAACTAGGTATACGCCTTGGCTTAACAGTGTTTACGCTTTATAGCTGTTAACTTTAAAATCAAGCAATTTTCTTACCCATGTTAAGTAAATGGAAAAATGACAAAATTTTAGAGCACATAGTACCCTTCTTAAATGGATATTTACCAATTTACTTTAGAAACAACTTATTCACGCCAAGATTTATTCAATGACACCAAAATCATTAAAATCGGTTGAAAACTGTGGGAGGAGTTCCTTGTTAAAAAAAACCGTTTCGAGTATTAAATATGTATAGATTTTCCTAAATATAACCATGTGGTCATCACTATGGCCACAATATTGCTTCTATGCAATATGCAATATCAATATTGCTTCTATAATAATAACATGGTTACTTTGAAGACGTCTGGGGTGGAGCCCTATGGAGGTTGGGAATATTGATACAGTCAATTTTTCTGGAGTTTTCCCGTCAAGAGCATATGGTTCAATCAAGTATATCGTTGTAGGGGTTTTAACTTCTGGGATCGCTCAAACAACTTTTGTTACATCCTTCCAAATTCCATTGATATGTACAGAATAGCTTCCCCGGCACGCTTTGCAATGCCAACCTGAAAAATCTTTTGCCCTTCACCATGTGTAATCTCGTTTGCTACGCTCACTCGCTGTCAGGTTCAGACCTAATGTTTTTCCCGGTAGTTCTGGAAGCGCCTTTCACCTCCTCCTCTGTGGAGAGAGCGTCGAGATCACGAATCCCACCAAACTTTTCGGTTCAAGGGCTCGGAATGAGCCCTTGTCACTAAGAGGACATCCCCGTTCTGGGTCCGTCGGATATACTTAATTGTCGTCTCCATCTCCTCCGGTTTGGCCTCGGTTTTATTCTGTCCTAGAACATCTGTATTCTGTCCCTTAAGGGCTTGATCAAAATTGCCTCGGTGACCATGAAAGTTCGCACCAAAACCTGTCCATCGGCAGAAATCATCGAAGCGTTATTAATGTCACAATGAAAGTCCGCATCAGGACTTTAATGGTTTTGCAGTGCAGTCAGGTAGCGCCGTCTTACCAATATTTCTCTTGTCTTTTGTCCCCTACCTAACTGTCTCACCACTTCCTTTAGTTCAGTGCAGGGTTCAGCTCGATCGATGATTTTGACATTCCTCTCTGTATCGATTACCGTCGACCCTTGAAAAAGCCGTATTTAGGTGCGCCGATGGTCAGTCGGGTGCTCTGTTCCCCATTTTTTAAATCGCAAGCGGTCTCTCGTTCTTCAAGACAGAGTAAAATGCAGATAACTTACTGAGACAATAATGAGTTACTTACAAATAAATACCTGGTAAATATATGTTTTTTAGGTAGGCCCCTACTATGTGAAATAATGTAAATGTTCGTGAGCGGTACGTTAAATGATAAAAATATAGACTTAAGTTCGTTACAGTTTTTGTCCTTCATCTGAAAATATATAAAGTAACAGATAAGAAAACACCTAGGATTACAGCCTTCTATGAAGGAACAATGAAACTGATTAAGTGATTAATAGTAGAACCATTGACTATATACACTAACGTACATAGTCAATGATTCAACAAACCAATAACACCATTTTGCCACGATGAATTTTGGCTTTTATGAACCGGAATCTATCAAATAAATTTGTCTAAAATATAATAAGATTTATCATTCATACTATCGGGTATGATATGTTGTGGTGTAAGTTATATTAACAAATAACACGAAAATCACAAGTGTGGAGAATAAAAATGTAAATTCAAGTATACAGTAATATAAATAAAACCATTAATTTAAGGGCGATTCTTAAATCAAGTGGGTGGATACAGATATATATTTTAGACTGTTATAGTCTACACAGCTTGTCTTTTTATGCAAATTAGCCCAGTCCGTGAGTTGGTAATGACATTAGGGGTTTCAAGTTATCACAGAAGGTTAGGTTCAGAGAGTGAATAGTGAAGGCAGGGTGAGAGAGGGAGGGTAGGTTAAAGTGGAAGGAGGAACCGGCATGGTGCGGACTTTCATGGTGTCATGATGGCCGCTCCTGGGACTGGTGCGGACTTTAATTGTTTTTTTTATAGCGACTTACAACAGGTGCAGACTTCCGTGGTCCCGATCGCCTCAGCCTAGGCTTCTTGGGCATGGGTCACGCAGGCTTCCTGGCTGGTTTACCAGTGGCCTCCCTACCGTGTTAAACTTTGGTCTTCTTCCCTTTTGCAGGTATCTTCTTTGTGGTAGCATCTACAAGTTTTAGCTGCCTCCTCTCCTATTTTGACAGACGTCTCTCTCAATTCCCCAAAGGTGTTTGTGGGGGGGGGGGGGGGCCTTCGAGCTAAGAGGTGTCGATGGGATTGGCTCTGTGATTGGAGCAGCTGCCGGTGCGGGAATCGCTGCTAGGGCAGGAACAGAAACTGCAGCCAGAAACGTTTCAGTCTGCGTAGAGGCAGAAACAAAGCGATTTCGGCGCTGGACCTGATTCCATAAGCTCAAGGCTTTCAGACGAAAAACCTCTCCGCCGCTTCGGTCACTTTCTGGATTGTGTCTGAGCCTCATCCAGATGATCTTGAGTTTGTGGCAAAACGTAGATGACCTGGTTCATGATGCCACGCTCCTGCTTCCTGGGGCACAAAGGGCACTAGGTTCTTCGGTAGCAGGAGGGGTAAGGTGGGCATGGGGGCACTGAAGAATGGGGGCAGGCGGCGGTGGGGGGGGGGGGGAAGGCAAAATGGTCACCAGGGCGTCGGTCACATGAGATACGGGGTGCAGATGGGCATGGGATGGACGGGGGGGGGGGCGTTGGGGACATAAGGGCACAGGATGGAACGGCGAGCATGAGGAGATGGGAGCATGGATTGTTCGGAGGCATAGGGGGCACTCTGGGGAGGCATGGGTATGCACTGGGGTATGTGGCAGCGGGGATTTCGGGGGCACAAGGGGCACTAGAGGGCACAAGAGGGGTGTATGGGCATGGAGGGCATGGGGACCACGCGGAAGAACGGTGGGCATATGGGCACGGGAGTACCGTGGGTGCGGGGGAATGGAGACACGAGGGTTTTTGGAAGTACTGGGGTTGGGGTTCATGGGGGCCAAGGTGGAGGTATGGGGATATAAAGGGAGGAATGGTGGGCTTGAGGGCATTCGAATGAGGGTACAAAAGGTGCTATAGACGTCAGTGGGCACGGGGGCCACGGGAAAGAACTGCGTGAATGTGGATACGGGAGAATGGGGTTGCACAGGGGAATGGGGGTACGGGGGCCTCGGGAGTACTCGGGCCCTGGGGGCTCAGGGGGTACAGGAAAAACGGGTCAGGAGAGGTGAACCTAGAGGGATCACGGGGAGGAATAGGTCACTGCGAGATTTGATATTGCCAAGATTATTCGTCAAGATTATGACATATTTTATAAAAAAAAAAAAACAACCAAAGGTGTACATTCACACTACAGCTTGAGAAAATACAGTAATACTACAATGAGGTGATAATTAGAAACTTATTCTTGGAGACAACATCACCATTTTAATTTTTGAGGCCTTTGCCTCTGCAAGCCACTAGTTTTGTTTTTAACAATAAAACTAACTAGGAGTGCAACTAAATGTTCGACTTATGGTCGATTCGAAAAATAAAAGTGAGTATTTATTATCAAAGTCCATTGCATTGCATAATCCTCGGTAAAAAATAAGATAAAAACAATGAAATGAAATGAAAAATGATACCAGAACTTTCTTGTGTAAAATTGTATGTTAAAATGGGCGGTTCAGGTTAATTTAAAAATTTTAACAAGTTAAAATAGCTGATTTGTTAAAATAACTTCGTTTTCATGGCTAATTGAAACCAGTAAGTTAGTATCATTCATCTTGACCAATGTAGAGCAAGAGGTATAATATGGGATGGTGTGCACTGCAAGTTTAACGACGTTTGCCCTTTATTTGGCTTTAAACTACCTATTGAGTTAGGTCGCCATTTCATTAAATGTATTTAATGTATTAAGGTATTAAAGGTATTTAGTTTTGTTGAACACATCTAGTATTTGAATGTAATAGATATTAGCACCTTTACAGCTCGGAGAAAAATGGGGACGGCGAAGTCCTCTAGGGGAAATCTTAGATGAAAATTTATCGGCCTATGTATGTCATTTTAGTGGACTTTGAATATATTTCAATATAAATAAATCTCAAATGAATTTTCAAATTTGAGACCAACTATTGCCTACTATTATCACAACTATGTCGACGTCAATCACCTTTAACTGTCAATCCACGTTACTCACACTACCTTTCGCAATCACAGTTGTTTATTTGCTGTATTCTGATTCACCAGCTGATAACCAGCAGATTAACAAAGTGCACATACCACAAGGTGTGGCGCGGCCGGGACACTGGAGGCTATATAACACATCCCGGGGTAATGACATTCGCAGTTCCGGCCTCCCAACACCTCGCCATGACGTGCTACTCGTGCTTGCTGTTCGCGCTCCTGTGGGTGACGGTGACCACCGTGTCGGTCGACGACATCCTCTGGTGGAAGCGGTCAAACTTCTACCAGGTGTACCCGCGGTCGTTCAAAGACAGCAATGGAGATGGCACGGGAGATATTAGAGGTAATTATTTCACTACAGGTGTGATTTCATTCTGATATGATATAAGAAAAAGTGTGAAAAATGGTAAATGACTATGCAATACTTGGATTAAAATATAAAATATTTTAACTTTGTAAAAGCTTAAAAGTTGTCTTCTAACAGTATTTGAATTAGTTGTAGAACATCTAAAATCTACAAAAATCATCTATAAAAAAGTGAATTTTTGAAAAATAAACTGTATATGGTATAAACTTTTGTTTCATATTATCAAAATCATTCCTTGTGTGGGAAAATTATGAAACAGAGGGAATTAGTTTCAATCAAATCAAATCATTTAAAGTTTAAATATCACTACTTGACAATTTTAACAAACTATTTTGTTTTCCCCAATTAATACACATACTTTAAATATTTAAATAATATTTTCATTTAATGTGAATTATATTTTTAATGTTGTCACACCCCTCACACCTTCATTGCTAATTTGAATTTCTTATTGAAAGGTTTGGGATGCCACACTTCAGCTTAAAGCCCTTCAATAGTGAGTTCTTTGTACAATAGAGCATGGATTGGTCAGCAAAATAAAACATGTGAAAATTCCAGGAAAGATTTATTTTACATAGATTCATTTTACATTACTCTGCGCAAAGATGCGAAAAAAACCAAAACAAAACTAACAATGTTACTCAGGAGCAGAACGCTATAAATTATTTTATAATGTACAGCCAATTAAATTACTCTGGCCTATTTACATGTCCTCCTACACATAGGCTACACAATAAAGTCCTCAATTTGCATAACGTCTCTAAATTGCAAAGGGGCCCCAAAATCAAAAGACATGCACTGGTGTACTCATCACTTAGAAGATCCTCGGGTGCCGCGTCGGTGACCAGGGAAAGGTCCGAGGGGTTGTGGATCGCCACGTGGTCGGCTCCCCTTGGTCTCAGCAAGCAGCATCAGGTCCCACACCACAGTGACCCGGTGGGATGGAGCGGTACAGGAACAGCATGTGGTCCACGGTAACCAAGTGCCTCGGGCACCTACTGGAGCGACTCCACAGTCGATGAAAGGCCAGAATGACTCCTCCAAGGGGTGAACCCTCCAAATGAGGGTACAAGGAAAAACACAGTTTAATGTAGATCGCTGCACTGCTCGTACCACTGATTAACAACCAAATGAGGCCTGGCCGCGGTCGGGACTCGCCTTTATCGCTTCTCCCGTCGCACGCATTCGCTTCAAACTTCAACGGTAAATTCAAATCTGTCCACCCCTCCTACGTCTTGAAGTGAACTGTTCCCGGCCTCGGACAACTTTTTTTTTTTTTTTTTTTTTGAGGGAGAGGCGGAAAAATGCATTACGCACACAGGTGGCCAGCCTGTAGTGTGGGGCTCCCCTAAAAACGAGTTTACCCACTAAAAAACCTCCTCTACTCTTTAGGAATCTAACCTGGAATTGTTTGTCACATTACGTCAGGCTAGGCCTAAATTTGGCTTACGCCCGTGGGGCTCGCTCCTTATCCAGCCGCTCGATCAAGGGATCTGGGCCACTTCACGGTCCAGATCGGTTTTCTTTTCCAGGAGGATGCCCCGGACGAACTGTGACAAACAATCCCAGTTGCCCTCATCCTCCAAAATCGTTTGGCAGACCGAGTCCACCGAAAATGCACCAAAGATTTGTGTGGCCTCCAGGCGGGGCCCTTCCCAACGGGGACAGCGGAAGAATGTGTGTTCCGCATCGTCGGGAACACCCGGGCAATAAATGCAGTCCGGTGAACCGGTCTTTCCCATACGGTTCAGGTACGACCGAAAATAGCCGTGACCTGTCAAAAATTGGGTCAGGTAGTAGTCCACCTCCCCATGCCGCCGTTCCACCCATGGTTGGACCTGCTTGATAAGTCGCGCAGTCCATCGTCCTCGGGTGTCGTGCTCCCAGCTGTGTTGCCACTGCTGGTAGGTTCGGGAGCGCTCTTCTGTTCTTGCCGTGTCCTTGCCGATCTCGCCTTGTCTCTGATAAATCGCTTTCCTCTCCCCTGCCAAGAGCTTGACAGGGATGACTCCGGCGACCACCAGGACGGCAGGCTCGGACACTGTCCGGTAGGCGGAACACACCCGGAGCGCAGCTTGACGCTGAACCCGGGCGAGTCGCAACCTGTAGCACTCCTTATCTAGAGCGCCTGCCCACACCTCTGCCCCGTAAAGAAGCACGGACTGGACCGCGGACATCAACAGACGTCTTCTGCTGGATCGGGGACCCCCGACATTGGCCATCAGCCTACTAAGGTAAGTCACTACCTTAGCGGCCTTGTCCGCCGTACGGAAGATCTGATCCCTCCAGCTTAACTTGGTGTCCACCATAACCCCGAGGTATTTGGCGGCACGAGTTGATGTGACCACCTCCCTTCCCACTCGAAACGGGACGACGGTGTCGATCCTCTTCTTCGTAAGAATCACGATCTCCGTCTTACTGAGAGCAAGTGAGAGACCGTGATCGGACATCCAGTTGTTGACCACCCGCATAACTCGGTTCAACTTCAGTTGGGCCAGCTCAACGTTGCGTGCAGCAATGAGAGCTGCGACGTCATCGGCGTACCCAACCAAAGTGGTTTCCTCAGGCATCTCGGACCTCAGGAGGCTGTCATAGGCAACGTTCCAGAGATCCGGGCCGAGTATTGAACCTTGTGCGGCACCAGAAGTGACTTCCATCGTCCGCGTTCCGTCCCTCGTGTCATAAATCAGGCTTCGAGAGCGTAGATAATCCTCGATGAGCCGCAACAGATATGCAGGAATACGAAAGGTGTTGCGAAGCGCATCCAACATATCGACCCACCTCGCCGAGTTGAAGGCATTCTTGACATCAAGCGTAACAAGAAGCACTACTCGGCGGGAGAAATGGTTGTGGCTCTCGGCTCTCTCCACAGCTCTCTGAACTTCGGTGACAGCGTCGATCGTTGACCGTCCCTTTCTGAAGCCGTACTGACGGGGGCATAAGTCCCCGGCAGCTTCCACGGCAGAAGTCAGGCGGGAACGGATCAGCTTCTCGAACAGCTTCCCAGCCGTGTCCAACATGCAGAGAGGCCTGTGGGACGACGGCAGCTCGGGATCACCTTTGCCCTTGCTGATCAGTACAAGCCTGGCTGTTTTCCAGGGAGCCGGAAACACCCCTTCTACCAAACAGGCATTGTACATTCTCAACAACAAGTCAGCGTTGATTAAAAATACTTTCTTTAAAGCCTCACTGGGAATCCCATCCGGGCCAGGAGCCTTGTTGCTCTTCAGGGAGAGAACGGAGGTTTCCAGCTCCTCGAAAGTGAAAAGTGGAACGTCCTCTACCCGTCCGAAGTCAACCGGCGGTCGCTGTGGATGTTCAGGAAACAACGCAGCGACGATCCTCCTTATGGTGGCGCCCTCCATGATGGAAGGTGGAGAGCGGGCGCCGAGTTTCTGTGTTACAAGTTTGTAACCCAGGCCCCACGGGTCGGAATCAACGTCGTCACGAAGTCTCCTCCAGCTATTCGCCTTGCTCCTGTTGATTGCCTGGCGGAGAGATTTTCTCGCAGCTTTATAGGCCTCCGACTTACGAACTCTGTCTGCGGGAATTCTCGCTCTAGTGGCGGCTCGTCTAGTTCTTAAACATGTTCTTCTGAGTTCCGCAATCTCTTCAGTCCACCAGTAAACGGGTTGTTTGTCGCGTCGGGGTTTCCTTCGCGGCATAGACTGGTCGCAGGCCGAGACGATAAGTTCCATCGTGGATGTTACTAGTGCCTCGGCTCCAGCCTCACCAGGATTCCCCTGCGCTCCCCGAGAGATGACTTCGGTGAACTTGACCACGTCCAGTTTGTTGGTGTTCCACCGGCGTGGCCCTTCCCGAGATGCGGAAACTCGACGATTTGCCTGATCATGCAGGTCAAACACGATGTATTGGTGGTCGCTACCCGTGTAGTCCTCGACAACCCTCCAGCCAGAGATCCTCGGAAGGAGCGACTCAGACGCAAAGGTGACGTCAGGGATCGTGCCTCTCTGCCCGGGGCGCCGAAAAGTAGGTGTGTCGCCCTGGTTGAGGACGACAAGACCGGCCCTGGCGATGAAATCCAGGATGTATTTCCCCCGGGAGCTGGTAGAGGGCATTCCCCACTCGACGGCCCTGGCGTTGAAATCGCCACCAACGACGACATGCCCGGTGGTGCCGAGAACGCACTCCTCTAGGCTATCTATCTTGTCGCGAAAGTCCTGGACGGCCTCGTTGGGTGTGAGGTAGCAACTGAAGATAGTCACGTCCCTACACCGAACCCAGACGAATCCTCGTCCGCGCCCGTGACTCCGCACCAAGACATCCTGTGTATTACGCGCCCAAAATGCAGCAGTACCGAGGCTGTCGGAGATCCAAATGTTTGGGTCTCTGTCCCGATACTGTTCGCTGATAAGGAGCGCGTCAGCACCAAGTTCTCGGGCGAGCTGATCTAGAAGGTTATCAGCTCCCCAGGATCTATGAAGATTGGCCTGGAGGATGCGAATTACCAGCCGCTGCCTTTTGCCTGTTCAAGTGCGGCTCTGAAGGCACCGCACTGACCAGACCCGGGTAAGTGACCGAGGGCACTGGAGCCTGAATCCTTGCAGAGGAAGCAGGATGGGCTCGAGGAACATTCCTTGCGTTTGTGGCCCTGGCCTCCACACTGGAAGCAGTTGGCACTCCTGTCGGGCCCGTTACAGTTTCGGGAGGAGTGGCCGAAACCGAGACAGCGGAAGCATCTCGAAACTACCACCCTCCGTTTGAGCCTGCAACTGACCCAACCGACTCTGAGGTGCTGAAGGCTAAGCAGCTTATTGGCGTGCTTTTCGCCCATCTCAGCAACAGCCATCCTGAGTTGACTTCGGTTAGGCTTTGTCAGCCATACCCTCACTCCATCAGCCGGTATCTCCGGGAGTGCCACCTGGATCGCACGGGTCACCTCATCTTCGGTGGAGAGGGCATCAAGGTCCCGAATCTCGACCGAACATTTCGGTTCTAGGGCCTTGATGGAGCCTTTGTCCCCAAGTGCAGTCTTGAGGGAAGCGGCAAAACCGATCTTGTCACTCGACTTCCCCAGTTCGAGGAGGACATCCCCGTTCTGGGTTCGCCGAATAGACTTGATAACGGTGTCGGTCTCTTCCGGTTTGGCCTGCGATCTAATCTGACCCAGAACATCAGCAAAAGATCGCCCCCCTAAGGGCTTGATCAAGATTGCCTCCGTCCTGGGCTTCTTAGGCCTGGGTTGTTTAGGCTTTCTGACAGACTTGCCAGAGGACTCCCCCACCGGGTTTGAGACTTGCGTCCGCTCCACCCTCGACGCACTTTTCGAAGCTGCCTCCACTTGCTTCTGCCTCCTCCTTTCTTTCTTAGACAGGCGCGTCTTCCAGCCCCCCAAAGGTGTTGAGGCAGAGTTTGCTGCCAAGGCAGGATTAGCCGCCGGAGCAGGAACCTCTGCAGGAGTAGCCGCTGGAATCGCGACAGCGCCCGGGGCGGATTGAGTAGCCTGGACAGGAGATGTCTGCGATGCCGCAGTGACAAAAACCGGTCTCGGCACTGAGTCCACCTCAACAAGCTCAGGGCTTTCCGGCGAAGAACCGCTCTGCCTCTTCTTTCGCTTTCTGGCTTGAGTCTGGGACTCAGCCAGATGAGCTTGAGGCGAAGCAGACATAACTCGGTTCATAACGTCGCGCTCCTGCTTCACTGCCTTCAGCCTGATCTTCCGGCATTCCTCGATTTCGCCAAGGAAATCCTCGAGTTTTGGAATTCCGTCCTTAATCGCCTTGTTGACGTTCTTCTGAATAAGGAGAGCCTTGGCCATCTCCTTCAAAAGATCGTTCATTTTCTTCAGACATGAGTCTTCCTCCTCGTTGGCATCGTCCTGCTGCTGCCGAAGCATTTGCATCTCGAATGCCGGACGAAGAGGACTCTTCCTGGGAGGAATTCCTTGCATCCCGGCTAGAGGTGTTACCGGCTCAGTCACCCCCATCCCCAGCTTAACCTCATCCTTCTCCTTTCCGGTTACGGCCGACGATCCGGCGACACCAGCAGCCTTGAACGGGATCGGCGGAGGGGAGGCTTTAATTCCCCCCGTCGGCGTCCCAGTCTTCGAGGTCGGAGACCTCTGCAGTTTTGAGCTGCGCTTAAAGGCGGCCTGCTCATTCTCCTTTAATTTCGTGTTTTGGTTTTGAAGATCCATACTTTTGTTTCACCAGCGCATCGTGCGGCAAGAGGCGGCCCTTCATTGGCCGGGAGCGGGTACACCCTCGGAGGTCTACCCCCCGTAGGAGATAAGACACCCCTACCCCAGGACTCTGGGGCCCCAAACCTCCGTTTGCCCAGCACCGATACACAAAGTGTGCCGGACGTGCTGGGGGTCGCACCGTGGCAATGCAGAGTCCGATCTCTGCATCCATGCCGCACTTCCTGACTAAGGTCCGAAGCGGCTGGCTTCTGACGACACACTGGAGGAGACCATCGGCAGTGCGAGGCACACATCAGTCCCTGCAACACAACAGGGACACTCCCAGGACCCCCCAGCGTGCGCCGGTCGAAAGAAGGTGGAAAGACACCCTTGATTCGGGGTCGAAAACAAGAAGGTGAGCAAGGTTAGCTCAGGAAAGAATAAAGACGGTGAGCTAAGACCTGAAAGATGAGAAGAAAGGCCCTAGCTCGGGAAGAACTGTGAGGAGGGTCTCACAGCTTGGCTCAGGTACCCCGGGGTCGCCAAGAAACACCCGTACAGTGGAAAGCCCACTGCCCCTGAGGGATAACCTCGGACAACTACCGCGTCTCGACTTGAAAATAATAATTGTTTCTCACACTTAATTACTAACTAAAACTTTTTCCCACGTAAAATAAAATAAAAATCCTGTAACGAATAATCGTTACAATGTGAATAAAAATTTAAGTAAATAAGTAATGATTTACTAACACTATATGTACAAAACATTTTCATAAACCATTATCATGATAAATTATTTACATCGGAATGCAAAATAATAATGAATAATAATTTAATTTGTAAAATTAAATATTAAATTGCTTCTTCGTTGATTTTATGTACCCTAGTTTAATACAATGTTAAAATTAATTCTTGGTACAAGTAAAAATCAAAGATTTTATCTGCTTTATTTACAACATTTAAAACCCATAATAAATATTTATGCTCTCCTTAACCAAAGAATATAATGAATATTTCAAGGAATATTTAACACGTATCAACCAAAATAATTAAATAAATAAATAATATTGATACGTTTTGTAAATTAAATGTCTAGTGCTTAATCAATTGGTTAGTAGGGCCTATATTTATTTTGATAATTTCTTAAATTCAAGTCAACATGTAGATCTTTAAAATACTGTCTATTAAAATAATAAAAGAAAAGAATATAGATTTTATTTTATTTTCCCATAAAAATACACAGTATCTCAATATCTATATAACGAAAAAAAGCATAAAAAATCGATAAAATATCCTCAAAACTTTGAGCAACTTAGCAAAAGTCTTAATAAAATCAAATAATAACAATTTATTAATTGAGAAAAATAAATTAGGGCCTCTTTAGGTAATGCCAGTGATGAGGTTTCTAAATTTACCTTTCCGTTATTCCTATTTAAAAGGTAAAATAATTACAAAATTTTAATTATGGTTATCAAGTTGATTTGCAAATACATGCAGAATGTTAAATAACACTTATTGTTAAACTTAAATGTATATTTGCAAAGTTTAAATACTCTAACTTCACAATAGCTTTTTCTAGTGCTTTTCCTTGTGTTATTTTCATAATTACTACTGGCATTTCAGAGAACAATTTAAAAAAAAATAAAAATCAAATACTAATACCCTTCGTATACGTTTTCAAGGGATAGCTGATAACGCCCAATACTTCAAAGACATTGGAGTGGACGCTATATGGTTGTCTCCATTCTTCACATCTCCAATGAAGGACTTTGGTTACGACGTGTCCGACTTCAAGGGTATCGACCCTATATTCGGGAACATGGACGACTTCCGATACCTCACCAAGAAGTTGGGAGAATTAGGTGAGTCTTAAAAATGTGTAAGTCATCACAAACATTATCAATTGTGTATGTCTTGAGCATTTTAGATCGAACTCCATTGAATGTCGTGATATGATTGCCTTATAACAAAACTAAACAAATGTGCACAAGAGAAATCTAGACAATGCGATTCGCAAGTCATTTGATTGTTGCGAATTCGACATCATTGGTTCAGATGACTGGCTCCATAAAAATATTAATAGTAGGTTTTCTCGTTAATAAGGATGATGAACCTGGATTAGTTTCCTGCCACCTGAGTGATGCCACGGTCAGAAACACTTAAAAAAGGCCAATCAAATTCTTCTTACCAAGTTGAAAATAAATCAGATTTTGATCGAATCAAGCAATTTCGTGAAGGTTTTAGACAAAAAGTTGCTGTTGTTCACTTAGCTACTTACCAGTGATCCTGTATAATGAATTTATTTGGTCTTGTTTAGTAACATAATAATAATAATAATAAAGGCCATAAAAACAGGTCCTTTCTAGATTATGGCATAACTATCCATCCTCGCCTTAAAATAAACCAAGATTATCAATTAAATAAAAATCATAAAAAACAACAATTTTTCAAACGATTAACTATCATAGTAAAAATCATAGCAATAAAAATATCTGTTAGTAAAATCTTAAAACCAACTGAAGTTTCAAGGTGATTCAATTTCAATTATCATTGTAGTTTTATTGTAATATTGCACTTTCTATTGAATAATTTTTTATTATGTAAAATAAAGAGTGTAAATAATAAGTACAATAAGTCATATCAACAAAGATATGTCATGAAAACTTTACCTTGAAAATTGTCCAGTGTGAATACTTTTGATGAGACTAAAAATATTTTATAGTATATGAAAATAAACAAAAGTAAAATTTTATCATTCAGTCCATTAAGCATACCATAAAGCATATGATTGTGTTCAATTAAGTAATTCATTACCGTACTTCTTAATAATAGTGAATAAAATTAAATGGCAATATCTTGCATACTATATTGTGAGAAATATTTTGGAAATATGTAACATTTTTTTTTGAAAAGGAATGGCATTACTGTGGATGAAAAAATCATGATCCTTACAATTGTGATTATTCAAGGCCCTATGTCCTTGTCCAGTAACTGTATTTTAATTTTAACTTTACTGCAAGATAGAAATAACACAAATCTGGATAAAAGTAATAACTCATTATCAAATTTGATTATCAAGTAGTTTAAAATACCAGAATTTTTGCTAAGTGATCCTGTAGTTTTGTTGACTACCGGTGGTTTCGAACACTTACATGCTCATTTTCAAGTTTGAAACACCAAGCTTAGCGGTCTTGTTTAATATATAATCAAACGATATTGATTGTAATCAAAATTGAATAATCAAAGATTGATTTAATCAAAGATTGATTAAATGTAGTTTATTAAATGTAGATCAATCGTCGTAAGGTAAAAAATAATAACTTTATGACGATTGATTGACATTTATGTAATCAAGACCTCTAACCTCATTGTTTCAAAACTTGAAAATGAGCATTTTGCTCGAAACCACTGTAGTCAACAAAACTACAGCATCAGCAATTCAAGCATTTGGCAGAAATTCAGGTATTTTAAACTATTTAATTTGTATTAAGTAAGGCTATTCCACAATGGATTTGTATTATTCAAGTGATATTATAGTACCAGTTGAAGTGATATAGTACTAGAGAAAGATTAATTTTAATATTAATTGGCGCTAATGTTACTATTAATTTTACCATAGGTGATAAACTAATTATAAAATTCTATTAGCTCTAATCGTTGGAGTTATGAAAATTCTATTAGCTCTAATCGTTGAAGTTATGTTGATAAACACTTGCAGGGGATAAAGCACCTAAAGACACTCAGACAATTTGACATGTTACTTAATTGTACAGGTGTGAAGCTGGTGATAGACTACGTGCCCAACCACTCGAGTGACCAGCACCCGTGGTTTCTGCTGTCGGTCAACAGGACTCCGCCCTACACCGACTACTATGTGTGGGACGACGGCGTCAACATCGCCGGAGTGCAGCACCCGCCCAACAACTGGGTCAGTCCATCTCAAATGCTCTTCAACGATTTAAAAATGTTGTATACTCGTTTGTGACGACCTCCGTGCTATAAAATAATTTGTACCTATTTTGTAACATTGCCATATATTCCTGATGACTTTGACGTGCGTTGTCCTCGCAGATGAGCGTGTTCGGAGGTTCCGCCTGGGCTTGGCACCCGGTCAGGAAGCAGTTCTACTACCACGCCTTCCTCAAGGAACAACCCGACCTCAACTTCAACAACCCGGCCGTCCGTGCTGAGATGGAGGTTAGCCATTATAGTTACAGCTACTGTCTTTTATACTAATTTTAATAAATTTATCTTCACATGAATATCATTTATTATAATAGTCTGACATCAATCCAGGAGGCAAAATATCATGAATCAATTATTATACTTAATATACGTATTGTTCATAAATTTTCGTTTGATGAAGAAAAATATACATAGAGTGTACCGCAGTGTGCCACATTTTAAATGTTTATACTTTAGGAAAAGAGTGATGAATAGTTATAGTGAATTCGTTATGATTGGAGCATCTTATAAAGATTTTGTTTAATAGATATTGTATTTTCTTATTGTATATATTTTTATTGGTATTCTTTTAATTTGTACTCTCATAAAATGAAAAATAAACTACATTCTTACATAAAGCCCATATTCTACCAGATACCAATACAAAACTATAGTATAGCTATTTATGATTTTTTTTATCTCTGTTTAGCATAGGCTAATAGATTTTATCATACTTAAAAACCTAAAGTTTAATCTGTATACACCTTAAAAAACCTAGTTTATTGGCATAGTAGAAAATACACGCAAAATCGGACCAGAAGTAACTAGGAATGGTTTAATGGAATAACAACATTGAAAGACCATCTGTACGTAAATCCATTCCCTTTAAATTAGTTCTCATCGTCATCTCTGTAAATCAATTTAAGAACTTAATCTAAAATATTAATTCTTTTAATGAATTTAATAGCAGAATCTCTCTTGCAGGACGTTATCAGATATTGGCTTGACATTGGAGTAGACGGGTTTAGGCTGGATTCGGCCAACTACATGTTCGAGTCCGACAACAGAGACCAGAACGAGACGGCGATTCCAGGGACAGACGACACGCAGTGGAAGAACTACATCCACAATCTGACGCAGAACCAGGAGAAGACCTACCAGATGTTCGAGGACTGGGCCATGATCTTCTACAACTACTCGATTGCTAAAGGAGGCAAACCTAGGTAAATAGGACGGGGAGAAAGAATATTTTTCCAGATGACTCCGATATTATAAGTACAGCTAAGGATTTATCTTATTATTAAAAAATATGTTCCTAAGCTGTTACCAATGGAATCTGGTTAACAGTTTACTTTCTCCTTGAACATTCTTAATTTAAAGAGGCAAAACCTCTAAGAATACCCCGCACCCCCCCCCCCCGAAGATACTTGTATCATGTCAGACAGAACCATAGATTCGTTGACTATTAGTTTCTATTTTCCCTGGAGTCAATTTGTGCCTGTGAAGAATTTGTATAGGTGAGTGAGTGTATGGTCAGTTTTTAAACTAATTCGTTATTTTTTATCATTTTTTGCTAAACTCGAGCTTGACTTGTTGTTTTGTAGACTTTCAGCTGGTTTTATACAGTTTATCCAGTTATGCAAAGTTGAAGCGTAGGCTTAATACAAGAAGGCCTACTCCTCATTTCACTCGAAGTTAGGTCAAATTGAACCCTCGATTGATTGTGTCTTATTTAAAGTAATTTATAGCGAAAAAAATACACTGACTGTTCATCTACAGGGCGTTGTTCATGGAGGTCTACACGGATTTGCCACATACTCTGCGGTACTATGGACACGGCAACACGAGTTTGATGTTGCCCTTCAACTTCGAGCTGCTGGTACAAGGGGACGAGAGCGTGAGGGCCCCGGGGCTGAAGGCGATCATCGACTCCTGGTTGGACAGCATGCCCAAGGACGGTGTCGCCAACTGGGTGGTAAGGTGAACATTTACTCCCAAATGTGGTAGTCTCTAGTTAAATGGATGACCTTAAAAGCAAGTTCAAACTAATTTTTCAATTGTCAAATAGTTTTCCCACGTTCTTTGACAAAGGAGTCATAAAAGCAGCATCATATAATTATCTAGACACTTTAACCTGTCACAGATAATGTCAGTGAAACGATCATTCTCAACGTTGATAAGTTGATAAATGTGAGAGTCTCTTGTTTACTGGGTTTATTTCTTGAGGGTCTACGTCATCAACTAACAACTGCAATATGTCAATCTGACATGATTAATGCATAACAATGCACAATTCAATGATAACCAAACTTCACTCAGCTGTCGTATGAAGTTTAGTAAAAAAATCCTAAGCTAAGGAATTGTATTTACTGTTAAATTTAGAAAACAATCTAACAGAACATAGGTTATGGATGTTTTATATTTAAGATAACATTAACATTTTTATTTAAGCTGTAATTGAGCTGAAATTAATTAAAATGGAAAATGACAATATATTTTGGCTACTTAGGAGAGTTGTAATTTAAAAAGAAATGATTAGATAATCTGGCTATCTTACCAATGAGCGCAACAAACAAGGAATGAACAATAATTCAAAGCAAATATTTTAATACTTAATAGGTTTGGCTGTAACTATTCAAATCGTTTACTTGTTTCCATTTAATTATACAGTTTGTGTTATGTAGTCAATCAAGTGTCATGATGAGTCATCTAAACCCTCAATGGAAAAAATCTTCCCCTTGCCCAATTGATTTATAAAACTAATGCAATAAGCACCTAAATTCATATTTCGCGATTATTCAATATACCTCGGTAGTTTTTGAAGGTTTGTCAGTTCCACAGGTTAGCATAGTATATCAAACTGCCAAGTTATCATCAAAATCTTAGAAAATATACACTCAAAATATAGCTAATTTAACAACTTACGCTTACGACTTTTATAGAGCGCATTGTTAAAGCTTAACAGGTCACTTGGTCATACAATGTTTACTTGTTCACGATATTAAGTCTACTAATGTATCTTTTTTTCTTGCAGGTGGGCAACCACGACAACGGACGAGTAGCGAACAGATACGGTTTTGAAATGGTTGACGCGATCAACTTGCTGACAGGGGTGCTTCCAGGCATAAAGGTGACGTACTACGGGGACGAGATAGGAATGAGGAACACGTTTATCCGGTGGGACCAGAACGTGGACCCCAGTGGCACTTCCCTGGGACCCAAACACTACCTGGAGGCCTCACGGGACCCTGAGCGGACACCCATGCAGTGGGACAACACCATTTCTGCTGGTAATTCAGTTTTTAAAGCTTGTTTATTATGAGTTAAAGGTTATCATCACTCAAAAGTTTTCATGTATTTATTCTTTCTCGGGAAAGAAATAGATATAATAATAGATTTAAAGATCCAAATCCAACTTAACTATTTCTTGTCAAACATGTTAATATGAAATTATCATAATCTACATAAAGCTCTGGTAATGCAGGGTTCTCAACTAGCAGGACGACATGGCTGCCAGTCAATCCTGACTACTGGTGGCTCAATGTTCAACAGCAGCTGAAAGATGACTGGAGTCACCTTAAGGTGTTCCAAACTCTAGCCCAGGTCAGGCAGGACCCTGTCTTCTTGGTCGGCGACACCCAAGTTCTGGCACCAGACAATGACACTTTGGTGATAGTGAGGTGAGTTATTTATCAATTAATTGACAATGTGACAACCTTGTTCTTCCTCTAAATGAAACAAGAAGGTTACGAAGTAACATTAAGTACTTCAGATAGTCTTATATGTAGATAACCCCAGACTGTGGTGATAATCGCATCAACTTCTCTGCCAACAAGTTCTGAAAATTTAGCATCCACCTCACCACCACGTAGTGTGCTTGATATTTTACCAATTGAAAATTGTTTGTTGTTTGCAAAAACCAATTGCATTGTTGTTTTTGGGTTACAGGAGTTTGAACGGCTCCTACTACAGCCTGCTAGTCAACCTCGGCAGTGAGGTTCGCCAGTACACCTCCCAGACGCTCCTCGTGCCTGAGACGTCCACGGTCCAGGTGGTCATCACCAGCGTCAACGTCGCCGAGCACAAGATCGGGTGAGCTACACACATTGCATAACAGGGCTTTGACAAGCTTGTAGGTTAAACGTAGAACACAATTTTGTCAGGTTCCTAAAAGATTTCTGTACACAGAGCTGCTATCGCTTGAACGACCAGCTTATTTTTTCTTCTTTGTCCAAAATGTGGGCCATAGCCTTTTTTCAGTGACGCGGACATTACAAACAGGTCTTGTGAATGGAGTCTAATATGATTAATTTGATTTCTTGTCTAGCTCACTCTCATAAAATGTCATCCCATTATGGTACTAACTAACTAATAAATACTTTATTGCTCTAGAGACACCTCGGAGGCCAAATCTCTCATCATCCGGTTGAAGCCGAGGGGCGCCATCTTGTTCAAGACGTCATCAGCAGCTAGGTTGCTTCTCTCTCTTCCACTCATCTTTTTCGTCGCTAGTGGAAATTTATGGAGCTAAGATCTCGCAAGACGAGCACACTTGCCGAAAAATATTTGACTGATGCATGTTTACTCATATTTATCTCTAGATGTCCATTTTTGATTGTTAGTCTACACTGTCTTAATTTTAAATAATATATATTTTTGTAAATAAATAGGTTAAAGTGCATTGTAAATAATAGTTTATTGTTAATAAATATTTTACCAAAGTGTTATTTTTCATTGAGTCTACCAGCTTTTACGATGAGGAAAAATAAAGCCACATTCTATAGTTATTCTTACAACAAAATGTTATGAAACGATAGTTTAAAAATATAGAAAAATGGATATTGTACTACTGCAAAAACTTGGTGCAGGATTTTCAATGTTTCTCGACTCAGTTTGAAAGATCCATAAAGTTCTTATAGACAGTTGAATCCATGGGTGTTTTATTGGTGTGATGTTTCATGGGTATGATTTCAACCGTTTTTATGTCATGTTAACAAAATTTAAATGTTTAAAGTTTCAATTTACATTACATTAAATGTAGATTACTACAATTAATTTAAAGAAACTTGAGGACTTGAAACATAAAACTTATAATTTAAACAGCTAGGAACTTTACATTTAAACAACTTATGGAACTTAAAACATGGACTTAAAACATATAGATGTAAACAATTATTACTTGCAATAATTGTTATCATGTTTTCTTCTAGAAAACGGATGTAGAGGATTTAATTCATTTTTACTGACCTTGAAGTTGTCGATGATTGATTTATGGTTTATCATACGAGGTAATCGAAGAGGAAAATATCAATTAATCAAAATGTGTCAAAACATGTATAATCAAATAAACTTATAATCAAAAAGCCGGATTAAAGATTCTTTTTTTCTTATACATTGTATAGTTATTGTTTCTTGTTTTAATGTATTGTAACGATTCCTCCTTTGGGCTACTCTAACTTTTTGATTTTGCTGCACTAGACAGAGTACAAATAATCCTTCAAGAATCCAATGTAGTCCTCAAATTTAAACACATACACTGTCACATGGGATATTTCGCGGAACAGAAAAACGTTCCGGGTCTTCAGGGGGTTAATTCCTTAGCTCGCCGTTCACCTAACCGCACTGAGCACCTGAGCGGTGGCCTCGACTGATGTCTCATGCTGCTGTGAAAGGAGAAGGGGTTTGTTTACCTTTTTTCTTGAAAAGGCTGGGCCTTTGTTTGCTCTAGCTGATGTGGCAGTTATTTAATTTTCACCGCCTTGAAATACGTTGCACTAACTTCCATTGACTGTCTCAATAGGGGTTCATTTTCCCCAGCTATGAACTTGCTATATTTATTTGGTGATTAATGATTCTGGTATTTTTTCTTTTTTCCATTCGGTTCTTTATGCAGAATACGACTTACATCAAATCATGACGAATGTCCAGTGCGCGTTCGCTGAACCTATTACCGCATGACGTTCATAGTGCATTTTTAGGTGTTCGTCAATCCTTACACCAACTGGTGTATAGCCAATATAGTTTTTGCCACAAGAACACGATATTTTGTATACAACGTTGTTTTTATACCCCCAGTCAGGAGGTTTTACTTTCTTTAGCTGGTAAAAGAGTTAAAATGCTGTGCGTACTTTTAATAAATCATATATTTTCTAATAAATTCTTAAAAAAGGCATAACAACAGTACAAATTTTTTTTATTCTCCTCACTATTACCAGTTTCTGGTCCATACAAACGTTTTATAATCTTTTTAATTAAGCCATTATTAAGAATGAGCATTCTCACTATTGCTACTCTTTTTATGCGGATTTGAATGAGATCAATATTTATGACTACGCATTTTTTGGGATATTAGTAAAGGAAAGAAAGGTAAAACAAAACACCGTTACCTTGCTGCTTGCAAGTAATCAATTTGTAAGATACCATTAAACACACAGAATTTTTGTTTCTAACTTATAATAGCTTCTCAATAAATTTACAGAGGGACGCAAAAGTAGGTATAAAACAATTAAAAACTGCATACAAAACTTTCATTTATACAAATAACATTTTATACCCTGTTTTAAGAGTGCCAAGAAAAGAAACATTTCTTCAAAGTGGGATCACTTACGGAATGTATGGTTTTTCTCGCCGGTACTTTCGGTATTTCTCAATCCGACTTGCAGGCTAGTCTTTTTTGTGGTAACTGAACATCTTACCTCTCGTAAGTATTTTTTTTCTGTTGCGGTGCAGAAAGGTTACCTACGAGATGTTACCAGCCAGCCAGAATGCTTATGTTCCCACTTACATCACTTCCTTTTGTAATCTAACTTGAATATTGGCAAGTTACTAAAACTGTTTATCTATTAATGCTCTCTTCTGTATATGTAAAATAATACATGGTAATGAAAATAATACATACACTGTTTAAATATGTACTATCATTATCAAACGCAAAACTGAACGTCCGTCGTAGTCAATGATTTTCACATCCTAAGGATCTACTAAACAAATTGAGACGATCACTCAAAAACACCATAAAGAACACTACCTTCCACATAGAACGGCAAAGCGTAACTATCTACCCAAAAGCTAAAAGAAACAGGCTGCTAAAAAACAGTAAGAAACATACTGCTATAGCATGCTCAGTAACCTATGCTAAAATGTTGATTAGAGCTCCGATATTAGGGATTTTTGTCGTTTCGGTGTTTTTTACTGATGTAGGTGTGATTTAGTACAGTGAATTTTTGTTGTAACTAAGTCATATAACATCCTTATATTCTTATTTTTTATCCTTTGGAGGTCGTGTAGGCTTTTGATTCTACATGTTTAACAGTTGGTTTATTGTTCCCACATATAATGGAGTACTAAAATGTGAAAACGTGGAACTATGAACTAGAAGAAATAAATCTTGAAATGTACAAGAAGAAATGTACCAAGAATAATAAAAGGAGATGGAAATATAGTGGAAACAAAAGACAGAGAATAAACATTTTGATTAGTGATTTAGTGAAGGTAAAAAACCTACTATACGATTGTCTTAGAGGACAATGCAGTAACACTTAGTACATACACAGGAATGTACTTCTATAACATTGTGTAAAAAATTCAAGTCAGAACTTGAAAGCAAGGTTCAATTAGATGCATAAACACAGTGGAAGAGCCCACAGAATGATGATCAGTGATGGTGGTGATACCAAAACCTAATTGGGACCAGTGTTGTAGTGGCAAATTTTCCAATATGGGAACGCTTATTATATTGGTCAAATTCCATGAAAATTTGGATAAAATTTCCCTGAATGCGAAAGATAGTAATAACTTTGCGTATTGTAGGCTAGGCCTATTTATTTTTAAGATAAAACTGAATTTACTGAGGATTCAAGAATCTAACTTGGATGATTTTGCGAAAACCAAAATATAAACACAGTATATTTTTATATTTAGGCCTAACTAACTTAATTGTTTTACAAAAGAAGGTTGTTTCAGAAAAGGTTATTAATTAATTTATTAACTACTTTTATGTACGTTAACCTCCAAAATAGCAACATACATAACCTAATTTTTAAATTACATATTTCTATACAAGTAAAAGCAGAGAACTAAAATAAAATAGAGGAAAAACAGAGTAATTAATTACAATGAAAGTTCATTGACAGATTGACAAAATCATGCTCATAAGTAGTCGGCAAATGCATCCTCTTCCGTAATGGTCTTATGTTTTTTTATTTTGTTGCTTATAGTGAAGGACGACAGGAGTGTTTTTGATTTATTCTTGTCGATTCCATAATACACTGAACTGAGGTAACTAATTTAGAACACACTCCAGTTTATTAGTAGATTATTAATAAATAAACGGTTAATAAATGAAATCAACTCAAAACTAAATAAACAAACAGTGGAGGGTTGGGGAGGGACGGGAGAGTGATGCCCACCACGTATGGTAGGCCTATACCGTACTCTGTGCACAATACAAAGTTCAAGCAAGAGTGAGGTTATCCTTTTAAATAAATAGATTAAAATCGTGTTTTACAAATGTTTGTTAAGTATTGCATTTTATTATTGACATAAAATATATTTTTTATTTTTATACTGTTTGATTTGTATTTAAAAATATATTAGCTATTTTCCCGGTTTTTCCCTGAACGGGGCACTAGGATTTTCCCGGGTTCTTGAAAACCAGTGTGGGAACGCCGTTCCCACGCGTTCCCGCACCACTACACCACTGATTGGGACGTTAGACTCTGCGTGGATCTAACAAAATTAAACAAGAACATAAGGAGGCAAAAATGCCAGAGGTTGAATACACACTTAATTAGATTGGTAACAGTATTTACATTTATTCTATTACAGTTGTATGGCCATTTAACTTATGGGTATAATTTCGCTCACTCAGAGTCCATTTAATTTGCCAGAATTTGGAATTTGTTTCTGATTTGTAAAAAACTTTAATAATTTTTTTAGTCTCATAGGCCTACTATATTGTAAAACCAATGATAGTAAGTATTATAAAACTATTTAAACTTATAAACTATTACTGATATATTAGAGATCAAATTCCTCCTGATCAAAATTAGACGAACATTTTAGTTGATCTGGACCCAAGAAGTTTGGACCCAAAAAATTATAACTGAAACATCTGTTCTTCATGTTTTAGCAGTTGTTTTTACAACAGCTGTCTAACAGTTCAATCAATTTTCCTTAATCCAAAAGATTAACATTGAAACTTTGAAAGCCTGTGGGGAGTAGCCCTAGAGTCCAACGTAAATTAGAATAGGATTCTGCTTATCTACTTCATAAATTTCTAACGGTATGCGCAGATTTCTCCTACAATGCACATGAGCTAAAAAAAAGGAGGAAAAGAAACATGCTTGCCTATTATAGAGGACTACAAAATCGCACGCTGGTCGAAATTCGACAAAATATTTATTTGATCTCGAGCTAATTAGTTTTAGAAAAAATTATAGATAGAACAAACTGTTTTTCCTTATTTGTTTTATTTTGTTATTAGGTGCAACAGCTGTTTCATGATCATTCAATTATCCTTCTCCCATAAGATTAACATTGAAACTTTTAAAGTCTGTAGGGCGTAGCCTCGGGGGCCGATGTGAACTGAAATGCCATTCTGCTCATGCTACCTTTCAAACGGTATGCGCGGGTTTCTTTACGTTGCTCACAAGCTGAGAATAAAGGAGAAAAAGAAACATGTTTGCCTATTAATATATAGATAACTGTTCACATTGCTAAATAAATTAAAACATTATAGTTTTGATATTATGTTGTCTGTGTATTAATAAATTCTGTGACCATTTTAAAACGTAAACATCAAATTCATGAATACTCATCATGAAAATTACCCGTCATTTTTGACGGGCTATTTGCTACACAGAGAAAAATGAAGTAGTTGTTATAACCATTGTTTGATTAGTTACTGGGATTGGTAGGATAAAATGGGTTATCGTTAACACAGTATGAGTTGCAATAACTATTCGTTACAGTTATTATAAGAATCACAAATTAGTTATTTACGATTAGTTATTGTTAACAGACGTTAGAGGTTGTTCTAACCCACGAGAAATTGACTGGTAATAATAACTGATTGAAATGAGTTGCCCTAACCAACGCCCGCATTTTGCGCGCCATTTCTTTTGTACTGTACGCTTTGTTCGTTCTCTTTTCTTCTTCCTCGTCAACGGTCCAACTCTGAAACTGAAAGTGTTCATGTTCAAGTCAAGATGAAAGTTAGTGAGTTGCTCGAAGAGTGGGGATTGCCCGAGCTAATCCCGAAATTTGAAGGTAAGTTTCATTGATATACTTGCCCCTTTTCAAATGTAATGTACCTAATTTATGATGTGAGGAATAAATAATAAAATATAGGCTACTTTATTTACAATCCTTATTATTAGGCTACCTATATCATCAAGACACATGTTAACTTACGGTAACTTCCATATCTCAACTAACCCAGATCTCTGTCTTATTAAGCACTTCGCTGTGATGAAATAGTTACTAAGCCCATTTTACAGAAAGTTTGGTTAGGTAGGCTACTGACCTATCTCTTGGAGGTGGCATAGGCCTACCTAGCCCATGAGTTGAGGTTAGGGTGTAAGTATTAATATGCTATTCTAGGCTAGGTTATAAACTCAAGTTTATACCTTTTACATTGATTAAATATGGCGTTATTTCCTAACTTATAGAGTGTACAAGAGTTAAGGAAAAAGGAAACGCTTGCCAGTCTCAGATCTGTCTCGAGGCAACTATCGATTGTTGAAATAGCTGTTTGAACTCCAACTACTTTTCGACTAACATACATTTCGTATATCAAATCAATAGGCCTAGTTATCATCATAATTGAAAACCATTAATGAATTTTTAAAAAGCTTTTAATTAAGCTTTTAAATTTTTTTTGTTTAAAGCTTTTAATTACCTATAGCTTTTTAGTTAGGCCTATTATAGCTCTTTTTTAATTGCATAGGTTGCCAGTTAATGGCAACCCTAGAGGACGATCTTGTCATTCATTATATGGATACATAATCTAGCCTAGATAGGGGTTAACTTATAATTGCTTACAACACCCATTTGGCGGCAAACCTACATAACTTACTCGCCCAGATGGAGTTTATAGGGAAAATTAAAAAGTGCTGAATATTGATATAATTTGATTTTTACCTTACCTAACCATTACTTTTCCTAATAAATAAAAATTTTAACCACATCCCATGGTAGTAAACCTACATACTCATTCCAATGGTGTTCAAGGGGAAAATACGAAATATCAAATTCCGGCGAAACTTCGTTATCCGACTCCACCGTTATTATTAATGTTGAAATTTCGATATTGTGATTATTCGATTGTTATAATTGTTTGAGTTAAGATATGCGTAACATAATCATTAACACAAATGTATCATAACAATCTAACCGTAAACCTCCGTCCCTTTTATTGACAGTGATGATTACAGCAACAAATTGATGGTGTTTGGAGACATTTAAAATGTATATTCCCTCAGTAGGCCTACAATAGCAAAAAAATATCTTTCTGTTTCGTATTTGGCAGCATTTGTGTGATGCCATTTTAGGTCTAATGAAGAAGTCTGCCTTTTCTTACAATACATAATAAACTTGGTTAGTTTGTTTTGTGTTGTTCTTTGATAATGTTACAGGTAGCCTAATATTAGCTAATATTTATATACTTGTTTTTGTCATTTTCAGTTAGGCCTACTTGTTTGCAATATATTTATTTTATTGTGAAAAGGTAGGCTATGTTTAAGTAGAACAAAAGAAAATCTGGTGATAAAATCGTAAGTTAATTGTATGGTATAATTATACCATCAAAATTTCCACTTCGATAATATTGGTGGGGGTAAGATAATGAAGTGTCACCTAAATTCCTTTGGATATTCGCTGAGTACGCAGCTTTGCTGCTACGTGGGTATTTAATCCTCCGAAAGTTCAATGGAGCATTACGCTTTTTTTAGTTTTGCATACTTTTAAATAAAAATTATTAAAAAATATATTTTATGACCTAGTACTATATAGTACTGTATATGAAAGTAGGCTAGATAAAGCGGACTATCGGTCCTGTATTTAACAATATAAAAATTGTAACTCTTACTTTTGTTATTAAAATTAGGCTATTGGTTAAAATAAAAAAAAGTAAAAAGAATACACTTTACAGGCCTACAATTTTGCTCTCTCCTAAAATAACTTTAGACAATTACCTATAACCTAAATTCCAAGATAGGCTACATACATTGTTTAAAGAATTTTATAGAGAGCAAGAAAATATAAAATTATTACAATAGGCAAGAATATTGAAAAAAAAATTATAAGGAATTAAACTAGATATGTCGTTAGGTACTTACTGAGTTCCCATAAAACATATAATCAAGCTAGAAATATTACACTAATTCCTAAATGTGTAATTCCAATTTGGGTAAAATGTGAAAAATGCCAACAGCTGCATCCCTTGACTCCGGTCAAGGGACATCCGGCAAAAATATCCGGTGATGTTTTTGCACATTTTCTCCCTGAATTGGGAATACTAACCCTCATCAACAAATCTAAATCCCCTACGTTTCCCTGCAAAATTCCTTAAATGGTGGTGAGAGGGGGTTGAAAAAATGGAAAAAATCCCAAATTTTTATATAGAGTGATTTAAAAAATCCAAGATAGCCAAAAAAAATTCTAAAAATATATAGATTGCAATAGCATAAAGCATTCAACCCCCATTCACCCCCCCCCCTCCCGTCATTGACTGTTAAGTTATGTCACTTTTTCTGATGTTATGCAATCTCTCAAAGGTCGATAAGCTGGGCTGAAAAGTGGATGTTTAACGTCAGGAGGTTTTTTGGATTTAAAAACAATATATTACAACTCAATCGCACTAATCAATCAAGAAGGTCCGGAAAAATTAGCCTATGATTAAAATCAAAAAATGATAACAACGGCAGACACTTATCATGGCGGTCGGTACTGTTTTTGTGCACGATAAGCAACAGTTTTGTAAGTAATTATTTGGTTAGATTGCATCATAATTAAATTTTCTTGAGTAAATTTAAGATTTCTGCCAAATATGAGTCCTTTACTGTCTCAAATTTAACTTCTCTCCGGGATGCGGAACAAATTTACTAAATAAGGGACTGCCCCTTAAAATCCAGAACGTTTGGCAACCCTGTGCATTGACTAGGATATGAACTAGGTTACACAGGGTGTCCACATTCTGGAAGGTCAGGAAATAAATTCTGGCGAGGGAAAGTCTAGGAAATGGGCAAAAAGTCTGGAAAATTAGGGAAATCCGCCCAATTGATGGATACTGAGGGGACTTTTTAATGCTTCAGTCAGCCGTAATCCTGATTATTAAAGAATTTTTCACAAATATACGACAATACAGTTTATCACCGTACATTTGTTCCAGGAATGTTTTTTTATTGTTAATCAGTAGTGGAGAAACGCGGGAGCTGGCTCAGTTCAAGGTCACCTGAGCGATGACGTCATCGAGGTCAATGACCCCACCGATGACGTCATCGATGACGTCATCGATGACGCAATCGATGACGTCATCACCAATTACGTCATTCTGTGACGTCACACCCATGACGTTGCAGAAATGACGTGGCGATGACGTCATCACCCCTTACGTCACCATTATGACGTCATCGATGTCACAAAGGTCAAGGTCACGCCGAAACCTAAAATTTTTCGGCACTTTTGCTGTTTCTCGCACTACGCTCCGAGTTTCAGTCAGGTTTCAATGACCTTGACGACTTGGAGCGAAATTAGACGAGAAACAGCAAAAGTGCCGAGGGAACTCAAAGTTTGCAACGTGACTCTGCCTAAACCGTCATGTGACACCGCTCGAGTGACCTTGAACCGATACAACTCCCGCGTTTCACCATTACTGCAACCGCGATGCGCACCCTACGATAGACACCGAGCGACTGACTGTCCGGCCCCGCGCACTCTAGGTATATGGGAAGTGGTGGGGGAACTGCGATGACCTTGGGAAACTTGAAAATGTCAAGCCGGGTAGCACCGTTTCGGTGCTACCTTAAAGTTACATGTTAAAGTGTGATGACCTTGAGTAAAAACATAGAAATACTACAAGTTGATACCGTCCCAGAGTTAAAGTGTGGTGACCTTGAGTCAAAACACTGAAATACTATAAGTTGAAATTACCCCAGAGTTAAAGTGTGATGACCTTGAGTGAAAACACAGAAATACTACAAGTCGATCCCGTCCCAGAGTTAAAGTGTGGTGACCTTGAGTCAAAACACAGAAATACTACAAGTCGATCCCGCCCCAGAGTTAAAGTGTGACGACCTTGAGTCAAAACACTGAAATACTATAAGTCAAAATCATCCCAGAGTTAAAGTGTGATGACCTTGAGTCAAAACACAGAAATAATACAAGTTGCTGCAGTCTCAGAGTTAAAGTTTGGTGACCTTGAGTTAAAATACTGAAGTACTACAAGTCGATATTGCCCCAGAGTTAAAGTGTGATGACCTTGAGTCAAAACATAGAAATACTACAGGTTGATACCACCCCAAAGTTAAAGTGTGGTAACCTTGAGTCAAAACACATAAATAATACAAGTTGATGCAGTCTCAGAGTTAAAGTGTGATGACCTTGAGTAAAAACACTGAAATACCACAAGTCGATATTGTCCCAGAGTTAAAGTGAAGTGACCTAGATTCAAAACTTGTAAAAATACTTACATATAGAGAGTTGGAGAACAGCAGAGTTAAAGTGTGGTGACCTTGAGTGAAAACACTGAAATACCACAAGTCGATATTGTCCCAGAGTTAAAGTGAAGTGACCTAGATTCAAAACTTGTAAAAATACTTACATATAGAGAGTTGGAGAACAGCGAGACGCACCGCATGGAAGCCGGAGACATACTGGCGGAGCGGTGTTGTGCAGCCTAGGGACTCAGTTGTGGTGGGGGTATAGCCAACACTTAGAGTAGAAGTGTTGTGGAAGACCTTGACCAACTTGAACCCCCCCCCCCCCCCCGGCGAAAAGTTTGGCGAGCCCCCCCCCCAGAACTTTTTTTTCTAAAAAAATTTTTGACCTTGACCAAAAAGTTTTTTGCTCCGGACAAAAAGTGACCCCCCCCCCGAAATTTTTTTCGAAAAATTTTTTGACCTTGACCAAAAAGTTTTTTGTTCCGGACGAGAAGTGACCCCCCCCCACCCCACCCCGAACTTTTTTTCGAAAAAATTTTTGACCTTGACCAAAAAGTTTTTTGCTCCGGACGAGAAGTGACCCCCCCCACCCCCTCCCCCACCCCCACCCCCACCCCCACCCCCTCCCACACCCCTGATATCCTGGGCGTGACCACCCCGGTGGGGATATAAGGCGGCCCGGCCACAGCCGGCTCGCAGCCCGTCCCCGCGCGTTGAGCTACCTAAAGGTTTGAGCAAACACTTAGAAATATTTACTCTTCGTACGATTAGAGTTAAAGTTTTCATCTCAACAGAAGTACCCCCAGGTTTGAACCAACACTTAGAAAAATTTACTCATGGTACAACAGTTTTATGTTTTTGCCAAATAAGTGTAAGTGTGGTAAATTGAACTGGCTAAAATGTTATAATTTGCTAAGTTTTTATTGTTGTACATGATAAATCCTAAACTTTAACTTAACACCGTAGAGCAGAGTGCCGACACCAGTGTGCACCCCACGACAGTCGCAGAGCGACTGATCGTACGGCTCCGGGTAACCTAGGTATAAGGAAAGTGGTGGGGGGAATTGCGATGACCTTGGGGACTTTAACAATTGTTACTATATGTAAAATTTAGTTTTTCATTATTTCAACCTAAGGTCTTGGCTTTTCGCGTTTCAGAGTGTATTAAAGCGATTTAGCTATTAATTGTAAAATTGATTTCTTAAAAGATAGTCATTTTTACGCTGGGTGTTAGTAAATTTGTTAGAGTCCCGGTTGGCCATACAAAACCAAACTTTTTTATTATTCAATATTTCAGTCTGGGATTTCGGATTTATATGTTTCAGCGTATTTTAGAGTGTTTAAGCTTATCTTAAAAATTTGAAAAGCTTTAACATTTTATACTAAAATTTGCGAGTTGACTGATAGAATATTTCTATGTCAGGAGTGACTATAGGTAAAATTTAAGTTTTCGTTATTTCAACCTAAGGTCTTGGCTTTTCGCGTTTCAGAGTGTATTAAAGCAATCTAGCTATTAATTGTAAAATTGATTTCTTAAAAGATAGTCATTTTTACGCTGGGTGTTGGTAAATTTGTTAGTCCCGATTGTCCATACAAAACCAAACTTTTTATTATTCAATATTTCAGTCTGGGACTTCGGATTTACATGTTTTAGCGTATTTTAGAGTGTTTAAGCTTATCTTAAAAATTTGAAAAACTTTTAACATTTTTTACTAAAATTTGCGAGTTGACTGATAGAATATTTCTGTCAGGAGTGACTATAGGTAAAATTTAAGTTTTCGTTATTTCAACCTAAGGTCTTGGCTTTTCGCGTTTCAGAGTGTATTAAAGCGATCTAGCTATTAATTGTAAAATTGATTTCTTAAAAGATAGTCATTTTTACGCTGGGTGTTGGTAAATTTGTTAGAGTCCCGATTGTCCATACAAAACCAAACTTTTTTATTATTCAATATTTCAGTCTGGGATTTCGGATTTATATGTTTCAGCGTATTTTAGAGTGTTTAAGCTTATCTTAAAAATTTGAAAAACTTTAACATTTTTAAACTAAAATTTGCGAGTTGACTGATAGAATATTTCTATGTCAGGAGTGACTATAGGTAAAATTTAAATTTTCGTTATTTCAACCTAAGGTGTTGGCTTTTCGCGTTTCAGAGTGTATCAAAGCGATTTAGCTATTAATTGTAAAATTGATTTCTTAAAAGATAGTCATTTTTACGCTGGGTGTTGGTAAATTTGTTAGAGTCCCGATTGCCCATACAAAACCAAACTTTTTTATTATTCAATATATCAGTCTGGGATTTCGGATTTATATGTTTCAGCGTATTTTAGAGTGTTTAAGCTTATCTTAAAAATTTGAAAAACTTTAACATTTTTATACTAAAATTTGCGAGTTGACTGATAGAATATTTCTATGTCAGGAGTGACTATAGGTAAAATTTAAGTTTTCGTTATTTCAACCTAAGGTCTTGACTTTTCGCGTTTCAGAGTGTATTAAAGCGATTTAGCTATTAATTGTAAAATTAATTTCTTAAAAGATAGTCATTTTTACGCTGGGTGTTGGTAAATTTGTTAGAGTCCCGATTGTCCATACAAAACCAAACTTTTTTATTATTCAATATTTCAGTCTGGGACTTCGGATTTACATGTTTCAGCGTGTTTTAGAGTGTTTAAGCTTATCTTAAAAATTTGAAAAACTTTTAACATTTTTTACTAAAATTTGCGAGTTGACTGATAGAATATTTCTGTCAGGAGTGACTATAGGTAAAATTTAAGTTTTCGTTATTTCAACCTAAGGTCTTGGCTTTTCGCGTTTCAGAGTGTATTAAAGCAATCTAGCTATTAATTGTAAAATTAATTTCTTAAAAGATAGTCATTTTTACGCTGGGTGTTGGTAAATTTGTTAGAGTCCCGATTGCCCATACAAAACCAAACTTTTTTATTATTCAATATATCAGTCTGGGATTTCGGATTTATATGTTTCAGCGTGTTTTAGAGTGTTTAAGCTTATCTTAAAAATTTGAAAAACTTTTAACATTTTTTACTAAAATTTGCGAGTTGACTGATAGAATATTTCTGTCAGGAGTGACTATAGGTAAAATTTAAGTTTTCGTTATTTCAACCTAAGGTCTTGGCTTTTCGCGTTTCAGAGTGTATTAAAGCAATCTAGCTATTAATTGTAAAATTAATTTCTTAAAAGATAGTCATTTTTACGCTGGGTGTTGGTAAATTTGTTAGAGTCCCGATTGTCCATACAAAACCCAACTTTTTTATTATTCAATATTTCAGTCTGGGATTTCGGATTTACATGTTTCAGCGTGTTTTAGAGTGTTTAAGCTTATCTTAAAAATTTGAAAAACTTTTAACATTTTTTACTAAAATTTGCGAGTTGACTGATAGAATATTTCTGTCAGGAGTGACTATAGGTAAAATTTAAGTTTTCGTTATTTCAACCTAAAGTCTTGGCTTTTCGCGTTTCAGAGTGTATTAAAGCGATCTAGCTATTAATTGAAAAATTGATTTCTTAAAAGATAGTCATTTTTACGCTGGGTGTTAGTAAATTTGTTAGAGTCCCGGTTGGCCATACAAAACCAAACTTTTTTATTATTCAATATTTCAGTCTGGGATTTCGAATTTATATGTTTCAGCGTATTTTAGAGTGTTTAAGCTTATCTTAAAAATTTGAAAAACTTTAACATTTTTATACTAAAATTTGCGAGTTGACTGATAGAATATTTCTGTCAGGAGTGACTATAGGTAAAATTTAAGTTTTCGTTATTTCAACCTAAGGTCTTGGCTTTTCGCGTTTCAGAGTGTATTAAAGCAATCTAGCTATTAATTGTAAAATTGATTTATTAAAAGATAGTCATTTTTACGCTGGGTGTTGGTAAATTTGTTAGTCCCGATTGTCCATACAAAACCAAACTTTTTTATTATTCAATATTTCAGTCTGGGACTTCGGATTTACATGTTTCAGCGTATTTTAGAGTGTTTAAGCTTATCTTAAAAATTTGAAAAACTTTTAACATTTTTTACTAAAATTTGCGAGTTGACTGATAGAATATTTCTGTCAGGAGTGACTATAGGTAAAATTTAAGTTTTCGTTATTTCAACCTAAGGTCTTGGCTTTTCGCGTTTCAGAGTGTATTAAAGCGATCTAGCTATTAATTGAAAAATTTATTTCTTAAAAGATAGTCATTTTTACGCTGGGTGTTAGTAAATTTGTTAGAGTCCCGGTTGGCCATACAAAACCAAACTTTTTTATTATTCAATATTTCAGTCTGGGATTTCGGATTTACATGTTTCAGCGTATTTTAGAGTGTTTAAGCTTATCTTAAAAATTTGAAAAACTTTAACATTTTATACTAAAATTTGCGAGTTGACTGATAGAATATTTCTATGTCAGGAGTGACTATAGGTAAAATTTAAGTTTTCGTTTTTTCAACCTAAGGTCTTGGCTTTTCGCGTTTCAGAGTGTATTAAAGCGATCTAGCTATTAATTGTAAAATTGATTTCTTAAAAGATAGTCATTTTTACGCTGGGTGTTGGTAAATTTGTTAGAGTCCCGGTTGGCCATACAAAACCAAACTTTTTTATTATTCAATATTTCAGTCTGGGATTTCGGATTTATATGTTTCAGCGTATTTTAGAGTGTTTAGGCTTATCTTAAAAATTTGAAAAACTTTAACATTTTTATACTAAAATTTGCGAGTTGACTGATAGAATATTTCTATGTCAGGAGTGACTATAGGTAAAATTTAAGTTTTCGTTATTTCAACCTAAGGTCTTGGCTTTTCGCGTTTCAGAGTGTATTAAAGCAATCTAGCTATTAATTGTAAAATTAATTTCTTAAAAGATAGTCATTTTTACGCTGGGTGTTGGTAAATTTGTTAGAGTCCCGATTGTCCATACAAAACCAAACTTTTTTATTATTCAATATTTCAGTCTGGGATTTCGGATTTACATGTTTCAGCGTGTTTTAGAGTGTTTAAGCTTATCTTAAAAATTTGAAAAACTTTTGACATTTTTTACTAAAATTTGCGAGTTGACTGATAGAATATTTCTGTCAGGAGTGACTATAGGTAAAATTTAAGTTTTCGTTATTTCAACCTAAAATCTTGGTTTTTCGCGTTTCAGAGTGTATTAAAGCGATCTAGCTATTAATTGAAAAATTGATTTCTTAAAAGATAGTCATTTTTACGCTGGGTGTTGGTAAATTTGTTAGTCCCGATTGTCCAT
Source organism: Neoaliturus tenellus (assembly GCA_030545055.2). Taxonomy (NCBI): domain Eukaryota; kingdom Metazoa; phylum Arthropoda; class Insecta; order Hemiptera; family Cicadellidae; genus Neoaliturus; species Neoaliturus tenellus. The sequence continues at coordinate 191,604,870 of CM061532.1, forward strand.
ACAAAACCAAACTTTTTTATTATTCAATATTTCAGTCTGGGACTTCGGATTTACATGTTTCAGATTATTTTAGAGTGTTTAAGCTTATCTTAAAAATTTGAAAAACTATTAACATTTTTTACTAAAATTTGCGAGTTGACTGATAGAATATTTCTGTCAGGAGTGACTATAGGTAAAATTTAAGTTTTCGTTATTTCAACCTAAGGTCTTGGCTTTTCGCGTTTCAGAGTGTATTAAAGCGATCTAGCTATTAATTGAAAAATTTATTTCTTAAAAGATAGTCATTTTTACGCTGGGTGTTAGTAAATTTGTTAGAGTCCCGATTGTCCATACAAAACCAAACTTTTTTATTATTCAATATTTCAGTTTGGGACTTCGGATTTACATGTTTCATCGTATTTTAGAGTGTTTAAGCTTATCTTAAAAATTTGAAAAACTTTTAACATTTTTTACTAAAATTTGCGAGTTGACTGATAGAATATTTCTGTCAGGAGTGACTATAGGTAAAATTTAAGTTTTCGTTATTTCAACCTAAGGTCTTGGCTTTTCGCGTTTCAGAGTGTATTAAAGCGATCTAGCTATTAATTGAAAAATTTATTTCTTAAAAGATAGTCATTTTTACGCTGGGTGTTGGTAAATTTGTTAGTCCCGATTGTCCATAAAAAACCAAACTTTTTTATTATTCAATATTTCAGTCTGTGACTTCGGATTTACATGTTTCAGCGTATTTTAGAGTGTTTAAGCTTATCTTAAAAATTTGAAAAACTATTAACATTTTTTACTAAAATTTGCGAGTTGACTGATAGAATATTTCTGTCAGGAGTGACTATAGGTAAAATTTAAGTTTTCGTTATTTCAACCTAAGGTCTTGGCTTTTCGCGTTTCAGAGTGTATTAAAGCGATCTAGCTATTAATTGAAAAATTGATTTCTTAAAAGATAGTCATTTTTACGCTGGGTGTTGGTAAATTTGTTAGAGTCCTGATTGCCCATACAAAACCAAACTTTTTTATTATTCAATATTTCAGTCTGGGATTTCGGATTTACATGTTCCAGCGTATTTTAGAGTGTTTAGGCTTATCTTAAAAATTTGAAAAACTTTAACATTTTTTACTAAAATTTGCGAGTTGACTGATAGAATATTTCTGTCAGGAGTGACTATAGGTAAAATTTAAGTTTTCGTTATTTCAACCTAAGGTCTTGGCTTTTCGCGTTTCAGAGTGTATTAAAGCGATCTAGCTATTAATTGTAAAATTGATTTCTTAAAAGATAGTCATTTTTACGCTGGGTGTTGGTAAATTTGTTAAGAGTCCCGATTGTCCATACAAAACCAAACTTTTTTATTATTCAATATTTCAGTCTGGGACTTCGGATTTACATGTTTCAGCGTATTTTAGAGTGTTTAAGCTTATCTTAAAAATTTGAAAAACTTTTAACATTTTTTACTAAAATTTGCGAGTTGACTGATAGAATATTTCTGTCAGGAGTGACTATAGGTAAAATTTAAGTTTTCGTTATTTCAACCTAAGGTCTTGGCTTTTCGCGTTTCAGAGTGTATTAAAGCGATCTAGCTATTAATTGAAAAATTGATTTCTTAAAAGATAGTCATTTTTACGCTGGGTGTTAGTAAATTTGTTAGAGTCCCGGTTGGCCATACAAAACCAAACTTTTTTATTATTCAATATTTCAGTCTGGGATTTCGGATTTATATGTTTCAGCGTATTTTAGAGTGTTTAAGCTTATCTTAAAAATTTGAAAAGCTTTAACATTTTATACTAAAATTTGCGAGTTGACTGATAGAATATTTCTATGTCAGGAGTGACTATAGGTAAAATTTAAGTTTTCGTTATTTCAACCTAAGGTCTTGGCTTTTCGCGTTTCAGAGTGTATTAAAGCAATCTAGCTATTAATTGTAAAATTGATTTCTTAAAAGATAGTCATTTTTACGCTGGGTGTTGGTAAATTTGTTAGTCCCGATTGTCCATACAAAACCAAACTTTTTATTATTCAATATTTCAGTCTGGGACTTCGGATTTACATGTTTTAGCGTATTTAAGAGTGTTTAAGCTTATCTTAAAAATTTGAAAAACTTTTAACATTTTTTACTAAAATTTGCGAGTTGACTGATAGAATATTTCTGTCAGGAGTGACTATAGGTAAAATTTAAGTTTTCGTTATTTCAACCTAAGGTCTTGGCTTTTCGCGTTTCAGAGTGTATTAAAGCGATCTAGCTATTAATTGTAAAATTGATTTCTTAAAAGATAGTCATTTTTATGCTGGGTGTTGGTAAATTTGTTAGAGTCCCGATTGTCCATACAAAACCAAACTTTTTTATTATTCAATATTTCAGTCTGGGACTTCGGATTTACATGTTTCAGCGTATTTTAGAGTGTTTAAGCTTATCTTAAAAATTTGAAAAACTTTAACATTTTTATACTAAAATTTGCGAGTTGACTGATAGAATATTTCTATGTCAGGAGTGACTATAGGTAAAATTTAAGTTTTCGTTATTTCAACCTAAGGTCTTGGCTTTTCGCGTTTCAGAGTGTATTAAAGCGATTTAGCTATTAATTGTAAAATTAATTTCTTAAAAGATAGTCATTTTTACGCTGGGTGTTGGTAAATTTGTTAGAGTCCCGATTGTCCATACAAAACCAAACTTTTTTATTATTCAATATTTCAGTCTGGGACTTCGGATTTACATGTTTCAGCGTGTTTTAGAGTGTTTAAGCTTATCTTAAAAATTTGAAAAACTTTTAACATTTTTTACTAAAATTTGCGAGTTGACTGATAGAATATTTCTGTCAGGAGTGACTATAGGTAAAATTTAAGTTTTCGTTATTTCAACCTAAGGTCTTGGCTTTTCGCGTTTCAGAGTGTACTAAAGCGATCTAGCTATTAATTGAAAAATTGATTTCTTAAAAGATAGTCATTTTTACGCTGGGTGTTAGTAAATTTGTTAGAGTCCCGGTTGGCCATACAAAACCAAACTTTTTTATTATTCAATATTTCAGTCTGGGATTTCGGATTTATATGTTTCAGCGTATTTTAGAGTGTTTAAGCTTATCTTAAAAATTTGAAAAACTTTAACATTTTTATACTAAAATTTGCGAGTTGACTGATAGAATATTTCTATGTCAGGAGTGACTATAGGTAAAATTTTAAGTTTTCGTTATTTCAACCTAAGGTCTTGGCTTTTCGCGTTTCAGAGTGTATTAAAGCAATCTAGCTATTAATTGTAAAATTAATTTCTTAAAAGATAGTCATTTTTACGCTGGGTGTTGGTAAATTTGTTAGAGTCCCGATTGTCCATACAAAACCAAACTTTTTTATTATTCAATATTTCAGTCTGGGATTTCGGATTTACATGTTTCAGCGTGTTTTAGAGTGTTTAAGCTTATCTTAAAAATTTGAAAAACTTTTAACATTTTTTACTAAAATTTGCGAGTTGACTGATAGAATATTTCTGTCAGGAGTGACTATAGGTAAAATTTAAGTTTTCGTTATTTCAACCTAAAGTCTTGGCTTTTCGCGTTTCAGAGTGTATTAAAGCGATCTAGCTATTAATTGAAAAATTGATTTCTTAAAAGATAGTCATTTTTACGCTGGGTGTTGGTAAATTTGTTAGAGTCCTGATTGCCCATACAAAACCAAACTTTTTTATTATTCAATATTTCAGTCTGGGATTTTGGATTTACATGTTTCAGCGTATTTTAGAGTGTTTAGGCTTATCTTAAAAATTTGAAAAACTTTAACATTTTTTACTAAAATTTGCGAGTTGACTGATGGAATATTTCTGTCAGGAGTGACTATAGGTAAAATTTAAGTTTTCGTTATTTCAACCTAAGGTCTTGGCTTTTCGCGTTTCAGAGTGTATTAAAGCGATCTAGCTATTAATTGTAAAATTGATTTCTTAAAAGATAGTCATTTTTACGCTGATTGTTGGTAAATTTGTTAGAGTCCAGATTGCCCATACAAAACCAAACTTTGTTATTATTCAATATTTCAGTCTGAGACTTCGGATTTACATGTTTCAGCGTATTTTAGAGTGTTTAAGCTTATCTTAAAAATTTGAAAAACTTTTAACATTTTTTACTAAAATTTGCGAGTTGACTGATAGAATATTTCTGTCAGGAGTGACTATAGGTAAAATTTAAGTTTTCGTTATTTCAACCTATGGTCTTGGCTTTTAGCGTTTCAGAGTGTATTAAAGCGATCTAGCTATTAATTGTAAAATTGACTTCTTAAAAGATAGTCATTTTTACGCTGGGTGTTGGTAAATTTGTTAGAGTCCCGATTGCCCATACAAAACCAAACTTTTTTATTATTCAATATTTCAGTCTGGGATTTCGGATTTACATGTTTCAGCGTATTTTAGAGTGTTTAAGCTTATCTTAAAAATTTGAAAAACCTTGATATTTTATACTAAAATTTGCGAGTTGACCGATAGATTATTTCTAAGTCAGGAGTGACTATCCCGAGTGGATATAGGTAAAATTTAAGTTTTTATATTTCAACCCAAGGTCTTGACTTTTCGGGTTTCAGAGTTTATTAAAGCGGTTTTTGGGTGATTATTGAATTTCTATTTAGGCTTAAATGTTTTTATCTAAAGGTAGCACCGTTTTGGTGCTACCTTTGAAGTAGTATATTTATACATAAAATCTTGCTTTAAGTTTTAAACAACATTATAAGCGTTTATACTGTGTTCATATCAATCTACCAAATATGTTTATATATATTAAACACAATTGTGGTTTTCACTTTTAACACTAAATTGAAAAGTTCTAATTGGGCTTAACCCATAAAAATGTTGCTACTTAAAGGTAGTCTCGTTTTTGTGCTACCTTTGATGTACTAATTTTATAAATAAAATTTTGATTTAGGTTTTTAAACACGTTTAAATGATTTTTAAGGTCAAACAACCCAATATGTTTATATATGTAAATTCCTAATAAAACCTTAAGGTTATTTTGTAACTTCCATTTCGCTTTAAACCCACATTAATGTTGCTATTTTAAGGTAGCACCATTTTGGTGCTACTCTTGATGTGCTATTTTTTATACATAAAGTTTTGTTTCAAAAATTTAAACAACACTTTAAAGAATAGATTTTAGGTCAAACTACTAGATATATTATCATGTATTTAAATTCTTAACAAACTAGTTTTCACCTTAAAGGTGACTTAGAAGTTAAACTTGGGCTTAACCCATATAAATGGTGCTACCTAAAGGTGCCACCTTGTAAAATATATCTACAAGTTTTTTAAGCAACTATTTTATGTACCGTTTTTTTTAGTCAGAACTAGCATATATATATATATATATATATATATATATATATATATATATATATATATATATATATATGCGTGTGTGCGTGTGTAAATTCTTAACCAAACATTAGTTTTAACCTTAAAAGTGATAAAGTAACCCTCTTTTGGCAGAAAGGGTAGCATCGTTTTGATGCTACCTTTAAGGTCCTATTTAATAGTGTTTTTTTTAATATGTAATATGTTTTTAAAATATGTTAGTAAAACATAAAGCATATTGTGTTGGTATATAATTCTGATATATATTTGTTTTTTTTTTTTTTTTTACAAGAAAAGTTTTAAATGTAATGTACAATTGTGTATGTCCTTTAGTATTCCTCTACTGCGCATGCGCAGAAGGTTTTTCTCCATTCTCCGTTGGGTATAAAAGCAGCTCGTTTAACCATGTCTTTCATTATTTGGCGAACTTTTGCCGAGTGAACATCTTTTTCACAACTCCGGTTTTTTCGGATATTTAAAAGGTGTATGATAATTTTAATATTCAATTAATATTTAAATTAAATAGATAACAAATTACTTTAGCATGTCTGCACTGCAATGTTACATGTTTGATAATAAACCTGTAGCTGTCTTATTTGATCGTGAAAACAATCCATGGTTTAAGGCTAATGATATATCAGAGATTCTAGAATACAAAAGACCACGGAAAGCAATAAATGATCTAGTTAAAGAAAAATATAAAAAGTTATTTAAGGATATAGATGGAACTAGTTCAGTGTTACCCTCTAACTTTAAAAAAAGTACCACATTCATCAATGAACCAGGTTTATATTCCTTAATTTTATCGTCTAAGATGAGATTAGCTAAACGCTTTCAAGATTGGGTGTTCGAAGAAATCCTCCCATCAATTCGCAAGTATGGAGAATATAGAATTAAAAAAGAAAACCTTGAGTTGACTCACTCTTTACATAAAGTGTTGGCAAATAATCAAAAACTAATTGAAACGTTAATTAATCAAATACCTAAAGTTGCTGTTATACCTGATAATATGGATTTAAAACATATCTTTTGTGTATTGGAAAAAGACACATACTATGAAAAGTATGGAGTAATGGAGTATAAGTGCATTCGTACAGAAAGAAGACGATATAAAAGAGCGCTAAAGAGAGCTAAGAAAGATGGTTTTGTACCAAGTTTTTCAAGATATCCTGTGCCAAATAGTATAAATATCTTAAATAAAGCTAAAGAGGTTATGCATAGTTATGGTATGCATTATGAATCTTCATTAAATAACATATTGACCTCTCATAATTTTGTAAATATTGTAAAAATTGTTCTTAATGAATAAACTGTATGAGTGTATGTGTGAATGTGGAACTTATTAGATTGAGAAGTTAAAGCTATTACTTTAGCTACTCCTTTGAAAAGTCTGGGGTGAGTGAAGGTCACTGGCGCGGTTGACTAAAAGACCCGTAAACCATGTGTGTGTGTGTGTGTGTGTGTGTGTGTGTGTGTGTGTGTGTGAATGTGTGGAAAATGACGTACATCCACCTCCCCGTGGTATTTTCTGGGTAACGCTAAGAGGTGTACATCTAATATTTTTATAACCCACGTGGACCAGTTAATGTAATAAAAGAAGGTTTGAAGCTAAAAATACACTAAACACTAATCTTAAGACCTATATGAACTATTATAAAAGAAACTTAGCATAAAAGTGGTTATCTTTCAAGAAATCAATTATACAAATAATAGTTAAATCGCTTTAAAACACTCTGAAACGTAAAAAGCCAAGACCTTAGGTTGAAATAACAAAAAATTAAATTATACCTATAGTCACTCGGGACTTAGAGAAGTATTCTATCAGTAAACTCGCAAATTTTAGTGAAAATTGTTAAAGTTTTACAAATTTTTAAAATCGTCTTCAACGATCTAAGACACGCTGAAACATGTAAATCCGAAATCCCAGACTGAAATATTGAATAATAAAAAGGTTTGGTTTTGTATGGGCAATCGGGACTCTAACAAATTTACTAACACCCAGCGTAAAAATGACTATCTTTTAAGAAATCAATTTTACAATTAATAGCTAGATCGCTTTAATACACTCTGAAACGCGAAAAGCCAAGACCTTAGGTTGAAATAACGAAAACTTAAATTTTACCTATAGTCACTCCTGACAGAAATATTCTATCAGTCAACTCGCAAATTTTAGTATAAAATATTAAAGTTTTTCAAATTTTTAACATAAGCTTAAACACTCTAAAATACGCTGAAACATGTAAATCCGAAATCCCAGACTGAAATATTGAATAATAAAAAAGTTTGGTTTTGTATGGACAATCGGGACTCTAACAAATTTACCAACACTTAGCGTAAAAATGACTATGTTTTAAGAAATCAATTTTACAATTAATAGCTAGATCGCTTTAATACACTCTGAAACGCGAAAAGCCAAGACCTTAGGTTGAAATAACGAAAACTTAAATTTTACCTATAGTCACTCCTGACAGAAATATTCTATCAGTCAACTCGCAAATTTTAGTATAAAATGTTAAATTTTTTCAAATTTTTAAGATAAGCTTAAACACTCTAAAATACGCTGAAACATGTAAATCCGAAATCCCAGACTGAAATATTGAATAATAAAAAAGTTTGGTTTTGTATGGCCAACCAGGACTCTAACAAATTTACTAACACCCAGCGTAAAAATGACTATCTTTTAAGAAATCAATTTTTCAATTAATAGCTAGATCGCTTTAATACACTCTGAAACGCGAAAAGCCAAGACCTTAGGTTGAAATAACAAAAACTTAAATTTTACCTATAGTCACTCCTGACATAGAAATATTCTATCAGTCAACTCGCAAATTTTAGTATAAAATGTTAAAGTTTTTCAAATTTTTAAGATAAGCTTAAACACTCTAAAATACGCTGAAACATGTAAATCCGAAATCCCAGACTGAAATATTGAATAATAAAAAAGTTTGGTTTTGTATGGCCAACCAGGACTCTAACAAATTTACTAACACCCAGCGTAAAAATGACTATCTTTTAAGAAATCAATTTTTCAATTAATAGCTAGATCGCTTTAATACACTCTGAAACGCGAAAAGCCAAGACCTTAGGTTGAAATAACAAAAACTTAAATTTTACCTATAGTCACTCCTGACAGAAATATTCTATCAGTCAACTCGCAAATTTTAGTAAAAAATGTTAGTTTTTCAAATTTTTAAGATAAGCTTAAACACTCTAAAATACGCTGAAACATGTAAATCCGAAGTCACAGACTGAAATATTGAATAATAAAAAAGTTTGGTTTTGTATGGACAATCGGGACTAACAAATTTACCAACACCCAGCGTAAAAATGACTATCTTTTAAGAAATCAATTTTACAATTAATAGCTAGATTGCTTTAATACACTCTGAAACGCGAAAAGCCAAGACCTTAGGTTGAAAAAACGAAAACTTAAATTTTACCTATAGTCACTCCTGACATAGAAATATTCTATCAGTCAACTCGCAAATTTTAGTATAAAATGTTAAAGTTTTTCAAATTTTTAAGATAAGCTTAAACACTCTAAAATACGCTGAAACATGTAAATCCGAAATCCCAGACTGAAATATTGAATAATAAAAAAGTTTGGTTTTGTATGGCCAACCGGGACTCTAACAAATTTACTAACACCCAGCGTAAAAATGACTATCTTTTAAGAAATAAATTTTTCAATTAATAGCTAGATCGCTTTAATACACTCTGAAACGCGAAAAGCCAAGACCTTAGGTTGAAATAACGAAAACTTAAATTTTACCTATAGTCACTCCTGACAGAAATATTCTATCAGTCAACTCGCAAATTTTAGTAAAAAATGTTAAAAGTTTTTCAAATTTTTAAGATAAGCTTAAACACTCTAAAATACGCTGAAACAGTAAATCCGAAGTCCCAGACTGAAATATTGAATAATAAAAAAGTTTGGTTTTGTATGGACAATCGGGACTAACAAATTTACCAACACCCAGCGTAAAAATGACTATCTTTTAAGAAATCAATTTTACAATTAATAGCTAGATTGCTTTAATACACTCTGAAACGCGAAAAGCCAAGACCTTAGGTTGAAATAACGAAAACTTAAATTTTACCTATAGTCACTCCTGACAGAAATATTCTATCAGTCAACTCGCAAATTTTAGTAAAAAATGTTAAAAGTTTTTCAAATTTTTAAGATAAGCTTAAACACTCTAAAACACGCTGAAACATGTAAATCCGAAATCCCAGACTGAAATATTGAATAATAAAAAAGTTTGGTTTTGTATGGACAATCGGGACTAACAAATTTACCAACACCCAGCGTAAAAATGACTATCTTTTAAGAAATCAATTTTACAATTAATTAATAGCTAGATTGCTTTAATACACTCTGAAACGCGAAAAGCCAAGACCTTAGGTTGAAAAAACGAAAACTTAAATTTTACCTATAGTCACTCCTGACATAGAAATATTCTATCAGTCAACTCGCAAATTTTAGTATAAAATGTTAAAGTTTTTCAAATTTTTAAGATAAGCTTAAACACTCTAAAATACGCTGAAACATGTAAATCCGAAATCCCAGACTGAAATATTGAATAATAAAAAAGTTTGGTTTTGTATGGCCAACCGGGACTCTAACAAATTTACTAACACCCAGCGTAAAAATGACTATCTTTTAAGAAATAAATTTTTCAATTAATAGCTAGATCGCTTTAATACACTCTGAAACGCGAAAAGCCAAGACCTTAGGTTGAAATAACGAAAACTTAAATTTTACCTATAGTCACTCCTGACAGAAATATTCTATCAGTCAACTCGCAAATTTTAGTAAAAAATGTTAAAAGTTTTTCAAATTTTTAAGATAAGCTTAAACACTCTAAAATACGCTGAAACAGTAAATCCGAAGTCCCAGACTGAAATATTGAATAATAAAAAAGTTTGGTTTTGTATGGACAATCGGGACTAACAAATTTACCAACACCCAGCGTAAAAATGACTATCTTTTAAGAAATCAATTTTACAATTAATAGCTAGATTGCTTTAATACACTCTGAAACGCGAAAAGCCAAGACCTTAGGTTGAAATAACGAAAACTTAAATTTTACCTATAGTCACTCCTGACAGAAATATTCTATCAGTCAACTCGCAAATTTTAGTAAAAAATGTTAAAAGTTTTTCAAATTTTTAAGATAAGCTTAAACACTCTAAAACACGCTGAAACATGTAAATCCGAAATCCCAGACTGAAATATTGAATAATAAAAAAGTTTGGTTTTGTATGGCCAACCGGGACTCTAACAAATTTACTAACACCCAGCGTAAAAATGACTATCTTTTAAGAAATAAATTTTTCAATTAATAGCTAGATCGCTTTAATACACTCTGAAACGCGAAAAGCCAAGACTTTAGGTTGAAATAACGAAAACTTAAATTTTACCTATAGTCACTCCTGACAGAAATATTCTATCAGTCAACTCGCAAATTTTAGTAAAAAATGTTAAAAGTTTTTCAAATTTTTAAGATAAGCTTAAACACTCTAAAACACGCTGAAACATGTAAATCCGAAATCCCAGACTGAAATATTGAATAATAAAAAAGTTTGGTTTTGTATGGACAATCGGGACTCTAACAAATTTACCAACACCCAGCGTAAAAATGACTATCTTTTAAGAAATCAATTTTACAATTAATAGCTAGATCGCTTTAATACACTCTGAAACGCGAAAAGCCAAGACCTTAGGTTGAAATAACGAAAACTTAAATTTTACCTATAGTCACTCCTGACAGAAATATTCTATCAGTCAACTCGCAAATTTTAGTATAAAATGTTAAAGTTTTTCAAATTTTTAAGATAAGCTTAAACACTCTAAAATACGCTGAAACATGTAAATCCGAAGTCCCAGACTGAAATATTGAATAATAAAAAAGTTTGGTTTTGTATGGCCCAACCAGGACTCTAACAAATTTACTAACACCCAGCGTAAAAATGACTATCTTTTAAGAAATCAATTTTTCAATTAATAGCTAGATCGCTTTAATACACTCTGAAACGCGAAAAGCCAAGACCTTAGGTTGAAATAACAAAAACTTAAATTTTACCTATAGTCACTCCTGACAGAAATATTCTATCAGTCAACTCGCAAATTTTAGTAAAAAATGTTAGTTTTTCAAATTTTTAAGATAAGCTTAAACACTCTAAAATACGCTGAAACATGTAAATCCGAAGTCACAGACTGAAATATTGAATAATAAAAAAGTTTGGTTTTGTATGGACAATCGGGACTAACAAATTTACCAACACCCAGCGTAAAAATGACTATCTTTTAAGAAATCAATTTTACAATTAATAGCTAGATTGCTTTAATACACTCTGAAACGCGAAAAGCCAAGACCTTAGGTTGAAAAAACGAAAACTTAAATTTTACCTATAGTCACTCCTGACATAGAAATATTCTATCAGTCAACTCGCAAATTTTAGTATAAAATGTTAAAGTTTTTCAAATTTTTAAGATAAGCTTAAACACTCTAAAATACGCTGAAACATGTAAATCCGAAATCCCAGACTGAAATATTGAATAATAAAAAAGTTTGGTTTTGTATGGACAATCGGGACTAACAAATTTACCAACACCCAGCGTAAAAATGACTATCTTTTAAGAAATCAATTTTACAATTAATAGCTAGATTGCTTTAATACACTCTGAAACGCGAAAAGCCAAGACCTTAGGTTGAAAAAACGAAAACTTAAATTTTACCTATAGTCACTCCTGACATAGAAATATTCTATCAGTCAACTCGCAAATTTTAGTATAAAATGTTAAAGTTTTTCAAATTTTTAAGATAAGCTTAAACACTCTAAAATACGCTGAAACATGTAAATCCGAAATCCCAGACTGAAATATTGAATAATAAAAAAGTTTGGTTTTGTATGGCCAACCGGGACTCTAACAAATTTACTAACACCCAGCGTAAAAATGACTATCTTTTAAGAAGTAAATTTTTCAATTAATAGCTAGATCGCTTTAATACACTCTGAAACGCGAAAAGCCAAGACCTTAGATTGAAATAACGAAAACTTAAATTTTACCTATAGTCACTCCTGACAGAAATATTCTATCAGTCAACTCGCAAATTTTAGTAAAAAATGTTAAAAGTTTTTCAAATTTTTAAGATAAGCTTAAACACTCTAAAATACGCTGAAACAGTAAATCCGAAGTCCCAGACTGAAATATTGAATAATAAAAAAGTTTGGTTTTGTATGGACAATCGGGACTAACAAATTTACCAACACCCAGCGTAAAAATGACTATCTTTTAAGAAATCAATTTTACAATTAATAGCTAGATTGCTTTAATACACTCTGAAACGCGAAAAGCCAAGACCTTAGGTTGAAATAACGAAAACTTAAATTTTACCTATAGTCACTCCTGACAGAAATATTCTATCAGTCAACTCGCAAATTTTAGTAAAAAATGTTAAAAGTTTTTCAAATTTTTAAGATAAGCTTAAACACTCTAAAACACGCTGAAACATGTAAATCCGAAATCCCAGACTGAAATATTGAATAATAAAAGAGTTTGGTTTTGTATGGACAATCGGGACTCTAACAAATTTACCAACACCCAGCGTAAAAATGACTATCTTTTAAGAAATTAATTTTACAATTAATTAATAGCTAGATTGCTTTAATACACTCTGAAACGCGAAAAGCCAAGACCTTAGGTTGAAATAACGAAAACTTAAATTTTACCTATAGTCACTCCTGACATAGAAATATTCTATCAGTCAACTCGCAAATTTTAGTATAAAAATGTTAAAGTTTTTCAAATTTTTAAGATAAGCTTAAACACTCTAAAATACGCTGAAACATATAAATCCGAAATCCCAGACTGAAATATTGAATAATAAAAAAGTTTGGTTTTGTATGGCCAACCGGGACTCTAACAAATTTACTAACACCCAGCGTAAAAATGACTATCTTTTAAGAAATAAATTTTTCAATTAATAGCTAGATCGCTTTAATACACTCTGAAACGCGAAAAGCCAAGACTTTAGGTTGAAATAACGAAAACTTAAATTTTACCTATAGTCACTCCTGACAGAAATATTCTATCAGTCAACTCGCAAATTTTAGTAAAAAATGTTAAAAGTTTTTCAAATTTTTAAGATAAGCTTAAACACTCTAAAACACGCTGAAACATGTAAATCCGAAATCCCAGACTGAAATATTGAATAATAAAAAAGTTTGGTTTTGTATGGACAATCGGGACTCTAACAAATTTACCAACACCCAGCGTAAAAATGACTATCTTTTAAGAAATCAATTTTACAATTAATAGCTAGATCGCTTTAATACATTCTGAAACGCGAAAAGCCAAGACCTTAGGTTGAAATAACGAAAACTTAAATTTTACCTATAGTCACTCCTGACAGAAATATTCTATCAGTCAACTCGCAAATTTTAGTATAAAATGTTAAAGTTTTTCAAATTTTTAAGATAAGCTTAAACACTCTAAAATACGCTGAAACATGTAAATCCGAAGTCCCAGACTGAAATATTGAATAATAAAAAAGTTTGGTTTTGTATGGCCCAACCAGGACTCTAACAAATTTACTAACACCCAGCGTAAAAATGACTATCTTTTAAGAAATCAATTTTTCAATTAATAGCTAGATCGCTTTAATACACTCTGAAACGCGAAAAGCCAAGACCTTAGGTTGAAATAACAAAAACTTAAATTTTACCTATAGTCACTCCTGACAGAAATATTCTATCAGTCAACTCGCAAATTTTAGTAAAAAATGTTAGTTTTTCAAATTTTTAAGATAAGCTTAAACACTCCAAAATACGCTGAAACATGTAAATCCGAAGTCACAGACTGAAATATTGAATAATAAAAAAGTTTGGTTTTGTATGGACAATCGGGACTAACAAATTTACCAACACCCAGCGTAAAAATGACTATCTTTTAAGAAATCAATTTTACAATTAATAGCTAGATTGCTTTAATACACTCTGAAACGCGAAAAGCCAAGACCTTAGGTTGAAAAAACGAAAACTTAAATTTTACCTATAGTCACTCCTGACAGAAATATTCTATCAGTCAACTCGCAAATTTTAGTATAAAATGTTAAAGTTTTTCAAATTTTTAAGATAAGCTTAAACACTCTAAAATACGCTGAAACATGTAAATCCGAAGTCCCAGACTGAAATATTGAATAATAAAAAAGTTTGGTTTTGTATGGCCCAACCAGGACTCTAACAAATTTACTAACACCCAGCGTAAAAATGACTATCTTTTAAGAAATCAATTTTTCAATTAATAGCTAGATCGCTTTAATACACTCTGAAACGCGAAAAGCCAAGACCTTAGGTTGAAATAACAAAAACTTAAATTTTACCTATAGTCACTCCTGACAGAAATATTCTACCAGTCAACTCGCAAATTTTAGTAAAAAATGTTAGTTTTTCAAATTTTTAAGATAAGCTTAAACACTCTAAAATACGCTGAAACATGTAAATCCGAAGTCACAGACTGAAATATTGAATAATAAAAAAGTTTGGTTTTGTATGGACAATCGGGACTAACAAATTTACCAACACCCAGCGTAAAAATGACTATCTTTTAAGAAATCAATTTTACAATTAATAGCTAGATTGCTTTAATACACTCTGAAACGCGAAAAGCCAAGACCTTAGGTTGAAAAAACGAAAACTTAAATTTTACCTATAGTCACTCCTGACATAGAAATATTCTATCAGTCAACTCGCAAATTTTAGTATAAAATGTTAAAGTTTTTCAAATTTTTAAGATAAGCTTAAACACTCTAAAATACGCTGAAACATGTAAATCCGAAATCCCAGACTGAAATATTGAATAATAAAAAAGTTTGGTTTTGTATGGCCAACCGGGACTCTAACAAATTTACTAACACCCAGCGTAAAAATGACTATCTTTTAAGAAATAAATTTTTCAATTAATAGCTAGATCGCTTTAATACACTCTGAAACGCGAAAAGCCAAGACCTTAGGTTGAAATAACGAAAACTTAAATTTTACCTATAGTCACTCCTGACAGAAATATTCTATCAGTCAACTCGCAAATTTTAGTAAAAAATGTTAAAAGTTTTTCAAATTTTTAAGATAAGCTTAAACACTCTAAAATACGCTGAAACAGTAAATCCGAAGTCCCAGACTGAAATATTGAATAATAAAAAAGTTTGGTTTTGTATGGACAATCGGGACTAACAAATTTACCAACACCCAGCGTAAAAATGACTATCTTTTAAGAAATCAATTTTACAATTAATAGCTAGATTGCTTTAATACACTCTGAAACGCGAAAAGCCAAGACCTTAGGTTGAAATAACGAAAACTTAAATTTTACCTATAGTCACTCCTGACAGAAATATTCTATCAGTCAACTCGCAAATTTTAGTATAAAATGTTAAAGTTTTTCAAATTTTTAAGATAAGCTTAAACACTCTAAAATACGCTGAAACATGTAAATCCGAAATCCCAGACTGAAATATTGAATAATAAAAAAGTTTGGTTTTGTATGGCCAACCGGGACTCTAACAAATTTACTAACACCCAGCGTAAAAATGACTATCTTTTAAGAAATAAATTTTTCAATTAATAGCTAGATCGCTTTAATACACTCTGAAACGCGAAAAGCCAAGACCTTAGGTTGAAATAACGAAAACTTAAATTTTACCTATAGTCACTCCTGACAGAAATATTCTATCAGTCAACTCGCAAATTTTAGTAAAAAATGTTAAAAGTTTTTCAAATTTTTAAGATAAGCTTAAACACTCTAAAACACGCTGAAACATGTAAATCCGAAATCCCAGACTGAAATATTGAATAATAAAAAAGTTTGGTTTTGTATGGACAATCGGGACTCTAACAAATTTACCAACACCCAGCGTAAAAATGACTATCTTTTAAGAAATCAATTTTACAATTAATAGCTAGATCGCTTTAATACACTCTGAAACGCGAAAAGCCAAGACCTTAGGTTGAAATAACGAAAACTTAAATTTTACCTATAGTCACTCCTGACAGAAATATTCTATCAGTCAACTCGCAAATTTTAGTATAAAATGTTAAAGTTTTCAAATTTTTAAGATAAGCTTAAACACTCTAAAATACGCTGAAACATGTAAATCCGAAGTCCCAGACTGAAATATTGAATAATAAAAAAGTTTGGTTTTGTATGGCCCAACCAGGACTCTAACAAATTTACTAACACCCAGCGTAAAAATGACTATCTTTTAAGAAATCAATTTTTCAATTAATAGCTAGATCGCTTTAATACACTCTGAAACGCGAAAAGCCAAGACCTTAGGTTGAAATAACAAAAACTTAAATTTTACCTATAGTCACTCCTGACAGAAATATTCTATCAGTCAACTCGCAAATTTTAGTAAAAAATGTTAGTTTTTCAAATTTTTAAGATAAGCTTAAACACTCCAAAATACGCTGAAACATGTAAATCCGAAGTCACAGACTGAAATATTGAATAATAAAAAAGTTTGGTTTTGTATGGACAATCGGGACTAACAAATTTACCAACACCCAGCGTAAAAATGACTATCTTTTAAGAAATCAATTTTACAATTAATAGCTAGATTGCTTTAATACACTCTGAAACGCGAAAAGCCAAGACCTTAGGTTGAAAAAACGAAAACTTAAATTTTACCTATAGTCACTCCTGACAGAAATATTCTATCAGTCAACTCGCAAATTTTAGTATAAAATGTTAAAGTTTTTCAAATTTTTAAGATAAGCTTAAACACTCTAAAATACGCTGAAACATGTAAATCCGAAGTCCCAGACTGAAATATTGAATAATAAAAAAGTTTGGTTTTGTATGGCCCAACCAGGACTCTAACAAATTTACTAACACCCAGCGTAAAAATGACTATCTTTTAAGAAATCAATTTTTCAATTAATAGCTAGATCGCTTTAATACACTCTGAAACGCGAAAAGCCAAGACCTTAGGTTGAAATAACAAAAACTTAAATTTTACCTATAGTCACTCCTGACAGAAATATTCTACCAGTCAACTCGCAAATTTTAGTAAAAAATGTTAGTTTTTCAAATTTTTAAGATAAGCTTAAACACTCTAAAATACGCTGAAACATGTAAATCCGAAGTCACAGACTGAAATATTGAATAATAAAAAAGTTTGGTTTTGTATGGACAATCGGGACTAACAAATTTACCAACACCCAGCGTAAAAATGACTATCTTTTAAGAAATCAATTTTACAATTAATAGCTAGATTGCTTTAATACACTCTGAAACGCGAAAAGCCAAGACCTTAGGTTGAAAAAACGAAAACTTAAATTTTACCTATAGTCACTCCTGACATAGAAATATTCTATCAGTCAACTCGCAAATTTTAGTATAAAATGTTAAAGTTTTTCAAATTTTTAAGATAAGCTTAAACACTCTAAAATACGCTGAAACATGTAAATCCGAAATCCCAGACTGAAATATTGAATAATAAAAAAGTTTGGTTTTGTATGGCCAACCGGGACTCTAACAAATTTACTAACACCCAGCGTAAAAATGACTATCTTTTAAGAAATAAATTTTTCAATTAATAGCTAGATCGCTTTAATACACTCTGAAACGCGAAAAGCCAAGACCTTAGGTTGAAATAACGAAAACTTAAATTTTACCTATAGTCACTCCTGACAGAAATATTCTATCAGTCAACTCGCAAATTTTAGTAAAAAATGTTAAAAGTTTTTCAAATTTTTAAGATAAGCTTAAACACTCTAAAATACGCTGAAACAGTAAATCCGAAGTCCCAGACTGAAATATTGAATAATAAAAAAGTTTGGTTTTGTATGGACAATCGGGACTAACAAATTTACCAACACCCAGCGTAAAAATGACTATCTTTTAAGAAATCAATTTTACAATTAATAGCTAGATTGCTTTAATACACTCTGAAACGCGAAAAGCCAAGACCTTAGGTTGAAATAACGAAAACTTAAATTTTACCTATAGTCACTCCTGACAGAAATATTCTATCAGTCAACTCGCAAATTTTAGTATAAAATGTTAAAGTTTTTCAAATTTTTAAGATAAGCTTAAACACTCTAAAATACGCTGAAACATGTAAATCCGAAATCCCAGACTGAAATATTGAATAATAAAAAAGTTTGGTTTTGTATGGCCAACCGGGACTCTAACAAATTTACTAACACCCAGCGTAAAAATGACTATCTTTTAAGAAATAAATTTTTCAATTAATAGCTAGATCGCTTTAATACACTCTGAAACGCGAAAAGCCAAGACCTTAGGTTGAAATAACGAAAACTTAAATTTTACCTATAGTCACTCCTGACAGAAATATTCTATCAGTCAACTCGCAAATTTTAGTAAAAAATGTTAAAAGTTTTTCAAATTTTTAAGATAAGCTTAAACACTCTAAAATACGCTGAAACAGTAAATCCGAAGTCCCAGACTGAAATATTGAATAATAAAAAAGTTTGGTTTTGTATGGACAATCGGGACTAACAAATTTACCAACACCCAGCGTAAAAATGACTATCTTTTAAGAAATCAATTTTACAATTAATAGCTAGATTGCTTTAATACACTCTGAAACGCGAAAAGCCAAGACCTTAGGTTGAAATAACGAAAACTTAAATTTTACCTATAGTCACTCCTGACAGAAATATTCTATCAGTCAACTCGCAAATTTTAGTAAAAAATGTTAAAAGTTTTTCAAATTTTTAAGATAAGCTTAAACACTCTAAAACACGCTGAAACATGTAAATCCGAAATCCCAGACTGAAATATTGAATAATAAAAGAGTTTGGTTTTGTATGGACAATCGGGACTCTAACAAATTTACCAACACCCAGCGTAAAAATGACTATCTTTTAAGAAATTAATTTTACAATTAATTAATAGCTAGATTGCTTTAATACACTCTGAAACGCGAAAAGCCAAGACCTTAGGTTGAAATAACAAAAACTTAAATTTTACCTATAGTCACTCCTGACAGAAATATTCTATCAGTCAACTCGCAAATTTTAGTAAAAAATGTTAGTTTTTCAAATTTTTAAGATAAGCTTAAACACTCTAAAATACGCTGAAACATGTAAATCCGAAGTCACAGACTGAAATATTGAATAATAAAAAAGTTTGGTTTTGTATGGACAATCGGGACTAACAAATTTACCAACACCCAGCGTAAAAATGACTATCTTTTAAGAAATCAATTTTACAATTAATAGCTAGATTGCTTTAATACACTCTGAAACGCGAAAAGCCAAGACTTTAGGTTGAAATAACGAAAACTTAAATTTTACCTATAGTCACTCCTGACAGAAATATTCTATCAGTCAACTCGCAAATTTTAGTAAAAAATGTTAAAAGTTTTTCAAATTTTTAAGATAAGCTTAAACACTCTAAAACACGCTGAAACATGTAAATCCGAAATCCCAGACTGAAATATTGAATAATAAAAAAGTTTGGTTTTGTATGGACAATCGGGACTCTAACAAATTTACCAACACCCAGCGTAAAAATGACTATCTTTTAAGAAATCAATTTTACAATTAATAGCTAGATCGCTTTAATACACTCTGAAACGCGAAAAGCCAAGACCTTAGGTTGAAATAACGAAAACTTAAATTTTACCTATAGTCACTCCTGACAGAAATATTCTATCAGTCAACTCGCAAATTTTAGTATAAAATGTTAAAGTTTTTCAAATTTTTAAGATAAGCTTAAACACTCTAAAATACGCTGAAACATGTAAATCCGAAGTCCCAGACTGAAATATTGAATAATAAAAAAGTTTGGTTTTGTATGGCCCAACCAGGACTCTAACAAATTTACTAACACCCAGCGTAAAAATGACTATCTTTTAAGAAATCAATTTTTCAATTAATAGCTAGATCGCTTTAATACACTCTGAAACGCGAAAAGCCAAGACCTTAGGTTGAAATAACAAAAACTTAAATTTTACCTATAGTCACTCCTGACAGAAATATTCTATCAGTCAACTCGCAAATTTTAGTAAAAAATGTTAGTTTTTCAAATTTTTAAGATAAGCTTAAACACTCCAAAATACGCTGAAACATGTAAATCCGAAGTCACAGACTGAAATATTGAATAATAAAAAAGTTTGGTTTTGTATGGACAATCGGGACTAACAAATTTACCAACACCCAGCGTAAAAATGACTATCTTTTAAGAAATCAATTTTACAATTAATAGCTAGATTGCTTTAATACACTCTGAAACGCGAAAAGCCAAGACCTTAGGTTGAAAAAACGAAAACTTAAATTTTACCTATAGTCACTCCTGACAGAAATATTCTATCAGTCAACTCGCAAATTTTAGTATAAAATGTTAAAGTTTTTCAAATTTTTAAGATAAGCTTAAACACTCTAAAATACGCTGAAACATGTAAATCCGAAGTCCCAGACTGAAATATTGAATAATAAAAAAGTTTGGTTTTGTATGGCCCAACCAGGACTCTAACAAATTTACTAACACCCAGCGTAAAAATGACTATCTTTTAAGAAATCAATTTTTCAATTAATAGCTAGATCGCTTTAATACACTCTGAAACGCGAAAAGCCAAGACCTTAGGTTGAAATAACAAAAACTTAAATTTTACCTATAGTCACTCCTGACAGAAATATTCTATCAGTCAACTCGCAAATTTTAGTAAAAAATGTTAGTTTTTCAAATTTTTAAGATAAGCTTAAACACTCTAAAATACGCTGAAACATGTAAATCCGAAGTCACAGACTGAAATATTGAATAATAAAAAAGTTTGGTTTTGTATGGACAATCGGGACTAACAAATTTACCAACACCCAGCGTAAAAATGACTATCTTTTAAGAAATCAATTTTACAATTAATAGCTAGATTGCTTTAATACACTCTGAAACGCGAAAAGCCAAGACCTTAGGTTGAAAAAACGAAAACTTAAATTTTACCTATAGTCACTCCTGACATAGAAATATTCTATCAGTCAACTCGCAAATTTTAGTATAAAATGTTAAAGTTTTTCAAATTTTTAAGATAAGCTTAAACACTCTAAAATACGCTGAAACATGTAAATCCGAAATCCCAGACTGAAATATTGAATAATAAAAAAGTTTGGTTTTGTATGGCCAACCGGGACTCTAACAAATTTACTAACACCCAGCGTAAAAATGACTATCTTTTAAGAAATAAATTTTTCAATTAATAGCTAGATCGCTTTAATACACTCTGAAACGCGAAAAGCCAAGACCTTAGGTTGAAATAACGAAAACTTAAATTTTACCTATAGTCACTCCTGACAGAAATATTCTATCAGTCAACTCGCAAATTTTAGTAAAAAATGTTAAAAGTTTTTCAAATTTTTAAGATAAGCTTAAACACTCTAAAATACGCTGAAACAGTAAATCCGAAGTCCCAGACTGAAATATTGAATAATAAAAAAGTTTGGTTTTGTATGGACAATCGGGACTAACAAATTTACCAACACCCAGCGTAAAAATGACTATCTTTTAAGAAATCAATTTTACAATTAATAGCTAGATTGCTTTAATACACTCTGAAACGCGAAAAGCCAAGACCTTAGGTTGAAATAACGAAAACTTAAATTTTACCTATAGTCACTCCTGACAGAAATATTCTATCAGTCAACTCGCAAATTTTAGTATAAAATGTTAAAGTTTTTCAAATTTTTAAGATAAGCTTAAACACTCTAAAATACGCTGAAACATGTAAATCCGAAATCCCAGACTGAAATATTGAATAATAAAAGAGTTTGGTTTTGTATGGACAATCGGGACTCTAACAAATTTACCAACACCCAGCGTAAAAATGACTATCTTTTAAGAAATTAATTTTACAATTAATTAATAGCTAGATTGCTTTAATACACTCTGAAACGCGAAAAGCCAAGACCTTAGGTTGAAATAACAAAAACTTAAATTTTACCTATAGTCACTCCTGACAGAAATATTCTATCAGTCAACTCGCAAATTTTAGTAAAAAATGTTAGTTTTTCAAATTTTTAAGATAAGCTTAAACACTCTAAAATACGCTGAAACATGTAAATCCGAAGTCACAGACTGAAATATTGAATAATAAAAAAGTTTGGTTTTGTATGGACAATCGGGACTAACAAATTTACCAACACCCAGCGTAAAAATGACTATCTTTTAAGAAATCAATTTTACAATTAATAGCTAGATTGCTTTAATACACTCTGAAACGCGAAAAGCCAAGACCTTAGGTTGAAAAAACGAAAACTTAAATTTTACCTACAGTCACTCCTGACAGAAATATTCTATCAGTCAACTCGCAAATTTTAGTATAAAATGTTAAAGTTTTTCAAATTTTTAAGATAAGCTTAAACACTCTAAAATACGCTGAAACATGTAAATCCGAAGTCCCAGACTGAAATATTGAATAATAAAAAAGTTTGGTTTTGTATGGCCCAACCAGGACTCTAACAAATTTACTAACACCCAGCGTAAAAATGACTATCTTTTAAGAAATCAATTTTTCAATTAATAGCTAGATCGCTTTAATACACTCTGAAACGCGAAAAGCCAAGACCTTAGGTTGAAATAACAAAAACTTAAATTTTACCTATAGTCACTCCTGACAGAAATATTCTATCAGTCAACTCGCAAATTTTAGTAAAAAATGTTAGTTTTTCAAATTTTTAAGATAAGCTTAAACACTCTAAAATACGCTGAAACATGTAAATCCGAAGTCACAGACTGAAATATTGAATAATAAAAAAGTTTGGTTTTGTATGGACAATCGAAACTAACAAATTTACCAACACCCAGCGTAAAAATGACTATCTTTTAAGAAATCAATTTTACAATTAATAGCTAGATTGCTTTAATACACTCTGAAACGCGAAAAGCCAAGACCTTAGGTTGAAAAAACGAAAACTTAAATTTTACCTATAGTCACTCCTGACATAGAAATATTCTATCAGTCAACTCGCAAATTTTAGTATAAAATGTTAAAGTTTTTCAAATTTTTAAGATAAGCTTAAACACTCTAAAATACGCTGAAACATGTAAATCCGAAATCCCAGACTGAAATATTGAATAATAAAAAAGTTTGGTTTTGTATGGCCAACCGGGACTCTAACAAATTTACTAACACCCAGCGTAAAAATGACTATCTTTTAAGAAATAAATTTTTCAATTAATAGCTAGATCGCTTTAATACACTCTGAAACGCGAAAAGCCAAGACCTTAGGTTGAAATAACGAAAACTTAAATTTTACCTATAGTCACTCCTGACAGAAATATTCTATCAGTCAACTCGCAAATTTTAGTAAAAAATGTTAAAAGTTTTTCAAATTTTTAAGATAAGCTTAAACACTCTAAAATACGCTGAAACATGTAAATCCGAAGTCCCAGACTGAAATATTGAATAATAAAAAAGTTTGGTTTTGTATGGACAATCGGGACTAACAAATTTACCAACACCCAGCGTAAAAATGACTATCTTTTAAGAAATCAATTTTACAATTAATAGCTAGATTGCTTTAATACACTCTGAAACGCGAAAAGCCAAGACCTTAGGTTGAAATAACGAAAACTTAAATTTTACCTATAGTCACTCCTGACAGAAATATTCAATCAGTCAACTCGCAAATTTTAGTAAAAAATGTTAAAAGTTTTTCAAATTTTTAAGATAAGCTTAAACACTCTAAAACACGCTGAAACATGTAAATCCGAAATCCCAGACTGAAATATTGAATAATAAAAAAGTTTGGTTTTGTATGGACAATCGGGACTCTAACAAATTTACCAACACCCAGCGTAAAAATGACTATCTTTTAAGAAATTAATTTTACAATTAATTAATAGCTAGATTGCTTTAATACACTCTGAAACGCGAAAAGCCAAGACCTTAGGTTGAAATAACGAAAACTTAAATTTTACCTATAGTCACTCCTGACATAGAAATATTCTATCAGTCAACTCGCAAATTTTAGTATAAAAATGTTAAAGTTTTTCAAATTTTTAAGATAAGCTTAAACACTCTAAAATACGCTGAAACATATAAATCCGAAATCCCAGACTGAAATATTGAATAATAAAAAAGTTTGGTTTTGTATGGCCAACCGGGACTCTAACAAATTTACTAACACCCAGCGTAAAAATGACTATCTTTTAAGAAATAAATTTTTCAATTAATAGCTAGATCGCTTTAATACACTCTGAAACGCGAAAAGCCAAGACCTTAGGTTGAAATAACGAAAACTTAAATTTTACCTATAGTCACTCCTGACAGAAATATTCTATCAGTCAACTCGCAAATTTTAGTAAAAAATGTTAAAAGTTTTTCAAATTTTTAAGATAAGCTTAAACACTCTAAAACACGCTGAAACATGTAAATCCGAAATCCCAGACTGAAATATTGAATAATAAAAAAGTTTGGTTTTGTATGGACAATCGGGACTCTAACAAATTTACCAACACCCAGCGTAAAAATGACTATCTTTTAAGAAATTAATTTTACAATTAATTAATAGCTAGATTGCTTTAATACACTCTGAAACGCGAAAAGCCAAGACCTTAGGTTGAAATAACGAAAACTTAAATTTTACCTATAGTCACTCCTGACATAGAAATATTCTATCAGTCAACTCGCAAATTTTAGTATAAAAATGTTAAAGTTTTTCAAATTTTTAAGATAAGCTTAAACACTCTAAAATACGCTGAAACATATAAATCCGAAATCTCAGACTGAAATATTGAATAATAAAAAAGTTTGGTTTTGTATGGCCAACCGGGACTCTAACAAATTTACTAACACCCAGCGTAAAA
The DNA here is from genome assembly GCA_030545055.2 of Neoaliturus tenellus. NCBI lineage: Eukaryota > Metazoa > Arthropoda > Insecta > Hemiptera > Cicadellidae > Neoaliturus > Neoaliturus tenellus. The sequence continues at coordinate 191,630,010 of CM061532.1, forward strand.
ATGACTATCTTTTAAGAATTAAATTTTTCAATTAATAGCTAGATCGCTTTAATACACTCTGAAACGCGAAAAGCCAAGTCTTTAGGTTGAAATAACGAAAACTTAAATTTTACCTATAGTCACTCCTGACAGAAATATTCTATCAGTCAACTCGCAAATTTTAGTAAAAAATGTTAAAAGTTTTTCAAATTTTTAAGATAAGCTTAAACACTCTAAAACACGCTGAAACATGTAAATCCGAAATCCCAGACTGAAATATTGAATAATAAAAAAGTTTGGTTTTGTATGGACAATCGGGACTCTAACAAATTTACCAACACCCAGCGTAAAAATGACTATCTTTTAAGAAATCAATTTTACAATTAATAGCTAGATCGCTTTAATACACTCTGAAACGCGAAAAGCCAAGACCTTAGGTTGAAATAACGAAAACTTAAATTTTACCTATAGTCACTCCTGACAGAAATATTCTATCAGTCAACTCGCAAATTTTAGTATAAAATGTTAAAGTTTTTCAAATTTTTAAGATAAGCTTAAACACTCTAAAATACGCTGAAACATGTAAATCCGAAGTCCCAGACTGAAATATTGAATTATAAAAAAGTTTGGTTTTGTATAGCCCAACCAGGACTCTAACAAATTTACTAACACCCAGCGTAAAAATGACTATCTTTTAAGAAATCAATTTTTCAATTAATAGCTAGATCGCTTTAATACACTCTGAAACGCGAAAAGCCAAGACCTTAGGTTGAAATAACAAAAACTTAAATTTTACCTATAGTCACTCCTGACAGAAATATTCTATCAGTCAACTCGCAAATTTTAGTATAAAATGTTAAAGTTTTTCAAATTTTTAAGATAAGCTTAAACACTCTAAAATACGCTGAAACATATAAATCCGAAATCCCAGACTGAAATATTGAATAATAAAAAAGTTTGGTTTTGTATGGCCAACCGGGACTCTAACAAATTTACTAACACCCAGCGTAAAAATGACTATCTTTTAAGAAATAAATTTTTCAATTAATAGCTAGATCGCTTTAATACACTCTGAAACGCGAAAAGCCAAGACCTTAGGTTGAAATAACGAAAACTTAAATTTTACCTATAGTCACTCCTGACAGAAATATTCTATCAGTCAACTCGCAAATTTTAGTAAAAAATGTTAAAAGTTTTTCAAATTTTTAAGATAAGCTTAAACACTCTAAAATACGCTGAAACATGTAAATCCGAAGTCACAGACTGAAATATTGAATAATAAAAAAGTTTGGTTTTGTATGGACAATCGGGACTAACAAATTTACCAACACCCAGCGTAAAAATGACTATCTTTTAAGAAATCAATTTTACAATTAATAGCTAGATTGCTTTAATACACTCTGAAACGCGAAAAGCCAAGACCTTAGGTTGAAAAAACGAAAACTTAAATTTTACCTATAGTCACTCCTGACATAGAAATATTCTATCAGTCAACTCGCAAATTTTAGTATAAAATGTTAAAGTTTTTCAAATTTTTAAGATAAGCTTAAACACTCTAAAATACGCTGAAGCATGTAAATCCGAAATCCCAGACTGAAATATTGAATAATAAAAAAGTTTGGTTTTGTATGGCCAACCGGGACTCTAACAAATTTACTAACACCCAGCGTAAAAATGACTATCTTTTAAGAAATAAATTTTTCAATTAATAGCTAGATCGCTTTAATACACTCTGAAACGCGAAAAGCCAAGACCTTAGGTTGAAATAACGAAAACTTAAATTTTACCTATAGTCACTCCTGACAGAAATATTCTATCAGTCAACTCGCAAATTTTAGTAAAAAATGTTAAAAGTTTTTCAAATTTTTAAGATAAGCTTAAACACTCTAAAATACGCTGAAACATGTAAATCCGAAGTCCCAGACTGAAATATTGAATAATAAAAAAGTTTGGTTTTGTATGGACAATCGGGACTAACAAATTTACCAACACCCAGCGTAAAAATGACTATCTTTTAAGAAATCAATTTTACAATTAATAGCTAGATTGCTTTAATACACTCTGAAACGCGAAAAGCCAAGACCTTAGGTTGAAATAACGAAAACTTAAATTTTACCTATAGTCACTCCTGACAGAAATATTCTATCAGTCAACTCGCAAATTTTAGTAAAAAATGTTAAAAGTTTTTCAAATTTTTAAGATAAGCTTAAACACTCTAAAACACGCTGAAACATGTAAATCCGAAATCCCAGACTGAAATATTGAATAATAAAAAAGTTTGGTTTTGTATGGACAATCGGGACTCTAACAAATTTACCAACACCCAGCGTAAAAATGACTATCTTTTAAGAAATTAATTTTACAATTAATTAATAGCTAGATTGCTTTAATACACTCTGAAACGCGAAAAGCCAAGACCTTAGGTTGAAATAACGAAAACTTAAATTTTACCTATAGTCACTCCTGACATAGAAATATTCTATCAGTCAACTCGCAAATTTTAGTATAAAAATGTTAAAGTTTTTCAAATTTTTAAGATAAGCTTAAACACTCTAAAATACGCTGAAACATATAAATCCGAAATCCCAGACTGAAATATTGAATAATAAAAAAGTTTGGTTTTGTATGGCCAACCGGGACTCTAACAAATTTACTAACACCCAGCGTAAAAATGACTATCTTTTAAGAAATAAATTTTTCAATTAATAGCTAGATCGCTTTAATACACTCTGAAACGCGAAAAGCCAAGACCTTAGGTTGAAATAACGAAAACTTAAATTTTACCTATAGTCACTCCTGACAGAAATATTCTATCAGTCAACTCGCAAATTTTAGTAAAAAATGTTAAAAGTTTTTCAAATTTTTAAGATAAGCTTAAACACTCTAAAATACGCTGAAACATGTAAATCCGAAGTCACAGACTGAAATATTGAATAATAAAAAAGTTTGGTTTTGTATGGACAATCGGGACTAACAAATTTACCAACACCCAGCGTAAAAATGACTATCTTTTAAGAAATCAATTTTACAATTAATAGCTAGATTGCTTTAATACACTCTGAAACGCGAAAAGCCAAGACCTTAGGTTGAAAAAACGAAAACTTAAATTTTACCTATAGTCACTCCTGACATAGAAATATTCTATCAGTCAACTCGCAAATTTTAGTATAAAATGTTAAAGTTTTTCAAATTTTTAAGATAAGCTTAAACACTCTAAAATACGCTGAAACATGTAAATCCGAAATCCCAGACTGAAATATTGAATAATAAAAAAGTTTGGTTTTGTATGGCCAACCGGGACTCTAACAAATTTACTAACACCCAGCGTAAAAATGACTATCTTTTAAGAAATAAATTTTTCAATTAATAGCTAGATCGCTTTAATACACTCTGAAACGCGAAAAGCCAAGACCTTAGGTTGAAATAACGAAAACTTAAATTTTACCTATAGTCACTCCTGACAGAAATATTCTATCAGTCAACTCGCAAATTTTAGTAAAAAATGTTAAAAGTTTTTCAAATTTTTAAGATAAGCTTAAACACTCTAAAATACGCTGAAACATGTAAATCCGAAGTCCCAGACTGAAATATTGAATAATAAAAAAGTTTGGTTTTGTATGGACAATCGGGACTAACAAATTTACCAACACCCAGCGTAAAAATGACTATCTTTTAAGAAATCAATTTTACAATTAATAGCTAGATTGCTTTAATACACTCTGAAACGCGAAAAGCCAAGACCTTAGGTTGAAATAACGAAAACTTAAATTTTACCTATAGTCACTCCTGACATAGAAATATTCTATCAGTCAACTCGCAAATTTTAGTATAAAATGTTAAAGTTTTTCAAATTTTTAAGATAAGCTTAAACACTCTAAAATACGCTGAAACATGTAAATCCGAAATCCCAGACTGAAATATTGAATAATAAAAAAGTTTGGTTTTGTATGGCCAACCGGGACTCTAACAAATTTACTAACACCCAGCGTAAAAATGACTATCTTTTAGGAAATAAATTTTTCAATTAATAGCTAGATCGCTTTAATACACTCTGAAACGCGAAAAGCCAAGACCTTAGGTTGAAATAACGAAAACTTAAATTTTACCTATAGTCACTCCTGACAGAAATATTCTATCAGTCAACTCGCAAATTTTAGTAAAAAATGTTAAAAGTTTTTCAAATTTTTAAGATAAGCTTAAACACTCTAAAATACGCTGAAACATGTAAATCCGAAGTCACAGACTGAAATATTGAATAATAAAAAAGTTTGGTTTTGTATGGACAATCGGGACTAACAAATTTACCAACACCCAGCGTAAAAATGACTATCTTTTAAGAAATCAATTTTACAATTAATAGCTAGATTGCTTTAATACACTCTGAAACGCGAAAAGCCAAGACCTTAGGTTGAAAAAACGAAAACTTAAATTTTACCTATAGTCACTCCTGACATAGAAATATTCTATCAGTCAACTCGCAAATTTTAGTATAAAATGTTAAAGTTTTTCAAATTTTTAAGATAAGCTTAAACACTCTAAAATACGCTGAAACATGTAAATCCGAAATCCCAGACTGAAATATTGAATAATAAAAAAGTTTGGTTTTGTATGGCCAACCGGGACTCTAACAAATTTACTAACACCCAGCGTAAAAATGACTATCTTTTAAGAAATAAATTTTTCAATTAATAGCTAGATCGCTTTAATACACTCTGAAACGCGAAAAGCCAAGACCTTAGGTTGAAATAACGAAAACTTAAATTTTACCTATAGTCACTCCTGACAGAAATATTCTATCAGTCAACTCGCAAATTTTAGTAAAAAATGTTAAAAGTTTTTCAAATTTTTAAGATAAGCTTAAACACTCTAAAATACGCTGAAACATGTAAATCCGAAGTCCCAGACTGAAATATTGAATAATAAAAAAGTTTGGTTTTGTATGGACAATCGGGACTAACAAATTTACCAACACCCAGCGTAAAAATGACTATCTTTTAAGAAATCAATTTTACAATTAATAGCTAGATTGCTTTAATACACTCTGAAACGCGAAAAGCCAAGACCTTAGGTTGAAATAACGAAAACTTAAATTTTACCTATAGTCACTCCTGACAGAAATATTCAATCAGTCAACTCGCAAATTTTAGTAAAAAATGTTAAAAGTTTTTCAAATTTTTAAGATAAGCTTAAACACTCTAAAACACGCTGAAACATGTAAATCCGAAATCCCAGACTGAAATATTGAATAATAAAAAAGTTTGGTTTTGTATGGACAATCGGGACTCTAACAAATTTACCAACACCCAGCGTAAAAATGACTATCTTTTAAGAAATTAATTTTACAATTAATTAATAGCTAGATTGCTTTAATACACTCTGAAACGCGAAAAGCCAAGACCTTAGGTTGAAATAACGAAAACTTAAATTTTACCTATAGTCACTCCTGACATAGAAATATTCTATCAGTCAACTCGCAAATTTTAGTATAAAAATGTTAAAGTTTTTCAAATTTTTAAGATAAGCTTAAACACTCTAAAATACGCTGAAACATATAAATCCGAAATCCCAGACTGAAATATTGAATAATAAAAAAGTTTGGTTTTGTATGGCCAACCGGGACTCTAACAAATTTACTAACACCCAGCGTAAAAATGACTATCTTTTAAGAAATAAATTTTTCAATTAATAGCTAGATCGCTTTAATACACTCTGAAACGCGAAAAGCCAAGACCTTAGGTTGAAATAACGAAAACTTAAATTTTACCTATAGTCACTCCTGACAGAAATATTCTATCAGTCAACTCGCAAATTTTAGTAAAAAATGTTAAAAGTTTTTCAAATTTTTAAGATAAGCTTAAACACTCTAAAACACGCTGAAACATGTAAACCCGAAATCCCAGACTGAAATATTGAATAATAAAAAAGTTTGGTTTTGTATGGACAATCGGGACTCTAACAAATTTACCAACACCCAGCGTAAAAATGACTATCTTTTAAGAAATTAATTTTACAATTAATTAATAGCTAGATTGCTTTAATACACTCTGAAACGCGAAAAGCCAAGACCTTAGGTTGAAATAACGAAAACTTAAATTTTACCTATAGTCACTCCTGACATAGAAATATTCTATCAGTCAACTCGCAAATTTTAGTATAAAAATGTTAAAGTTTTTCAAATTTTTAAGATAAGCTTAAACACTCTAAAATACGCTGAAACATATAAATCCGAAATCCCAGACTGAAATATTGAATAATAAAAAAGTTTGGTTTTGTATGGCCAACCGGGACTCTAACAAATTTACTAACACCCAGCGTAAAAATGACTATCTTTTAAGAATTAAATTTTTCAATTAATAGATAGATCGCTTTAATACACTCTGAAACGCGAAAAGCCAAGACTTTAGGTTGAAATAACGAAAACTTAAATTTTACCTATAGTCACTCCTGACAGAAATATTCTATCAGTCAACTCGCAAATTTTAGTAAAAAATGTTAAAAGTTTTTCAAATTTTTAAGATAAGCTTAAACACTCTAAAACACGCTGAAACATGTAAATCCGAAATCCCAGACTGAAATATTGAATAATAAAAAAGTTTGGTTTTGTATGGCCAACCGGGACTCTAACAAATTTACTAACACCCAGCGTAAAAATGACTATCTTTTAAGAATTAAATTTTTCAATTAATAGCTAGATCGCTTTAATACACTCTGAAACGCGAAAAGCCAAGACTTTAGGTTGAAATAACGAAAACTTAAATTTTACCTATAGTCACTCCTGACAGAAATATTCTATCAGTCAACTCGCAAATTTTAGTAAAAAATGTTAAAAGTTTTTCAAATTTTTAAGATAAGCTTAAACACTCTAAAACACGCTGAAACATGTAAATCCGAAATCCCAGACTGAAATATTGAATAATAAAAAAGTTTGGTTTTGTATGGACAATCGGGACTCTAACAAATTTACCAACACCCAGCGTAAAAATGACTATCTTTTAAGAAATCAATTTTACAATTAATAGCTAGATCGCTTTAATACACTCTGAAACGCGAAAAGCCAAGACCTTAGGTTGAAATAACGAAAACTTAAATTTTACCTATAGTCACTCCTGACAGAAATATTCTATCAGTCAACTCGCAAATTTTAGTATAAAATGTTAAAGTTTTTCAAATTTTTAAGATAAGCTTAAACACTCTAAAATACGCTGAAACATGTAAATCCGAAGTCCCAGACTGAAATATTGAATTATAAAAAAGTTTGGTTTTGTATGGCCCAACCAGGACTCTAACAAATTTACTAACACCCAGCGTAAAAATGACTATCTTTTAAGAAATCAATTTTTCAATTAATAGCTAGATCGCTTTAATACACTCTGAAACGCGAAAAGCCAAGACCTTAGGTTGAAATAACAAAAACTTAAATTTTACCTATAGTCACTCCTGACAGAAATATTCTATCAGTCAACTCGCAAATTTTAGTATAAAATGTTAAAGTTTTTCAAATTTTTAAGATAATCTTAAACACTCTAAAATACGCTGAAACATATAAATCCGAAATCCCAGACTGAAATATTGAATAATAAAAAAGTTTGGTTTTGTATGGCCAACCGGGACTCTAACAAATTTACTAACACCCAGCGTAAAAATGACTATCTTTTAAGAAATAAATTTTTCAATTAATAGCTAGATCGCTTTAATACACTCTGAAACGCGAAAAGCCAAGACCTTAGGTTGAAATAACGAAAACTTAAATTTTACCTATAGTCACTCCTGACAGAAATATTCTATCAGTCAACTCGCAAATTTTAGTAAAAAATGTTAAAAGTTTTTCAAATTTTTAAGATAAGCTTAAACACTCTAAAATACGCTGAAACATGTAAATCCGAAGTCCCAGACTGAAATATTGAATAATAAAAAAGTTTGGTTTTGTATGGACAATCGGGACTAACAAATTTACCAACACCCAGCGTAAAAATGACTATCTTTTAAGAAATCAATTTTACAATTAATAGCTAGATTGCTTTAATACACTCTGAAACGCGAAAAGCCAAGACCTTAGGTTGAAATAACGAAAACTTAAATTTTACCTATAGTCACTCCTGACAGAAATATTCTATCAGTCAACTCGCAAATTTTAGTAAAAAATGTTAAAAGTTTTTCAAATTTTTAAGATAAGCTTAAACACTCTAAAACACGCTGAAACATGTAAATCCGAAATCCCAGACTGAAATATTGAATAATAAAAAAGTTTGGTTTTGTATGGACAATCGGGACTCTAACAAATTTACCAACACCCAGCGTAAAAATGACTATCTTTTAAGAAATTAATTTTACAATTAATTAATAGCTAGATTGCTTTAATACACTCTGAAACGCGAAAAGCCAAGACCTTAGGTTGAAATAACGAAAACTTAAATTTTACCTATAGTCACTCCTGACATAGAAATATTCTATCAGTCAACTCGCAAATTTTAGTATAAAAATGTTAAAGTTTTTCAAATTTTTAAGATAAGCTTAAACACTCTAAAATACGCTGAAACATATAAATCCGAAATCCCAGACTGAAATATTGAATAATAAAAAAGTTTGGTTTTGTATGGCCAACCGGGACTCTAACAAATTTACTAACACCCAGCGTAAAAATGACTATCTTTTAAGAAATAAATTTTTCAATTAATAGCTAGATCGCTTTAATACACTCTGAAACGCGAAAAGCCAAGACCTTAGGTTGAAATAACGAAAACTTAAATTTTACCTATAGTCACTCCTGACAGAAATATTCTATCAGTCAACTCGCAAATTTTAGTAAAAAATGTTAAAAGTTTTTCAAATTTTTAAGATAAGCTTAAACACTCTAAAATACGCTGAAACATGTAAATCCGAAGTCACAGACTGAAAAATTGAATATTAAAAAAGTTTGGTTTTGTATGGACAATCGGGACTAACAAATTTACCAACACCCAGCGTAAAAATGACTATCTTTTAAGAAATCAATTTTACAATTAATAGCTAGATTGCTTTAATACACTCTGAAACGCGAAAAGCCAAGACCTTAGGTTGAAAAAACGAAAACTTAAATTTTACCTATAGTCACTCCTGACATAGAAATATTCTATCAGTCAACTCGCAAATTTTAGTATAAAATGTTAAAGTTTTTCAAATTTTTAAGATAAGCTTAAACACTCTAAAATACGCTGAAACATGTAAATCCGAAATCCCAGACTGAAATATTGAATAATAAAAAAGTTTGGTTTTGTATGGCCAACCGGGACTCTAACAAATTTACTAACACCCAGCGTAAAAATGACTATCTTTTAAGAAATAAATTTTTCAATTAATAGCTAGATCGCTTTAATACACTCTGAAACGCGAAAAGCCAAGACCTTAGGTTGAAATAACGAAAACTTAAATTTTACCTATAGTCACTCCTGACAGAAATATTCTATCAGTCAACTCGCAAATTTTAGTAAAAAATGTTAAAAGTTTTTCAAATTTTTAAGATAAGCTTAAACACTCTAAAATACGCTGAAACATGTAAATCCGAAGTCCCAGACTGAAATATTGAATAATAAAAAAGTTTGGTTTTGTATGGACAATCGGGACTAACAAATTTACCAACACCCAGCGTAAAAATGACTATCTTTTAAGAAATCAATTTTACAATTAATAGCTAGATTGCTTTAATACACTCTGAAACGCGAAAAGCCAAGACCTTAGGTTGAAATAACGAAAACTTAAATTTTACCTATAGTCACTCCTGACAGAAATATTCTATCAGTCAACTCGCAAATTTTAGTAAAAAATGTTAAAAGTTTTTCAAATTTTTAAGATAAGCTTAAACACTCTAAAACACGCTGAAACATGTAAATCCGAAATCCCAGACTGAAATATTGAATAATAAAAAAGTTTGGTTTTGTATGGACAATCGGGACTCTAACAAATTTACCAACACCCAGCGTAAAAATGACTATCTTTTAAGAAATTAATTTTACAATTAATTAATAGCTAGATTGCTTTAATACACTCTGAAACGCGAAAAGCCAAGACCTTAGGTTGAAATAACGAAAACTTAAATTTTACCTATAGTCACTCCTGACATAGAAATATTCTATCAGTCAACTCGCAAATTTTAGTATAAAAATGTTAAAGTTTTTCAAATTTTTAAGATAAGCTTAAACACTCTAAAATACGCTGAAACATATAAATCCGAAATCCCAGACTGAAATATTGAATAATAAAAAAGTTTGGTTTTGTATGGCCAACCGGGACTCTAACAAATTTACTAACACCCAGCGTAAAAATGACTATCTTTTAAGAAATAAATTTTTCAATTAATAGCTAGATCGCTTTAATACACTCTGAAACGCGAAAAGCCAAGACCTTAGGTTGAAATAACGAAAACTTAAATTTTACCTATAGTCACTCCTGACAGAAATATTCTATCAGTCAACTCGCAAATTTTAGTAAAAAATGTTAAAAGTTTTTCAAATTTTTAAGATAAGCTTAAACACTCTAAAACACGCTGAAACATGTAAATCCGAAATCCCAGACTGAAATATTGAATAATAAAAAAGTTTGGTTTTGTATGGACAATCGGGACTCTAACAAATTTACCAACACCCAGCGTAAAAATGACTATCTTTTAAGAAATTAATTTTACAATTAATTAATAGCTAGATTGCTTTAATACACTCTGAAACGCGAAATAGGTTGAAATAACGAAAACTTAAATTTTACCTATAGTCACTCCTGACATAGAAATATTCTATCAGTCAACTCGCAAATTTTAGTATAAAAATGTTAAAGTTTTTCAAATTTTTAAGATAAGCTTAAACACTCTAAAATACGCTGAAACATATAAATCCGAAATCCCAGACTGAAATATTGAATAATAAAAAAGTTTGGTTTTGTATGGCCAACCGGGACTCTAACAAATTTACTAACACCCAGCGTAAAAATGACTATCTTTTAAGAAATAAATTTTTCAATTAATAGCTAGATCGCTTTAATACACTCTGAAACGCGAAAAGCCAAGACCTTAGGTTGAAATAACGAAAACTTAAATTTTACCTATAGTCACTCCTGACAGAAATATTCTATCAGTCAACTCGCAAATTTTAGTAAAAAATGTTAAAAGTTTTTCAAATTTTTAAGATAAGCTTAAACACTCTAAAACACGCTGAAACATGTAAATCCGAAGTCCCAGACTGAAATATTGAATAATAAAAAAGTTTGGTTTTGTATGGACAATCGGGTCTAACAAATTTACCAACACCCAGCGTAAAAATGACTATCTTTTAAGAAATTAATTTTACAATTAATAGCTAAATCGCTTTAATACACTCTGAAACGCGAAAAGCCAAGACCTTAGGTTGAAATAACGAAAACTTAAATTTTACCTATAGTCACTCCTGACATAGAAATATTCTATCAGTCAACTCGCAAATTTTAGTATAAAAATGTTAAAGTTTTTCAAATTTTTAAGATAAGCTTAAACACTCTAAAATACGCTGAAACATATAAATCCGAAATCCCAGACTGAAATATTGAATAATAAAAAAGTTTGGTTTTGTATGGCCAACCGGGACTCTAACAAATTTACTAACACCCAGCGTAAAAATGACTATCTTTTAAGAAATAAATTTTTCAATTAATAGCTAGATCGCTTTAATACACTCTGAAACGCGAAAAGCCAAGACCTTAGGTTGAAATAACGAAAACTTAAATTTTACCTATAGTCACTCCTGACAGAAATATTCTATCAGTCAACTCGCAAATTTTAGTAAAAAATGTTAAAAGTTTTTCAAATTTTTAAGATAAGCTTAAACACTCTAAAACACGCTGAAACATGTAAATCCGAAATCCCAGACTGAAATATTGAATAATAAAAAAGTTTGGTTTTGTATGGACAATCGGGACTCTAACAAATTTACCAACACCCAGCGTAAAAATGACTATCTTTTAAGAAATTAATTTTACAATTAATTAATAGCTAGATTGCTTTAATACACTCTGAAACGCGAAAAGCCAAGACCTTAGGTTGAAATAACGAAAACTTAAATTTTACCTATAGTCACTCCTGACATAGAAATATTCTATCAGTCAACTCGCAAATTTTAGTATAAAAATGTTAAAGTTTTTCAAATTTTTAAGATAAGCTTAAACACTCTAAAATACGCTGAAACATATAAATCCGAAATCCCAGACTGAAATATTGAATAATAAAAAAGTTTGGTTTTGTATGGCCAACCGGGACTCTAACAAATTTACTAACACCCAGCGTAAAAATGACTATCTTTTAAGAAATAAATTTTTCAATTAATAGCTAGATCGCTTTAATACACTCTGAAACGCGAAAAGCCAAGACCTTAGGTTGAAATAACGAAAACTTAAATTTTACCTATAGTCACTCCTGACAGAAATATTCTATCAGTCAACTCGCAAATTTTAGTAAAAAATGTTAAAAGTTTTTCAAATTTTTAAGATAAGCTTAAACACTCTAAAACACGCTGAAACATGTAAATCCGAAGTCCCAGACTGAAATATTGAATAATAAAAAAGTTTGGTTTTGTATGGACAATCGGGACTAACAAATTTACCAACACCCAGCGTAAAAATGACTATCTTTTAAGAAATTAATTTTACAATTAATAGCTAAATCGCTTTAATACACTCTGAAACGCGAAAAGCCAAGACCTTAGGTTGAAATAACGAAAACTTAAATTTTACCTATAGTCACTCCTGACATAGAAATATTCTATCAGTCAACTCGCAAATTTTAGTATAAAAATGTTAAAGTTTTTCAAATTTTTAAGATAAGCTTAAACACTCTAAAATACGCTGAAACATATAAATCCGAAATCCCAGACTGAAATATTGAATAATAAAAAAGTTTGGTTTTGTATGGCCAACCGGGACTCTAACAAATTTACTAACACCCAGCGTAAAAATGACTATCTTTTAAGAAATAAATTTTTCAATTAATAGCTAGATCGCTTTAATACACTCTGAAACGCGAAAAGCCAAGACCTTAGGTTGAAATAACGAAAACTTAAATTTTACCTATAGTCACTCCTGACAGAAATATTCTATCAGTCAACTCGCAAATTTTAGTAAAAAATGTTAAAAGTTTTTCAAATTTTTAAGATAAGCTTAAACACTCTAAAACACGCTGAAACATGTAAATCCGAAGTCCCAGACTGAAATATTGAATAATAAAAAAGTTTGGTTTTGTATGGACAATCGGGTCTAACAAATTTACCAACACCCAGCGTAAAAATGACTATCTTTTAAGAAATTAATTTTACAATTAATAGCTAAATCGCTTTAATACACTCTGAAACGCGAAAAGCCAAGACCTTAGGTTGAAATAACGAAAACTTAAATTTTACCTATAGTCACTCCTGACATAGAAATATTCTATCAGTCAACTCGCAAATTTTAGTATAAAAATGTTAAAGTTTTTCAAATTTTTAAGATAAGCTTAAACACTCTAAAATACGCTGAAACATATAAATCCGAAATCCCAGACTGAAATATTGAATAATAAAAAAGTTTGGTTTTGTATGGCCAACCGGGACTCTAACAAATTTACTAACACCCAGCGTAAAAATGACTATCTTTTAAGAAATAAATTTTTCAATTAATAGCTAGATCGCTTTAATACACTCTGAAACGCGAAAAGCCAAGACCTTAGGTTGAAATAACGAAAACTTAAATTTTACCTATAGTCACTCCTGACAGAAATATTCTATCAGTCAACTCGCAAATTTTAGTAAAAAATGTTAAAAGTTTTTCAAATTTTTAAGATAAGCTTAAACACTCTAAAACACGCTGAAACATGTAAATCCGAAATCCCAGACTGAAATATTGAATAATAAAAAAGTTTGGTTTTGTATGGACAATCGGGACTCTAACAAATTTACCAACACCCAGCGTAAAAATGACTATCTTTTAAGAAATTAATTTTACAATTAATTAATAGCTAGATTGCTTTAATACACTCTGAAACGCGAAAAGCCAAGACCTTAGGTTGAAATAACGAAAACTTAAATTTTACCTATAGTCACTCCTGACATAGAAATATTCTATCAGTCAACTCGCAAATTTTAGTATAAAAATGTTAAAGTTTTTCAAATTTTTAAGATAAGCTTAAACACTCTAAAATACGCTGAAACATATAAATCCGAAATCCCAGACTGAAATATTGAATAATAAAAAAGTTTGGTTTTGTATGGCCAACCGGGACTCTAACAAATTTACTAACACCCAGCGTAAAAATGACTATCTTTTAAGAAATAAATTTTTCAATTAATAGCTAGATCGCTTTAATACACTCTGAAACGCGAAAAGCCAAGACCTTAGGTTGAAATAACGAAAACTTAAATTTTACCTATAGTCACTCCTGACAGAAATATTCTATCAGTCAACTCGCAAATTTTAGTAAAAAATGTTAAAAGTTTTTCAAATTTTTAAGATAAGCTTAAACACTCTAAAACACGCTGAAACATGTAAATCCGAAGTCCCAGACTGAAATATTGAATAATAAAAAAGTTTGGTTTTGTATGGACAATCGGGACTAACAAATTTACCAACACCCAGCGTAAAAATGACTATCTTTTAAGAAATTAATTTTACAATTAATAGCTAAATCGCTTTAATACACTCTGAAACGCGAAAAGCCAAGACCTTAGGTTGAAATAACGAAAACTTAAATTTTACCTATAGTCACTCCTGACATAGAAATATTCTATCAGTCAACTCGCAAATTTTAGTATAAAAATGTTAAAGTTTTTCAAATTTTTAAGATAAGCTTAAACACTCTAAAATACGCTGAAACATATAAATCCGAAATCCCAGACTGATATATTGAATAATAAAAAAGTTTGGTTTTGTATGGGCAATCGGGACTCTAACAAATTTACCAACACCCAGCGTAAAAATGACTATCTTTTAAGAAATCAATTTTACAATTAATAGCTAAATCGCTTTGATACACTCTGAAACGCGAAAAGCCAACACCTTAGGTTGAAATAACGAAAATTTAAATTTTACCTATAGTCACTCCTGACATAGAAATATTCTATCAGTCAACTCGCAAATTTTAGTTTAAAAATGTTAAAGTTTTTCAATTTTTTAAGATAAGCTTAAACACTCTAAAATACGCTGAAACATATAAATCCGAAATCCCAGACTGATATATTGAATAATAAAAAAGTTTGGTTTTGTATGGGTAATCGGGACTCTAACAAATTTACCAACACCCAGCGTAAAAATGACTATCTTTTAAGAAATCAATTTTACATTTAATAGCTAAATCGCTTTAATACACTCTGAAACGCGAAAAGCCAAGACCTTAGGTTGAAATAATGAAAAACTAAATTTTACATATAGTAACAATTGTTAAAGTCCCCAAGGTCATCGCAATTCCCCCCACCACTTTCCTTATACCTAGGTTACCCGGAGCCGTACGATCAGTCGCTCTGCGACTGTCGTGGGGTGCACACTGGTGTCGGCACTCTGCTCTACGGTGTTAAGTTAAAGTTTAGGATTTATCATGTACAACAATAAAAACTTATCAAATTATAACATTTTAGCCAGTTCAATTTACCACACTTACACTTATTTGGCAAAAACATAAAACTGTTGTACCATGAGTAAATTTTTCTAAGTGTTGGTTCAAACCTGGGGGTACTTCTGTTGAGATGAAAACTTTAACTCTAATCGTACGAAGAGTAAATATTTCTAAGTGTTTGCTCAAACCTTTAGGTAGCTCAACGCGCGGGGACGGGCTGCGAGCCGGCTGTGGCCGGGCCGCCTTATATCCCCACCGGGGTGGTCACGCCCAGGATATCAGGGGTGTGGGAGGGGGTGGGGGTGGGGGTGGGGGAGGGGGTGGGGGGGGGTCACTTCTCGTCCGGAGCAAAAAACTTTTTGGTCAAGGTCAAAAATTTTTTCGAAAAAAAGTTCGGGGTGGGGTGGGGGGGGGGTCACTTCTCGTCCGGAACAAAAAACTTTTTGGTCAAGGTCAAAAAATTTTTCGAAAAAAATTTCGGGGGGGGGTCACTTTTTGTCCGGAGCAAAAAACTTTTTGGTCAAGGTAAAAAATTTTTTTAGAAAAAAAAGTTCGGGGGGGGGGGGCTCGCCAAACTTTTCGCCGGGGGGGGGGTTCAAGTTGGTCAAGGTCTTCCACAACACTTCTACTCTAAGTGTTGGCTATACCCCCACCACAACTGAGTCCCTAGGCTGCACAACACCGCTCCGCCAGTATGTCTCCGGCTTCCATGCGGTGCGTCTCGCTGTTCTCCAACTCTCTATATGTAAGTATTTTTACAAGTTTTGAATCTAGGTCACTTCACTTTAACTCTGGGACAATATCGACTTGTGGTATTTCAGTGTTTTCACTCAAGGTCACCACACTTTAACTCTGCTGTTCTCCAACTCTCTATATGTAAGTATTTTTACAAGTTTTGAATCTAGGTCACTTCACTTTAACTCTGGGACAATATCGACTTGTGGTATTTCAGTGTTTTTACTCAAGGTCATCACACTTTAACTCTGAGACTGCATCAACTTGTATTATTTATGTGTTTTGACTCAAGGTTACCACACTTTAACTTTGGGGTGGTATCAACCTGTAGTATTTCTATGTTTTGACTCAAGGTCATCACACTTTAACTCTGGGGCAATATCGACTTGTAGTACTTCAGTATTTTAACTCAAGGTCACCAAACTTTAACTCTGAGACTGCAGCAACTTGTATTATTTCTGTGTTTTGACTCAAGGTCATCACACTTTAACTCTGGGATGATTTTGACTTATAGTATTTCAGTGTTTTGACTCAAGGTCGTCACACTTTAACTCTGGGGCGGGATCGACTTGTAGTATTTCTGTGTTTTGACTCAAGGTCACCACACTTTAACTCTGGGACGGGATCGACTTGTAGTATTTCTGTGTTTTCACTCAAGGTCATCACACTTTAACTCTGGGGTAATTTCAACTTATAGTATTTCAGTGTTTTGACTCAAGGTCACCACACTTTAACTCTGGGACGGTATCAACTTGTAGTATTTCTATGTTTTTACTCAAGGTCATCACACTTTAACATGTAACTTTAAGGTAGCACCGAAACGGTGCTACCCGGCTTGACATTTTCAAGTTTCCCAAGGTCATCGCAGTTCCCCCACCACTTCCCATATACCTAGAGTGCGCGGGGCCGGACAGTCAGTCGCTCGGTGTCTATCGTAGGGTGCGCATCGCGGTTGCAGTAATGGTGAAACGCGGGAGTTGTATCGGTTCAAGGTCACTCGAGCGGTGTCACATGACGGTTTAGGCAGAGTCACGTTGCAAACTTTGAGTTCCCTCGGCACTTTTGCTGTTTCTCGTCTAATTTCGCTCCAAGTCGTCAAGGTCATTGAAACCTGACTGAAACTCGGAGCGTAGTGCGAGAAACAGCAAAAGTGCCGAAAAATTTTAGGTTTCGGCGTGACCTTGACCTTTGTGACATCGATGACGTCATAATGGTGACGTAAGGGGTGATGACGTCATCGCCACGTCATTTCTGCAACGTCATGGGTGTGACGTCACAGAATGACGTAATTGGTGATGACGTCATCGATTGCGTCATCGATGACGTCATCGATGACGTCATCGGTGGGGTCATTGACCTCGATGACGTCATCGCTCAGGTGACCTTGAACTGAGCCAGCTCCCGCGTTTCTCCACTACTTTAATCTTTTCTTTTTTGGAATTTGATTAGTTGTTAGCTGTACAACGGCTGCTAAAAAGAGTACCGTATATTTAATAATTGTGGCTTGATGCCAAAATATTACCTGAAATTAGTGAATGGTAAGACTTGGTAGTTAATGGTGCAACTGTTGCTTATTGTAAAGTGTGTCACAAAAAATATCTATGGTTTAAGCATCTGATGCAAAGCTACGTAAATATAGTTAGGCCTAACCCTCTGGGTATTCAGTGTTATACCCTCTTGAGTATTAAGTTAAGCCGAAGCATTTTTCAAGGTTTTACAGATTTAAAAAAAATAATAATAAATAATTACCTACTAAAATTAGGGTACTGTAAAATAGCCAGGTAATTTTTAATGCTTTTTGTCCCTTTTACAGAGGAAGGCATTGATGAGGAGGCATTTAATGCTTTGGACGATAACCTTATAGCTTTATTAATTCCCAAGATTGGCCTCAGAGCTAAATTTCAGAAGAAATTTGCCTCTAGGAATACGAATCCCGAGGCTTCCATAAATACAAATGATGGCAACATTTCAATCGAAGACCTTGAAGTGGTCATTGTTGGTCAAAATTTAGAAGATAAACAACTTGTAGAAACAACCGCTGTACTTGAACCAACTGTAATACAACCAACAGCTGTATATGAACCAACTGCTATAGAACCAACTGCTGTACTTGAACCATCATTTGTAAGTTTATTTTTCAAAATTATCTGTCTACATACATTTATTTATTTATTTCTGCAGTTACAAGTTAATACAGTTGAACCTCCCTTATCCGACCTTCTGATAACCAAATCCTCCAGATATCCCACCTAGTGTCCATGCGACTAAAGCCTTCTTTTTTAATCAACTCCATGTGGAAATTTGTTAAAATGTTAACTTTTTACAGACTTTTTTGTACTATAATATATCTTAAAATATGTAAATTCCTACATTTTTTACTTAGATGTCACATCAGATTCAAGAAAATTGTTAGAGTAAATCAAATAGGCCTAATCAGTTCTTATTATTTTACTTTCTCATACTTCTTAGCATGTATTTCATTATTCAATTTGTTTGTAGGATGTGGAGTCAGTTTTACGGAGCAGCATCGACGGTTTAACCGTCTTGAAAGTCTACAAAGACAGAGGTTGTCTTGACCAGAGATCAAGACAGATCTTAGTTCATGTAGTTGTTGACCACTTGCTTCAAAAAGATACCAGCATTAAGGCTGATGTTTTTAAGTGTGTTGCCGAAAGCATCGAACAAACATTTAAAACTGAAAAAAAGGTAGGCTTATATAAAAGGCAAACCCTTGCTGTATGACACTCTCACTCATCACTAATTCTCTAACTTTCCTTTATACCATGTTTTTCACCCTAGAAACAAAAAACAAACATTAAAAAAAAATTATTTTGTTTAAATAAATTTTTATTCAGTTTGTACCAAAAGTAGTTTTATTCAGTTTCATTTCATTCAATGGCGGTTTTAGGTACGGCAAACCGGGCGACTCTCGGGGCTCCGCGGTTCAGGGGGCCCCTCAGCAATCTCTTGCATTTAAAATAAAATGCAGTTTTAACCCAATAAAAAATCAAGCTTAAAAATGTTTAATAACTTTTTTAATTGAAGTGTGGGTAAAATTTTATACGATTTTTGAAATTATGTGATTTTTTTTGTCCGATTTTTGTATGGCGGAAAGGAATATAATAATTTTTATTTCCGTAACGGATAGTTCTATTAAGTTCATATTTGGTATGAATTTTTATGACATCAAAGTCCAATTTCAGAGGAAAAATGTGTTTTGTCTAATGTGTATTTTAAAAATGGCGGCCATTAAAAGTTTTAAAACTGAAATAGCCTATCTCAAAACGGGTTAATTTCATCAAAATTTTACAAGACACAAAAAAGTATAAAAATGAATACGTCTAACTAATTTTTCTATCCGTCACGGAAATAAAAATTATTATGTGTAAAAAACAAAATGGTGCATGGCTAGCGGCTTAACAAAGCATTTTAGGACATATATTCATACAATATTTGTAAGGAGCGTCTCCAACGTCCAGAGTTAAGAATTAATTATTTGTAATGTCTCCCGACAACCAAATCTCTCGACGTCCAAAATTTTTGGACGTTGAGACATTACCCAAGACCACTCCACCTCCTCCCTCCACCTAGGGGCCCCGCAATATGTTTTCGCTCTGGGCCCCGCAAGGTCTAGGGCCGCCACTGATTTAAATTTATTCCTATTTTGAGTTGCAAAGTGCGACTGGTTAGCTAATCTACATATAACTTACAAAACCTAAATCTGACATACTGACTTACTGACTGATTTGACAGTTACTCAACCGTACTGAAATTTCGTTATATTCCGTACTTTGTTATGTTACACTGAGGTTTATTATATTGGATTTAAGTTCGACACTTTCGTAAGTATGAAATTTTGCTATAGTGAGGTTCACAGACTATCCCGGTCTTATTTAACCATATTAAAACATTGGAAAGGCGTACTTACAATATTTAAATAAGTAAAATAGTGAAACAAAGTTTTAAATACATCAAAACTTATTCAACTCACAGGGTGTCTACCGGTCATGAATGGTCGGAAATTGTGAGAAAGCCAGAAATTTTATTAGGCCAGATAAAGTCAGGAATATACAATTATGTCGGAATAAAACTCATGTTATAATAAAAATACAAGAAATTTATGATATTTTACAATTTTTTTGAGAATTACAGTATGTAGACTCACTCAAATCTGACCCCCTCGGGACCCGAAATCCAGCCAGATTTCAAAGTTACTGGATTAAGTTTAACCACCAGATTATAAAACAAGTTACAGTAAACGGGGACTCTATTAAGTGTGTTCTAAAGATGAACTAGTAGGGTGTATTTAACAAAGAAGAATAGAGTAAGACATAACAAATTTTTTGTTATCGACTATAATTTTCTTGCTCAGACAAAATAGGGCCAAAATTAATATCAGTAAAGCCAGGAATTTAATTTGTAAAATATAGTAGATCCTGTTATAAAGGTTTGACCGTATAGATTAAATAAAAAATTAAATCTATAAATACTTATTTGAGCATACCACTTCAATGTTTTGTGTTGGAAAAGTTAACTGGCTTAGGCCTACTTAATTTGTCTTCATAGGGTTTTGTTACCAAAACCATATTTTATTTGTAACAAGTAATATAACATTATTTGCAGGAAGTATACTTCATTCCTGCTCAAAACAAAGTTAGTTCTAAAGGCAAATTAGTGGACCGGTATAGAAACAAGAGGAAGAGGTTATCATCTTGTGGCCTTGTAGAAAAGGCAATCCAAAAGAAAAAAGTAAACGACAGCAGTGAAAATGATCTAAGTAAGTACGGCACAGCATAAGTTTGCATATTTGCTAATGGCGCTTTTGTTTTAAGTTATGATTTGATTATTTACCATGCCTAATTGTAAAATTTTACCCCAAATTCTCCTTGAGATTGGGCATCCCAGGCTGATTTTTATGAATAGTGTGGTCTTCAAAGAAATTGTTTGAACAAACACCAAGTTGTCCATCGTGAAGGGCTATGATTATTTCAATGCTACATCCATAAAACTAGTAGCCTAAATTAGACATGTAACGGATATCCGGTTACTATCCGGTATCCGGCCTTTTTTTAATATCCGGTATCCGGCCCGATACTTGCTACTATTCGGCCAGATACCGGATACTTAAATCTATTGTTTGGCTGGCACTGCTTGATCACTACTTGTAATGGTCTTCTTTTTGGTCAAGACGAACATTAAAAAAATAAAAACAACAAAAAACAGAAAAACTTATTATCATGTACATGTGGTATACACCTTAATAAATGTAGGCCTAAATCCTGGCGTTTTATAAATTAATTTAAAAAATGAATTTTTAGAAAAATTTAACAATTGAGTTAGGATTATAAGCGTATTCTCATTAATAATCTCATAATTATAAGAATTTTACGTTTTTTTTCTTTTGTTTCAGTTGATGTACATAATGAAGCTCATGATGAAGCTCAAGAATTAAAAAAGGCTCTGAAACACATGAATAACCTCTCTGCTGACTTAGAAGAGTATTGGGTTAAAACATTCAGTCTTAGAAACAAAGATTTCAAAAATTGTCAAGATCTTGAAGCACAATTAGATGAATGGCCTCCCCTAAGCTGTCCTGCAGGTCACAGTCTTGTGAGTAATCATTGTTTTATTTTTTTATAAGTGGTCAGTCTAAATCAAACTCCGTTTTTAAACTCATTTTATCAAACATGTTCATTTTAGTTTTAAAAGGGTCTGTGAAAAATAACTAGGTAGGCCTACCAAAAAACTGTACAAAAAATTTGTAACTGATTTCGTGTTGGAAATTGTGTCTCAATACCGTACTGAATATTCATTAACATTTTATAGTGTTTACAGTTTTAAAATGTTATAAAAGATAAGTTGGAAACGGTTGGTTCATTAGCCAAATGTTACTTCAAAGGAGAGCAAATTATATCCCTGGCCTCTTGAGGAAGTTGGTTGAAAACACTAGAATCTACGTATAAATTTAACTGTTTCCATGGTTTTTTATGAATACAAATTCATGGGGACAATTAATTGTCTACATAGGTACCATTGTTGTTAATCAACTTAGTCAAACACCCAGGGATACAATTCACACTCTTCTGAAGAAATTCAATTGGAAGAGTGGTGATAACATTTTGCCAATAAATCGCTGTTTTTCAGTTTACCTTTTACAACATTTAACTGTAAACACTATGAAATATTAATGAATATTCAGTATTATGACACGATTTACAATACACAAAATCAGTAAAATTACAAAGTTCATTATAGTTTTTTTTTTTTTTTTTTTTTTTTTTTTTTTTTTTTTTTACCTTTACTGGGAGGTAATTATTGTCTATATTTGCCTACAACACCCCCATGGCAGCAAATCTTCATCATCAATCCCATGGTGTATATAAAATACCCCCGTCGCAGCAGACCTGCGTACTCAGCGAATTTCCAATGGAATTTTGGTATATTTTCTATTACCACATAAAATCCATGGGGATGAGAGTATGTAGGTTTACCGCCATATGGGTTTTGTTGGTAAATGTAAGTTAAACCCTACCTAGTGATTGTACATACCAAATTTTATAAGGCTATGGTGTTCTTTTTGTTTTCCCCATAAACCCTATAGGGGTGAGTACGTAGGTTTGCCGCCAAATGGGTTTTCTAAGCAAATATAAGTTAAACGCTTCCTAATGAATGTACATACCAAATTTTATCAAGATATGTCAATAAATAAGCAAGTTAGAAGGTTTTGTTGATTTCCCATAAGAATAACATGAAAAACATACTTTTTGGATTTTTTCCATAACCATTTAAGCTGGGTAAAAAATTCAAAATACTAGATTGTTTGTTTTTTAAGCTCTTTTAAATGGTTTAAGTTAAAATTGTTGAATTTTCTAAATAAAAGTAAAAAAAGCCAAAAACCCATTTTTAACCCTTTTGAAACCCCATAAAACCCTGTTCCCATGGTCCGATCATTCTGGTTCGCGAACTCAACCTAGTAGACGCTGGCTTACATCCCTGTACCAAATTTCATCAAAATCGGAGGTTCCGTTCAAAAGTTATCGTGTTAACGGACACATATATATATATATATAGATATATATATACCTATAGATATATATTCCCTATAGGGAAATTCGCTAAAAATTAAAAAATTCCAAATTCTATTGAAAATTTGCTGAATATGCAGGGCTGCTGCGACGGGGGTATTATGAATATAACATGACCATTCCATTTACAGGGGTCAACTGTCGGATGTTACCACCATGTGAAAAAAATAGATTAAATCTATTGGCTTGTTTTAGGAAATTGTAATGAACTATAATTTTCAATATAAGTTGTTTCTCTACTTTACTCTTTCCTCGATTTCACTCTACATGAATTCCTTCAATTGTGTTCTGTTACTCTTTGTAATTTTCAGATTGATCTAGACTTTAAACAGATGTATCCAAACAATTTTTACTTAAATTGGGATGCATTTGAAACAAAAATCATAGAAATAATAAGAAGCCAGGTAAAGGACCAAGCTGGAAAAGACCTATTAAGGCAGTATGATGCTGCTCAAACACCAGGTAAGCATCAGGTATTTGGTCCTGCTAATAATTAATTTGGTAAATGAATTGAGATTTATAATTAAGGTAAAGCACAATTGTATCTGTCAGAATTTTATCAGATTTTAACATGAAAAATTATTTTTTTCCTATGTGTATTTTCAAAATGACAATCATTTAACAATTTAAAACTCAAATATTTCAAAACCAGTAAATTTTATCCAAATTCCACAAGGGACAGAAAAGTCAACAAATGAAATTATCTAGCACCTTTACTGAAATGGCGACCTAACTCAATAGGTAGTTTAAAGCCAAGAGTATGAATTAACAATACTAAGATAAAAAAATAACGGACTCAATTAAATAGCCTATCCAATAAAGACCATCCTCATCATTTGACCAATTCCTAAATATGACATTGAAATTGTGGTTCGGATCCCACGTTAAACTGTAGGTCCCCAGATACCATTGGCTGTTAGGCTATCAATTAACAGTCCTGCCTAAGGAGAATGTCGGCCTTAGTCAGTAATAAGACTGCAAGATCGCCCCACAATCATCCTACACTCATCTCTCATTCATATTTAGGTTACAATACCCACTATGTCAGGTCCCTGTCTCAAAATAGTGATATAGTGAAGTCATTAAAATAATCATTTTATGATTTTTAGCAAAACAATGGTTTACATTGCCTGGTCTGTATATGATTTTTTCTTGGTTTTGTTCCAGACGCTAAAGCACTAGCTGTTTTTTTCTCCTTAAGTTATGTGTGTAAAGCTCCAGCAACAAAACTACAGAAAACGAACCGAATGTGGAAACCATCCTGTATCGAAAGTCAAGAAGGCTTCATTAGTCATGTCCAGGTAACAATTATAAATCTTAATAAATACATACCACCTCTACTTGTTCAATAACATAACAATAACACACACCATGTATCTGTCTCGAGGATTCCAGCAATTTATATATTTGTGATGACTACAGGAAAGATTAAAAATCAGGAGAGTTTTGAGGCTCTTTAAGAGTCTGAAGTACCTCCGCCATTTTGGTTTTAGTTCCATAAGCACAATGTTAATTATAGGTGTTTTTGAAACACTTTATCTCGATCTTGCATCGGATTCACATGAAACTTGAATATGTTCACCATAATGGTATGACAGTTCATTTGACATGCGTAATTTTTTTAATTAACCCCCTAAAAATGGTTTAACAAGGTTAAAAAATAGTGATAATATACATTGCTTTTATTCGTTAAATGCAATTATAAATCGAGTGCATAATTTTTTAATTAATTTTCTATCACGTCAAATGAAAGATATTATGGTAACATTTAAAATGACATCAAGTTTGTAGTTTTCAGATGAAAAACAAACTCACAGTAATGTTTCAAATTTAACATTGTTCTTATGGGAGAAAGTACCGAAATGGCGTAGGTCCTGCTGACTATTAAGAGGCCTACCTTGTCACAAAACAAATTTCCTTTTTACCGATCACTTTTTTTAACATATTGCTTTAACTGTTCTTGTTTTGCCAGAAATGATTTTTATATCCATCTTTGAAATTACTTAGTAGGCTATTCACATAATATTGCAGTTAGTTTCAGAGAATAATTTAAGTGACTTCCCTGAAAGGAAATTAATGCCACCGGAAGTGAAAATATTTATGCCTTCATTCCAGTAGATCACAATACTAAATTAGTTTAAAAATGACTTTTATTCTAATAACTGTAATTTTAACATTGTTAAACGTTCAAGAGTTTAAACGTTGGACGGAATTGAATTGGTCCTATACCAATTCATTACCAATTCGACCCCTCGCATTATTACCTCAAAAAATACCGTAAAGTACGGTACATTAATTAAAATAAACTGTATTTCTCTGTTTATTCGAAGTGAACTTAGGGTACAGATAGTCATTTACTGTTTTCCATTATACCATAATTATTGTTGTCAGTAGGAAAATTAAGATATAATTTGTTCATCCTTGCAATTATTTATTTTATCTTTGTAGATTTTTGGTGATGTGGAACAAGAAATAGAGAAAAAGAAAAGTGTGGCTATGAAAAATGGAATTAAGATTCAACCTTTCATCATATATGTCGGTGAAAACATTCATAATGTGGACAGCTACTACGTATTTATCAACAAGATAAAATACAAAATTGAAACCGTGTTGAGGGCAGTTGAAGTATGTTTTAAATCTTTTTTTGTTTTTAACCTGGAATACCCGATTCAAAGTGAACAAATATGGCTATTAATATAAAAGTTTCTGTTTAACATAAACTTGTTAAGTGACAAAAAACTGGCTTCTGTCACTGCCATCTTAGCAGATCTATGTTGACTTTATGAAAGGTATCGTAGCCATAACTCTTTTGAGATATCCTAACCATGAAATTTTGTCTTAAACTTAAGCCATCAAGTTCAAGTATGTTTAAGTAGGCTAGTTTAATAATTTTTTGGGGACAGACTTTGTACTTGAAAAATTAACTTTAAGATTCACTTGCATTTAAGATTCACTTTCATTGATTACCTCTTCCACATTTTGTTATACTTGGAAGTGATTGTGATAACATTGTGATTGTAAAATTGTTAAAAACTCATTAACTTGACCAATAGTACTGTTATTTATGTGAACGTAAGAGAAAACATGTAGTTGTACTTAACCATGCCAATTTGTAATTTGTGCAAGGTTGATTGCCATAATGTTAAAAAACTTATTACTCATTTGCAGTTTTCACACAAATTTAATAGACACAGTACTTATAAATGTTGTGATGATGGATGTGTACGCACTTTTCAGGATATTAATTCATTTAGGAGGCATATGAAAACTAAGCACTCACAAGGTGAATTTTCGCAAAGTAACATTGCCCATCCTTTACAACAGGACACGAGAAACTCAAGTGACATTTTAAACACAAATTTTAATACAAATTCTATAAGTAATACTACAAATTCTTTAACCAATGATGTTACACCTATACCTGAATGCACTACAACATTGTTTCAAACCTCTATTGAAAAGGAAACTTTATCAGCAGTTTCCTCTTTATATGCTACTAATGGTGTTACTAGGAAGCAGGTACAAAATGTGGTCGACATTTTCTCAAATTTTTTACAATCAGACGCTTTGTTACAGTTGAAAAATGAGATAGCTGAAGAACTTTTGAAATCAGACAGTGAAAAGGCAATTGAAATAATTGATAAATTTGATACATTATTGTTATCTTTTAGTAAATATGGAACTGAGTTTCTAAGATTTTCTAATTTAGAAAAAAAAGGATACTTGACTAAACCTATTGACTTTATTGTTGGAACACGATTAGAAAAAGTGAAAGTCAATGACAAAGTACAAATAAAGCCTGTTAATTCGAAAGCCACCTATGTTTCTCTGAAAAATACATTGCAATCATTTTTTAGTATTCCTAATGTTTTGTCATCAGTTTGTGATTATTTAGAAACTTTATCACAAGATACACTGATAAGCAATGTTATACAGTGTGAGCTGTGGAAATCTTTGGTTAACAAAACCGAGGAAAGATTAATTTTACCTTTATTCATTTATTTTGATGAATTTGAAACATGTAACCCGCTTGGTCCAAGGGCAGGAATCCATAAGCTAGGAGCTGTTTACGCTAGTATACCTTGCCTACCGCCCAGTGTCATTTCCAAACTAGAAAATATTTTTTTAGTTTTACTTTTTCATGCCAGTGATCGTTGTCAATTTGGTAACAAAAGTATATTTAGCAAAATGATTGATGAATTGAATTGTTTAGATTCAGATGGGATAGAGTTAAGTATGAATGGTAATTTGACGGAGGTTTACTTTAAAGTTGTACTTATTTTAGGAGACAATTTAGGTTTACATGCTATACTTGGTTTTAGTGAAAGTTTTTCTGCAAACTTTCCCTGTCGATTTTGCAAAATGAAGAAAACTGAGTGTGCCTCAAGTTATAAACTGTGTTGTCACCTTAAAAGAACACTAGAAAATTATGATAGTGACGTTTTACTAAATGATTTAACTTTAACTGGTGTTAAAGAAAACTGTGTCTTCAATGCCCTACATTCATTTCATGTTATAAGTAACGTGTCAGTAGATATTATGCATGATTTGTTTGAAGGGGTGTGTTTCTATGATTTATCAAAAATACTCTTCCACCTGATTTACATAGAAAAATTGTTCTCCTTAGATCATTTGAACAATCGAATTCAGTGCTGTCCCTTGAGTGACAATGAATGCCGTAACCGCCCTGGAATTATTACAAAGCAAAACTTAGCTCAATCTACTTTTCAAATGACCTCATCTCAAATGCTTTGTTTTTGTAGATATCTAGGTATTATTATTGGTGACTTGGTGCCCACAAATAATCGATATTGGCATTTGTATGTTCTTTTGCATCAAATAGTAGCTCTAATAACTGCCCCTGTAGTACAAAAAGAATCCTATATTTTACTTGAATGTTTAGTATCTGAGCATCATGAGCTTTATGTTAGCCTATTTGGTGAAAACCTGAAACCAAAACATCATCATATGCTTCATTACCCAATGGTAATGAAAATGACAGGTCCTCTTGTACATACATGGTCAATGCGATTTGAAGCAAACACCAACAATTGAAACGGAATGCCTCTGTGATCACTTCAAGGGTAAATATTACTCATACCTTAGCATTAAAACTGCAGTTGCAGTTTTGCGATAGAATTATATCTGGTCATAGTTTTTCAAATGAAATTGAAATAGGACCTGGTAAAGTTGTACCTAATGACAACAAGTTTTTAGAAGGTTTGGTCCCAAACTTTATAACCAAAGCTTTCATTACCAATTGGGTGAAAATTGGGCCAACTTTATTTAAAAATAATAGTGTTGTAGTTATAGATATTGATGATGAGATTCCCATCTTCGGAATGATATGTGACGTTCTTGTATATGAATCTTCTATGGTTTATTTTACTGTTAGTGAATACAACACTTTAGAATATGTTGAACATTATTGTGCTTATTTGGTAGAGAAAGGAAATAAAAAAAGATTTTTATCTTTAGATGACTTGTACTGTCGTGTAACAACTTTCTCAGTTACTATGCCAAATGGATTATTTGTTCCTCTTCGTTACAATATTTAAGGGAACCTTGTAGTCCCTACAAGGGGCCATGGCGGCCTACCTTCCCCATGTTAAAAGTAATAATAGAGTCATACATAGAAACAATTATTATGTTTAGGGATGTAAAACTTTGAAAAACTGTTTATTAACAGCCATTTTACAATCTTAACTTATTTATTTACTCTAATTATTTTTTGGGTACAGACTTTGTACTTTTAACAATAAACTTGAGGACTCTATTTTACTCATTCAAGACTTATTTCAATCACTTATTAAACTCATTTCATTAAATGGCATCTTAGCAGGTCAAGCTTAATTAATTTTTAAGTAAATATAATTTTTACCTTTAAAAAATCATTATTTCTATAATGTATCCAAACATTAATTTAAGATTTATTATTATTAATTTATAATTCATATAAAAGGGCATGAGGGAGTACAGAGTTTGGTAATAAAGTTCGAAGACGGTTGAATATTTAAAAATATAATGTAGATAGAGCTACAATGCTTGGAACAAAGTTACAGGGCATAAAACTCTATTTTAACACATATTCAGTGATCCAATAAATTTTCAGGGGGACGGCCCACAAGGAGTCGGAAGAAAATCTTAAATGGAAGCATAGGTTCCTTTAATTAAGACCTTTAATTTGATGTGCATATCAATCTATGCTTCCATTTAAGATTTTCTTCCGACTCCTTGTGGGGGCCATCCCCCTGAAGAGTTATTGGATCACTGAATAAGTGTTTAAATAGAGTTTTATGCCCCATAACGTTGTCCCAAGTATTGTAGCTCTATCTACATTATTTTTTTTAAATATTTAACTGTCTTTTTACTTTATTACCAAGCTATTTCCACCACAAAACTAAAATTGCCAATTACTCAATTTTTACTTTTACTTTTTTACATACGAGTCAAGTCAGACATTTTCAATACCAACATACTTTTTTATTTTTGAAATGTAAGGTATAATTTTTTAAATTGTAAAAATATTATGTATGTGATATTTTTATTATAAAGAATGAAAATATAAAACATATTTTAAAAAGACCACCCTATTGAGAATGAAAGCTTTTTTATTTTGCGACTACATGTTTCCGGACTTTTTCTAACCTATTATTAGTAAATAAACTTTTGTATCATAAACAATGTTATTAATTTATCAGGTGTTTCACTTTGCTGGTTAAATTTCTCCTTACTATCTATTTCATTTGTAGTTTAATTATTCTTTCAATGAAAGGATCATTTTATTTGATTATTAATAAGTTATGAACATTTTTAATTCTTCTGTACCATTCATCTTTTCTACCAAATGTTTAGTATAGAACTTTGTATTGTGTATTTTATTAACTGTATTTTATTGTGTTATTTTATTGTATTGTGTAACTTTATGCTTAATAAAGGACTTGAAGAATATTAATCTGATTTCTTTTTACTAGATCCCAATTCATTTTAAAAATATTTTTATAATTTATTAAATTAAACTAAATCATACAGGTTGCTATAACTACATTGAGAAGTGTATTCAGTTTAATGACAGTATGGTTATTTAAAACAATCTGTGATAGTTAAACCAGTCAATAAAATGAACCTAATTAATTGTTTTTAATGGTTAATGTCACCAGTGAACAGTAACCAATCGGTTCAATTAGTTATCAATCATTAGTGTAACCAATTTAATTATAGTAAACGTAACCAGTGAAATCGATTATTGTAACTTATAAACTATAGGTTGTAATAACCACTTTCGAAGTTAACTCAACAAGTTTAATGGATTATTTCAACTTCTAAAGTATAAGTTGAACTTTTCTGTTGTTCACACAACTAATTTTTTGGGTTATTTCAACTTCTTAACTTTAAGTTGTAATAACCACTTTCATAGTTAAACCAACCAACGCAATGGGTTATTTCAACTTCTAAACTATAAGTTGTAATAACCACATTCGTAGTCAAACCAACCAACGCAATGGGTTATTTCAACTTCTAAACTACTAGTTGTAATAACCAATTTCGATGTTAAACCAACTAATTTAATGAATTATTTTAACTTCATTACTATAGGTTGTAATAACTACTTTCGTAGTGAAACCAACCAATTTTTTGATAGATGGGTTATTTTAACTGCCACGTTAATTAGTTATCGTAACCAATAAATGTGGTTATTCCAACTTATAATTTTTAACTAGTCAAGATTAGTTATATTAATACATGTTATTAGTTGTCCATATAATAACCAACCAAGTTGGTTATAACAACTTATAAAAAAAGTTAGATCAACCAATCACTTTTCTCTGTGTAGTATTTACATATTGTTTAAAATTGTATATCTCCGTTGTATAACAAATAAAAATCTGTTATATAAATATAAATATCTGTTATATAAATATCTGCTATAAAAATTGTATAACAAAAAATCTGAAAAAAGTACAGATTTTTAAGATTTTTCCAATATGGTGGAGGGCGCAGAAAGGGGAGAATTGTGCATTTTACATTTTAAACAACTACTAACCATCCTAGACAACATATTAAAATATTAGAACTACCGGGCCGTTTGTAAGCTGACATCCCTTTATTCACTGGATTAATTACATATATAATTATTTAATGTTTCATTCTGTGTACATATGTTATATCAGCCATATTTATAAATGCCATAATAACTGGGACGGTGACGTCGTCCTGTAATCCAGCTACTTGGAGGTCACGAATTGTGGATGCGATATTCCCTAGTGGAGATTAACGTCCGCACTAATGAATACTAGTTCATCCATAAAGACCATCCTCATAATTAGACTAATTCGTATATATGAGGTCGAAATTGTGGTTCGGATCCAACGTTAAATTGTAGGTCTCTAGATACCAAAGCTGTTGAGTTCACCGATCCTTAGACGAACAGTCCTGTCTAAGGAGAATGTCGGCCTTATTAGTCAGTAACAAAACAAGACTACAAGATCGCGCCACAATCATCCTACACTCATATATCATTCATATTCAGGTTAAAGTACCCACTATGTCCCTGTCTCAAAATAGTGATGTAGTGATATAGTGTACTCGTTGCCTGAGAGCAAGAAATTTAGGTTTTATACCGAAAAAACTTTCATTTACTATAAGAATGAAATTTGTAATTTTTTTTATAAGAATTCTTGATAAACATTTTTAGGCCTACATACACTTTGAAATCTTTTGCAAGATGACCTTATGGTCTTTTGTGTATAAAGTAGCATAATACTTATAGAGGCTTAACGGGCGGTCTATAGTCAGTTGTCTTTACAATTATTCAAATAATAAGATTTAAACCCTAGCTGAATTCATAGCTTTTCCCATTAATGTAATTTAAGGTCTAATAATTTTAATTTCAATTTTAACATTTTGAGAACTCTTTGGCATTAACCACTTAATCTCGGGTAGAAAACATAAGTTTTTAGAAGGAAAACATCATGGCATCACAATATTTTAGTGAGAATAGTTTATTATATTAATTTATTATTATAACCATTATAGTGGCAATAAGAAAGATAGCGTGCCCAGCAACCAGCACCAATGTTACAATTAAAAATCTTACAGTTGAGTTCAACACCACACTATGGATTATAAAACTATTCAATTAATTATCTTGATTGGCCAATCATAGATAATGAATCAATTATAAGTTGAACAAACAGTGGTGCTTCTAGCAGGTTTTCTTGTCTGTATTGACACCAAAACTTAATGTAGTACCCCAGGCTATGATTAATTAAAAGATCGTCTCCACTCGTTGGCATCTTTGGTTATCGTTTTAAAACCAATACAAAGCACACGTTGTGATGTTAATGAAAACAAAGAATATGTATTCTTTATCTCCACAATTTTCTTCTGGAAGACGTTTTACGTTATTTATCATTTCCTCCTATAGCTTCTTGGACATGCTGTTATTTTCTCCGACTCCATTTTTCAAAAACCGTAATGGTGTACCACCTGGGTGTAATCTGGGTGTACCACTCAGATGATTCTACAATTAGTGCAATTTGTAATTGTTACAAGATCACAATTTGCTCTAAATATTTTCTGCATGCATACGTAATCAGAAATGCAGCTACTATAGAAGCAGGTACTCTCCTTTGTTTAACATAACCTCTTTCATGTAAAAAGGTAAAAGGTTAGCTGATGTCCGGTATTAACGCTTTTAACTGTAAAATCGATCAATTTCTTTGTTAATAAAATGGGAGGGTGGCGAATTTTGAGCGTACATAGGGCCCTTTCCTTTAAATGGATATTCAATAATTTACTTTAGAAACAACTTCATAGTGTAGTAAATTCGTCAGCACCTAGTTCGGAAATGGAATAAAAGTTTTCCAAAAATTGGGTAGGTGATTTTTGCTCAGAAAAGTACCCAGAAATCCCTAATTAGGGACATGCCAAAATCGGGATTAGCCCAAAGGAATTAAAAATTAGTTTTCATCACTAGGACGGAAGTATTGTTTCCTCTGCGTAGTATCGTTTTTATGGTAACCACGATTAAGCACAGAAAACACTTCCAAGTGATCCTAAAAGCGTATAAATATAATAAATAATTTAAAAATCAACTAAAACCTTACATGATTACATTTAATAGGTATCTCCTATCCATAACATCTTACACTTTATATATGTGTAAGCCTATCCTTATTTGATACGCTTCGGCTTTTTTTGTTAAGAGATCTCCTAGTTAAATTTTCAACTAGTTTTAGAGTTTTAGTGTTGTTGGATAGGGTTTGCTCTGTAGTTTTTGACAGTAATTGGTGAAAATCTGAATTAAAATAAAGACGCTATAACCAAAAAAGAAATTTGAAAATTTTCCATCAGAGAAACATTGGGATTGAGTTGACATTTTTAAATATCTGTTAGTGTACAGCTAAGGGTAGTTTTGTGTACTGATAATCACAATAATGGATTAGATGGAAGTAATTGAGTTAACACTAAAAGTAACACTTTTAGCAAAGACATGATATAGTCTCAATTAAAATTTTCTATTTAGAGTAACAAGTATACTAGTAAAAAAAAATTGCTAAGCCAGCAAATTCTGTTCTAATTGTTAATGTAAAACTACTAAGTTTATTCGTAATTAAAAATACAAATACTTCATAACTCATAAATTATGGTCAAGCACAAAACATTAAATGAAGATAAAACTTGGTGATAATATAATAAATTCTAAGGATTTCAATCGATTCTTAGAGAAACATACGAGTACGACGTTGACTGAAGCTGAAGTCTGCAGGAAATTATCATTATCATGCATAATGATAGTAGATAGAATAGTGCTCAAATGAAATTCATACATTTTACTACTGGGCTATGAAAGAGCTTTGCCTTTCACAGTGTCACCTTAACCTAATTATCTAACTAGGAAGTGTTTCAGTGTTTCTCTCTCAACCGCCACTCAACATCACCTTCTCGCAACATCCACGGTGTGTCATCGTGCCAACTGTCCCCTCTACTGATTCCTTATCAGTGATGCACTTGCACCTCACCTCTCACCTGATAACAGCAAGTGGGGATAGGTCAAGATGGCAGGGGAGCAGGTCGATCATATATAACCTCAGGTTCGTCCGTATGGAGCATCAATAGTCCAACAGTCCACTGTCAGGATGAGGTTGGTTTTGTGCTGCGCCGCGCTTTTCTGTGCCACCTCTTCACAAGCTCAGGTGATAAGTGTGGACACTGTGCCTTGGTGGAGAAGGGCCATCTTCTACCAGGTCTACCCTCGGTCCTTCAAGGACAGTAATGGCGACGGGCTCGGGGACCTTCTAGGTACGTCATACACCATCCATACATAGTATTTAATTTTATTGTAGAATTCAATATATCCATAGTTTAGTCAAAATATGTGCTTGGAAAGTTACCTACAACGAACATGGTTTGTGATACCGGTTGAGGAATGAAGTTGAAAATCTTGTGTCTCCTTTTAAGGAGGCTTCAAGTTTGATGTCTTGGCCGTCCATTCTAGGTCGCAACATTGTTTCAAAATTCTTTTACACTAATTTTCAGTGCTTCACCCTCCACTAGATTTCGCTTCCAATATAAAATTTAATTGTATTCTTAAAAGAATGCAATGGTCCTAAACATTTTCACGGGAATAATCCCTAAAACTTGCTGGGGCTTCCATACCTCTTACAAATATGGGGTTTTTTAAAACCTAATATCACTCAAACAAACAAATTTATACCAGAAAATATTGATTAAGGAACATGTGTTCAGGTTTTAATGTTTCTAAATATTTCAAAATAAATTTAAGTTATATGGTTTTTATGCTAATCCGACAGTCTAAGTTTAATTAACCATGAAGGCTTTTAGCACATACAGTTTCATAGATTAAAAAACAATTTTGAAATGTCTTCAAGTGTAGAAATGGCATTTTCAAGCTTAATTTTTAAGTCTCTAAATTTTATTATTTGTTTAAAACACTAGCCTTTGGTACGTTAAGCAGTAATTACAACTTTTATGTCACAATGTTCCGGATAATATCAATTGAAGTAAAACAAATCTTAGAGAAGCTATAGAATAATAACGTAAAATTTATTAAAAACTGTTAAAGCAGTTGCTTACTTTACATTTCAAATGACGCATAAGTTTCGGAATTTATTAACGATCACAATTGTATAATAGTCCGTAGAAGACCTGAGATCTCCCTTTACGAGTCAACAACAACTTGAAAAAAGTTCAATTGAAGATAAAAAGTAATTGACACGTTGTCGAGTTTGAAGACCGCTACCAAACACTCCAACGGTATCGAGTATTATAAAAGCTCCGTCTGAGGATGCGAGACTAGTTAGCGGTCAGTATCGACGGTAGCAGTTACTCAGTAGCAGTTACTCAGTAACAGTTACCCAGCAACAATGGCCACCACAAGCTTGTGCTGCGCCCTGGTGGCGATGGCGTCGGCGGCGTGGGCAGTTTCTGTGAGCGATCAGCAGATCATCAGCGTGGACACGGTCCCCTGGTGGCAGAGGGCGATCTTCTACCAGGTCTACCCTCGGTCGTTTAAGGATAGTGACGGCGACGGCATAGGTGACATTAAAGGTGAATTTCGTTCTTTCGATCTAGGGATGGAGTAACGTGTGTTGAAGATGTTGATATATTGAATAAGAAGACGAGCTTGTTTATGTAAATAGTGTTAATCATGATAAACTAATGACTATTAATAGTTCTTAATGAAGGGTATGTTACGGCAATGTTAAGCATGATTCTTTTCATCTCAGGGTTTTCATCCCTAATGACAGTACTGTACTACGTTATGTTTTTCTACGTATTAGGAGTTACCACTTTAAACCTGGCACAATTAGTGCTCTTGAAGTTACAGTGAATAGAAGGAAAGGATTATTATTTAATGGGATATGGAAGCTTAAACAAACTTCAACAAAGGTGTTTAGTTATATAAAACTTTATATCTTTTTCCAGTCTCTTACAATCTAGATTGAAATACCAATGGTCTTTCCCCAGACACTGAGTATACAGTTATTAAAATACAGCGTGTCAAATACAGGTATTTCGCCTTCTTTTCATCACTTTTTGAATTAGAGTTTTTTTCGCAGGAAAAATCCCCAACCATCGCTAAGAGTTGTTACAATGTACCATTACAATAACATTCCCCATTTGCCGGTAGGAGTGGAGCAGAAGGCGCAGTACTTCAAGGACATCGGGATCGACGCGATCTGGCTGTCGCCGTTCTTCCCCTCGCCCATGAAGGACTTCGGCTACGACGTGTCCGACTACTTGGGAGTCGACCCCATGTTCGGCACCATGGACGACTTCCACTCCCTCGCCAAGACGCTCAACTCGCTCAGTGAGTTTCCTACATAATTGGATGTCAAATATTCAATATAGTTATAGAAAATAAGAATTTTGTAAATTATACATCAGCTTTAATACGTCAACAAAAAATATAAAGGTTATACGAAAACACATTATTTATAGTTATAGGTTGGCTAACTTTTTCGTTTGATTAAAACAAGTTATGAATAAATTTATTAATTCGACACTTAAATCCCTTACTAGAAACTCAATAATTATTACTAAAACTACCATAATTAAAATAGTTTACAATTGTTTAGAATATTGTTAATTCATTTCTTTATTTTTTACTGTAATTTATTACAATAGGATGCGCTATTCAGTGCTCTCTTTAAAATGCCATTAAAATTAACCTACAAAAATCCTTTTGATTAGTTTAAACGATTTACTTTAATTAATTAAGTGCATCAAGCTCATTTTAAGATACTTTTTCAAAGTAAATTGTAGATGTTCTGCTTTATAAATTAAATTTGTTACTGTTTTACTTCTATTTCTATATGTATTTTCTTGAAATACCCAGTTTTACAATCTTTTTAATCAATTGTTATATTTACAGTAAAACAAAAAGTGTTATTTTACTGTCTCATGTTTGTTTCTTTGTCGTTGTCAGAAGTGAAGCTGGTGATAGACTTTGTGCCCAACCACTCGAGCGATAAGCACCAATGGTTCCAGCTCTCCTGCAACAAGACTGACCCCTACACGGACTACTACGTGTGGAATGATGGCATCCCGGACCCAAAGAATGCCAGCAATCGTCTCCCTCCCAACAACTGGGTAAATAGACCATCATATGCTGACAAATATGTTACAAATACAGTACACTCTCGTTCATCGGAACTACCGTGGCGGACGGCCGGTTCGGATATCAAAAAATTCCGATGAAGCGGAGTCCGTCGTGAGTTATCATTTCCGCCCGTACGGTGACCTATAGTGATTGTATTCACTCTTGTTTTTAGGATAACACAAGAGATTTTATAAAAATAAGGCACTAAAACTTTGAACATGGTAACAATGAACCTATAGGAATAAAAACAACGCAGGAAATAAAGTTCCAAAATCTTTATTCTCATATTCCATATGCATATTCCAGCAGTCAACTGACTTCCACGTAACACAGGTTCAGTCGCGACGCGAGACACACTGAATGACAGTTTGGGAAGCGGTCGACACTGATGTTCACTTCCTGCCCCCTTCCTCTTCTATTTTTGTGCGACTCCACGGCCTCGTAAATCACATCAATGGGTACAGATTATGGAAAACGCCTGATGACTTTTGATGCAAAATGTGATACTTCATTGTTGTGCAGATAAAACGAATGGAAATTGAAGGCGCCAAAATGGAAAAATGATTTATTTTGTAAGAAAAAAAATTAATAATGTCCAGATTTTCAGTTCCGATGAAGCGGAGTTCCGATGTCGCCGAGTCCGATGAACGAGAGTGTACTGTATATGGCATATTTTATGTTAATCGAGACCACAACCAAATTTCATTCCTACAAGTGGGTGATGATGGCTGTGTTTGCAGATGAGCGTGTTCGGAGGGTCCGCCTGGGAGTGGCACAAAGGCCGGCAGCAGTTCTACTACCACGCCTTCCTCAAGGAGCAACCCGACCTCAACTACAACAACGAGTTAGTCATTGAGGAAATGGAGGTCTGTAGTCACCATAAAGTACAAAACATTTTACGTTGAAATTAAAAAAAATTTTATTATAAAAATGAAAAATTCGTAGTGAAATTGTCCTTTCTTAAAAGACCTGCTAATTTTTGGATGCTCTGTAAACATTGATTCTAGTTTGAATATCACTATATCACTACCTTGAGACAGGGACTTCACATAGTGGGTATTTTAACCTGAAAATGAATGAGATATGAGTGTAGGATGATTGCGGCACGATCTTGTAATCTTGTTACTGACTAAGGCCGACTTTCTCCTTAGACTGTTAATTAATAGCCCAACATCCAATGGTATAAAATGACCTACAGTTTAACGTAGGATCCAAACCACACTTTGACCTCATATAAACGAATCGGTCTAATTATGAGGATGGTCGTTATGGATGAACTAGTATTCACCAGTGCGGACGTTAATTCCCACTAGGGAACATCGCATCCACAAGCCATCACTTTTAACCACCCATAATTCTTGACCTCCAAGTAGCTGGATTACAGGACGACGCCATTATCCCAGTCATGGCTTAGTAATCAGTACATTAGTTAGTACTGTATGATGATTTAAAATAATAAATTTGGTCATAAGGTATAAAAGCCATTCATGTTGACGAAACATCTTTGATTTTAAGATTCTTCCATCTAAGTCTCCGACTCAATACTATTCGATCGGTATAGTTTGACAATTCAACAAAACATTTTCAGTCACATTTATTAGATACGTCTACAAACTTTTACAAAACTCTCTCTCCCCTTGACACATTCGTTTTCAACCCTCCATTTTGTTCCGTGTCGTAACATCTTGTCCCAGGTAACATTTTGTCCCAGTAACATTTTGTCCTAAATTCCTCAGATGCCCAACTCTCTACCTGCTCCTTAGTAACATTCTGTCCCACAAATTATTTGACAGGTCTTCACTAACTGGGGTCAAAAAATGCCAAAACCCATCTCGCTCCAAATTAGCTGTTAGTCAAATAGGTAGATTTCCTGTGTTACAAATTCAACATGTGGTTCAACAAATATACACCGGAGTGCAAAACCCGTAGGCCTACAATGAAATAGTCTGAAAGGCGAGTGAGCGAAGCGAACGAGCTCGTCTTGGTTTTGAACAAATCTTTTGCCACTTGTTACTTTAGCGCACTGTCTGTAACTGATATTACAATACAGAATTGTTTAAGTGTTTACCGAGAAAATGCTCGGCTCCCAGGTAGTTAATGTTTAAATAAATAACTGTTATGTAAAATTATAAAACAACTAATCAATTTGTAGAATTGCATTTGAATTTAAAAACAAAAGCTTTTGTAAGAGTGATGATAAGGACTGTTAACTTAATAATTAGAATCCACGTGTCAAAGATTCAACATGGGTTTCATAATGAGTAACATGGTAGTCTCACAAGCCCGGCTATTTCGCTATTGTCTTGTGTTCGGACACTCAAAATACAGCCGGCGGCTGTGAAATGGAACAGATTTCCGGGAGTTTAGCCGTCCCGTTTGTCCACGAC
This sequence comes from Neoaliturus tenellus, assembly GCA_030545055.2. NCBI lineage: Eukaryota > Metazoa > Arthropoda > Insecta > Hemiptera > Cicadellidae > Neoaliturus > Neoaliturus tenellus. The sequence goes on from CM061532.1 coordinate 191,669,895, forward strand.
CTTTAGCGCTGTTTTGACACACACTACCGAATTATAGGCTATACACGGTTGTCAAGGCATTAATTTTTGTAACTATCAAATAACACCGTACTTTTAATCTGCGCCCCTCCCAGGCCGGCGCTCCATGCGGCCGCATGCTGCTCGGACTTGATCTGCTCTTACTACCTGAGCTGCGTTCCTCAACCCTTGTCAAATTTTCGTTGGGACAAGATGTTACCTCGTTAGCTGATTTAATCAACTGTAAAAAAGATTGGGACAACATGTTACTGGTTTTCCAAGAAATTCGAGTTAGGACAAAATGTTACTGGGACAGAATGTTATCGAACCTTTTGTTCGACAGGCGGTGATTAGGTACTGGCTGAATATCGGCGTTGACGGGTTTAGGCTGGACTCAGCCAACTACATGTACGAGTCTGACAACATACACGATAATGAGGTCCTACTAGACCCAACCCTTGACCCCAAGGAGTGGAAAAACTACAACCACACCCTGACTCAGAACCAGGAAAAGACTTACGAGCTGTTCAACCGATGGGCTATGATCTTCTACAACTACACCACATCGGCAGCCAAAAACAGCAAGCCTAGGTATGCAACTAAAATCCAACACATAAGCAAACGATAAATGTTATGGTCACTTTTAGTACTGAAAATCCACGTTTTAGGAAGATCATGAAGAGTTTTAACTATGCTACATATTTTTCGTTTTCTGTTACTGATGGAACAATAAAACTGTATCTTTTACTTGTTTGGTTCAAACATGTTTGATCGATTAGCTTAACACATTTTTCACAACAAATCTATACTTACTTATTTAATACGCTAAGAGTTTTTTTTAAAGAGGACTCCTCCTACAATTCTCAACCGATTTTCAAGTTTTTGGTGTCATTGGATAGGGCTTGGTCTGTAGTTGTTTCCACCAATAACTGATGAGAATCGGACTTAAGGGCGCAATTTACAAATTAAATTTGAAATCTTTCCATTAGAATAACATTGAGATTGGTTTGAGCATTTTAAACATCTGTCAATGTACAGCTGTAGTTTTTGGTGATCACTGATATTCACAATATTGGATTGGTTGGATTTAATTGATTTAGAACTAAATGTAACTTCTGTATTATATCAAAATAAATATCTCGATGTCGAGCAACACGTGCACTAGTTTACTATTAATCTCCTATGGTAGGATAACACTAGAGCGGTTCCATACATATTTATCTTTACTTACATCTTAACAACAACGGTTCTACCCTTCCTCGAGTCTTCAAAGTCAATATTGGAGCATTTATGGTATTTTAATTTTTTAGTACTAATACTTCAGTAGATTGCTTCATATATTAGGTATTTCAGTTATTAAATTAAAAGAATTAGTGCTCAATTGATGTAAATATAAAGCGCTTTTAAAATGATCGTCATATAGGTAATTATAGTGTATTTATTAGTTTACGTCGGTCGACAGGGCGCTGTTCCTGGAAGTGTACACGGACCTGGACCACACGATGAAGTACTACGGCACCGGCAACACCAGCCTGATGCTGCCATTCAACTTCAACCTGCTGGTGCACGCCAACCAGAGCTCGCGCGCGCCCTGGATCAAGGAGATCATCGACACCTGGCTGGACAGCATGCCGGACGACGGGGTCGCCAACTGGGTGGTGAGTCACCTGAAGCTAAGATTAGCCTCTTATGTTGGCGTTGTAAATATTTACTCTCGAAATCAAATCCCAGAAATCTAATTTGTTTGCGAATAAACTCGAACGTCTATTTGCATGACTTACACAAAGCTGGAGAAAATGGAAGAGTTATAGACCAAACTTTTGCCAACCAGAAGGCATATTTTAACGCGTGTTAAGTTGTTGACCGTAAAATATTTTTGGAGAAAGTTGTTTTGTAATATTTTCTTTCCCTTAAACATGAGAAGGAGGCCAAGACTTCCCTGGATGGTCTAAAATGTATGGTTCCTTTACGGTTGTAAATGTTGAAATTATGCGATTTATAAGTGATATTTTTTATAACATGTTCAACTTAAAAAAAGGTTTAAGATAATTTTTATATCCATACGTTCTTACAGTTATGTATTGTTACTTTTTTCTCCAAATTAATTTGCAAATGGAGACATTCAACCCTGTCACTTGGTTTGTACCACTTTGTAAAAAGTTTTTTATTTGCTACGTTTATTGCTTTTTACGTTACTCCTAGTCGGTGCTTGATTGTAAAGGACATATATAATTCATTAAAGAAAAGCTTTAAATTTGTCAAAGATTGAAATGGAAATGAAAAATTAAAACTACGTCAATCAATTTTACAAATCAATGTCAAGTGTCTAGGGGTTAAAACGTACGATAAAATTCCGAGTATTTTGTTTACATTTCCCATGAAAACAATCGTATACACAAGTCACTCATGGTTATCGAAGTAGCAGGCACTAGAAGCTGTCAGAGATATTGTCATAGTGAATGTTTTACCCCTTAAAAATGTAATGTATCAGACACAGATAAATCTTAGCACGCACTAGGAGCTGTCAGAGATATTGTGACAGTGAATGTTGTACAGTACCCTCACAAAACGTAACGTATCAGACAAAGATAAATCTAAGTGGTAATTGTTCAGTTGTCGTCTCATCTGTCAAGGAGTTCAACAATGTTTTATCACCAGAGTTCACTGTTGTAACTAGTTCGTAAGTTTTGGATAGACATATCAATGACAAATGAATTTAAGGTTTTTCCATTGTTTTCTTCCATGTGTTCCTTATGCATGACCTCCATAATTGTTCACACAAGATAATCAAATACGATTAGGTCCTAATAGGTACCTAGCTTCAAATAGGTTTTGGATTTGTATGGTGTTTTTACGAAGTTTTTAGGATGTTTTTCTTGCATTATGGTTTTTGGAAAGGAGCTAACGAAAACGCTTGAAAAATTAATTGATGGATAAAAAGAAAATGTATTGCTGAGCTATGGATTTTTTATATCATTAAAATAATAACACTCCAGCTACATAGCTGGATACAGGTAAATGATTTCGGAATGTGTTTCGAAAGACATGGCGTTTTACTAGGTTTGGGCTATATGATCCAATTTCTATTTTTAGAATTAGGTAGTCAAAATAATTAATTCATTACGTAGAGGCTCAATGTATTACCGTTGGTTCTTTCCCCACATTTATCTTGATTCTAATGAAGCCTAATAATAAAAATTATTCAAAGCATTTAGGCTACGCAGCCTTTGTAAAGACGTGACCTAAATTGATAACAATCTCCGTCAAAGAGTAATTACTTAACATAATCAAAACAATATCTATGATGATTTACTGTATTGAAAAATAGATTTCCTTAGCTGATCTATTGGATCCTATTGGTTGACTCGGTGTTGGTGTGGCAGGTCGGCAACCACGACAACGGCCGGGTGGCGGACAGGTATGGGTACGAGATGGTGGACGCCATCAACCTGCTGACCGGAGTGCTGCCTGGTATCAAGGTTACGTACTACGGTGCCGAGCTGGGCATGACCGACACTTTCGTGCGGTGGGACCAGAACGTGGATCCCAGTGGGACCGTGCTGGGACCTTACCACTACATGGAGGGATCCCGGGACCCCGAGCGGACACCCATGCAGTGGGACAACTCCATCAGTGCAGGTAAGGCTAACGGGGCAACAGTTACAAATATTAAAACATTAAACGTTTTGTTTTCATGACCAAGGAACGATCATAGAAGAAAATTTGATTCCCTTCCAGTCAAGCTAAGGGTGGAAGTATTAGATTCTCGATAAACACGAAAATTAATGTTTTAGCTTGGTATGAAACATTTATCTTAAGATAGACAGTATCGAGGATCATTTAAAAATTACAAATACGAACTTAAAACTGTAGTGATTAGAAGTGTATGAAAAAGAGAGGTGTGTTCAATGCCAGTTGGTGTAATGTATAGTAATGTATGGGCTAGTCGTTATCGCTTTAGTAATATTTTGAGTTTGCTTTGCAGCTCCCGACTTTAGTATCGCTAGTGACAAGCCCACTTACGTCACTCTACTATTGCACATAGGTCTGTCTTTTCTGTACGCTTTGATATTGATCTACCTTATGAGTTTGTCTTCGTTATTGAATTGTTACACAGTAACAAAAAAGCCGATATTCAGCTGATAAGCCTTACAATTGTTAAAGGTTATAATTTTAAATGTATTTTACTTTGTCTATGTGTGTTTTAGTATATAAATAAATACACTTTTTCTGTCCCTTCTCTTTTTAATCCACCATTAACGTCTGAAAGTTCTACCTCCCCTCATGTCTACCTCATGCCCCGCAGGGTTCTCCAACACGACGAACACTTGGCTGCCGGTGAACCCCAACTACTGGTGGCTGAACGCGCACAACCAGTGGAACGCGGAGTGGAGCCACCTCAAGGTGTTCAACGCGCTGGCCAAGGCACGCCACGACCCCGTGCTGCTGGCGGGCGACTGCCACGTGCTGACACCTGACAACGACACCTTGGTCGTCATCAGGTGAGCACATATCTGGTGAACCTTACGGCAGACAATATCACTTGAATGTCACTAATACGATATTGTGATTCGTGATAAGTTTTGAACCAGATTTTTTATCCATGAAGATAAACAACATTCTCAATATTTCCACTTTCCGAAACATTTTTATTAAATACCTCGATATCTGCGCTACCAGTGCTATCACATGAGAGAGTTGATATCAACGCTCTGTTAATGGAGGCGTTTACTTACTTCGATTAAATGCTTTCGTTTCGTGAAAGAGACATTAATTCCGATTATTTCCGATTCCAAAACTGTCTTTGCAGGATGAAGTTAAAAATTATTTGCATCTGCATCGACAAATTCAAATTTTTAAACATAAATAAAGGCAGTTTTCAAATTGGCTGATACCCAAAAACAAATTAAAGTATCAATTATTTGTAATTTATTTATTTTTCAAATAACATTGATTTTCAGATATCGCTTTAATTACTGAATTACAAAGGTTTATCAATAAATAGCTCGTTGTTTATTTTAAAGGTTTGATCTCTATTATCTGACTGTTAAATTTAAGACTTGATATTTCCATACACTAAGTGTTGTTTAGGAAATATTAAATTTTGGGAAAGAATTCACAGAAAGCAATGCACAAAATACAATCATACTTTCAAATATAATTTCGTAGTAACACTTTAATTTATTTACATTCAAATGTTTTTAAGTAGCATACCGTTACCGATGTGTGTTGTCTCTGTGCAGGAACTACACCGACGACTACTTCGCTCTGGTGATCAACATGGGCAGTGAGATGCGCGAGTACTCGGTGCAGCACCTCTCCCTGGACCAGGCGCTGCCCCTCAACCGCTCCGGACTCAACATGGAGGTGGTCATCACCAGCGTCAACGTCGACACCCACAACATCGGGTAGGCAGAGCAGGATGAACACCACGTGGTTGGTTCATTAGAGGCTGGTTGTACAAAAGATTATCGTATTTTTATTACTTGTTTAGATGTAGCCCAGAAGAGTTAAACAAGAAAAGAAGTTCTATTATTTCTCTGTTTGCAATTTATAACTGAATCACTCTTGATTGATTCCCGGTGTTAATATCTTCAGATTTCTTCATTTCATAAACACATTAAAGCTTGTGGACATTTTAAAATATAATGGCATCATTACCGTATTATCCATTCAAACTTTTCCCAACAAATTAGACATTCAGTACTTAAATAACTACTCTTAGGAAGGAATGTAAGTTTATTTCGTTTCACTTGATTTCTTGAAACACCGACGCACATACATAGTATATATTTTAAGGTGAGGATGGCTGAAGGGTGAGTGTGATGGATCAGACGAGGTGTAGCTTTGTTACCGACAAATAGCAGCTGATTCATTTGTCATGATCATTAATTAATATCCTATATTCCGGGGCAATAGAACAGAGTGAAGGTCAAGGTAATTAATATGAAGTTAAATGAGCAAAAATCAGCTGGCTTATTAAAAGACTTGACCTTGACACGCCTGTTCTATTGCTCCTTATAGTGACCAAAGAAAACTGGCTGGGTAGCTGAGTGATTATAGTGCTCGCTCTGAATCCAAATGTTTCCGGTTCAATCCTGAAAAGAGTTAGTAGCTTTTTAAAGGTTCGATTCCGGACGCAGTTGCCATTTGTTATTGGGCTTAGTTAATGATGATTTCTAACAACTGGTCGATGTTAGATAGAAAAAAGACTGGGGTTTGGACGGTTTCACGTCAAAACGTAAAAAAAGGCTGTAGACACCCTAAAAATTTTAATCCGTCATAACGTACCATAACTTCCTCTTCTTCCATGACATATATCCATTTTCATCTCCACCCCGTTAAATTATTTCATGATTTGTCAGTATCTAACATCCGTAATATAGTCAAATAGAGTGACAGCTCATTAACTACTGTTAACCAGCACAGTTATTACAGGAAGAGAAAGGACATTAATTTCATATTCCAATGAAGGCACGAATTGACTTTATGAGCTTATTAATAAGTTTTATATATTTCTTGGTTATAGACCACCTAGTATGTGCTGAGTCCTTGAGAACTATTATGATGCTAACACATGACTATCGACTTAACAGGGACAGGATGATGGGCAGCGAGCTGAACATCCAGCTGAGGCCGAAGGGCGCCATCTTGCTGAGGACTGCTTCATCAGCGGCGACAGCGGTGCTGTCTCTGCCGCTGCTGCTGCTCGCCCTGGCCGCCGTGCTGAGGAACCACTAGAGTCAGATCTTGCAGACGCGCTGCATCGCTCCGGCAGCAGCCCATCTTCCAAACATACTCATTTGATATTTTATCGATATAGATTATCGGTTATTTTTGTTTATAATATATTTCTATGTAAACCCTATGGGACAACGCATTAGTTTAACATAGCAACGCTGTAAATTGATATTATGTTTGAAATAGTCTGTGATTTGTAAATATGTAATTAGATGTGTAATAAATGTATTTTTTAAAGAATGAACATTTAACTTTTTATTTATTAAACCAATCTTGATTCTCATGGGATTGAAAGCATACATGTACAATATGTTCATAAATTCCTGTGTTATACTAAAAGAATAGGCCCATATATGTAGAATAATTCCATGATAATCTAGATATTTAAAACAGTAAGGTAAAAAACCTTTGGACAGTGCGTCTGATCGTGTATTAGCAACAGACTTCGTGTCTGAACTTCGTGTCATTCGTGTATGAATTTTCCTAAATTAGCAGATTTGATTTACTTTAACGTTATCTTACTTACAAAAATAAAAATTATCAAACTCTTGCAATGAACATATTTTACAACCTTTCAATCAGCTGATTTACACACGAAGTATTTGTCTAAATACAATAGAAGAGCAAACGCTCTAGAGGGATTTGGTTTGTGATGACCAGTACCTAAACACCTATATAATTTAATGTATTCTTTAAATGAAAAGAAAAAAATGAAACAGAGTTATACTATTTAAAATACTCAATTTTATAGTTGGTGGATAAAAATAAATACATTTTGAAATGTTAAATTTTTAAAGCTACTTAATTATGTATAACAGATAATTAATTGGAAGGAAATAGCAATTTTAAAAAGTACATTTTTATACATGTTTCACAACATCTGCTCAGAGCTCCACTTAACTTGACTGTAGCTCTATAGTTATCGAGTATCGACGAGCAACAACTTGTATATTCTTAAAGTTATCTTTTTTTATTCTAATGAGGTTGAATATGAATACCATTCGCTGTCCTGCAAAGGTATATGAGATAACGAAGTTCTCCCTACATTCTATATATTAGATCATCGGATTGAGTGACATGGCCAGTCAAAGAGCCTTCAAAAGATTCTTTGTCATTAAATAAAAATCTACATGCATTCTCATGTTCAAAATAAAAAAACCTCCAAGCTATGACTTATTAAGTTACTACGATGGACGTTTGTTAATTTGTTGGGGTTAATAAGTTTTTTGTATTTTTTACAACATTTCATCAATTTTATTACGTTCTCATGGATTTAATATAAATTGTATTTAATGCTCTTGTAATCTTAAACGAGAAAAAACTGCTGTTTAATTTTCCAATTTTCCTATCTACATTTCTAATACAGTAGAATTTATTTACCAAGAGAAGAGATAATTTCACATTAAAATATGTTTCCGGCCTACAAGTGAGTAGTGGGATTTGGCCACTTTTAAAATCGGCCACGTGCCCCCCGAGCCATGTGACGTGGCAGCTGGCGCCAGCTGCCATGTCACATAGCTTCCGGTGGGGGTTAGAGGGTATACATGAGATGCTGTAGTTATATGTTATGCCATATAGGTTGGGGAGGAGATGGCGATAGTGTTGGCGTTAGGGTGAAGTGAATTTGCGCATAAAATTAAAAGTTAGTTCAAAATTGAAATTCGTCGGTGTTAACGAAACTCTAACAGTTGAAGAAAAATTAAGAGTTAGTTGAAAATTGAAATTCAAACTTATAACTGGGATGTGGAAAATATGTCAAGGTCATCCAGAGTAAGTTTTTAAAAATTCTATCCAACTATCACCAGAAATAGTTTTAAGTTGAAGTAGTTGGTGATAGCGGGATAATCGATTCGTGCCATGGGAGAGGTGTTTATCGTTTGAAAGTTGGCGATCGAATGAGAAGCGCCGCCTAGGGAGAGGGCTTATAAAATGGCAACCTTCCCCCACCACCCCTTCCCCCACTCCTTTAGATCAATAACCGGTCGCCGACTCTATGTGGTAAAACTGAACTACACATGGTGGCCGCCATGGATAATTCTAACCTCAAATCTTAGCTCAGCTGTAGAGAATAGAGGAGTATAAAGTAGCAATTGTGGTGAGAGCACTTATATAAGGAATAGTGGGGGTAAAATAAAAAAACTTGTTGAACACAGTCGATAGGTGTAACAAGTTCAAAATTGTTGAAGTGTAACATATAACGCAAGATGTCATGAATAATACTATCATCAACATTAACCCGCGAAGTTGTTGAATAGTATAATGGGTTAAAACTGTACCGCTTTCTTACTTTACTTAAATTAGTTTTAGACTTTGAAACTGAAAGTTTAGAATTATTTTGTAATATGTGTTGTGTTCGCAACAGTTTCAATTTTAAACTCTGCGCAACCATTACAGGAGGTGTGTTATATGTTGAAGTCAAAAGAAGACTGAGAAATAAAATATGTTATAAAGAGATAAATGAAACAGAATGTCATGTACTAACAAAATAGAGTTATAGGTTAGAATTAACTAAACAATATGTAGTAATGAAACACTATGTGGTAAGGTTAGAAGTAAATGAACGTAAATAATGTAGTAGCTATAACGATGCAATCAACATGAAAGCCAGTAAGTTAATGGTCGCGGCGCAAATGAGCAGTCTAGTTTTATAGCCTAGCAGCGGCCCACTTCCCTGGGCAGATGCCCGAGCCAACTACCTGGTTTTTATAGCAATTACTCCGGGCAGCTGCCGCTGATGACCGACTTTCACCTGAGTAGTAGGGGGTTTTGGGGCAATGACCGGAAAGGTCAATGATACCCCCCCCCTCCCCCCTCCCCCCCTCCCCCCCGCCGAAAAAATGGAGCCCCCCCCTTCCCCCACTCCTTCCCCACTCCTTCCCCCACTCCTCCGGGTCAATGGCCGGTCACCACCTTTCCCTACTCCTTCTAGGCCAATGACCGGTCACTACCGGTTGCTGACTCTATGTGGTGAAACCAGACTAAACATGGCAGCTGCCATGGATAATTCTAACCTCAAACCTGCTGCGCATGCAACGAGTTCTCCGGATCGGAATTAGTCTATGCTATGCGCATGCGCCTAGTCCTGTATTACTCACTTTAGCGCTACTGCACATGGATAATTCTAACCTCAAACCTTGGTTTTGTGTTGTTGCGCATGCGCCGCTCCCCACTCCTTTGCCTTCCTTTTACACTGCTGCGAACTGGACTGGATTGAACACTGTACTGGAGTGAAACAACTTCCCCCACTACTCGAGAATCCGAGGAGCAATACAAGCCTGATCTTAGCGTCAGTCGTCAACAAACTTTCATAGCGAAAGGTTGTTGGCGACTCAGCAAGAGGTTTCAAATATATAGTAGGCCTATATATATTTGAACTTCTTATACTATGTTGCGTTTTTTAATGCAATGTGGTATGTGTGTGTGTGTGTGTGTTTAGTTGTATTTAATTTAAGAAATAAATTGCGCATTGCGATGTTAGTTTTAAGTTTGGTTTAGCATTAAGGTGTATTAATTTTAAGAGGTTTTTAGCATTAAGGTCTATTAATTTTTAAGAGGTTTTTAGCATTAAGGTGTATTAAATTTAAGAATAACGAAGGTATTTGGTTGTGTTGAATTATTTGGTTTTTAATAATGATGTGTTGTTAGTTTTAAGTGTTGGTACTAATAATTAATGTTGTTTTGCCTTACAGCTAGATGTTAGGGGGTAGATTAACTGTAAATTCAGAAGTTCAGTTGAACTTCACTTAGAAGGGGTGGGACATCCGCAAATTGTAGGTAAGCGGACTAGGTTTTTGCATTTTGTTTAGGAATATGATGGGTGGGATTAGTTTGGGTGGGGTTTGAGTTGCGTTTCTGCATTAGCTGTTCCAGTTTCCCTATTTAGCGTTACGCTTTGATGCGGACAGGGACGTTACGCTTTGATGCGGACGGACCAGGGCCTCCCTTGCAGAACGTAACTAGTGGGTTGGGAGTGGGAACCCGTTAGGCAAACAGGGTGGTGGGAACAGTATTACTGTTCCCATCACCTTGGTTTTTTATAAGTCTTGAGTGACCTTGACCTACTTTTTGAAAGGTCAATGACCCCCCCCGCCAAAAAAATGGAGTCGATTCCCCCCCTCCCCCCCCGCCAAAAAATGGAGTCGATCCCCCCCTCCCCCACTCCTTCCCCCACTACTCCGGGTGAATGACCGGTCATGACCGGAAAAATTAAAATGGCTATAACTTGATAACGGATTGACGGATTTGGACAAGCGATACATCATTGAAAAGGTCTATGTAAGACAAACATGTTGGTAAAAGAAGAATTTGGTTATCTTATTTTAGTCAAAAGTTATGCGAATTATTTGAAATAAATACCCTCTCTTTCCCCTTTTCCCCCACCTCCCAGGTCAATAATCAGTCTCGGCCAGCTGCTACCCCTCTCATTTGCATATTGTTATAAAAGACGCACCGACTGCGGCTAACATTTCATTCTGATTCCAGACGTTACGCTGCGAACTTGGAGCCACAACCATGTCATCTCTGCTAACTACAACTTCTACTTCAACTTCTACTTCTACTTCAACTTCTACTACGGCTGTTACTGCACCTAAGAAAACTCTTCGTCTGAAAAATCCTCCTGACTGGTACAAGAAGCAACTTGGATCCCAACCTTCAACTTCTGGCACTATTCTTCCGCCTACCAAGACTTCTAAACTTCGAAGCATTTTTTCACCGCCTTCGCCTTCTACTTCGCTTTCAAACGACTCCACACCACCATCAACCATCATGCCGCCACCACAGAAGCCAGCTCCCCGTTCTAATACCCCTTCATTTGAAACTTTGCTTCATCGTCTTAGTACACCTGTCATTCCACTGTCACCATTGCCTCCTACCCCACCACTTACTATGCCTGAAGACCACACCTATCATAAAACTAAATCCACTAAGCCTACTCCCAAACCTGCTCCTAAGCCTGCTCCTTCAGAGCAATTTCAATTATTACAAGAAGAGCGTCGTAGGGCATTTAGCCGTCCCACTACTAGCCCTGAAGTGCTCACTAGGGGGATTAAGAAAGGATCAGCTTGTGGGAGGAAATGTGTTAAAAACGAAAGTTTTTGCCGTGTACATGTCGTGAAACACCTTTCTGAACCACAACTGACAGAAACCCCCACTATTGAATACCAATCCAAAGTTATTGGTGTGAAAGGAAATAGGCTTAAGAGAGGTTGTGTTTATTTTTTTAAAAGTGTTATTGACAACGAACACATTTTGGCAAGTTGTAACGGCGAAAAATATAATATTAAAGTAATTGAATCCTTGCGCAAAGAGAAATCCGTTTATGAGTTAGACTCTAAAGACTATCTCCTCAGACACAAAGTGGATGGTATTACAAGGTGGGGGCGTAGAAAGTAAATTCACATAGTTTTTTTTCCAAATTGTTGCTTAAAAAATAATGGGGGAGAAACACAATGCGTTATAGCGTTGTGTTTCTCCCCCATTATTTTTTAACACTCTAAGTCTTGTGACCTACTAACCTACTTCCATCTGAGTAGTAAGAAAAGTACTTCCCCCCACTCCTTTGGGTCGATGACTGATCACGGTCAGCTCCTACCCCTCATTTGCATACTATTATAAAAGCAGAGCGAGCGTTGGTCACTCCTTCATTTATCTTCTACACGCCGCTCTTGTCGTTTCGTCTCTGTTGTTTACAATATTTCTTGCTTTAAAATGCCTCCTCATCTGAATGAAAATTTCAATTCTTCCAAAATTTCTGATGTTTTTGAACAATTTGAAGACACTTTAAGTAACAACAGTGAAAGTGAAGATGATGAGGACGATGATGATTATACTGTTGAACTTAGTGAAGAACGTAAAGTTATAGCAATTGATCCACAATTTCCATTTGATACAATAGAAAAGTTTATGGCTGAAGCTAATAAATGGTTGGACTCAGGATGTTATGTACGAATTGACTCTTTTACATTGTATGGTGATAGTCATTCTTTCCTTGTCACACCAAATGACAGAGACCGCATGTTGCAGTGGGCACAAACTATGATGGAGTGCTATGAACAAGGTGTGGACACTGGCGGCTATTTTCTTGCACAACTAGTGTAATAACAAAATTACCCTCCCCCCACCCTACACCCTATCCCTTTCAAATCCTATAAAGAAGGGGAAAGGAGTGGGGATTATAAAATGGTGGGGGAATGTGTATAAATGCAGGTTGTTTGAAGAGACTTTTATTATTGTGGCTTTATCAGAAACAACATGGAGTTTAAATCTTCAGCAAAAATAAGGAACAACATAATAAAAAGAGAAATTCGCAAGAAAGAAAAGATTGAACTTATAAAATTACAACTTATAATACCGTCTATTGAAATTGGATGTAGCAAAATAAAGACTTTGGTGAAAACTAACGAATATTTGTTACAATTGCTAAATACCCCCGTCGCAGCAGACCTGCGTACTCAGCGAATTTCCATTGGAATTTCAGATTATTTACTTTCCCCATAAAAACACCATAGGATCGAGTATGTAGGTTTTCTGCCATTGGGTGTTGTTAGAAAATCTAAGTTAATCAATAATCGGTGAATGTAAACACAAAATTGTATCAAACTCTGGCAATTTTTTATTTTCCCCATAAACCCCATGGGGGTGAGTATGTAGGTTTGCCGCTATATGGGTTTTGTAAGCAAGTATAAGTTAAACCTTATATAGATAATGTACATACCAAATTTGATTAAGTTATGTCAATAAATAAGCAAGATATAGGGTTTTCTTGATTTCCCATAAGAATAACATGGAAAACACATTTTTGGATTTGTCCCGTAACCAGTTATGCTACGATAAAAACTCAAAATACCAAATTGTTTGTTTTTTTAAGCTCTTTTAAATGGTTTCAGTTAAAATTGACGAATTTTAAAAATTGAGGTCCAAAAATGCCAAAAACCCATTTTTGACCCCTTTGAAACCCCATAAAACCCCGTTCCCATAACCCGACCATGCTGGTTTGCGAACTCATGAAAATAGACCTGGTCTTACACCTCCATACCAAATTTCATCAAAATCGGAGGTCCCCTTCAAAAGTTATCAGTACCACGGACACATAGATAGATAGATAGATAGATAGATAGATAGATAGATATATATATACATATATATGAAAATGAACGAATGGTGTTTTTGGCTTCTGGGGACCTCAAAATGAAAAAGTAAAGTGGTCCCGGGCTTAGGTCTTACCATGGCTACTACCGTAATAGCGTATTCCCTATAGGGAAATTCGCTAAAACAATCGAAGAGTTGAAGAGCGAGAATGGACATTCTACATAGTAAAATTTGAACATTTTAATATAAATAAGTAAACCTAAAAAATTAGATGTAGAATAGAGAGCGAATAATAGATCACTTTGTGGTAATGGACTAACATGCCACTTAGTGCTCTATTCCTCGTTCTCGCGTTAAATTGGATTACCTTGACCTATTTGTTTGACTGTTAGAATTTGGTTAACACTGTTGAATTTCAGTTTTGAACTAATGTTTATTTTTGTTCAACTGTTAGAGTTTTTTTTAACACTGTCGAATTTTAGTTTTGAACTAACTTTTAATTTATGCGAATTTTTAGTTCAACTCTAGTTAATTTATGTGCAAATTTAGTTCAACCAAGTGTCTGTGCTCTAGCCATTTCCACCCCAACATTTGTTCTTTCAACATCTGTCCCATAACATCTGTCCTAACAGATGTTTGGAGGGCGGGTGTTTGGTTTTAAAAGTAACTAAAATTAGTTGGGTGGGGGAAAGTTAGTTAAAGTTTAAATATGAAGAAATATATACTAAAACTCCAATGGGAATAAAGAACACGAATGAACAATTAGTTTTAGAAGGTTAATATTTTGTTCAAAACGTTTAATTTCCTTGGATAGTAAAGAAGAAGATGAAATAGTGGTGGGGGAACCATTATAAAAGGAGGAACGTGAGAGCCCATTTCATTTCTTGGTGAAATTTCGAAGAGTAAACATCTCAACATGTATCATTGCGATAAATGTTTGGAATCGTTTCACGATGAAATTCTATTAGACTGTCATAAAGAACTAATTCACAATAACCCAGAAGAACAAGAACAACAAGAACAACAAGAACAACAAGAAGAACAAGAACAACAAGAAGAACAAGATGAAATAGCAGCAACATCTTCAACTACTTTACCGAATCTACAAGTATTTGCATTACCTGGTAAAGTAGTAATGCATCATAAGATTCAAAATGAAAACTTGAAGCTAGAAGAATTTATTAGAGAAGCAAAACCAATCATAAGTAAAACTTTAAAAGAAGAATTGAAAAGATTAAACTTTCTTAAATTTGGTTTACTACTAGAAGCTATGTTTATAAATGTACAAGAAGAATTATCACCAAGAGGATTCATAACAAAAAAACCGAACCATTATGGAAAGTTCAGACATTGATTCAATAGTTGAAAACTGTATAGAAGAAATATTAACCAAAATTCAGGAACACGAAGGAAGAGGATCCGGATGGAGTCTTACAAGTATTGAAGTATTAGATATAAGAGTTCACAAACATGGATATGGACTAATGGGATCTAGTTACATTCCTTTGCCCAAAAGAATTAAGGATACAAGATCATGTATTAATGTGAAAAATCAAGATAATGAATGTTTTAGATATGCAATGACATCTAAGTTTGTACCAAATAATTTTGATAAACCTAACCAACACTATGAAAATCAAAGACATAGGTACAATTTTCAAGGAATTACTTACCCTGTATCACTGAAAGATATATCAAAATTTAAGAAGAAAAATCCTGGTACATCTATCAATGTTTTTGCATTAGATAGTTCAAACAAAGTGTATCCTTTACGTGTTGTAAAAGAAGAGCTACCAGATCATACGGATTTACTACTACTAACGCGAGGAGATGTGTCTCACTATGTGTACATAAAAAAATTCGACTCTCTTGTTAACAAGCAGCTTTCTAAAGATCGACACAGAAAGATAATTTGCAAGAGATGTTTTAATTTTCAACGAGAAGGAAGACAAGGAAGAGAATGGTTACAAGAGCACAAAAGGCTATGTAACAATAATTATGAAGCAAAGATTAATTTACCTTCGGAAAACAGAGCATTTGTTACATTTCAAAAGGTTCATCATCAATACCGTATCCCTATAGTTGTATATGCGGACTTTGAATCAACACTAATTCCTATAGAAGATGAAAATTGTGAAGCTAGAAAAAGTGTCAAATATCAAATGCACAAACCAAATAGTTTTTGTTTAATGGTTAAATCAACATTATCAGAAGAACATTTAAACCAATATAGATTAACTTCAGAACCTTTAGTATATCGTGGTGAAAATGTGGAAACAATATTTCTTGACCATTTATATTTAATAGCTGAAAATGTACAAAGATTATATACGAATATCGTACCAATGAAACCGATGGAGGAAGAAGAGGAAATTCAACATGAAAATGCAACTCATTGTTTCTTATGTAAAAATGAATTTACCATTGACAATTATAAAGTTAAAGATCATGACCACCTTACAGGTTATTACAGGGGTGCTGCTTGTAATAAATGCAATTTGAGCTATCGTTTACCACTATTTATTCCTGTGGTTCTGCATAACCTCAGTGGGTATGATGCTCATTTTATAATACCTGAATTAGGAAGAGACAATGGTTCAATAGATGTGTTGGCTGAAACTTCAGAAAAATTTATAAGTTTCTCTAAAACAGTTGGAAATGTCAAATTAAGATTCTTAGACTCCTACCGATTTATGCCATCGAGTTAGTTTGTCTAAACTTTCTGAAAATTTAAGGAAGAAAGATTTTATTGAAACAAAGAAGATTGTAAGTAACGACAAACTGGATCTCGTACTTCGGAAAGGTGTTTTCCCATATGATTATATAGACAGTTTAGAAAAATTTAATGAAACATCACTTCCGCCAAAAGAAGAATTCAAAAGTAAATTATACAACATGGACATATCTCAAGAGGATTATGATCATTCATGTAAAGTATGGAATGAATTAGGATTTACAACATTGGGAGAATATTCAGATTTTTATGTTAAATTAGATGTTACTTTACTATGTGATATAATGGAAGAATTTAGAAATACGTGTTTTGCAGCATATGGATTGGACCCTCTTCATTCATACACTTCACCTGGACTAGCATGGCAAGCCATGTTGAAAGAAACAAATTGTAAATTACAACTTCTTACTGATGTAGATATGGTTTTGATGTTAGAATCAGGAGTTCGAGGGGGATTGACACAAAGTGTAACCAGACATGTTAAGGCGAATAACAAGTATCTGCCCGATTATGATGCATCAAAACCAACACCATTCCTAGGTTATTTCGATGCAAATAACTTATACGGATGGGCAATGTCAAATCCCCTTCCATATGATAATTTTAAATGGATAGATCCAGAATCGATTGGAAACATTATGGATTTACCAAAGCATGGTGAAACTGGTTACATTTTTGATGTTGATTTTGAATATCCTGAACATCTTCACGATCATCATTACGATTTACCACTTCTTCCAAAGACTGAAATTTCCCCTACTGGAAGATGGCCGAAATTAATGATGACTTTAACCGACAAGTCTCGATATGTTGGACACTACTGGATGATACAACAAGCTTTAGACTTAGGATTGAGAATTACAAAAATTAATCGAGTACTACAATTTTCTTAATCTTGTTGGTTAAAACCTTACATCGACAACAACACAAGAAGAAGAGCCACCGCTACATCAAGTTTTCAAAAAGGTTTTTTCAAATTAATGAATAACGCAATATTTGGCAAGACTTTGGAAAACAAAAGGAAACATAAGGATATCAAATTGGTAACTGATCCAGTAAAATTACAGAAATTGGTGCAACAACCAAACTTTGGTTCATCTGTAATTATTAATGAAAATCTAGTTGTTATTTCCATGAACAAGAAGTCAGTTGAAATGGATCGTCCTTTGTATCTTGGAATGTCAATCTTGGATATTTCAAAAACACATATGTACGAGTTTCATTATAAGAAGATGGTTAACTATTATGGAAGAGAGAACATTGGTATTGCATATATGGATACGGATGCACTAATTTACTGGATTAAAACAAATGACATGTATGAAGATCTACGCACCTTTATATATAAAGATGATTTCGACTTTTCCGATTATCCTAAGGATCATCCAAATTACGACTATGACAGAAACAAGAAAGTATTGGGAAAATTTAAAGATGAAACGAATGGTGTGCCAATGATGGAAATTGTAGCATTAATGTTCAAACTGTATTCGTTTCAACTGTACATAAATGAGAGGAACGAACATCAAGTCACGAAGAAGGCCAAAGGAATAAAAACTTCTTTTCTTAAGAAGAACGTACAGTTTGAACATTATAAAAGATGTTTGTTTGAAAATGTTGAAACAACTGCAACGTTTAACACTATTAGAAGTTATAATCATCAACTTTTTAGTGTCAAACAAACAAAGTGGGCATTAAGCTACAAAGATGACAAGCGCCATATTTTAGAAGATAAAATTAATACTTTACCATTCGGCCACTACTCTCTAAACCCTATCGACCAGTAAACCTATTCTTCGTTCTCTACCTTCTTCCTTTTTCCTTTCCGTAAAGAAGAGGGGACATGGCAAGCCCAATGCCATGTTCCCTCTTTTTTACACTAATATGAAATGGCCTTGACCTATATTCAAACTATATAAATGAGAATAAACTATTCTATGGATCAGTATTTTTACATGCGGTGTACAAGCAACATCTGAAGATGGAAAGTGTGAAGGACAAGATTGTAAATGAACTACATAAACCAGCAAGAAGAAGATTTCCAAGAAGAAGTACAATCATTAAAGGAATGAATGATCTTTATCAAGCTGATCTCATTGAAATGATACCGCACAGTAAATTAAACAAAGGATTTAAGTATATTTTAACAATTATAGACTGTTTTACTAAAATAGCTGACGCTTTACCATTGAAGGATAAGACTGGTAAAAGTGTTACAAAAGCTATGGAAACCACAATACAAAGAAATAAATTTAAAATTAAACATCTACAGACCGATGATGGAAAAGAATATTTTAATACAGACTTTGGAGCTTTGATGAAGAAATATCAAATAAATCATTATTCTACAAATTCTGAAGTTAAAGCTTCAATAATTGAAAGATTCAATAGAACATTAAAAGGTGCGATGTATAAACAATTTTCAAAACGAGGATCATACGTGTGGTATGACATATTACCACAACTTATAAAAGAGTATAACAACAAATATCATCGTACCATTGGAATGAAACCTATCCAGGTAAATAGTGCTAATGCCAAAATTGTATTACAACGCATTAAAAATAATACGACACCGAAATTGGAAAAATTGCAACCAAAGAAGTTCAAGGTCAACGATAAAGTTCGTATAAGCAAATACAAAGGTGTATTTAGTAAAAGATATCTACCAAATTGGACTAATGAAGTATTTACAATTTATAAAGTGCAACCAACTATACCTGAAACCTATTTATTAAAGGATAACAAGGGTGAATTACTTCAAGGTGGATTTTACGGACACGAATTGTTGAAATCAACAGTCGGTGATGTATATCTTGTCGAGAAGATTTTACAAAGGAAAAAAGGATATGGTTAAAGTCCGGTGGTTAGGGTTTGATAAAAGTGAAGACTCTTGGATTCCTTCAAAAGACTTAGTATAGTTGTTTAATAGCTCATTGTGTGTTTAACCTTTATACAAGATGGAGATTGTACAACAAAAAGATCGATTTAATATCAATAACATTGATGAATTGACAGTTGACAATGATAAGTTAAATCATGGAAAACATGGTGAATTACTACCAAATACGATAAGATGTCTAATAACTGGTCCTTCAAATTGTGGAAAAACTAATGTTGTTTTTAACCTTATAACTAATCCTAAAGGATTGCGTTTTAACAATATATACATTTTTTCAAAATCATTGCAACAACCAAAATATCAATTATTGGATAAAGTACTTGCAAGTGTACCTGGGGTAAATTTTTACAAGTTTAATGCCAGTAAAACAATTATGCAACCAAATGAAGCAAATCCATTTTCTATTTTTATATTTGACGATGTTTCTTGTGAAAATCATGACATAATAAGGAATTATTTTGCTATGGGAAGACATCATAATATTGATAGCATTTACATTGGTCAAACATACAGTAAAATTCCAAAACAACTTATAAGAGACAATGCAAATATGTTGATCATCTTCAAGCAAGATGAAACAAATTTAAAGCATATATATAATGATCATGTAAATGCGGATATGTCATTTGAAAAATTTAAAGAGATGTGTGGCAAAGCATGGAATGAGAAATATAGCTTTCTCGTTATTATGAAGGAAGAAGATATTAAAAATGGTAGATATCGTATTGGGTTGGATAAATTTGTATTTATGCGTTGAACTACCGATGCTACATCTAGTTACAAGTTGAACTTCACAGTGTAAACATGGTGAATCAAGAAAAACTATTAAAAGAAATAAAATCACTCAGTGATTCTATTAGGATGAAGAATCGTGCATTGAGGATGGGTTTAAGTGAAAGAGAAGAATTTCTAGAGACTACATTTAAACCTATTACGGAACCTTTAAAACAGATATCAGAAACTATTGGTAAACCTCGTTATGAAGGAGATGTTTTACTACCAGTTTCTAAACAAGAAGTACAAGCATTAAAAAAAGAAGAAGATGATGATTCATATACAAGTGCTAGTGAGCAAGAAGAAACAAAAGAAGAAGAAGAACCGATTGTTGAAAAGGAAGAAGAACAGCCAATACCTGAAGCTGAACAATCTATTCCAAATTTAACTCAATTGAGTAGCGATATATTACAACATGGACCTCTTGGACGAAAATATATAATGAAAATGCTACATGACATGAAATCAAACCCGAATTTGAGTAGATCACACGTAAACGGAGCAAGAATTGATGGGAATGAATTGAAGATTGGCGATTCAAAGCTTGAAATAACACAAGACGATTACATCATTATTGGTGAGCATAGATATAAAGGAACAAAAGGATTATATGAATTAATTTTTAAAAACATACTACTAAGATATTCATCCAAAGATTTAAGTGTTTTTAAGGAGATTCTCCAAAATACTAACGCTCATAAAAGAAACTACTTAAAGGATGCAATGATTAATCGTTCACGTGCAACAAAATATAACATCGTTATAAAAAAGTTGTTTCCTCCACGAAAATTGCCAACATTACGTACTGCACCAGCGGTGAGACAACCACTGAAAAGAAAATCTTTATCACTTATGGATTTATCACTTCTTGAACAACATGGTAAAAAGAGTAAAGGAGATACTTCAACATCTGGTAAAGGATTGATGAAAAATCTATACAATACGAATGTGATTTACTACAACGACATCAATAAATTGGTTGATAGGATGAAACTATTGCATGAAGCCATGGAAGCTGGTCATACAGGTTTAAATAATGAATGGGTAGCTCTGATTGACGAACTCAGGAATCGCGGCATAATTGTATAATTGTCCGCGGATATATAAGAGTTGCAGGCGTATAATGTGTCAGTTCTAACATGAGCGTCGACAAGTTCGGACGATACTCCGCGTTAGGAGTGCAAGTTGGAGAAAACAGAAAAAGAAGTGGATTACCGCAAACACCCGAAGGTGACTATAACACAAATAATAAACGTTTAAAGTTTGTTAGAGATCCAGAAGAAGATGGAGATGCAACAAATTTAAAAACAGTGAAGGAGGAAACATCTACAAGTTTAAAGCTTGACAACAACCAATTGTATGATGCAAAATCTCACAGGGTTATTAATGTTGCAAAACCAGTCAACAATGGAGATGTTGTTAATAAAGGCTATTTGCTATCTGCGATGGATTATGCTTTACTGTTGCAAAAGACTAAAAGTGGAAAAATGTACAATGCTTTAAATTATAAAATAACTAATGTGGCAGATCCAACTGATGATACAGATACAATCAATAAGCGTTATTTGCACTCTGTAATACCAGAAAAGAAAAAGGATGGATTTTCTTTTTATAAATATACTATAAACGATATTGGATATCCTAAAGAAGAAAGTGATGGTGTTAATATAAAATATATTAAAGATAATTGTATTTTATATAATGATGCTGTTATTGATTGTCATGGAAAAGTGTTGTCCAATCTGAAAGATGGTTCAACTCCATCGGATGCTGCTACCGTGAGACAAATGAATGAAAGCTTGAAGAAAGGAACATCCGCTTTTGTTAAACAAAATCAGGTAGTGTCAAAGAAAGGTGATGAGTTTATGCAAGGAAGTGAAAAGTTTACCTTACTACAACTAAAAAATGACAAGTGGGATGGAAAAAATAAAAGATTGTCAAATATAAGTTTAGGCACGGAAGAACATGATGCTGTTATTTTAA
The DNA here is from genome assembly GCA_030545055.2 of Neoaliturus tenellus. NCBI lineage: Eukaryota > Metazoa > Arthropoda > Insecta > Hemiptera > Cicadellidae > Neoaliturus > Neoaliturus tenellus. Next base: position 191,692,115 of record CM061532.1, read on the forward strand.
CACAAGTGCCACAACTATCAGCTACTGGTGTTAACTTTATATGTGGAGGTAGACGATTAACCCATGTAAAATCTGGTAAAGATGATAATGATTGTGTTGTTGTGAAACAAACTATAGTTTTAGATAAAATAAATAACTTATATGATGGAAAAAATAGAAGAATATCTAACATATCAGCAGGAATAGCTCCGAATGATGTTGCTACTATTAATCAAGTTATAGCAACCTCTAATAACGATCCATCTGTGTATACATGTAATGGTAAACGTATCACAAATCTTGATAATCCAACAGATTACAAAGATGCTACTAATGTAGAGTATGTAATGAATCTTGTAGGTAATGCAGTTGTTGATATGCATAATCATATAATTGGTAAATCAAATCACGATAAAATCGAAGATGCTAAGAGAGAAAAATGGATTAAAGATACAATCATCGATATATATGGGTAAAGCTTGTGAATATTTAAGTATGGAATACACAAAAAAAGATTCATTATCATAAAGTATTTCATAGAGTGAAGACGTTGGTTACATAAAACAGCATAATGAAGACCGCATCGTTCAGTCATCGTCAGGACATTGGCAAGAGAGGACGTGGTAAAACATCAGCTGCATTATCCCTGCTCAGACGGATTCCAGTTGGTGCTGTTGTAAATCGAGCAATAGACGCTTTACCATACGAATTACATCTGCCCGGAGGTTATCAATATTGTGGACCCGGAACTAAGTTGGCAAAACGTTTAGCAAGAGGAGATCCTGGAATTAATAAATTAGATCAAGCTTGCAAAGAACACGATATAGCATATTCAAAGTATAAAGATTCAACAAATAGATCAATAGCAGATAAAATTCTAGCGGAAAAAGCTTGGCAAAGAGTAAAATCAAGTGACGCAAGTATTGCAGAAAAAGCATCGGCTTGGGCAGTAACTACAGCCATGAAGACGAAAGCAAAGTTAGGTGGTGGAAAACGTCGCAGAGGAAGACCTGCAAAGAGAGGCACTCCCAAAAGAGGTGGAAACATTAAAAAAGGACGTCGTAGAACTCATAAAGCAAGTGTAAAGAAGACTTCGGTTTGGCAAATGGTAAAAAACGGAGCAGGTTTATACCTAAGACCATACCGCGTGTACTAAATAAGAAGAATCAATTGATAATTCCAAATAAAGCCTTAACAAATCATCAGTTAAATGATTATGTAAAATGTTTGAAAATACCATTCTTTCGAGGAGTTTTTATGAAAGATGCATTACCAACTAAAATATGGAAAAATGAAACTGGAATAGTAAATTTGGATTCCACCTATGGTCCAGGCACTCATTGGGTATGCTATAAAAAGCTCGGACAAACCGTTTACTACTTTGACAGTTTTGGCAATCTACCACCGCCAAAAGAACTTCAACATTATTTTCGAAACTCCAAAAACATTTTTTACAATTACAAAAGAGAACAACCTAACAATACTGAAATATGTGGGCATTTATGTTTGGAGTTTCTAGCGAAAAGTGTCAGTCAGCTTTAAGATGTCATCGTATACAGTGTCATTGAGTGGAAATTCATCCACATTGAAAATTACGCTGTTCCCAGCATTGCGTCTATCCAAGGAACGATTATGGGAAGCGGCATTACTTGATTTGACTACCTACAACTCAATTCCCAATGTTACGGAAGGGAAGAACAATTTACTACATTATTATGAAACTGAGGATGCTGCAGGAAAATACTCAGAATTAAAAATAATTACATTTCATACTGGAGCTTATGAAATCGATGATATAAACCAATTATTACAGAAACAACTCGGAGAAGACAATATCACCGTTAAAGGAAACAATAATACTTTAAAAGCAGAAATAACTTCAAAATATTATATTGATGTCAGCTTGGAACAGTCGATTGGCAGTTTACTTGGATTTACAGATACAAAAAAGAAAATCTTAACTCCTGGAACTACTCATTCAGGTGATTCAACTGTAACAATATTGAAAGTAAATAGTATCGATGTCACGTGCAACATTATACACGGATCGTATAGAGATGGAGTTAATCAACATATTTTACATACATTTTATCCAACAGTGGCTCCCGGTTTTAAAATTGTTGAGAAGCCACAAAACTTGATATACCTACCGTTAAACACCAGTTTCATTTCAGACATCGTACTGAACATATTGGATCAAGACGGTCATAGTGTTGACTTTAGAGGAGAAACAATTACTATACGGATACACATCAGAGCAGCAACATAAAAGTCAACATGGGATTATCATTTAAACCGCAACGGAAGAGTCGGGAGCTCAGTAGCTCCTCGACATTGGAAGAGTTAACATCGGACAACATTCGTTTTCTACAGAAGATTGGATTGAAACTTAACAGCGATGGATATCCTGGATATATCTCAAGGACCAACGTTCGACGAAACACTATGGGAGAAGGAATATCACACGCACAACCCTTACACTTCATCAAAATTAAACAATAACGATGAAATAAGGATCCCCATTCAACAACAAGATATTTACACTTTACCGTGTGAAAGTTACTTGTACATCGAAGGACGGGTATTAAAATTGGATGGAAAAACTGCTTCAACAGTTCCTTTTATAAATAACCCGATGGCATATCTTTTTGATGAAATAAGATATGAAATATCAGGGGTGACGGTTGATTCAACAAAAAAGGTTGGTTTAACAACGACATTGAAAGGATTAACATCATTAACACCGCATGAGAAGAATTCAATAGTCACCGCCGGATGGGTTGCCCCCGGTAAAGACACTATAACACCAGCTTCCAACGGTCACTTTGATTTTCATGTACCTTTACGATTGCTTTTGGGATTCGCTGAAGATTACAAACGGGTAATAATAAATGTCAAACAAAAATTAGTATTACTCAGATCTTCAACTAATAAGGACTTGATACTTGCAGACCCTGCAACTACGGAAGATAAACTGGAATGGCAACTACAGTTGGATAAAGTTGTTTGGAGAGTACCTCATGTAAGATTGGCCGATGAACATAGAATCCTATTATTGAGAAAGTTGAAATCTGACCGTGATATTGTGATGCCATTCCGAAGTTGGGAATTTCATGAATACCCTACACTACCTCAGACAGAACGACAAACATGGACCGTCAAGACATCAACTTACTTGGAACGAGCAAGGTACATAATACTCGGTTTTCAATCTAAGCGAAAAGATGTTATCACTGCAAATGCTGGTCAATTTGATCACTGTAAAATAAAGAATTGTAAAGTTTTCCTAAACTCTCAATTCTTTCCCTATGACAATTTGAATGTCATGTTCAGCAAAAAACGTTTTTCCATTTTATACGATATGTATGCAAGATTTCAATCGTCATATTATGGAAAAACTAATACACCACTATTATCACCTGACCAGTATTATTCTAAAGCTCCAATAATTGTAATCGATTGTTCAAAACAAAATGAATCGGTAAAATCATCAAGTGTGGATCTAAAAATTGAAATGGAATTTGAAGAACCAGTAGCGGATGGAACTTCAGCATACTGTCTAATTCTACATGATAAAATAGTTACTTACACACCGCTGACCGGAATTGTGAAGAATGTACTTTAAGAAGAATTGTACAACGACTGCAAATTTTTGAGGTTAGAATTATCTGCTTCAATTTTTGAGGTTAGAATTTCATTTGTGAAAGACAAGTTGAAAACAAACAATTATGTAATTGTATAAATTTCAAGGATTTTACGAAAAATATAAAAGCGAGAAAATAATTAGTGGAAACTTCATTCTATCTTCAACCGTCGTATGGGAAACATCATTCGCAAGATGAATTCTACTAACGGAGAAGAAAATACACCTCTAATGGATGATAATAGTTCAGATATAGAAAAACAAGTTGAACGAGAAATGGACGAGTTCCTCAAGTTTAACAAACATAAGAAGAGAGAAGAAGAAAAAGAAGAAGGAGAAGATGAAAAAGAAGTAAAAAGAAAAAAGGTTGAAGTTAACATTACAACCAATATTTTAACAGAAGTATTTCTTCGGATTATCTACCCAATTTCTTCATGCATGACAAAAAGTATATCAGTTGGAATTTTAAAATCAATGGATTATTTACCAATTGTTATTTTAAATCATGGAAACAAAATGGTTACTTTCAGTGAAACTACTTGGGAATCTCTCATGAAACATTTACATCTTTTGGAGTGCTATTTAAGTAACAACACATTTGGAAGAAGAACAAGATTAAGTTTATTTTAATCAAATATTGAAGTTGATATAGTAAAACATCGTGGAGGACAAATTGTTCGCTTCAGAGATTTAACTACACACAATGTTAAATTATATTTCACTAAAGAAGAATTTTACACTTTAAGTTGTACTACCGGTCCCGTCACCAGATATTTGAAACAACTAATATTTTCAAGTGCAATAATTAATGACTATCTAATCGATACATTGGACAAACAACCTTTTGTTCCAATTTTATACAGTCCCGTGGCTACTTCAATCTTTAATAGAATACCTCAAGAAGTTGAAATGTGGAGACAATTAAACAACCATCACACCAATTTTAATATTGATGAAGTGGCACAAGAAGTGAAAGAAGAAGAACAATCCCGTTTGTTATAAACGTCGGCTAATTCAATTTTTTAAGTCAGTTGTTAATAAGACTTCATCATGAATAAACGGGTTTAGTTTTCTAATGCGCCACACATAATGGAAGTTAAAAGAGGAATAATTGAATTTCAAGCTTTCCGAGGAAATGATGGTAATTTTATTATTAAAGAATTAGTAATCTTGGACATGAACACATCAGTAGTTTATCATTATTTGTTCAAACCTCCAGTACCATTTAATAGACTAACAACTAAAGCGAAAGTTACAAACAAATGGTTGAACAAACATTTTCACAACTTAAGATGGGATGAAGGTTTTATTAATTATAACATGATGCCGCACATTATGAATCATTATTGCAAAGAGTTTAAAATTATCTACACAAGAGGATTGGAAAAAGCAAATTGGATACAATCATTTACAAGCAACGAAGTGATTAATGCAATAATTGATAAAAATTTCCAATGCTACTTCAACGAACTTTGTATTTCATCAAAAAGTTTGAAACATCGAAGGTCACAGTGTGCTTTAAAGAATGCCTACCGCTTGAATAATTTCCTTCAACAAAGTGGTGGGGGTAGTGTCGATTATAAAAGTGAGAGGGCTACCATGACGCAGCATGAGTATTACTCAAACCTCCGAAGAGACAACATCTCCGACGGACATTCTTATTAACAAGAAAATTAACAATAACATCAAGATGGCATCGCAGAACTTACTTCAAAATTTGGTCGATCAGTTCAACGCTCATTCTAAATCATCAATTCTACCTACGAAGAAATGTTCTGAACTAAAAGAAGAAAAACTTTACATCATTCATACGATCAAGAAAATGGAAACTTCAGTGGGTGATGCTATTAATTGCACATTGAGCGAGGCTCCATATACAGTTGGTGACGAACCTAAGTTTCAGATCTTCCTACCAACACGTTTTGTACAACTTCTTCAAAATGAAGATCTTCGTGTAGTTCAACCCGGCGTACTCTATTTGGTTTCGCATGGACCAAGTGGAAACAACTCAACTGAACTAACTATTCATGTAACACCTACTATTGATTAGTTTGTACATAACATTGTAACTATTTGTTTGTAATTGTTTTTCAATAAATATGATATAAAGAAAAAACAAAAAAATTAAAAGAAGCAACATATTGTGATGTCTTTGTACATTACAATATGTTGCTTTTTTAAAAATTCCACGGGATGACCTTGACCCACTTTTGTGTGATTATAAAAGCGGAAATCTACTTGTGAAATTCATCAGTCTACGACTACCTTTCGTACCGTACACATCTCGCTCACTCTATCGCTTAATATAAAAACTAAAAGATGTCTCTCAAAGTCAAGTGTGCATCTTATGATACCAACACCATTACAACTTTTGAACAACTCGAAGATTTAACCAACGAAATGCGAGTTTTACTTACCGGTGGTTATCACTTAACTGTTGATGTTAGTGCTACTAATACAAGGATGTTCACTAAAACAAAATATTGTGATGATGAAATATTTATTTCTACACAACCTACAACTTCTTCATCGCCTACTGGTCAACATAACATCAAGTTCCAAAAATATTACCAATGTTGAATAACTTTTGACAAACAAAACTACAACTAAAGAATCACGTGTTGAATGTGAGTTAATAAAAAGGATGTGATACTTGAATAAATAATCATTTGCTTCTCAGCTCTCACCACGACAAGACCTATTTAAGAAAATGTTGTACAGAATGATGATTCAACTTGATGGAAAAATCTATGGAAAAGATTACAACACTGTTGAACAAATGACTAAAGATATAGATGTATTAGCTAAAGAAGGATACCAAGCTAAATTAATTTTGAAATTTCCTGAAGTACATCCGCTATCAATAGAAGAACTAGTTGCTATGGCTAAAGCTGAGAAAGATAAAAAATCTGAAGAAAACAAAGAGAAACAAACTTCTTAAGTATCAACATTCCTTACATTAGTAAGGTATAATTTTTTAAAACTCCATTTGGATGACCTTGAAATTACCCCCACCACTTTTCACAGTACATATAACTTGCTATTCAACACTATACACTCTTATTCTTTCACTGGACTCCGCAGCGTCAACATGGAAGAGCAAAAATACAAGTACAAACCTCGTTACTGTTGTGAACAACAATGTACAGATTTAGGACCAATGATGGTGGATGGGTTAGCTTGTACTAAATGTGAATTCTTCGGATCTTGTTATTGCAAATGCAAAACAAAACAACTACCGCCACCGGAATTGCGAACTTTCAAATTTTACAAATCAAGATATTTTCATACATGTTGTCCTCAAAGATGTTTCAAATTTCACCCTCTAGATCTTGCTCATTGTCAACGCACCAAGTCTCATCAAGATGATTTTTGTACACATATGATAAAAAGATGTAAATACAGATCAGATTGGTATTCCGATCCTGTAGAACCATCAAATGTGTAATTTCAGTTTTACATTCTTTTTTAAAACTTCAATTGGATGACCTTGAGATTTCCCCCACTACCGGTTGTAATTTTTATATAATATTAAATTCAACTTTAAATCATTTCACTTCCAACATTCTAACTAACAACATGGAAGCAAAATTTATCAAGTTTGAACATATAATAACTGAGAGGGAGGAGATGGAAGAATTGTTTCAAAACTTACTTACTGTCATTGACGAATATCCTATAAGATGGTTCAGAATTGTAGTTCAATATTTAAATCCTGGTGAATTGTTTTCTTCATCGAGTGAAGAAGATGAAACAACTACTTCGGTTCAAATAATTGAATTAAAAGCCGAAGAAGAACTAAACGTTTTATTCAATCATAAGCTCAAGGTTCCCCATATAAAAGCCCCCTCCCTAGACAGCCCCCCTCCCTAGACGCCTGCTCAAGGTCACCATTATATAAGCCCCCTCCCTATGCGCCGATCCTCATTCCATCACCGACTCTCCAACAATGAACAACTCTCCATTGGCCCGAATGAATTCTAGTTTTGAAATAAACTCTAAAGAAGAGTTACAAGACATTTTTAATATTTTACAAGAACTTGTAGATAATTTTACAACCATCAAAATGAATTTGGAAATAACATACGATTGTCCTATTTGTGATAAGGTTGAAAGTTTAGACGAAGACAGTTTACTAAATCTAACTCCTGCACCATCTGACACTACTGATGGTAATAATGAAGAGCAACGTCTTTCCCCCACCACTTCTTTATAATTCATCCTTCCCCCCACCACTTCTTTATTTAACTAACATTTCTCCCTTTTACTTCTCATTCCGTCTTCGACTTCTGAACTATCAACATCACTTGTTTTAAAATTTCAAACACTAACACAATCATGATGGATATGATGGATGAAGTTCCCTTCGTAACTAGAATGGAAGAGGATAAATTGAAATTAGAAATTAAACGATTGGAAATGGAACAGGAAAACCAACTCGAAATGTTACATTTGTTCAAGCTTTTCAAATACATCATCTGGGGACTCTGCATTTACCTTCTCATCGTCGTCGGTGTTTGCATTTACAACTCTGTAATTCATCACAAAAGTTCAACTTGTTTAAACTCTGCTGTTGCACATTAATTGTATGTTCACTAATAAAATTCAAAAGTTACTTCAACCTATCCTACTATCACCAACTAGTTCAACTTAGAACTATTTCTGGTGGTAGTTGGGTAGGCTTTTTTAAAACTTACTCTGGATGACCTTGACATACTTTCCAGATCCCATTTATAAATTTGAATTTCAGTTTTAAACTAACTTTTAATTTTGTTCAACTATTAAGAGTTTTGTTAACACCGTCAAATTTCAGTTTTCAACTAACTTTTAATTTATGTGCACTTTTAGTTCAACCCTAGTTACTTTATTCGCAAATTCAGTTCAACCGACCACCAACGCTATCGCCATCTCCACCCCAATATTTCAACATCTCTGCCCCCAACACTTGCCCGAACATCTGCCCGTAGGGGCAGCTGCCCGGACATCTGTTCGGTTTTAAAAATATAAAAGAAAGGTAAAGGAGTGGGGGTGGCGCATGCTCACCAATGCAAAACTAAGCTTTGAGGTTAGAATTATCCATGGCGGCCGCCATGTCTGGTTCAGTTTTACCACATAGAGTCGGCGACCGGTTATTGATCTAAAGGAGTGGTGGAAGGGGTGGTGGGGGAAGGTTGCCATTTTATAAGCCCTCTCCCTAGGCGGCGCTTCTCATTCGATCGCCAACTTTCAAACGATAAACACCTCTCCCATGGTACGAATCGATTATCCCGCTATCACCAACTACTTCAACTTAAAACTATTTCTGGTGATAGTTGGATAGAATTTTTAAAAACTTACTCTGGATGACCTTGACATATTTTCCACATCCCAGTTATAAGTTTGAATTTCAATTTTCAACTAACTCTTAATTTTTCTTCAACTGTTAGAGTTTCGTTAACACCGACGAATTTCAATTTTGAACTAACTTTTAATTTTATGCGCAAATTCACTTCACCCTAACGCCAACACTATCGCCATCTCCTCCCCAACCTATATGGCATAACATATAACTACAGCATCTCATGTATACCCTCTAAAGGCCATTTCACACCGCCTACCGCTACCGGCTACCGCTACCGGCGCGGTAGCGGACGTTTCCGTGAGCCATTTCACACCAAAACTACCGCGTCTGCGCGGGAGGCGGGAGTTTCTGGTGGCGCGAGACGGTTGCAGTCGACAGGCTGGCGTTCTGCGCATGCGCGAGCCAAAACTACCGCGCCGGTAGCGGTACAAAATCGCTCGAGGAGCGGTACTGGCGGTACTACCGGCACTACCGCGGGCGTGCGGTAGTCCGGTATGAACTGTCCCATATGATAACACGGTGAGCGATCTTTAAAAAGTACCGCCAGCGGTAGCGGTAGCCGGTAGCGGTAGTCGGTGTGAAATGGCCTTAACCCCCACCGGAAGCTATGTGACATGGCAGCTGGCGCCAGCTGCCACGTCACATGGCTCGGGGGGCACGTGGCCGATTTTAAAAGTGGCCAAATCCCACTACTCAAGTGCGACGTAATCTGTACATTTAGGAATACTTCAGCAATAAGGATCTAGGATTCTAGATCTCTTGGAAAGAAATTATAGTTGAGCTATAGGGTTGTATGTAGACCTAAGTCAACTACAAAATTCAGCATTGAGCAATTGTTTGCATGTATATAAATAGGGTTTATTAAAGATAACAATTAGTAAAATCAGTATGTATTATAATTAATAAGCCAAAAGACCCATATAAATAGTACATAAATTTTTTTTTCCTTTTTACATTTTTCATCCTTAATACAAATTTCAGTTTCAAATAACAATTTCTTTGGCTTTTAGTTGACAGTGAAAAGCAGATATAACGTATTCAATGTTTTTTTTTTATTACAGCCTAATACTAGTTGAAAGAGATAAATCACGTAGTATTAAAGTTATTTCCGTGACATTACTACAAGTATTAAATTTGAGTATTTTCCTATAACACTGTATATTAAAAATTATCTTTGACTGCACTGTACAGTAGATTACCTCCGAATTAGGGTAAATGACTTTTATAACAAATAACTAACCCATAAAATGCCGCTTCGGCAAGGCTATCGTGCAACTGATAACTATTATCACAGAAGAGGAGTTCGATAAACGTTCAAGAGGAGGGGTTTGGCGGTCACTGATATCAGAGTTCTGCTTTGTGTTTCTTTAGCTTATAGCTTCATTTTTGTGGCATCATTATTTATTTTCAAGGTAAGTTTATCTAGAAACTTTGTTTTATGCAATGAAATAATTAAATTTTCTTTGGGGTAATCCTGGTGAGACTACCACTCTACTTTTATTGTAAATGGTTTTGGACCCAGATTACCTGCCTGAGAATCATTCTGCTACACTTCATTGACTTGTCACATGATGAAACCAATTTAAACCGCAAAACATATTCTTTTTGTTAAATTTTAATTCTAAAAGTGAATAAATAGGCCCTAAAACAAATTTTCAACCTTTTTGTTTGCTCACTTGTGCAGAATCTTTAGCTTCTAAATTTTAATTTAAAAGCAAGGTTTTTAGACTCTTTTTAAGATAGCATAAAATAGTATTTCATTCCTGTATGACTTGTAACAGTTAATAGAAATTTGAAATTATTTTATGACACACTTATCAAAAGAAGCCAACAAAAAATATTCTTTAGGCTATTTACAAACAATAAGTTTTGGTGATCGAAACATAATTGATATACCAGAAAATAATGCAGAGTTCTTTTCTATGTGTCGACCACTTAGGTGGTATTTGGAACTCTTCTTTTAGTTGATAAAGTAGTTTTATCCAACAATGGACTTTAAATGAAGCGTCCAAATGGATGTTCTCTTAAGACAAGCCCGTCAAAAATAATTTCCGGTCGTGTTGAATGATCCTTAAGAGTCATTTTCACCTTTAGGCTAGTAGAGTAGTCGGCTATGTTAACCATGTTATACCATGGAATAAAATACCATGTCTGAAGCGATTTTATTCGGGTCATTATCCTAAATAACAATGTCTCATGCAAAATCCCAATGTCTCAACCTGAAGAATACTACAAAAATACTTTTTCTATTGTTAATAGAACGAAACCCCGATAAGTGAAGAAATAAATCAGCCCTCATCATGTTCTGGTAGGCCTACTGATGTAATGCAAACAGATGTTCAAGAAATATCTTTTATAAAAGAAGATATACAAGGAGCATTGCAGGGAATTTCAAAAGATACAACCCCTGGCCCCGATAGAATATTAATAACAATGTTGCTGAAATTTAATTCAATTAAGATTTTAAGTCTTATAGGAAATCTGATGCTAAAAACAAACCAAAACCTTTCAAATGTGGAAGAACCATATTGACCCATAAAGGCGAAAATACCAATGAATGCAAAAATCGGAGGCCAATAACAATTTATTCAGTAATTAGAAGAGTCATTGAGCAGGCGATTGTTTTTTAATGAACTAAATAAATAAATAAATAAATAAATCTTTATTTTTCTGAAAAATATACAGTACAGTACAACAAAAACATACAAACAAAATACTCATTTGAAAACTAAACCAGGCTGACCTCAAGAAATAAAAAAAACAATAGTTCAGAAAAAATAGGGCCCCTAAGACACTTAGTCCGTTTAGGGGTTCCTTTACAACAATAATTCATTATTAATAAGAGTTCAAAAATTACTCATAGACTTAATAAAAATTCTGTGAGTAATACAAACACCAAAAAAGAAAATAAAATCCTGTGCTCATGATTAAATAACAAAAATATACAAATTAGAATAACCATACCATAAACACACAATAAATACCTTATTATAAAAATATGTACTACAAAAAGAGTAAAATAAAAAATTACATCAATTAAACACAATAAGTAACAATAAAGAGTGCCAACAAACAGTGAAAAAAAAACTATAGACTATTAATTAATAATTTTAATTTTAAAAACATACCGTACAATACAAATATAAAAACATTAATAAGTAATTACTTGTAAAACATACTCTATACTGTTAAAATGCCTAACTAACAATATGTAATATATCCTCAATATTTCCTTGCAACCTTAGCCATACCCTAACTTTTTTTACAAATTGTTTATGGTTTACTAATACTTTAATATTATTGGGTAACTTATTAAAAACTCTTGGGGCAATAAAATAGTATGTTTGAGTAAAAAACGTTGAGTTTGGTTTGGGCACAAAACATGATCGCATATTTCTTAATGTCATTTTTAACTCATAATTTCTTTCATTACCTCCCAGTTTTGTATTAAAATGAAATAGTTTCAAAACTTTGTACAAGAAGAGTGTTCTAACTGGAAATATATCTAGGTATTGAAAACATGGTAAAGAAGGATCGTACCTACTTCTTCTACAAATAATCCTCACAAATAACTTTTGCAGAATTACAATTGACTTTAGATTAGTTAGATAAGTGCCTCCCCAAAATATTATACAATATTCAAGTCTACTGTTTACTAGAGCAAAATATAAAATTTTTAAAATACTAAGAGGGCATATATTTTGAAGAAAGTAAAAAAGACGGATACCACTCATGAGCTTGTTTTTAAGTTTAAGAATGTGTAACTTCCAATTAAGTTCACTGTCTAGTATGAATCCGAGATATTTTGTGCTGCTGCTTGAGCTGATTACTGGGCAGTTGTTGCATGAGACATCTTGGACAACTCCATACATTAACTTAATTTCCCATCATAGAGGGTTTGTAAATATGCCTGGCACATATATAAATTCTAGACTTCTGAATAATTGTCTAAACCACGCAAAGAAAAATAAAAATGATTGCTGTGTGGCGTTTCTAGATGTAAGCAACGCTTTTGATAACATTGGCCATAAACATATTCGTTGTAGCTTATCACAAAGTAAGATGTTAAATGAGCTGCAAGACTTAATAATGTCATTGATCGAAAATAATATGATCCAAAATCTAACTTAACAAAATCAAAACAAATATCTGTTAATCGTGGAGTACCCCAAGAGTCACCTATATCGCTATTGATTTTTAACTTGTCAATAAATAGTGTTTTAAAAGAGCTTATTGATAAAGACGTTTCTGACAATTATGTTTATAATCTTGTGCCCGGCTTAGACAAATTAACAACTAGACAAATGTCTAGCATTCGCTGATGACATTGTATTAATTGGCAATAGTTTAAATTCAGTATCGTCTTTGGTATGCATAGCAGAGGACTCTAAAAGAATCGGTTTATCATTAAATCTAGAAAATACAAAAAACATACATATCAAAAAAGGGCATCTGTGTGAAACCTCATCCATAGAGTTTCAAAACTATAAAATTAAAATAATTAAATACCTTGGAATTTATAACAATGATGAAATCAAATTAGATAAAAATCGCATGATAAAAGAACTATAAGGAACAACCTGGAGAAGCTATTATCAAACATTCCTTTAAAGCTTGATCAAAAATGGCCATTATAAATCAATACATTTGGCCATCAATTATATATACTCTGCAATGCGTACCATTGGGTCAACTCCCAACTTAGTTTTAAAAAGATATTGACTTAATCATTAGAAGCATAATAAAACATATAATTAATTGGTCTCCCAACCGACTGGCCAAAAAGCATGATTTACGGTTCTCAATAATTGCGAGGTCAAGAAGTTGTCAGAGCTAGTTGAGAGGCATATCTGCAACACTGCAATATAAGTACTAAGCCACTCGCCATAGAAGATGACCATCTACTACATTCTAACAATTTTGATGAAGAAAAACTACTTTGCTTAAAAAGTTTAAATATAAATATTGAAGAACTCACAGACAATCAAAACATGCATCCAACAAAAGCACCCTTTCTTTTGCAAAAAAAAAGAATTATGAAAATAAAATAAAATATAAACCTTGCATCAAATACCTATTGGAGAAGAATAATCATAGATTAAGCATACTCCCCAAGCATACTTGGGGAGTATGCTTAATCTATGGTATAATTAAAAAAACTGGATTGTGATTGGCATTTTAATTGGCAGCCGTGGAACCACTCCAAAATTTCTTGTTGATTTTTGTAGAAAATACAAAATACCATACAAAATTATCGATTTAATTTGTATAAGTGTTATAAGAGAGTCTATCAAAATTTTAAATCATCACTTATTCCAGCCAAATATGCAACTCTTATCTTAATGTAAGTACAGTAATTGAAACTTTTCTTATTGTATCACAATCAAAATTGTTTGTATTCTGGATCAACTTTGTTTAACTAGAAATATAGTCAGATTTGTAACTTTTAATAAAGTTAATTTCTCTCTTCTACAGTAAATAGATTCGATACATTATTTAATTTATCGACGACTTATCGTGTTTCGTAGTTTCAATAACTTGAAACCACCAAGTTTACTATATCTACCTTCGTAAGTAGATTATTCCCTAAATGGAAATCCGCTAAACCTAAATGTTTTATTAGTGAAATACCAGTGTCACTATTGATTTTTCCACTAAGAAGATATTAAAGGGATTTAAATTTACTAAGTGTAGAGTAAATATGATTTGAAAAACTTAGACCTGCTATGCGGTAGTTTTCAAAATGGTAGGCTACCATTTGACTCCTATGCCATGAACACTTACATCCATAACGTTCTACTAATGTTCATTAATCCATTCGGGTACAATGTTGATTTTATAATCAACTAAAACATTTAATAGTTTCTTCTTTTAGTGCAGAATGAGTGAAACCTTAATCATATACCGTTTAGTTTAAGATAATTTTCTATTGATATGACATTAATTGCAGAAAACGGAACAATAAACTTTAATAGTTTGTTCTATAAAACAACTCATGTTTATATCGGTTTCACAGATCCAATTAAATTTATAAATAAATAAATAAAATGATGGTTTCTATTTAATGGAAATTGAGTTAGGTTGTGAATATTTTACGTAAGTTAATAGTAAAAATTATAGTGTTATAATGCATAATCTTTAACTAACTTATTTCCTAGTTTTACTGGTATGTGCCAGTTTTCTGTTGACAATTTTAAAAACGTCAGATTGTTGTTTGTCACTTGTGAAAACTTAAACAAAAGTCTATTCCACCATTTGAGTTGGCAAACACATGTTTCCGATTGTTCTCCTCCAAATTTTGCAAAAATCTTTTGTCAAAAAGTTTTCATCAATGCAGTAACAGTCAGTTATCCAATTGTTGTTCACTAAACGACTAAACATACTTATGCAATAGAAATTTGTAATATAATGTAGAAAATTTTCTCTTAAATATTATTGCATAATATATTTAAGATCTTTTTTTCAAGAAACTAATTTATAGTCCACAAACATTTATACAAAAACCCCATAAAAATATTAAGTATATGTAAAACATTTCAAAATAAATTTGACAACCGGTTTAAATATATGTGTTTTTATACAGACTGTATGATTTTTTTTAATACGTCGAAATTAAAAATCAAACGAGTATACAAATAGGGACTTATGGCAATGTCGATGAAAAGGTATCAGTTCAACATGATCAAGCTACAAAATATCCTAATCATAATTTTTAATAATATCATATAATAAAATTATCTATAGATCACTCACTGGTCTACATTCTGCCTAAATTTTAATTCATCTTAACCAAATAAGTAAAAAATATTGTATAACGGAAATAGCTGTTCTTCCTGTTTGTTTTTGTCTTTACTTTTGTAACAGCTGTCTCATGATTTAATCAATCCCCCTTCATTGATAGGATTAACATTGAAACTTTAATAATCTGTAGGGCGAAACCCTGTGACTCACTGTGAATTAAAATGGGGTTCTGCTCACCTACAGAACCCCACCTTTCCATCATAATGTTTATTTGTCTCTTACGATGCATGCAGGTTGAATAAATGAGGACATGGAATCTGCTAGATATTAATGGATTGTATAAATATCATGTAATCTTCAATTTAGAGTGACATTTCCTATATAATACGTGAATTTTACAGGTTTATTTTAGTTCATTTTGCCATCCCCTTACGCTTTAGGAGAAAAACCAAAGCTCGGGTTTTATGTATTTTAAACAATAGTGCATTTTAAATATGCATAACTAAGCTGAGGTGTTATTTCCGAGTCAAACTGTAAAAGTAAATTTAGACTTCCAGTCTATTTTGGCTATACATGACGTCACCAGCCTGTCTAGCGAAGCCCAAACTGTTCCATACAAGCTCAGGTGTTCTAATAAATGTTTGATCCACTTCAAAAAATACCAATTGTAGAAGGTAACTACAGATTTTTACAGCCTTTAATTGCAAGCACACTAACAAGGTCCGTTTTTCTTGTCATACTCTAAACGCAAATTGATGGAAAAGCGATAACACAACAAGCCTTGAATACAACTAAACTTCTCACGCGCAAACATTAATTTGCAAACGGCAGTTTTGCCCATTATTCACCCAAGTGGTGACAACTTAGGAGACAATGTTTTTACTCTGGCCTACAATGGACGTGTGAACCAGTGACCAGCTGACTGGCTGGCTGGCAGGCCGCCAGTGTTGCTATATAGCCGCGCTGGCCGCGAGCCCGCCGTCAGTAGTCATGCAGTCGTGGCTGTGTGGTTTGTTGGTAGTGAGCGCCGTCGCGATGGCCGCTGGTGCCGCCGCTGAGGAGGCCCTACCCTGGTGGAAGACCGCCGTCCTCTACCAGATCTACCCGAGGTCCTTCAAGGACAGCAATGGCGACGGGGTCGGTGACATTAAAGGTACTAAAATGGCTACTTTTGGGAATATAAACTTCTATGAGAGAAAATTTTTGTAGAGCGTACAAGTTTGATGTGCAAAAAGCTAAAGTGGCTACCCATTGTTTTTAGATACAGAGATGTAAAGTCTAAACCTAATAAGCTAATGAGTGGATTTGCTACCTTTGGCATATAATTGTTATGTTTTGGGATTTAATTTTTTGTATAGTAGCTTTTGCTATGAAATTGTTTGACGTTCCATAAAAAGAATTTATTTATATCTAAAAACAATAATCAATATAAACATATAATGAATTATTTATAAATAAGGTGAGGGAGTGAGAATATTTTTTAATCTGTTGATGGAGATTCTTTGTTTATAGGTTCATTCTAAAAGTAAACATTGTTAACAGGTTTTTTGACAAATTAAATGAATTTTTCTCATAACTCACATCCAAGGTCAAATACAGATGGCAATACAGTATTATTGTTTTAAGCAACAAACGTCAAAGTTTGTCACCGTTTAAGCAAATAAACATAGCATCGATTGATAACTCCTACTAAAAATGTGTAATATTTAAACGTATTATTCCGGTTTTATTTTACTTTTCTAAGGATACGTTTCATTAAACTAACAGCTGAACAGCGTTCTATGTCAGCTACATAAATTTTCAATCGATGTGATAACTTAAATCCTCTACAACAAATACAATTATTACAGGGAAATAAACCATCAATCAAATTAAAGTTTTGTTTTTTTTTTTAATCTGTATAATATAAAGAATTTAGAAATCTATACACATAAAAGCAGAACATAATAACACGTAAAAGTACAAATGTTTTTGTGTATATTATTATTCTTGAATTTATGATCAAAATTTAGGAAAAAGGTCACCGTTCATTAAATGTTGAAAGTAACCAAATATGTAGATCCCGGAAGTATGAAACCATATTTTGAAGAATCTCTAGAACTGACCATGTTTATTAATAGTTCGCCTGATAAGAAGTCAGACTTTGTGTCAATGCTGTTACCGTATAACAAGACTGAGGTTGAGGTTAGAAAAATATTGATCATCTCATTAAAAATTTCCTACCAAATTATCCGATATAACGTGAACTAGTTCACGTGTTTGGACCGTAGTAATAGACAGGTAATATTGATGTGATATGTAAAAAACTGCATTCAGTGCATTGAATGAGAATGCCAAAAAAAAAACAATTCAATATGGGGGTTAAGTTACACAGTATATATATATATATATATACAACAAGTAAAATATCTTTTGGTTTGATGTTTTACGAGTTAGAAAAAAGTAAAACTCCTAGACAGGTGAACTTTAATCTGCATACTGTTCAACAATTGAGACTTTGTAAACGATAAACGAACTATGGGAAACAAACTAGGGACAGGGAATGAGGCCGCCATCGAGACGGAGGCGAGTTATACATTTTATAATTTAAAACAAGTATAATAAATAAAACTCAAATTCTTTGTTGCTTTAGAGCTACAATTTTCTTGGAATGCTTGTTGATAACTTTTATTATAGTCACATCACTAGTAATTCAATAAAACAAGAATATCAAGAAAAAATCAAACTCTTGAGGGATTAGAAGAGGAAGGATATCATAACACAGCTTTTCTGTACTCCTGCCAGTTACTAAAAATCGTTATCTGTTAATGTGTAAATATTTTCTAGCAGATTCATTTGGATATTTCGTATTGTTAAGATTACGGTACAAACAATATTTATTAATTCTAACTCACTTCCTTTTGCTCATACCAATCTTACAATTCAATATTCGCAGGAATCATCGAGAAGGCGGAGTACCTTAAGGAGGTCGGAGCCACGGCGGTCTGGATCTCCCCCATGTTCAAGTCGCCCATGGCGGACTTCGGCTACGACATCGCCGACTACCGCAGCGTCGACCCCATATTCGGTGACATGGAGGACTTCAGGGAACTCGTAAAAAAGTTCAAGTCACTCGGTAGGTGAAGGACTTAAAGCATAAGATAAGCCTTGCGATGTTGATAACAGTTCACTACAAAAAGCCAGTCGCCTCCTCTATCCTTGGTTGGCCAAAAAACCTGAGAATTCGAATTTTCTTTTAAAATGTTTAAGTTCTAAAATTTTATATTTATGTGCATTATAACTGGTCCACATTACAAAAGTGGAATGTCTGATGGTATCAAAATAAACCTAAGGAACTCTTAAAATTATTTCCTTTTCCAGAAAAAATTATCCAATGTAATAAAAATCATCAAGTAAACGAAAGATTAATATTCAAATTGCAAACATATTATTAAAGCTGAATATCACAGAATTATAACATTAATCCTTATTTTCTGCCTAATCTAATACAATCTTAGAAAACAATTAAGTATATGCGCTCGTCTTTAAGGGGATCCGCCTCCTCCAAAGTCAATTTTGTGAATTTTTGGTGATTTTTTGTTTTTGGTTCCAATAAATTGTACATATTCTCAGTAGTGTGTCTGCAAAATATCAAGCCATTCCGAGCATTATTTCTAACATTTTTTTATGTTTTTATAGAACCGCGCGCTTCGCGAATATATATATAATAATATATATAATATATATAAATTTTTAATATATTTAAAAAATATTTAATAAAATAAAATTTTATTTTATAAAAGTATATTTTATAAAAAAAAGTAAGTGTATTTTATAAAAAGTGAATAAATAGGTAAAATAAGTGTATTTTGTAGATAAAAACTTTAAACGCAAATTTCCGCAAACTAATTTTTCCATGTTTTACTACATACAAGTTTGAATAACTTTTGAACCAGACTAGATAGAGTCTTGAAATTTTTACCACTTTATCTTGATAATATTTATAAACTTTTCACGCATGAAAACCCCCCTACAAGCAAAAATAATTTTTTTATTAATTTTAGAATTTTTTTTGAAACTTTTAAAAAAACAATTTTTTTCTAACGGTTGGGTAATTTTTGTATATGAGCTAGAATAGTTTCCATGCGTCAAAAGTTGCTTTATTTCATGCAGAATAATACAAAACAAAAATTATTTGTATTAGTTGAAAAATAAAAAAGTTATTCAAAATTTAATATATCGCGAAAATCACGCGAAAAAACAGAAAAATTGCCTTTTTTGGCAAAAAAAAAATTAAATTTTTTTTTTTTTTCTATAAATTATCTAGTTTATTGTGTAGAAAGGTAAAAAAATATATATGATTGTAATATTATCAAAAAAGTTAAAAAAAGGGCTGTAGGAGGCGGATCCCCTTAACACTCACTGTCTTCGTTCTCTAAATGTAGTTGATGTTTAAATAAATAGATAAATAAATATTTTCTTAGTTTGTTTCGGATTTGGGACTTTAAAATTGTGAACTACTCGTTAGGTATCAGGTGCCAAGTTTCACCCGAAGCTCTTTGCCATTTTAGACATCAAGCTGCTGCTCGATCTGGTGCCCAACCACTCCAGCGACGAGCACGAGTGGTTCCAGAAGTCCGTGCAGAGGATCGAGCCGTACACAGACTACTACGTGTGGGAGGACGGCAAAGTCGACCCCAAGACCAACAAGAGGATCCCGCCCAACAACTGGGTAGGAACACTCTTGGATAGTACCGTTTCCACACCTGTATTTACATAATGGCAAGGCAGTTTTTTTGGTTTACAGTGGAGGTGGGTCAAACATCTACGGTTTTCAGGTACAGTATATTAGCTCTGTTGAAATTTATGTTATAATATTTTCATCATACCGTTGCGCTTAACATTGTTTTTGGAACAGTCAGCTGTGATCGAAACTAGTCAGTTTCCGATAGGTCGAGTAAACAGTCTGTAAAATGGTAGTTATCGGGACTAGGCCGTAAAATAGTAGGTTTCGGGACATTTGTAGTAATAATTTCTGTCCAATTTGTACAGAACAGCTGAAAAAGTTCAAATACAAGATAAACCAATAACAAATAAAAAATAAACAAATAAAAATGTAAGAGGGGTATATAGGTCAAAATTTATTAACTTTCATCCAAACAGTATAATTATTAAAGGTGGTATGGTGAAAAGTAACGTTCGTAACTCGTCCGAAAATGGTAGACCGGTGCTCGATTGATTTAGGCCTCGCCTCGTACTTGAAACTCAATCTTGAACCGGTAACGACCACTTTCCGGACTAGTGACGAAAGATATTATTTCCAACAAAGAGAAAAAGAGAATCATCTAAGTAATTTTACCAAAATAATGTACTATTAGCATACGTCCCTTGTAATCAATTAAATCCTCCTATTTTTATGCAATTAGAAATTTGAAAAGAGTGTAGAATACTGATATAAAAATCCAGTGTTTATGAATATGCAAATAATAGTGTAAATTTGAAGTTATATTCTAAATCGCCAATACAACCCACAATATAGAACAAATGTACAGTACTTTGAAACATTTGATAGGTTACAGTAAAATTTTTTAACCACATCGTGAAGGAAAACAAATGTTTTTTCTAAACTGTATTGTTATGAACATACTAATAATGTTAATAGGCCTACTGCAATAATTACTATTTTTCCTCAAATATCGTCAAGTAAACAACAGGTGTTTTCTATTTTGTTGCCATTTTTCTTATCATATTCCATTGTTCTGCTAAACAATGTAAAACAATGCAAATACTTCCTATATGAGCTGGTAACATGGTTTCTATAGACTTTAAAGTACCGTGTTCAAAAAGGCCCGGGACGGTTTAATATATTTTTTAACGATCAAGATAGATGATTGAAACATGGAACATAGTTAAGGCATAAAATTAGGCATGAAGTTTGATGTAAATAATACCTATTCATGCTTATACAGTATTTAAGTTACTCCTTATTACTCCTTGATTTCCGTTCCTTAGAGAGATTGGAAATCAGTAAACGTTTTAAAAATAACTTTTTATATCATGGAAAAATATTCCAGCTTGCGTTGTTATACCTTTATCAAAAACAAAATTATAAAGCCGTGCCGGAATTTTGCCAAGACAAGACAAACAAAATGTTGTCATAAAAGACGTTAAGAAATATTCTCCACATGGAAAAGTGGATTACGTTGTTTTACGATTGACCCTCCGTGTAGGTGAGCGTATTCAGCGGCCCTGCTTGGGAGTGGAACGATAAGAGACAGCAGTACTACCTCCACCACTTCGACAAGAAACAACCTGACCTCAACTACACCAATCCCGCTGTGCTAAAAGAAATGGATGTAAGTACGAAAAGTATCATTAGTTTTCCATTACTGTTAAATATACATTTTTTGTTCACGATAGGAAGGTTATTTGTCTACCAAAAGAAGCTATGCCTTAAATAATAAATTTAGATCACATTTCAAAAGGATTAACAATAGTAAAAAAATTGACAATAGGAAAAAACTTTCCGTCCGAGTGATGAACAATGTTTTTCATCATAGTAAAAAATATAATAGTAATAACAAATTAAAAAATAAATGAATTATAATTTCATTATATGTTTACGTTTGGTAGTTAACTTCCAAACGTAAACAGAGTCTGCAGCCCCAGCCGCCTTGGATTTTTATTGCGTTAATACCAATGTTAAATATCACACATCAAGGAAAAAGATTCATATTTCTGTCATT
Organism: Neoaliturus tenellus; assembly: GCA_030545055.2. Classification (NCBI taxonomy): domain Eukaryota; kingdom Metazoa; phylum Arthropoda; class Insecta; order Hemiptera; family Cicadellidae; genus Neoaliturus; species Neoaliturus tenellus. The sequence continues at coordinate 191,714,544 of CM061532.1, forward strand.
TTAAATAAAATTTTGATACCTAGGGCCCTGTGAAATAAAAATCAGGATTATAGATTAATTAATGAGATTTGACTACTGGAACAACACGTCCATTTCCGAATATAATATATTGAGAATTCTTCGTCGCTTATGATTTAAACAATCAACAAAATGAAACTTTTGATTTCACAGGGCCTTAGGTATAAAATTTTCCTTGAAAGTGACATAAAAATAAGTCTTTTTTGGTTAGTACTAAAGACGTGAAATTAAACATTATCCTTATGGGAATAAAAATCCAAGGCTGCCGGTACTGTAGACTCTTGATTTAAACATTCATTAAAACACATATGTAAGTAGAATGCATGAAAGTTAGTATCCTACAATGTATCTAGAACAAACCAAGTTAGTTGACACCAACAGCTGATTGAAGCGGTCCTGAACCTTTTAATTCATGTTGTCCATCTCGACACATGAGTAGTTTGCTTTGAATATTTTAACTGCTGCACCCTTGACGTCATCGATTTTGTTATTGTTTTTGTTGATGTCACCTATCTCCTTCTCATTCTAGATTTCTTGGTATCCTACTAAAAAGTCTGTTGTTTGCTAATTATATTATTATTAAAATTTTGATACACAGAATTTTGAAATCCATAACGTTATAAAGAGCATTGTTTGTAAATAACAGAAAAGTAATGACTGCATATTACTTTGTAAATTGTTACCATAAAACCTCGAAATAACAATTTAATAGTTAATATTTTTTACGATTACAACCTAATTCCTCATTATGATAAAAAACTGTGTTCACCGGCTCAAATTTGGTGCATATAATTTTCATTCAGATAAAAATGGGAGGGTTTTTAATAATAATAAAAAAAACTTGGGCTATTTGTTTCGCTTTATTATTTTTATATATTTTGAATTCATATTAGATAACACCTTTAATGGCTATTGGTTTGATAAAACTGCACCACTGCACCATATGGTTTGCTGCAGGTTTTTACAGCGGTCATATGGTTGATCCTGTACAGACTAAGTTATCATGGACGAGCTAGAAACACAAATATGACGTCACAGCTTTACCCGGTCGTCCTTGCAGTCGAACATAATCATGGCAATCATCGAACTGTAGAAGCCTGTGATCTTGCAGCCCCACATTGTTATTTTACAGGACGTGATCAAATTCTGGCTCGATTTCGGTTTGGATGGTTTCCGCGTGGACGCGGTGCCTTTCCTGTTCGAGGACGACCTCAAGAGGGATGAGAAACCCCCGGAAGGCAAGACTGAGTTCGTGTACGCAGATATGAAACACGAACACACACAGAATCAGCCGAAGACCTACGAGGTCCTGGAGCACTGGGCGGACCTCGTCCAGGAGTACACCGATAAGGATGGCAAGCCAAGGTAAACTGACACCATGATTGAACGAATGAATGAAAATAGGCTACTTTTATATTGAGGCGATGATTATATTGAGATTCATGGTTCTTTCTTACAGTTTAACTCTTAAGTAAACAAATAGACATATATCATAAAATTTAACACATACAAGAATGTATGTTTAACATTTGTAAGAAAGAAAACTAAATAAAATATTAAGGCAAATAAATTAAATAAACCAACTTTATCACAAAAAACAACAACAAAAATGACAACACAGTCATAATGTTTATCTTCATTTATGACATTCAAACTCCCATTTACATACTGCTACACCTAAGATTATAGAATGCCATCCCATGATGTTGAAATAATATTACTCTATTGTCACATTCAGCAGGGGATGGGATTTAATAGATTTAAATGAGAACGACAAAGAACTCCTGAGACGGCAAGCTGTGACGACTAAAGATCGGGTAAAATGGGTTCTCTTGTGGTGAGGAATGCGATGAGCCTGAGGTTGTGTTTCTTGCATATCTTTGGTTCAAAAATTAAATTTTGTTTGCAAGATAATTTTGAATCCCAAAGTGGTATGTTTTTAGAGTGAGTTATGGTGATCACTCTCTCACTACCATGTCTGATAATTTTAAAAGAGAATAGAGAATTTAGAAACGAGAGACGTGGAGAGAAAATACTTTAGAGAGAATTTTGAAACGAGAGCAATGAGAGAATACTTTGAAGGATTGTATAAAAATCGAAGGCAATAATTATTAATTCATTGCAATTTTGTAGCGAAAGCCACAGTCATATCACTAGTTACAGTAATAATGACTGGGTCGGTGGAGTCGTCCTGTAATCTAGCTACTTGGAGGTCACGAATTGTGGATAGTTACAAGCGATAGCTTGTGGACACGATATTCCCTGGTGGGGATTTACGTCCGCAATAGTGAATACTAGTTCATCCGTAAAGACCATCCTCATAATTAGACCAATTCGTATGCATGAGGTTGAAATTGTGGTCGGATCCCACTTTAATTTGTAGCTCCCTAGACACCATTGGTCGTTTGGCTATTAATTAACAAGACTACAAGATCGCGTCACAATCATCCTACACTCATCTGTCATTCTTATTCAGGTTAAAATACCCACTATGTGAGGTCCCTGTCTCAAATAGTGATTTAGTGATTTAATAATTGAAGTATGGGAATGTAAGAAATGTTATTAGTATTAGTTTGATGCGGAAAGATAAAAGTTATTGCATCTTTTTTAGTGTGTAAACAAGTGTTCTTTTTACAAGTGTTCACAACTACATTAGTCCAGTAAAGTGATTGGAGATAGTCAAGCCCAAACTTTTCACTTTTTTGTGATATTGTAACCCAAAACCAAAATCACATTTGCCAAAATAATCAATAAATTATTCATATCTACTCTGTGAGCAGTCGTGGATTAATATCATCGGTTTTGTATTGTCAGGATTTAATCTGAGTCAACGCCTTTTTGCTCAAAGAACATTTCTGTCCATATTTTTATTCATTTAAGTAACAATCTCATTCAGCCCAGCGAGTTTAATGTGAACGTAAATCTGTAAATTATCAGCATATGAATGGAACTGCGTTCTGTAACACTGAACTAATGCCGTTTGTGTAAATTGTAAACCAAAGACGTTCTAGTACTAAGCCGTGTGTATCACCACAGGGAACATGCATACAGTCAAATGTTAATTTGTCATGGCACATTCTGCTTTCAGCCTTAAAGTTATTATCTCATTCAAGAAAGTAAATATCCGACAAGCCAAGTTTAGCAAGAAGTATATCATGGTTTACCGTATCAAAAGCCTTACTAAAGTCACACTTAAGGGATTGTGTAAGCCGACAAAGGACGTGCGATACGTAAGCTCATTATCTTAATTACTGATGAGGGGAAGAACTCATTACTAATCTATAAAATCATTGCGAGAGTGAATGAATTGAACACTCAACTTTCATTGTCCTAGATCAATGGAAAAATGTAATAATCATTCATTTAAACAAGTCGTTCGATAAAGATCAGGAAGGTTAGTGCTAGTGCGAATCATCGCAATTATACATCGTGTCAGTTAGTGATTGAGGCGTCAACCTGTCAACGTGTCAGTTGGCACCACTGCTACAGGAAACAGCTGATGCTGTTAACAGCTGATTGTAAATCACGTGACTAAATTGCTCTCACCTTTGAACAATCATCGCCTGCTGAGGAGGTATCACAATATTGAAGGCTAAAATTAATTATAAACATTATACGAACATTGATTGTGAAATATATTAGATAGGTTCAATTTTTTGTGGTTATAGAATTTTTAATTAAAATTTCTAATTTTAGTTATAACAGAAATTTTCTGTTTTTATCGTTTTTAACTAAAGTTTTTAATTAGTTTTGCTTTGTGATAAAAAAGTGTAACCGAGGAAAATTAGTACCATTCTGCTTCTTTATATGGCACCTTATTTTAAGCTCTACGCTGAATATAGCAGGAGATAACAGGATTCTCAAAACCCCTTGCCTTTGGGCGGCGAAAGGGGTAGACATAATTTTTATAGTAATTGGATTGTCCACACTGTCCAGAGCGCTGTTCGTGGAGGCGTACGCGGACGTGCAGACCACCCTCAAGTACTTCGGCCACGGCAACCGCAGCCACATGCAGCCGTTCAACTTCGAGCTGCTCACCAACGGCAACCAGAGCACACGGCCTGCAGAGCTCAGGAAGCTCATCATGAGCTGGTTGGACAACTTGCCGCAAGGCTGTGTCGCCAACTGGGTGGTACGTCACACTAAATAAATACAGCAGATAGAGATAACACAGTTTTTGCCAACCTTATGAGATCTAAATTTAAGGAAACTATAAAGCTGGATTATGCTTAACCCATCCCAATCAAATCCAATTGTTTAATTACTACTCAATCTTACCTCAGAAAGCCCTATCAATTAATCAGCTCTGCTGCGGTCTATTCGAAAAAATTAGGCTTAACAAAATAGCAACCATCTATACATATGAGTATTAAGAGGCAAGCATGTTTCTTTCATAATTTTTCTTAGCTTGTGTAAAATTTAGGAGAAATCCGTGCATGCTCCTTTAAATGAGCAGAATCCCATTACAATTCAAATCGGCCCTCCGAGCTACGCCCAACAGTGTTTCAAAGTTTTAATGTTAATCTTTTGGAGAAAGGATTAAACATTGAATTGTTAACAGCTTTTGTAATAACAACTGCTAGAAAACTAGAAATAATAGATTATTAAGTTTTAAAATATTTGTAAACTTTTGGGTAAATAGCAACTGAAATTTTCGTCAAATCTTTAGTTACTATGGATAATTATTTTTACTATTTTTCACAACTAACTCGATTTAACATTGTCTATCTGGCAGGTAAATATGGAGATTCGCTTATGGCTATAAATTTACAAATTTAACCGCACTGAAACGCCCGGGGATGGCTTGCATTTTGCATTTTTTAGCTTTGGAGCTTTTTATTTTGCTTTGCAACTTTGGGAATATTTGTAGATGAGCATGTTTCTCATCTAACTGGTTATATGATTGGGTTATATGAATGGGTTGAACGTGAAGGAATATTCACATATATTTGCGACATGTTGTAGTCTCAAAAGGATCTTGGAATACAAATTGGATGGTTTATTGTGATGGAATATATATTGTTAAGTTATAATAACTAGTAAACCTTGTTTTAGGCTATCGTAAGGATTAGTTGAAAGTTCTGTTATACTTTCCTTAAATTTCGATTCTTTAGCTTAAAGAAGAGAATTCCCTTTTCTCCAAATAATGTTTATCACCGTTTTATATTTGACAGTTTCTTACATTTGTACGGACCAATGATATGTAAGTTATATGTTTACAACTAAGGAAATAAGAAAATTTTAATTAATTGTAGATTTCGTCACTGTATAACAGATTGTCATGGATGTTCCAGAATCGTAATAAACCTGTGAGTAAGTCACTTTTGTTTAAAATAATTGTGAAACATGCATACAATTTCCAGTTAAATTATTTATAACTTAGAAACAAAATTTGTTTTACTCTAAAATAGCCGTACTTTTATCGTAAATTTAACATGTGAGTGACTCATACTTTTAAAATTATGCTGAATTCGATATAAAAATTTACAAAATAATTAAAGTTCGAACCAACACAGCGAGGATATGATTTACACATGTGCATATTCTTTTTACTAAAAAAGTATTGTGAAAGAGCTCGAGAAATATCATAAAGGAAATTCCGGTTGCAGTCAATTTCAGCAGAAACAATCCAAGCACTGTGCGAGGGGCTGGGGCGAGCCTCCCTTTTGTATTTGACGTCTCGACAGTCGTTGTTAGATTTGGATTCTTTATTTATTTATATTTGTGCTTCAAAACAGAAGTCCTTGGGTGTTAAAACATTTTCAACATAAGTATGTAAGTTTTATTTATTTATTTTGGAGAATCCGTTTGAGAAAAAAAAACTGTGAAGGAGGGGACTGATTATCTTTGCTGATCGGTTTAAGACTATTGTTAATTATTTTTGGTTTTACTGTTTCACTATTTGTTACTGCAGTATTTTTGGCAGTTATTTTTTATTTCAATTCAACCAGCATTGTACATCACCAAGTCTCAAGTACGGTGTGGGCATTCTAAATATTCTTTTGACACTTATTTTACACGACTTAACTATCAAACATTTAATTTTTTAACAAGCTTTAAGACGCTGTTATACATACGTTTAGCTGTTATATAAATTTTATGACAATCATGTTAAGACTATTTTACTCTCATTTGGAAAATTTTATAAAACTGCAACTACTATTTTAGATTGTTAACACAACAACAGCTCGTTATCAAACCTGTAATTAAGCCGTCACGTGTGCGTTGTCAGTGACGGTTAGTTAGTCGTTGTCTTAATTACCCAATCGTTGGACAGTGACGGCTGCGGTTGCCGGCGTCGCCGTCACCAAGGTTACGATAGCACCTTCACCGTCGCCTTTACCACGCATCGCGGTGTTCAAAGGTTGTTGAGTTACCCATTGTAATATTTGAATTGCCTTGTTGTTTTCACTAAGGTTACGGCAACACCTTGACCATATACAACGTAATGATCGAATGTTGTTAGTGCTCATATATTGTTGGTGTTACCCACTGTCGTAATTACCTTGTTGTTTTCACTAATGTTACGGCAAAACCTTGACCATATACAACGTAATGATCGAATGTTGTTAGTGCTCATATATTGTTGGTGTTACCCACTGTCGTAATTGCCTTGTTGTTTTCACTAATGTTACGGCAAAACCTTGACCATATACAACGTAATGATCGAATGTTGTTAGTGCTCATATATTGTTGGTGTTACCTACTGTCGTAATTACCTTGTTGTTTTCACTAATGTTACGGCAAAACCTTGACCATATACAACGTAATGATCGAATGTTGTTAGTGCTCATATATTGTTGGTGTTACCCACTGTCGTAATTACCTTGTTTTTTTCACTAATGTTAAGGCAAAACATTGAACATCGTGGATCAATCCAAGATGATCACATTTCATTAGAACTAGCTAATGTAACATCAGAATGACGTTGTCGTTTTCACTTTTGTTACGGCACAACATTTAACATCGTATACACATTTTCTTCTGATGTTCATTATGTTATTTGTGCTCTGTGTTGTTTCGGTTGGTAATGGTTATATATTAATTACCTTGTCGTTTTCTCCATATTGCGGCAACACCTTGGCCTTGCATGTCCCTTATTATGATGATCATATATGTTATTGGTGGTCAAATGTTGTTTTGGTTACCTATTGCCATATAGTAACCATCTGGGATTTTTCGCTAAGGTTGTATCAAGCGAACCAGCTTTCTAGCCTACCATTAGTTACGATGATCGAATTTTACAACTTTAATGGGTCATATATTGTTGGGGTTGGTCGTTGTTGTAGTATGTCACAGCCCCATGTCATACCGTAACCACCCTGACTTTGTCACTATTAATACTATTAAGAATTGACCTTCACATCCACTACATTTTATGGTGATCATAATTATTTTGTGTCTTTTGTTGGTATAAGCTACAGTCGTATAACAATATCCAACCAATCTTCTGACAGTGCTACTTTTAGTTATCCAGCTTCTCTCACCAACACCAATTTTCTAATGACACATCCATATACCACACCTCATCTCCAGGTGTTCAAATAACTTGTTGTAGCGTTTTGTTTCGTGTAAGTCGCTATAGTGTGGTAATTGCACAATCGCTCGACAGTAGCCCGACAGTAGCGCTTGTGGTTACTGACGTAGATGTCTTAGGTTACTATGTCACTTTGACTGTTGTCTCAACGACACCTTTCCTTGCTGTCTTCATATTGCGTCACTGTATTTTATATTGTTTCTAGTACCTTAATTGAAAACAACAAAGAAATCTCTATGTTTCAAATTTTAAATAATATATTTTATGGTTAGTGTATTTGATTTACCCGATAAACGTGTGGATGTTTTTGTTAAAATGTTACAGTTAAGTTTCAATATATATATATATATATATATATATATATATATATATATATATATAATATATATTTAATATATATATATATATAACATTTTAACAATATATATATATATATATATATATATATATATATATATATATATATATATATATATATAAAACATTAAAACTACAGGTTTTTGGCCCATTAAAACATTAAATGATCTTTCCAGTAGATATATCAAGCTCTAGTAGGAAATAATGTATTACATATTGTGATTTTTCGGCCCACGCAGTGTTTTTGTCTATAGTGATTGTGGACAAAATTGAATAACTTTAATGATAATTGAAAGTTTAAAGTTATTTACTGTCATAAACGAATAAAACGAATGAAACTGTCATAATTACGAATATTGACATTGAATATTTAAGACTAGCCTTCTAATAAAATCTCCCTGTTCGTTAAAAAATTACATTTATTTTTAACATTATTGTAATAAGTAATTACAAAATGCAGTCTATGAAAGTGTTCTTGATAATACCTAAAAAATTCGTTGTATTGTTTTTGCATAACTAAACATAACCAAATGTATACCTGAATCATTCTTTCAAATTGACATATCCAAAACACCTGTAAAAGGTAATTATGTATTTGGGCTCTTCGCGTAATGTATAACTACCGGATTAACCAAGCCTTACTTGTTGCTTTTAATTCACTTTTGTTTTAGTTTAATGGTAATCAAGCTATTAAATTTACATAAGACTCTTCACCATTAATAGCGGTTTAAAAAAAACTGCTTAAAGTTTATGTTCCTTTAATTTTGTTTATTTTTGTTGTTGTTATTTCGTTACAAAAATAGCAACACATATGAACAATATTACAAATTGCGATTTTAAAACTTAATTTTAGACAAAATATGATTTTTTTCTGGCGTTGAGGCTGTTCCTAATTTTGTAAGCAAAATATACCCGCTGGATTTCGAGATCGTGGAACACACATCCCTTCAGACACTCCTCGTATTGTAGTATAGGATTTAAAGTTACGTTAACACTTTGTTGCCTCGATGGCAACACATAAAAATAATGTTAATATAATTACCACTTTCAAACTTAGTTTTAGGCTAAAAAGATTTTTCCTAGTGTTGAGACCATTTTTAACTTTTTTCGAATAAATCACTCTAAAATGTAAAGTTTAAACAAAATGTAAACCAAATTTTGAGATCGTGTTAAAATACATAACCATTACAGGCAATTGCTCGTATAGGATAAAAGTTAAAATAAATATTCCAAAGTTTGCTCAGAAATATGAAAACATTTAGTATCAAATCTGAAGATATTTGTTTGTTTTTGTACGACAGTGAGTGTCGACGGTGTTTCAGATCGGTAACCACGACAACGGCCGCGTCGCCGACCGGTACGGACCGGAGGCGGTGGACGCGATGAACCTGCTGACCGGAGTGCTGCCAGGGGTGAAGGTGGTCTACGACGGCGAGGAGATCGGCATGCGCAACACGTTCATCCGGTGGGACCAGACGAAGGACCCCAACGGGGTGCTGCTAGGCCCCCAGCACTACACCGAGGGCTCTCGGGACCCGGAGCGCTCGCCCATGCAGTGGGACAACACCGTCAGCGCAGGTACAGGCCCCCACAGTCGCCCGCCGCCAATCTCCACAGTCATGCGTTTAAACTGCTTTGTCAATATGTTAGCTCAACAACTTTACTTAGTCTAAGAGGTTTTAACACATGGTGTGTCATGAAATGACCTCATTTCATGACACACCATGTTGCAATGACATACCTCAAAGATAAACTCTTGGTCTTTTCAATTTGACAGTCAAAACAATTTTATACTTCTTTGTTAATAGATAAAGATTTTATTAGTTGTAAAACAAATATATTAATACAAATTATCTAATCTCCATATTAATCTCCAGAAGAAAATTTATATATTTCACTGTTTGAGTGAAGATACATAATAATAAAAAGCAATTTAAAACAAAGCATAAACAATTCCTAAAAAAGCCAAAATTTTATTTGACTTTTCACCTTATTGTTATTAAAATAAATTACAGAGCCTGACGGCCAAGCATTTGTTCGGTAAGCTCAAATAGTATAGGAATATCAGTTACAGACAGTGTAACCAAATGCCCAGAGCAAAAAGGCTTATTTTTTGTTCAAGACAAGCTAGTTCACTCCGCTCACTCGCCCTTTCATACTATTTTAATTTGGGCTTACGGGTGCTGGTGTATATTTGTTAAAACACCGGTTGAATCTGTAACGCCTGAATTCTAATTATTTAGTTGGCAGCTTTTTTCACAATTCTTACTAATGTTTTTTTTAAATGCTATTCTAGAAATAGTTGTTTTATACTTTTACGTGAGTTATTTTACAAAAAATTCAGAATCAGCAGAATGGAGTACGATTTAAAAAAATATAAATTATTTAAATCATGCTGTATTACCATTTATAATTTAGTAACTGGCTGCCATGCAAAACCACGTCATGTTTATAAAGGAACACGTGGTCTGCACTTTGACAGATGAGTCAGGTGTTTTCTTTATTTCTTTTTTTAACTCGATAAGACCAATATAAAAAAAATATTTCAATTAATTAATTATTATAAAGTATTAAGGTTTTTCCTGGTATAGAGACCTGTTTTATATTATTTTTATTCGAGATCTAAGTTATTAACAAAGTTTGAAGAAAATCGTTCGAACATTTTTTGAGGTCCGTACGCAAACATACATACATAGATACTTACATACAAATATACCTTACTCGTATTAGAGTATAGTATATAGGCTTATACTCATAAATAATATTTTTTTATATTAACTGTCAATTCAGTTGGTTCATAAACTGGCACACTGGTAACTCAACTTTCATACCAGTTTTTAATACCCATTATCTTTAAATATGTTACAAAAGGAAAACTCCCTATAGCTGTCGCCAATACATGTACAGTAAATTTTTGTTTTGTTGATTTTATACGCCGTTTGACAGGGTTCTCGACCAACAAGACGACATGGATGCCGGTCAACCCCAACTACTGGTGGCTGAATGTGGAGGCCCAGAGGAAGGCCGAGACCAGCCACTTGAAAGTCTTCCAACAAATGACCGAGGCCAGGAAAGATCCTGTGCTCATCAAAGGAGACGCGAAGGTTCAAGTTCCTAACAATGACACTCTGTTGGTAGTAAGGTAAGATAAATTTTTAAAAGAAGTTCAATTGCCTTTTTACTTCTCAATGGATCGTTTTTCGTCTTCAATAGTTATTTATTAATATTAGATTACATTTGTATTCCTAACTGAATGTTAGTTTCACTTTCTATTAAGGTAAGGAAATAAAGATGGATGTGGTGAGAAAGTTTTAGGATAGTTCAATACACTATGAATAGGCTACCGATTACTCCCAGCATATTGATTTAAAATAATAAGCTTTTCTATGTTAGGTCAATATTACAAACAGTGGCTAGTTTTGTCGTTGAAAATAATGTAAAAAAAATATTTGTAACTACTCATATAAATACTTATAAAAATACCGTTTATTATAAAATTTATTTAAATTATTTCCTATTATACATTAGTTTTTACTAACATTTTAAAATAATTTTCACAGATCACAAACAATAGTATTAAGTACAGCCTGTTTAAAAAATATAACTTGAAATAATTTTCGACTAAATCAGTTTAGTTTCTTATGGCAATCTTAAAAAAATCATGACACCGCCCAGAAACATGATAAAAATGCTACAATATTTTCTCCAGTGATTTTTGCATAAAAGTTTACGTTGGATTGACGTTAATAATAATAAATAATAATGTATCCATGATAATATCCAGGAGTATTAAACAGCTTTGTTTTTTCAGGACTCTGGACAAATCGCATTACGTATTCATTTTCAACATGGGCAGCGACTTGATGGAATACACCAGTGAGAACCTGTTCGCCCCCCAGGGGCTCGACACCGACTTGACCGTGGTCGTCGCCAGCATCAACTCCGAGATAACACACGGGTACCAACATTAAACTAATAGTTACTGAATAAACTATCAGAACAGTCTTACATTACTTGTCCATAAAAGTGCCTTGTCCTTGATAAAAATTGTCCTTGAATTTGATTGTGTTTTTAAATTTGTCTGAGTAAAAATATGAAATGTTTAAGTGAATAGTCCAATGCATTTGAAGTAAAACTTTCTATTTTCAAAGCAATACTAGAAGACATATAAAAACAATTCTCTTTGTGGTCTATTTGTTGAATAGAAACCTTTCTACATTCAAACAGATAATATAGGCTACACAAACATGTAACCAAGCTTCTGATGCACCGCTTTTGTCATAAAAGTAAATAAAGAGAAGAGGGATGTAGTATTATTAAAGTAGACTATTATTATAAATATTGTTTACAGAACATAAAATACCCTTTAGATCGCCCTTAAACTACTATGATAATTCACACCAGAACTATGATTCATTTAGAACCATAAGGGAATTTATTATATTTTTCATTTAAACTTGTTCATCAGTATTCAAATCATTTTGTGTACATCAATATAATGTAAATTAACAAAAAATACTAGTAGTTAAAACAATAGCTGACCTTTAGTTATTTTAATGCTCCTAGTTAAATTTTACATTTTGCGTAGATTTTAAATGTGAAACCAAATTTATGATTACGTTTTCTTTTTCAGAACCAAGCTCCAGCAAGGGTCTGCAAAAGTAATCCTCAGACCTAGAGCTGCTGTACTTCTCAAGTCCAACTAGCCATCTTCTCGTCTTCTCACCTGATACGTTTTTTACACCGACTTTCCCAAGGAGATCGTCCATTATAAGTCCTTGTCCTCGTGCTACCATCATCCGAACATCTTGATTGTCTTTATATTCCATCACAACTTTCAAGCACTTGTATTCAATAATCTTCAAAACATAAATTGTGATAACATGGACTATAAAATTATTGAGCAGTTATAATAAACTATATGGTAGTTCCTTTCTCTGATCTGAAATCAGATATTTAGAGTTTGTAGCATTGCTCTAATTAAAGACAACACTCGATTGGTAGTATTAAATGTATACTTCTTATAAAATTTAAATTTTAAAATACAAAATCTATATTTGACATTTAATGCTATGCTACAGGTTTTCAGATAAAATTTTATCTGATTTTTTATTGTCACTCTTTTTATTTCCCCTTTGATAAACCTAATAAATGTTAAGTAGTTGATGAATAATTTAAAACTGATTTTCAAATTGTTGTATTAATAAAATGAAAGCCCAGGTAGAAAACACACAAGATATACCGTACCCACAAGAAAGACTATAATTTTGGGATATAAAACTATTGTAAATTGAAATAAATGTGTCAATTACAGTAATGATACTATATTATATCTCTCTCAAACTGTAAACTTATGTAGGCCTAATTGTTTTGTACCTCCTTTTCAAAGTTTAAATGAATACAAGGGTAGTTTTATCTAGATTATTGTTGTATCTTTTATAATCAGCTGATCAGCTGTTTCAGTTGTTATTAATTATTCTAGTTTATTCTGTTTACAGTTTTTGTTACATGTTTCAAAAATGTGCATTTCAATAAATTTTATAGAGTTATTTCGAATGCGTGCTTATTTAAAACTCTTATTACAGAAAGTCACTACAGTAAAAATTGGCGACGAGAAAAATTTGGCTACATTTCAATTCTATAATTATCTTTCAATCATAAAACATAGTTAATCTTGCAACACTTTCAAACAGTATTCAAAATTTCAATACTTCAAAATGGATGCCGATCAGTTTACCGCACTACTAAAAGCATTCACGGAAAGCCAAGTCACACTCGCAACCACGCTGGCTACGAAGATCACGGAGCAACTACGTTCAGAACGCCAAGAACATCAAAGTAATGTACCAGTGAGTAACATTCAACCATTTGAAAACTTTGACCAGAATAAAGAAAAGTTTAAAAACTATTTGGAACGTTTTGAAAATTACCTAGCAGTTAAAAATATTTCAGATGAAAACAAAAAGGCACAAATTCTTTGCGCTTTAATTGGCTCTGTTCATTATAACAATCTTTCTGCACTAATTGGCCCTGAAAAACCAATCAAAGACTTAGATTTTCAAACCTTAGTTAAGTCATTGAATGAAATGCTTTCTCCTCACAGGAATGTTGTAGTCTCACAACATTACTTTCTAAGTACGTATCAAAAACCTAACCAATCAATTCCAGAATATGTAGCTTCACTACAAAAGGACTTAACTGAATGTGAATTTACGGTCCAGTGTGAGTGCACCAAACATGTTTCAGTTTCAGACTTATTCTTAAGAGCCCAGTTCATCAGGGGGTTAAAAGATGACTGGATCCGTGAATAGTTATTACAATCAGATACATCCTCTTTCAAAGACATTCTAACAAAGGCTACTGCCTTAGAAGCATCCCGATTAGAAACCCAAGTCCTTAACAAACATCAACCTTCTCATTCAACCAATGTTGACATCAATAAAATTTCAAATAGGCAAACAGGTAAAGCCCGTGCTAGAAGTGTTTCAAATCATCGTAATACATGGAAATCCAGGACGGAATATTCTAACTCAAGAAATTCAAGGTCCAAAGTCGACTACAATCGCCTAGGTATTGCAGACCTTTGTTTTCGTTGCGGACGAAATGACCACCGCGCATCTGAATGCCGCACAAGTAAATCACGCCTTCATTATTGCACTTCCTGTTCAAAACAAGGTCATGTTGCTAAAGTGTGCATTTCGAGTCTGATGAATAACAAACTTTCAAATGACTATTCTAACTCCAGTTCTACAAAATATGTTAATTCAACTTCTGATGAAATCCCTTTAGGTTTAAATAAAGTCACGGAAATCCTTCCTGATAACACTCCTGCACATGACGTAATTGATATTTTCGACCACAGTCAACGACCAGTTGCATTAGATTCAGACAAATATTTTGTTACAGTGCACATAAATCAAAAGCCTATGCGATTTGAAGTAGACTCAGGGGCTGGTTTTACACTCATTCCTGAAAATGACTTCAAAGATTTGAATCTCAATGTCACCCTTAGCCCAACTAATGTTTACTTTCGAGCGTATACAAACGAAGTATTTCGACCCTTGGGGAAGGTTACGATTGAGGTTACCTATAAGAATGTTAAGTCAACTGAGGACATGTACATTGTTCCAAATGGTCGTCCTGCAGTCCTTGGACGAGTCTGGATCCGACATCTTAAAATCAGCCTCCAGGAAATCGACCGAAACCCAGTACCGGTGCAAGACAGTTGTTTCAATGCTTCAAAAACAGTATTTTCTATTGAGGACATATTTTCTGATTTTTCTACTGTATTCGAACAGAAAATTGGCTGCATACCAAATCATACAGTGTCCCTCCATCTTCGTGAAAATGCTAGTCCGGTTTACACCAAAGAGCGTAATGTCCCTTTTGCCCTACGAACTCAAGTCGAAGAGGAGCTTAACAGTCTTGAAGCAGCCGGCATAATATCTAAAGTCGATGCTAGCGATTGGGGATCACCCTTGGTAGTAATTCCCAAAGGGAACGGTACTGTACGGTTATGCGTAGACTATAAAACAGGCGTAAATGATCGTCTAGTTTCAGCAAACTTTCCAATCAAACACATTCCGGATGTTTTACACAGTTTACGGGATTCAAGGTTTTTCTGCAAACTTGACATTTACAAGGCGTATTTGCACATCCCAGTCGACCCGGAAAGCAGTAAAATTCAAACTATCACTACACACCGGGGTACATATTCAATGCACAGACTTAGCTTCGGGATTAAAACGGCACCCGCAGAGTTCAATCGCTTCTTATCCCAAATTCTATCAGGTTTGCCCAAGACTGAGGTTTATTTCGACGACATAATTGTGCACGGTACCACCAAAGATGAGTGCTATGCCAACCTCAGATCATGTCTTTCGCGCCTTGAGGAACACGATCTACACTTAAACAAAGACAAATGTAAGTTTTTCTGTGAAAAGATCGAATATCTTGGTCATGTAATTCAACACAATCAGATTTCAAAGTGCCCTCAAAAGATTCGAGCTGTTTGCGAAATGCCCCGACCAAGGAACGTTGACGATGTCCGGAAATTCCTTGGAATGGTCACATACTACTCGCGGTTCATACCAGATTTATCTACAAAAACAGCACCACTTCGACAGCTTCTACAGAAAAATCGAAAGTTTCATTGGTCTAAAGATTGCCAAGCCGCTTTTGACTGTCTCAAGGGAGAAATGACTTCCGACCGTGTTCTTGTGACATACGACCCTCACCGTCCAATTGTCTTAACTTGTGATGCCAGTCCAACGGGAATTGCAGCAGTGATGAGTCACATCATCGAAGGCGAAGAAAAGCCGATAGCGTACGCATCCAGATCGTTAACTGCTTCAGAGCGTAATTACAGTCAGCTCGATCTCGAAGCACTTGCCATCGTGTTTGGGGTAAGCCACTTCTACAATTATTTATATGGTATACACTTCACACTGACCACTGACAATGCCCCACTTACTAGAATCTTCCATGAAAGTAAATCCTTACCTCCTATGACTTCCAGTAGACTACTGCGTTACGCATCGTACTTGTCAGGATTCAATTATTCTATACGATTTAAAAAGGGAGAGGCCAATGCCAACGTAGATTTGTCGTCACGAGCTCCAGTAATTCAAGAATCCGGAACTATAGATGTTTTCCTAAATAATGAAACTGCCACTTTCCATTCAGAGACAATATTCGAAATATCATCTGAAAATCTAAATGCAGATATCTTGGCACAGGAAACCGAAGCAGACCACAATCTTAAAGAAATTAAACAAAAACTACTTACCTCATCTACAGATCTACCCTACACTCTCGATAATGGAGTAATTTTCAAAGAAAACCGTGTTGTTATTCCAAAGAGCCTTCAACCCCATGTCTTACAGCAACTTCACGCTACTCACATCGGAATCACAAAAATGAAGCAACTGGCCCGAAGATATGTATATTGGCAAGGTATCGACAAGGATATAGAAAAGTTAGTCCAATCCTGTGAAAATTGTGCCCACATTAAGTTCAACCCTAAGAAAGCGCCTTTACACCCATGGGCAGAACCCGAAGGCAACTGGGAGCGCATACATATAGACTATGCTGGACCCTTTCAAATTGCTACTTCCTTGTTTGTGTTTGTGCGAAATCAAAATGGGTCGATGTTAAGGTCTTAAGGAACGCGCCTTCATCTTCTGACACAATAATTCTTCTCGACAACATCTTCTCATCTCATGGTTATCCTCAAGTAATGGTTTCGGACAACGCTTCTATATTTACCAGTACAGAATTTGAATCATATTGTTCTTCAAATGGCATATTTCAAAAACTAATTGCACCTGGACATGCTGCTACAAATGGACTCGCCGAAAGAACAGTTCAAACCTTGAAACAACGACTGAAGGCCCTCGGAAGCGATTCTCGACCAGTTCACACCAAAGTTCAGGAAATCCTCCTACACTACCGTGCAACTCCTCTTTCCAATGGACAGTCACCAGCAGAACGATACCTAAATCGTCAAATACGCATAAAGCTAGATGCCCTGCGGCCCTATCATAGTACGAAGAATCCTCCCTTCGTACGAATTTCGAGTACGATCATTTAACGTCGGGGAGAGAGTCCTCGTAAGAGAATATTCAGCTAACAACAAATATATTTGGACTCTTGGAGAAATTGTTGAAAAACTAGGAGTACTGCACTACATTGTGAAGTTAGATTCTGGCAGAACATTGAAGCGACATCTAGATCAACTTCATAGAATAGAAGTGAAGAAAGTACACTTTAAGACCACTGACGAGAAAGTGCCAGAAAATAATAAATCCAAACCAATTCAAATCCCAAGCATTGTTCGACGTCAAGAACCCATTATACCTCGACAAGAACATCCAGTTCCAGAATTGGTGAATGACAGACCACCTCCACAAAATTGTCAAGTACCAATCCAACCACCACTTTGTCGTTCTACAAGAGTACGTAAGCCTCCAGAACATCTGAACGATTACGTCTTGTCATGAAGTTCCAAAATAAGTGGGGGAGACTGTTGTATCTTTTATAATCAGCTGATCAGCTGTTTCAGTTGTTATTAATTATTCTAGTTTATTCTGTTTACAGTTTTTGTTTACATGTTTCAAAAATGTGCATTTCAATAAATTTTATAGAGTTATTTCGAATGCGTGCTTATTTAAAATTCTTATTACAGAAAGTCACTACAATTATGCATGTGTAATAGAGAATAAATTGCTAGTTAAAACATTTTATATAAATATTGAATGCTGTGATATTCTATAAGCTGTGTCGGCTCTTACTAAGCATTCATAATTTTTGTGAATTTGTTGTTTAAGTAGTTACAGTCGACAAAAAATAAAAGCCGCATTTAATAATAATTTATAACAAGTACAGAATGGATAACTTTTTATGAGTGTTAAATTATTTGAAGTAGCTATTGAAAACAGTATTCCTACAAAGAAAATAAATAAATTATTACAATTTCTTTTTTGGTGTTCTTATTTGCCAAACAATAAAATTATGGCTTGGACACGAACTATTTCATTTTAACCATACCATAACTATTTAATTTAATCAGACACACAAGGTTTAATTGATTCAAAATATGTTTATCCCATTGGCAGTAGTCTCAAAAAGCTCTATTCTTAATATAATATAAAAAATGTTTAAACTCAATACGATTCATGTGAGGCTTTATTCCGCGGGTTAAAGAAGGCAACATTAAATACCGTATTACATAACATTACATTTCTCGTTCTTGTCAGGCAAAAAAGGGCAGATAACAAAAACGAGCATGAAAACATTACATGTAAGTAGTAAATTTTAGGCAAGCGATACACAAAACGATTGTTCTAGCCTACTAGGGTAGTTTCTGAGTAAAATATTATACCTACAAATAGAACAAAGCTTTGAAGCATAATTTCCACCTCTGGCTGCTAAGTTGTTGTATATTACGTAATAAATTCAACATAGGCTACCGGTAACCAAAATCGATATACCATTAGATGAATCATACGACTATTCATACAAAAGTATATTATATTGTAAAGTCAGTGCACTTTCATTGGACAAGAAACCAAATATTTCGAGTGAATTATAAAAAGCCGTTCCCAATCGCCCCTCTGCCGCCTCCGCCCCGCCTCAGCCAACGCCGGGTGCCAAGCGCAGGTCGTCCCCACACACAATAGCACACCCTAGCTCGCACGTGGCCGGGGCTGCTAGTGTGACTGGGGGATTAACTTATGTCAACCGCTTCTTCATATCAATATTGACTTTAGATTCGTCTTCTTTATTTACGAGGTTATTGCGGGTGTCCCTGATGAACAAAAACTCATAATAACCTCAACTGATTTAATAATAGAATGTTATCTGTGGTTTTATATATTTATAATTTTGCCTGTTGAAAAAAAGTCAAAAGCTTATGGGAATTTCAAAATATGTGTGTTTTCAAAATATTTCAAACTTAATACTGTGTAACCAAAATACTCAATGAAGTTACATAAAACTACTGAATGAACAATTATTGAGTGTCAAACTTGTTTGAACACTTTAGTAATTAAGTTAAGTGTAAGAAGGGAACATGTGGCTTAAAAGTTGCCACAGTTGAAAAGGAAATTTTCAGTTAATTTCAACAGGAGTTCAAAGAAATTTAATAATTTAAAATCAATTTATATTCATGTCTAAGGTAGCAGATTATTAAATTTCTTCCATTCAATCCTACTAGCTTCAGATAATAAATGAACGTTCAGTTGTATTCAGCATGTGTTATTTGATTTATGACCCTATTTTTTATTTATTAAAAAAAAGTATAATTATTTTGTAATTTTGTTATAAGCTACTCGTCTCAGTCAAGCACACACGCCCACACGCCCGAGTGTCCATCTTCTGATTGAGCCGCCCACCGGTCAGTGGGGTAAGTAATTGATTGTGCATAATCAATGACGTCAGTTTTTCCTTCTAACACCTTGTGGAAGGCCGTACACACTATATTAGTGTTTGTTGTGAGTGATCAAAGATAAAGTTATTCTTCGTTTAACATCGATTAAGGCCAGCCACTGCGATCCACATAAATCCGCTGCATGGTAAGAGAGTTTTTCGTTGTGGATGCTTCCAAATATTAAATCAGTATCATCTGTAAGTGTAGGTAATATGACAGCAATTTCAAAAATCCAATTACTTTTGTCCACGTGTACAACTAGGTGATGAGTAAGAAGGTACTGTACACTAATAAGTACTAAAAAACACTAGTTTTATTTCGAATAAAAAAGTAATAAGTTGTTTCGCCAATACTTTTTGAGGTTGTGTTTATCCGTACAAAAACGAGCTGTATGATATATAGAGCTTTCGAACTAATTTTACTATACAAACTATTTTTCTGGCAAACGTTTTCCTAATACACATTTTCTGCAATTTTAATTTATTTTCTACCAAGCTGACTCATATTTTGTGACAACTACACTAAATTTATTATTTCACGTAAAAACATTTAATTACTTTTATTGGGTCCATTAGTGAACTAGTAAGTGAGCCATATTTATTTTTGCCGCGAGGTCACTAACCTATGACCTGTCATGTTAGAAATCGATAAAGCAAATGTAAAGATTTAGTATTATACCAGTATATACTGTATTGTACCTGAGTAAAAATAGATAATTCAATATTTAATGGTTACTAAAGTTGTATTTTCTGCATCCACTAACCTAATAAATAACCTTACTATGTCAGGAAGTAATAAAAAACTATACATCATCAGGTAAAGCTGACATGGTACCGAAATAAAAATATTTTTGTAGTTGTTGCTACAGCTATAATGTTTAGTATTTAAAAAAAAATTTAATGGTGAGACCACGTACGGATTTACTAGCGAAGGTATGCTAAAAATTTAAATATGAAATATGACATTTAAAAATTTTTTAAATTGTTAATATTTTGTTACCAAATAGTATGAGAAAGAAAATGTGTAATGTATCATTTACATATACATGATCATTTATTATCATCATTTATTATTATTAAGCTTTCGAACATGGACTCACAGTAATAGACTACTACACATCTTATTCGATTCCGTGCTGGAAAGTATAGCTGGTAATTCAGTGAACATTCTAAACTAAATTGCTTATCTGTTATGGATTGCGATTTTTCGTCGTATAATTTAATGCCATCCTGATACTGAATAGTAATGCAGATCGTTCTTTAGTCTTAAGCACATCCAGACCGAAAATAAAGGTTATTGACTCTACTTTTACTAGTTAACCTTCAAGTATTTATTTAATAGTTGAATTGAAGTATTTTTTTTTCTTTTGTGATACCTTTTGTGTGATCTTTCAAGTAAACTCCTTATTTCCGACATTTTCGGGATAATGGGTTATTTAAATTAACACCAATTACTTTTTTAAATGTTTTTATTGCCTATTCACTAATCTTTATTAATAATTTACATCATCGCCAACTTTTGATATAGACACTGTGTTCATCTTTTATCCTCGCCATTGGCATCTCGAAAACAGTTAGAAATACAAAGGGGAAAAATTCAATGAATACTGATACTGAATAGTAATGCAGATTGTTCTTTAGTCTTAAGCACATCCAGACCGAAAATAAAGGTTATTGACTCTACTTTTACTAGTTAACCTTCAAGTATTTATTTAATAGTTGAATTGAAGTATTTTTTCCTTTTGTGATACCTTTGTGTGATCTTTCAAGTAAACTCCTTATTTCCGACATTTTCGGGATAATGGGTTATTTACATTAACACCAATTACTCTTTTTAATGTTTTCATTGCCTATTCACTAATCTTTATTAATAATTTACATCATCGCCAACTTTTAATATAGACACTGTGTTCATCTTTTATCCTCGCCATTGGCATCTCGAAAACAGTTAGAAATACAAAGGGGAAAAATTCAATGAATACTGATACTGAATAGTAATGCAGATTGTTCTTTAGTCTTAAGAACATCCAGACCGAAAATAAAGGTTATTGACTCTACTTTTACTAGTTAACCTTCAAGTATTTATTTAATAGTTGAATTGAAGTATTTTTTCCTTTTGTGATACCTTTGTGTGATCTTTCAAGTAAACTCCTTATTTCCGACATTTTCGGGATAATGGGTTATTTACATTAACACCAATTACTCTTTTTAATGTTTTCATTGCCTATTCACTAATCTTTATTAATAATTTACATCATCGCCAACTTTTAATATAGACACTGTGTTCATCTTTTATCCTCGCCATTGGCATCTCGAAAACATTGAAATACAAAGGGGAAAAATTCAATGAATACTGATACTGAATAGTAATGCAGATTGTTCTTTAGTCTTAAGAACATCCAGACCGAAAATAAAGGTTATTGACTCTACTTTTACTAGTTAACCTTCAAGTATTTATTTAATAGTTGAATTGAAGTATTTTTTCCTTTTGTGATACCTTTGTGTGATCTTTCAAGTAAACTCCTTATTTCCGACATTTTCGGGATAATGGGTTATTTACATTAACACCAATTACTCTTTTTAATGTTTTCATTGCCTATTCACTAATCTTTATTAATAATTTACATCATCGCCAACTTTTGATATAGACACTGTGTTCATCTTTTATAATCGCCATTGGCATCTCGAAAACAGAAATACAAAGGGGAAAAATTATATATATATATATATATATATATATATATATATATATATATATATATATATATGATATCATTTGAAGATAAAATTATGCTTGTTATGGCATACCAGTTATTAAAGTACGCATTAGTGGTTGAAAAAATGAAATATTACAATGTAATAGCTGAATCATAAGTAGCTTAAAGAAAAAAAACCGCCTAGTACCTACAGGTAAATTGTTCCCCCAAGCACAGTGAGGAGTGTTTTCCCAAAGAACAATATATTTAATAAAGTGGGTGAGGGTGTGTTATGGAAGGGGAGGGAAAGTGGGGACTGGACCCCTCACTGGGCGTGATTGTGCACTTCCCTCAAACGCCTTTTGTTTCAACCCTCCAACGCTAGTCTTCCAGGATTCATTTTACAAATCATTTTTCCCTTTTGTGTGTTTTTTATTTAGTTAAATAACTATTTCTAATGCTTTGTAAGTTTTAATGTAAACGACGTAAATTGCATTACATTGCATTGGATTGCCTCGGGCACTATTGCCCTTTTAAAACATATTTTTGTATACTTTCTATTTCTGGTGTGACCTTTACAAATAACATCCCATTATTACTTAATAATGATTAAAAATAAGCTAATTTATTTTACGTATATTTATGTTCGTTTCAAGAAACTAATCGCAAAGATGTAACATTTCAGTATATTTTCTAAAACTAACCCTTGACACTAGAGTCTGATGTTAGAGACTTTAATCCTTTACTTAATATTCTATAGACAAAAATATATAACATAAACGTTGACGTTTGCTGTTATAAGAACGTATAATGCTAAATTTAGTATACTGGTAAGACTGTCATATGGAATTGTGTCAAAGAACTAATGAAGACTACCGTTAACGGATACTAAAAAACTGTATCCGTTGTTAGGGAATACCAGTAAGTTATGAAAGTAGACATTAGTAGTCACAACATTAGTGTACGTACTGGATGTAACAACGGATACCTATGTATCTATATATTAAGAGCAATTATACTGAAATAGTTTTATTGACGATATTCCTTTAACCAGTAAGTCTACATTAATGACCCAAAATTATAATTAGTTATTTCGTTTTATTTTAAATCCATGGGTGAATAAATGACGAAATGAAGTATTTTTCATCGTAAGTTTAGTTATAACTAAAAATTCGTGGTATATATCAATAGTTAAAGAGACTTTATTTTTTTCATTTATTTCACTAGTTTTGTTTTTTAAGTTCTATACAGCTCTGAGTTCTTCCCCATATTATGTTATGGTATTAGTTTTATAATGGTAGTTCACGTTTGTTATTGTTAAGTAAATCATTGTGGAATCTTCTGTTGATATTTGTGCCAATTACGTAAGCTCACGAATTGATTCTGATTCATGCTGGATGACAAGGCACATAATACTGTAATTAATTATAAAACAATTTATGACCATGTTATATTTGCTAGATATAATTATTTTTCACTATAAGGACGTGTGACCTTAACCTGTGTGACCTGTATAGTCATCCAGTGGTCTGTGTGATTACTTGACCTACACAGCACGTTCGCAGCGATGTTTCCTCGCCCCTCAGCCGAGGTATTATTACATGTTTCAGAACGAGGAGGTCTGGCCGTGACGCGGGCCTGCCTTGGTCATAATCGATTTGGGCTCTCCCTCTCAGATCAACGCCAATAATCACATCACAAAATAACATCCATTATTTCTGTTATTTTTTCGGGTTTTTTACCATGTAGGCTTATATTTAGTACGTCTTGTCTACAGTTATGAGTTTTAACTTATAAAAGAAACGATTCAAAACAAGGCTTTTGTTATAAAATAATTGGTTATAGATATTTTGTTAAAATAACTTGAATTTAGGTAATGTCTAAACAATTTTAAAACTAATTCAGAGTTTGATGTTAGAGATTTTAATCCGATGATTCATATTTAATAGTAAAAAACATAAACATTGGTGTTTGCTGTTACTGTATAAGGACCTTCTATGATAAATTTAGTAAACTTAATTTAATTGATTAGCAGTAAGTTTTATGGACTTCAGTTCAAGAGGTCAAGCGTTCGATTCCCGGGATGTCCACAGACTTTGAAGGGTTCGGACAGCTCTCCCTAAAAGCGTTATTTCTCACATCACAAACGCCACTGACCTATATCCTATCATGGCAAGCAAATTGTGACATGGTCACAACAACCGTTATCAAACATTTATTTTATCATCATTTTAATTGCTAATGATAAAGCTACCCTTATGTTTTGTGTTAATAGTTAATTTTCTTCTTTCTTTCATCTGTTATTTTAACAGAGAAGCAAATTGCATATATTATTAACATATCCAGACATTTTTTTATTTGGTTATTGCTTTTTTTATTTGTTTTACTGTAGCATATAAATGGCCTTTTTCCCCCATTTGAACAGAGAGACACAACATTTAAATAAGTAAATCCTAACACCAGCACCAACAGGGAAACAACCCAACATTACAACAACACCATTTTTCACAGTGGCCTTCACCTATGGGGCCCCCGGCACTAGATGTTGAATTTAGAAAAATAATCGGGTTGGATATAAGAGATTGTAAAATTAGATTAGGATGGAAGATGGAAGGAAGGAAAAACAGAAAAATAAACAGTTTTTAGATATAATAGTTTAGAAGAAGAACCCAGGTATACCATATGGTCGGAACTGATGTAAGTAACAAGCAAATGAAAAAGTAGCATATTGTGATAATTGATGTTTCATACTGAGATTCGGAAAAAAGTTATTTAGTTAATTGACGGAGGTGGAGACTGAAATGGAGACTGAATAAAAACTAAGATAAACATGCAAGGCTAAACAAAAATATTATTATATTGCGAAATAATCTTTAATTATAACTCCTGGGTTAGTTTTAATTGAGATCAATTCTAATGACAAAACCAAAATAAATATACAATACGGAGGAGATATGTTCTGAAACGACATTGTCAATATTGGTAGCAGAGTGTATGCGTACTGCTCCCTTTGCTGAGATATAATTACATATTTCGCGATGAGAAGGTCTGGCCGTGACATCCGAGCCTTCGTCGCAATCGATACAGAGCGACTTGCAGCCTTCAAAACGACTCGCCTTCAAAGCCCTCACAGCATACACAACACTCGCCTCCATAGTCCTCACAGCCTTCACTACCACTCGCCTTCAAAGCCCTCACAGCATATACGACTTCCCTCCATAGTCTTCACAGCCTTCACTACGACTCGCCTTCAAAGCCCTCACAGCATACACGACATTTCATTTCATTTCATTTATTGACGGCTTTCATTTATTGACACTCGCCTCCATAGTCTTCACAGCCTTCACTACCACTCGCCTTCAAAGCCCTCACAGCATACACGACTTCCCTCCATAGTCTTCACACCCTTCACTACGACTCGCCTTCATAGCCCTCATAGCATACATGACTCACCTCCATAGTCTTCACACCCTTCACTACGACTCGCCTTCAAAGCCCTCACAGCATACACGACACTATCTCCATAGTCTTCACAGCCTTCACTACCACTCGCCTTCAAAGCCCTCACAGCATACATGACTCACCTCCATAGTCTTCACACCCTTCACTACGACTCGCCTTCAAAGCCCTCACAGCATACATGACTCACCTCCATAGTCTTCACACCCTTCACTACGACTCGCCTTCAAAGCCCTCACAGCATACACGACTTCCCTCCATAGTCTTCACCCCCTTCACTACGACTCGCCTTCATAGCCCTCATAGCATACATGACTCACCTCCATAGTCTTCACAGCCTTCACTACGACTCGCCTTCATAGCCCTCACAGCATACACGACTTCCCTCCATAGTCTTCACCCCCTTCACTACGACTCGCCTTCATAGCCCTCATAGCATACATGACTCACCTCCATAGTCTTCACACCCTTCACTACGACTCGCCTTCATAGCCCTCATAGCATACATGACTCACCTCCATAGTCTTCACACCCTTCACTACGACTCGCCTTCAAAGCCCTCACAGCATACACGACACTCGCCTCCATAGTCTTCACAGCCTTCACTACCACTCGCCTTCAAAGCCCTCACAGCATACATGACTCACCTCCATAGTCTTCACACCCTTCACTACGACTCGCCTTCAAAGCCCTCACAGCATACATGACTCACCTCCATAGTCTTCACACCCTTCACTACGACTCGCCTTCAAAGCCCTCACAGCATACACGACTTCCCTCCATAGTCTTCATCCCCTTCACTACGACTCGCCTTCATAGCCCTCATAGCATACATTACTCACCTCCATAGTCTTCACACCCTTCACTACGACTCGCCTTCATAGCCCTCATAGCATACATGACTCACCTCCATAGTCTTCACACCCTTCACTACGACTCGCCTTCAAAGCCCTCACAGCATACACGACACTATCTCCATAGTCTTCACAGCCTTCACTACCACTCGCCTTCAAAGCCCTCACAGCATACATGACTCACCTCCATAGTCTTCACACCCTTCACTACGACTCGCCTTCAAAGCCCTCACAGCATACATGACTCACCTCCATAGTCTTCACACCCTTCACTACGACTCGCCTTCAAAGCCCTCACAGCATACACGACTTCCCTCCATAGTCTTCACCCCCTTCACTACGACTCGCCTTCATAGCCCTCATAGCATACATGACTCACCTCCATAGTCTTCACACCCTTCACTACGACTCGCCTTCATAGCCCTCATAGCATACATGACTCACCTCCATAGTCTTCACAGCCTTCACTACGACTCGCCTTCATAGCCCTCACAGCATACACGACTTCCCTCCATAGTCTTCACCCCCTTCACTACGACTCGCCTTCATAGCCCTCATAGCATACATGACTCACCTCCATAGTCTTCACACCCTTCACTACGACTCGCCTTCATAGCCCTCATAGCATACATGACTCACCTCCATAGTCTTCACACCCTTCACTACGACTCGCCTTCAAAGCCCTCACAGCATACACGACACTCGCCTCCATAGTCTTCACAGCCTTCACTACCACTCGCCTTCAAAGCCCTCACAGCATACATGACTCACCTCCATAGTCTTCACACCCTTCACTACGACTCGCCTTCAAAGCCCTCACAGCATACATGACTCACCTCCATAGTCTTCACACCCTTCACTACGACTCGCCTTCAAAGCCCTCACAGCATACACGACTTCCCTCCATAGTCTTCACCCCCTTCACTACGACTCGCCTTCATAGCCCTCATAGCATACATTACTCACCTCCATAGTCTTCACACCCTTCACTACGACTCGCCTTCATAGCCCTCATAGCATACATGACTCACCTCCATAGTCTTCACAGCCTTCACTACGACTCGCCTTCATAGCCCTCACAGCATACACGATTTTCCTCCATAGTCTTCACACAATTCACTACGACTCGCCTTCATAGCCCTCATAGCATACATGACTCACCTCCATAGTCTTCACACCCTTCACTACGACTCGCCTTCATAGCCCTCATAGCATACATGACTCACCTCCATAGTCTTCATAGCCTTCACTACGACTCGCCTTCAAAGCCCTCACAGCATACACGACTTCCCTCCATAGTCTTCACACCCTTCACTACGACTCGCCTTCATAGCCCTCATAGCATACATGACTCACCTCCATAGTCTTCACACCCTTCACTACGACTCGCCTTCATAGCCCTCATAGCATACATGACTCACCTCCATAATCTTCACAGCCTTCACTACGACTCGCCTTCATAGCCCTCATAGCATACATGACTCACCTCCATAGTCTTCACACCCTTCACTACGACTCGCCTTCATAGCCCTCATAGCATACATGACTCACCTCCATAGTCTTCACACCCTTCACTACGACTCGCCTTCATAGCCCTCATAGCATACATGACTCACCTCCATAGTCTTCACAGCCTTCACTACGACTCGCCTTCAAAGCCCTCACAGCATACACGACTTCCCTCCATAGTCTTCACACCCTTCACTACGACTCGCCTTCATAGCCCTCATAGCATACATGACTCACCTCCATAGTCTTCACACCCTTCACTATGAATCGCCTTCATAGCCCTCATAGCATACATGACTCACCTCCATAATCTTCACACCCTTCACTACGACTCGCCTTCATAGCCCTCATAGCATACATTACTCACCTCCATAGTCTTCACACCCTTCACTACGACTCGCCTTCATAGCCCTCATAGCATACATGACTCACCTCCATAGTCTTCACAGCCTTCACTACGACTCGCCTTCATAGCCCTCACAGCATACACGATTTTCCTCCATAGTCTTCACACAATTCACTACGACTCGCCTTCATAGCCCTCATAGCATACATGACTCACCTCCATAGTCTTCACACCCTTCACTACGACTCGCCTTCATAGCCCTCATAGCATACATGACTCACCTCCATAGTCTTCATAGCCTTCACTACGACTCGCCTTCAAAGCCCTCACAGCATACACGACTTCCCTCCATAGTCTTCACACCCTTCACTACGACTCGCCTTCATAGCCCTCATAGCATACATGACTCACCTCCATAGTCTTCACACCCTTCACTACGACTCGCCTTCATAGCCCTCATAGCATACATGACTCACCTCCATAATCTTCACAGCCTTCACTACGACTCGCCTTCATAGCCCTCATAGCATACATGACTCACCTCCATAGTCTTCACACCCTTCACTACGACTCGCCTTCATAGCCCTCATAGCATACATGACTCACCTCCATAGTCTTCACACCCTTCACTACGACTCGCCTTCATAGCCCTCATAGCATACATGACTCACCTCCATAGTCTTCACACCCTTCACTACGACTCGCCTTCAAAGCCCTCACAGCATACACGACTTCCCTCCATAGTCTTCACCCCCTTCACTACGACTCGCCTTCATAGCCCTCATAGCATACATTACTCACCTCCATAGTCTTCACACCCTTCACTACGACTCGCCTTCATAGCCCTCATAGCATACATGACTCACCTCCATAGTCTTCACAGCCTTCACTACGACTCGCCTTCATAGCCCTCACAGCATACACGATTTTCCTCCATAGTCTTCACACAATTCACTACGACTCGCCTTCATAGCCCTCATAGCATACATGACTCACCTCCATAGTCTTCACACCCTTCACTACGACTCGCCTTCATAGCCCTCATAGCATACATGACTCACCTCCATAGTCTTCATAGCCTTCACTACGACTCGCCTTCAAAGCCCTCACAGCATACACGACTTCCCTCCATAGTCTTCACACCCTTCACTACGACTCGCCTTCATAGCCCTCATAGCATACATGACTCACCTCCATAGTCTTCACACCCTTCACTACGACTCGCCTTCATAGCCCTCATAGCATACATGACTCACCTCCATAATCTTCACAGCCTTCACTACGACTCGCCTTCATAGCCCTCATAGCATACATGACTCACCTCCATAGTCTTCACACCCTTCACTACGACTCGCCTTCATAGCCCTCATAGCATACATGACTCACCTCCATAGTCTTCACACCCTTCACTACGACTCGCCTTCATAGCCCTCATAGCATACATGACTCACCTCCATAGTCTTCACAGCCTTCACTACGACTCGCCTTCAAAGCCCTCACAGCATACACGACTTCCCTCCATAGTCTTCACACCCTTCACTACGACTCGCCTTCATAGCCCTCATAGCATACATGACTCACCTCCATAGTCTTCACACCCTTCACTATGAATCGCCTTCATAGCCCTCATAGCATACATGACTCACCTCCATAATCTTCACACCCTTCGAGAAGTGACCCCCCCCACCCCCTCCCCCACCCCCTCCCCCACCCCCCTCCCCCACCCCCTCCCCCACCCCCCTCCCCCACCCCCTCCCCCACCCCCTCCCCCACCCCCTCCCGCACCCCCTCCCCCACCCCCTCCCCCACCCCCTTCACCCCCCCGAACTTTTTTTTCGGAAAATTTTTTGACCTTGACCAAAAAGTTTTTTGCTCCGGACGAGAAGTGACCCCCCCCGGCTCGCAGTCCGCTCCCGCGCGTTGAACGTGAACGATCGGGACGGACCGCCATAGGCCTCACTAAACACTGAATGGCGCCTTCGCTGTTTAGCGAAGCCTACTCTAACTTTAAGACTTATATTAGTTATAAGGTATTGCGCTTGCGTTTGGGTATTGGGAAGTGTTTTATATTAGAGTGTTTCACTTGTACCCTATATCCCTTGTGTGTCATGTTTGTCTTTTATCCTGTGTGTCTTGTTTGTTATATGTGTTTAATGTGCTTTTTCCAGCATTTACTATGTTGAGCTCAATTGTGTGTTGTAAGGGTGTTATATTTATCTAGAAAGTATACGCTTGTTTTAGCATTCCCCCTTGAGCTTTTCAATGCTCAAAGTAAAGTGTAAAGACAGGGAACGGGAGTAGGCCCCCGTGTAAAAGTATTTTATACCAACGTTAGCATGGGTCCCCTCAGGCATGCAATATTGCGGCTGGGTTTGGGACTCGGTCCGTTTGTACGCTGACATGCAGACCACAGCTGTGGCCAATTTGCGGTGGCCTCTGCACTCGGACCGAGGGCGTAAGCCACTAGGGCTGTCCTCAACCTCTTGTTTCCCTTCTGGAAACTCAAAATTATGTAAATGAATCTTTGTTAGCTATTTGTGTTTTTTAGTCCCCAAGGCCCTCGAACATTCGTGGTTCGCCATGGATGTACGGGGGCCGAAATTTTTTAATGTTCGTGTGGCCTTGACCCACAAAGGACTTATAAAGATTCACTGCATTGATAAAGTTAAATATTAAAGATAGGGTACGGGAGTAGACCCCCGTGTAAAGCTATTTTAAACCAATGTTAGTATGGGTCCTCTCAGGCATGCAATATTGCGGCTGGGTTGGGAACCGGTCCGTTTGTACGCTGGCATGCAGACCACAGCTGTGGCCAATTTGCGGCGGCCTCTGCACTCGGACCGAGGACGTAAGCCACTAGGGCTGTCCTCAACCTCTCTCAAAATTATGTAAATGTTTTGTTAGTTATTTGTTACCAATGCAGTAAATATTTAAAAGTCTTGCGTGGCGAAGGGTACACGACATTGGATGTTGCTCTGTTGTCATAGTTGGGTCTCTTCGGAGGCTACAGCGATGACAACCCAAGTGCTCCACACCCCCATAGGGGGTGTGGGGCTTAATTTTTTTAAAGTTTTTTCGTGACCTTGACCTAAATATATAAAAGTTTTCAAAATCTTTAACAGTCAGGTCTTATTAACACAGTAAATATTCCGGACGCGAAGTGCCCCCCCCCCCATATCCTGGGCGTGGTCGCCCGGTGGGGATATAAGGCGGCCGGGTTGCACGCACTTCTCATTCACGCTCCAGCTTTCGTTGGAAGTGGCTGTCCAGGAGCTCATTCTTAAGAAGACCTGTGACCAAAGAAATGTCTCGTCGTATACCTTATAAACCTTCGTATTATAATCTGATTGGTATTAATAGTATTACAGACAATGAGAAGAAATTGTATAAAAAATTTTGTTGTTTACTTGACAGAACGCGAAAACTACCACCAAATACTTTCACCTACAAGCTACCCCTGATAGACAAGGATGATGTAAGCAAACTAACATCAATTCAACTGAAATTGGTGGAAGAAAAAATTCTTGTTTGTGTGAGAGAAGTGTTTCATAATGAATATTCAAAAAGATTGGCTTTTGACTTTATTAAGGAACATGCAGGACGTGAAACAAAACAGTATCCGGGATTATATTATTTATATCTTTTTGAGAATGGAGCAAGTGCAACGGTAGAAATAAGCATCAAACTAATGTAATTCTCCCAACCAAGTGTTAAACTAGGACTCGAACTTGGACTTGATTGAGGTTTTGTAGAACAGAGCGGGGGATAGATCACTTTGCGGCAATGGACTAGCATGCTGCTTAGTGGTTTATCCCCCGCTCAAAGGGTATCTTTACGTGACCTTGACCCACATAAACTTGCTCAAAAAGACATCTTTGAAAAAACTTGTACAAAGTAGTGGATATAGATCAAACATCATTGGTTTATCAAGCCTGTTGAAGAATATATTGAAAATGGGTGTTTAAAAGCCAAATCTACTACATGATTGATAAACCGGATGTATATGACGTCACCTTCCCCCACCCTTAAACCTCGGGTATAAAGGGACCCAGTTGAGCGCGCTGCTCATTATTGCGTGGACATTCACCGAGTGCACACTCATAGCCAAACTGTAAAAATGGCTCTTTGCGATATTTGTGGTGAGTTTTTTCAAGACGAAGACATCTTTGTTTTACACCGAGAATTGTATCATGAAGAGGACAGAAAAGAAGAGATTGTAGTAAGTGAAGAAAACCTGGATGCAATTGATCGGTTGTTGGAAAACTACCATAAGCAGATGGACGACTACGATAGCTATCTACAGTTACACCGAGAATTGCATCATGAAGAGGACAGAAAAGAAGATATTGTAGTAAGTGAAGAAGACTTGGATGCGATTGATCAGTTTTCGGAAAAACCCCAGAAGCAGATGGACGACTGGGCTAGCTATCTACAGCTAATGCAGAGAAGAAGACCAAGTGTTATTCAATTTGCTGGAGCTGGACCATCTACAGCTGGAGGATTTATTGAAGAAGATACGGAAGAAAATGTGGAAGATGTAAAACAACTGCGTACCCAAGAAGAGGATACAGAAGAAGTGGAAGATATAAGACAACTGCGCACCACAGCATTACCAGGACCAGTTATAACTCATTTCAAAATTAATAACGTGCAATTAGAATTGGAAAATTTTATAACTCAAGCTAAAAAACTAGTTGTAAAAACATTGACGGAAGAATTGACAAGATTGAACTTTATTAAATTTGGATTGGTGTTGGAGGCTATGTTTACTAATACCGACGGTGAAAATTCACCGAGAGCATTCATTGCTAAAAACCGAACCCTTACAACCACATCTGATATCAACGAAATCTTAGAAGAATGTTTGGTTGAACTGCTAGTGAAACTTCAAGAACATGAAGGAAGAGGATCCGGCTGGACGCTATCATCAATTGAAGGTATGGATGTGAGGGTTCACAAGCATGGATATGGTATGAGAGGAAGCAGCTTTATTCCTCTACCAAAGGTGATCCGAGATACAAGATCATGTATCAATGTGAAAAATGAGGATAATGAATGTTTCCGGTATGCAATGTTAGCAAAATATGTGGAACCTAATGCCTGTAGACCTAGCATAGCATACGAAGCTGTTCAACACCGCTATAACTTCCAAGGTATGTCGTATCCTGTTAGTCTTAATGATGTTGCTAAATTTGAAAGAAAAAACCCAGGAGTGTCAGTTAATGTGTTTGGTTTAGACGAATCAAATAACGTATACCCATTACGAGTTACAAAGACTGAACGTCAAAATCATACAGATTTGCTGCTATTGACCAAAGGTGAAATATCACATTATGTTTACATCAAGAACTTTGAAACTTTGGTTGGACGACAAGTGACTAAAAAGAAAATTAGAGTAACAGTGTGTAAGAGATGCTTTTGTTTCACAAATAAAGACTTGAGACATGGAGGTTCAGAATGGTTGATGGAACACCAGACTTTGTAATGAGAACTATGAAGTGAAGATTAGTCTGCCACTGTCATCTCGAGCGTTTATCCAATTCAACAAAACAGTTCACCAATATCGGATTCCAGTAGCCGTCTACGCAGATTTTGAATCCACGTTAGTACCACAGGAGCTTCCGGATGGTGAGGTAACTAGAAGAACCAAATATCAATTGCATCAACCTAACAGTTTTTGCTTATTGGTGAAATCTACTTTA
Source organism: Neoaliturus tenellus (assembly GCA_030545055.2). NCBI lineage: Eukaryota > Metazoa > Arthropoda > Insecta > Hemiptera > Cicadellidae > Neoaliturus > Neoaliturus tenellus. The sequence continues at coordinate 191,748,950 of CM061532.1, forward strand.
CCTGAAGAACAATTGCAAGACTATGGCTTAACATCCACTCCAATACTCTACCGTGGGGAAAAAGCTGCTAAGCAATTTGTAGACCAGTTGTATGACATTGCTGAAAAGGTGCAACGCTTATTCGATAATGTTTTACCTATGGAACCTTTGAACCAGAATCAACAAGAAGAATACAATTCGGCAACAAGATGTTATTTATGCAAGAAGAGCTTCAGTGAAGAAAATCATAAAGTAAGAGATCACGATCACCTGACAGGGTTATACAGAGGAGCTGCTTGTAATTCATGCAATATAAATTACAAACTACCAAACTTTATCCCTGTCGTGTTACACAATCTTAGCGGCTATGACTCCCACTTCATTATCCCAGAGTTAGGACGAGATGATGGAAAAATCGAAGTATTAGCTGAAACATTGGAGAAGTACATCAGTTTCTCAAAAACAGTAGGTAAAATTAAACTTCGCTTCGTAGACTCTTATAGATTTATGTCATCTAGTTTGAGCAAATTGTCTGAGAACCTAAGAAGAGAAGATCTAAAAGAAACTAGCAAAATTGTACCTGAAGATAAATTGGACTTAGTAATGCGTAAAGGAGTGTTCCCCTATGATTACATAACTTCTGCAGAAAAATTTGAAGAAACCAGTCTGCCACCGATTGAAGCCTTCAACAGCAAATTAAATGAAAGTGAAATCTCCGTTGAAGACTACAATCATGCTTGTAATGTTTGGAACCAACTAAACATTCAAACCTTAGGGGAATATTCCGACTTTTACATAAAATTGGACGTAACTCTGCTGTGCGATGTGATGGAAGAATTTCGAAACACCTGCTTCTCCGCCTATGGACTGGACCCTCTACACTCGTACACATCTCCAGGATTAGCATGGCAAGCTATGCTAAAGTCAACCAACTGTCGATTGGAACTTCTAACAGATATTGATATGGTGCTCATGATAGAATCTGGTGTACGGGGTGGTTTGACACAAGCTGTAACACGTCATGTCAAAGCTAACAACAAGTACATCCCAGGCTTCGACGAGAGACAAACATCGGTCTACCTAGGCTACTTTGACGCAAACAACCTTTATGGTTGGGCAATGTCAAATCCGCTTCCATACGCTGACTTCAAATGGATCGACCCGGCCACCATCGGTGACATCTCACAGATTCCAAAGAATGGTCCAAAAGGCTATATTTTGGACTGTGATTTCGAATATCCGGAGCACCTTCATGACCATCACTACGACTTGCCTCTCCTAGCCAAGACTGAAGTTTCACCGACAGGAAGATGGCCGAAATTGATGATGACGTTGGAGAATAAAGATCGGTATGTGGCTCACTACTGGGTAGTTCAACAAGCTCTTGAATTGGGTCTACGTGTAGTGAGAATTCATAGAGCAATTGAATTCACCCAGTCTTGTTGGTTGAAACCATGTATTGATTCCAACACTACAAGAAGAGCAGCGGCAACATCAGCATTTGAAAAGGACTTCTACAAATTAATGAACAACGCCATCTTCGGGAAGACCTTAGAAAACAAAAGAAAACACAAGATTGTAAAATTAGTAAGTGATCCTAGGAAATTGGAAAAATTAGTGCAAAAACCAAATTTTGGAACATCCATGATTATAAACGAAGATCTAGTCGCCGTCAGTATGAAGAAAACAACAATAGTGATGGATCGTCCGTTATACATTGGAATGTCGATTTTGGATATAAGTAAAACTCTGATGTATGATTTCCATTACAACAAAATGGTTAAACACTACGGAAGAGACAACATTGGAGTTGCATACATGGATACCGACGCGTTCATCTACTGGATAAAGACTTTGGACATGTATGAAGATCTAAGGAGTTTCCCATACAAAGACGACTTTGACTTCTCTGACTATCCAAAGAACCATCCAAATTATAATGAAAAGAATAAAAAAGTAATTGGAAAATTTAAAGATGAAGCAAATGGAATGCCTTTGGAGGAAATAGTTGCGCTAATGTCCAAACTATATTCCTTCAAGATGTATAAGGAAAATGACATACCGACAGTGAAGAAAGCTAAAGGAGTCAAAACATCGTACTTGAAGAAACATGTGACATTTGACCATTACAAGACCTGCTTGTTTGAAGATTCTACAATGTCTGCAACGTTCAACACTATCAGAAGCTTTAAACATGAGGTCTACAGTGTCACTGAAGTTAAAAGGGCACTATCAGCTCGAGATGATAAAAGGCATATTATGCCGGATAAAATTCACACTCTTCCTTTTGGCCACTACTCTCTAAACCCTATCGACTAGTAACCTATTCTTCGTCCTTCTACAACTTCGACCTTATTCCTTTCTCCTTCCGTAAAAAAATGGGGAACACGGCAAGTCAAACGCCGTGTTCCCCATTTTTTTACACAAGTTTGGATGACCTTGACCTATATAAATGATGTGAATATTTAAGACAACATTCATTGTGATTATACATGTGATACATGTAACATTCAAACCTGAAATATGAAGGACTTGAAGCAAGAAATTGTCAACGAACTTCATAAACCTGCAAGAAGAAAGTTTCCACGAAGAAATACAGTGATAAAAGGAATAAATGATTTATATCAAGCGGATTTAATCGAAATGATTCCTTATAGTAAACAAAATAGAGGATTTAAATACATATTGACTATTATTAATTGTTTTTCAAAAATGGCAGATGCTTTACCACTAAAAGATAAAAGTGGCAAAAGTGTTACAAAAGCAATGGAAACAGCTATACAAAGAGACAAACATACTATAAAACATTTACAAACTGATGATGGAAAAGAATATTTTAATAAGGAATTTGCAAATTTAATGAAAAAACACAACATTAACCATTACTCAACCAATTCAGAGGTAAAAGCATCAATAATTGAAAGATTTAACAGAACTTTAAAAGGTGCGATGTATAAGATGTTTTCCAACAGAGGATCACACGTATGGATTGATATGTTACCAAAACTTATAAGCGATTACAATAACAAGTTTCATAGAACTATCGGTATGAAACCAAGCCAGGTGACTAATAAAAATGAAAAACTTATATTAAAACGTATAAAAATGAATACTAAACCAAAAGTTGAAAAACTAAAACCTAAAAGGTTTAATGTTGGTGATAAAGTGCGAATAAGCAAATACAAAGGTGTATTCAGTAAAAGATATCTTCCAAACTGGACAAATGAGGTATTTACTGTATTTAAGGTGCAACCTACAATACCAGAAACTTACATTTTAAAAGATAATAAAGGACAATTGCTGGAAGGAGGGTTTTATGGACATGAAATGTTAAATTCAACAGTAGGTGATGTATATCTAGTTGAAAAGGTGTTGCAACGGAAAAAAGATATGGTTAAAGTACGATGGTTAGGATTTAATAAGACGGAAGATTCTTGGATACCTAAAAAGGATCTAATATAACGATAGAGAATCATTTTGGGTTGAACCATTACAAAGGATGGAGATAATACCGCAAAAAGACAATTTTACTATTAATAATATAGATGAACTCACAGTGGATGGTTCTCAATTCAATACTGGGAAACACGGTGTTTTGTTACCAAACACGGTGCGTTGTCTGGTTACCGGTCCTTCCAATTGTGGAAAAACAAATGTAGTATTCAATTTGATTACAAACCCTAAAGGATTACGTTTTAATAATTTATATGTATTTTCAAAGTCACTACAACAACCAAAATATCAGTTATTGGAACAAATACTCAATAATGTGCCTGAAGTTAAATATTTTAAATTTAACGCGAGCGAGAGTGTCATGCAACCGCAAAAGGCTAAACCATTCTCAGTATTCATATTTGACGATGTATCTTGTGAAAATCAAAATACAATAAGAAATTACTTCGCCATGGGTCGACATAACAACATAGATAGCATTTATATTGGTCAAACTTACAGCAAAATACCAAAACAGCTCATTAGAGACAATGCAAACATGTTAATTGTATTTAAACAGGATGAAACCAACCTAAAACACATATATTATGACCATGTAAGTGCAGATATGTCATTTGAACGATTTAAAGAGTTGTGTGGAAAGGCTTGGGCTGAAAAGTATGGGTTTTTAACAATTATAAAGGAACAACCGCTAAACAATGGTCGATACAGGATAGGATTTGATAAATTTATACTAATACACTGATCATGATGTAAAACATTCATTGTTGTACAACACGTCTTGCTACAAACATGGTTAACCAAGAAAAGTTAATAAAGGAAATAAAATCACTTAGTGATTCTATTCGGGATAAAAACAGAGCATTAAAATTAGGTATTAGCGAAAGGGAGAAATTTCTTGAATCTACTTTTAAACCTATTACTGAACCCTTGAAACAATTAAACAAAAAATTTGCTAAACCCGTTTTGGAAGGAGATGCAATTGCACCTATTACAAAGTTTGAAAGAGAAAATGTAAAATCAGAAGATTTTAGTGACGAAGACCCGGAATCCTCTACATATAGTGGTTTTACCGGCGGAGAACCCGAAAGAGAGCTAGAATCACCAGACTATAGTGGTATAAGAGAATTATATGAAGTAAAAGCTAAAAGAGGACATGAAGATGTATCAACTGCTAGTGAAGAGGAAAAAGAAGAAGAAGCAAGGGAAGGTCCGTCAAACATAAGCTTGTTGGGTGAAAACATTCATAACAAAGGACCTTTAGGAAGGAAATACATGGTAAAAATGTTACTCGGAACAATTCCTAATAAGAATTACCATAGTTATGGAGCGAGATTAACAAAAGATGGTTTAATGATAGGTAATAGCCCGTTAAACGTTGACGAACATGATAATATTGTCATTGGTGATCAAAGGTATAAGGGCACAAAAGGATTATTTGAATTATTATTTGAAAATAAGCCTTAAGTATCGTTAGTGAAAGAAAAAGACATGGAAGCATATAAAAATATTTTGGAACAGACAAATGCATATAGGAGAAAGTATTTACCTGACCAGCCTCCTTTTAGATCTAAGTCTTTAAAATATAAAGAATTTGTATCCAAGTTAATACCAACTAGAAGACAAACAATGCCGTTAACACAAAGAAAACCTGTAAAACGAAGATTTATGGCATCCACTTTGGATGTAAGTGCTCAGGAACGAAGAAAAAGAAGTAAGTCCGTTACGGGTACAGGTTTAATGAAGAAACTATATAACACAAATGTGATTTATTACAATAATATCAATAAATTGGTGGATAGAATGAAACTAATACATGAAGCTTAAGAAGCGGGTCATACTGGATTGGAAAACGAATGGGTGGCTTTAGTGGATGAACTCCGAAACCGTGGGGTAATCTCATAAAAATGCGGTACTCCCTAGAATACTATTCAGTTGCACCATGAGTGTCGACAAGTTCGGACGTTACTCCTCGGATGGATTATATTATGCGAATAGTTTAAAAAGAAGTGCTGGTTTACCACAAACACCTGATGGAGATTATGATATGAGTAATAAAAGGTTAAAAAACATAAAAGATCCTACGGATGAAAACGATGCAATAAATTTAAAAATATTAAAGGAAAGGATATCACCAACATTAAGACTACAAAATAACACATATGACGCAGAAGATCATAGAATTATCAAAGTTGGTAAACCAAACCAAAACGGTGATGCAATAAACAAAGGTTATTTGTCATCTGAATTAAAAAATACGTTAAAGTTCAATGGGAAAACGTATAGTGCTAACAATAAACGTATATCCAAAGTAGATGACCCAAAAGATGCAAAAGACAGCGTAAATAGACGCTATTTACATTCCTTGATACCTGAAAAGACAAAAGATGGATTTTCTTTTTATAAATTTGTTATTAACGATATAGGTTTTCCAAAAAATGAAAATGATGCCGTAAATCTCAAATATATAAAAGATCATTGTGTCATACATGATGTGGGAGTTATCGATTGTCTTGGCAATTGTTTGGCGAATGTAAAAGATGGTTCAGCACCATCTGATGGTGCAACAGTGGGTCAAATGAAAGAGACTTTTAAACAAGAAACAACTGGATTTGCAAAACGAGATGAAGTATTATCAAAGCAAGGGGATGACTTTATTCAAGGTAATGAAAAATTTCATTTATTGACATACAAAAACGCTTATTGGGATTGCATGTATGGAAGGTTATCAAATGTGTCATGGGGTCATGCAGATAGAGACGCGGCTGCCTTAGGACAAACAGTACATCTAGATCCAAATAATTACCATGCGTTTTTTATATGTAGTAATAAAAAACTAACAAACATGGCGCAAGGAAGAGAAGCAAATGATGCTGCAACTGTAGGACAGGCTATCACATTATCACAAATGGATAGCAAAGTGTATACTTGTAATAATAAACGTATAACAGACCTTAAAGACCCTGAACATGTGGATAATGCCGTCACTGTTAATTTTCTTATTAAAGTTTTAGGAAATGCATTATTTGATATATACAATCTTATTGGAAACCGTACACATGGTAATTGGGTGTCTGAATCCGAGAGAGGTAATTGGATTAAACGGGAAATATTTAATAAATATTTTATTAACCCTAATACGCAAAAGTTTAGATCATCAGATTGGGGTGATATTGATATTTAATTAAATAACCCAATAAATGACTTCATTTATGTGCAACCCGTCATAGAGGTAACACATAGGTTACGCTTTTCGAATATAAAAGACAATCATGACATTTCATTACACCAGTCCATATCGAGACACTATACGGAAAGGAGGCGGTATCACGTCCACAGCGGTTTCTCTGTTAAGTAAAGCTTTAAATCGTATTCCAGTAGGATCTATCGTAAACAGAGCAATAGACGCTTTACCATACGAATTTCACATACCGGGAGGTTATCAATATTGCGGACCAGGAACTAAATTGCAAAAACGACTGGAAAGAGGTGATCCAGGCATAAATAAGTTAGATCAGGCTTGTAAAGAACACGATATTGCATATTCCACATTTACCGATTCAAAAAATAGGTCAATCGCTGATAAAAAGCTAGCAAATATAGCTTGGCAACGAGTTAAGTCTAGTGACGCCAGTATTGCGGAAAAAGCAGCAGCTTTAGCGGTAACAGCAGGTATGAAGGCTAAAACAGCGGTAGGAGGTGGAAAAAGGAGGGGTAGGAATAAAAAAGGATCAACCATGAAGAAACATGGTGGTAATATTAGACTAAAAAGACGTTCTACGAAGAAAAATAATAAAAAACCGACTATATGGTCAATGGTAAAAAACGGGGCAGGTCTATACCTAAGACCGTATCGTGCATATTAAATAAAAGAAATCAATTAGTTATACCACATAAAGCGTTGACCAATGTTGAATTATTTAGATATATTTCCTGTTTAAAAATACCATTTTTTCGCGGAGTATTCATGAAGGACAGTTTACCAAAGAAAATATGGAAAAATGAGACTGGAATCGTAAATTTGGATAATACTGAAGGGCCCGGCACCCATTGGGTGTGTTATAAGAAACTGAACAGCAATGTATATTATTTTGATAGTTTCGGTAACCTGCCACCACCAAAAGAACTTCAAAATTACTTTAAATCTGCTAAAAACATATATTATAACTATAAAAGAGAACAACCTGATAATACTTCAATATGCGGCCATTTATGTTTGGAATTTCTAGCTAAAAGTATCAGTCACTATTGAGATGTCTTCCTATACGGTATCATTAACAGGAAAATCGTCAACTTTACGAAGTATCCTTTTTCCAGCGTTACGCTTGCAAAAAGGAAGATTTTGGGAGGCGGCACTATTAGATTTTACTACTTACAACTCTATTCCCAATGTTACGGAAGGTAAAAATAACGTATTGCATTATTATAAGGGAAAAGATGCCAGTGGGAAGTTTACAGACTTACAAGAGTGCAGGTTACCCACAGGTTCTTATGAAATTGATCATATAAATGAATTTTTGCAAACTAAAATGGGAAAAGACAATATAACATTAAAAGGTAATAATAATACGATGAAAGCTGAAATTACTTCCAAATATTATATAGATTTTACTCAACCAAACTCAATTGGTGATTTATTGGGATTTTCCAAAGATGAGCCAATTTTAGGACCAGATGTAACACATTCCGGTAAAAAAACAGTAACAATATTAAAAGTCAATAGTATAGACATAACTTGTAACATTATACAAGGAGCTTACAGGGATGGGGCCAACACAAATATCATACATACTTTTTACCCAAGTGTACCACCTGGATTTAAAATTGTTGAAAAGCCACAAAACCTGGTATATCTACCGTTGAACACCACTTTCATTTCAGACATCGTGTTGAGCGTATTGGATCAAGACGGTAACTTGGTAGACTTCAGAGAAGAGCCTATTACGGTTAGATTACATTTAAAATCGACACTTTAATACAAAATCATGGGTTTAACATTTAAAAGCGAACAACCTACGGGAAACCGCATTAGTAGCTCTTCAGCTGTGGAGGAGTTAACACGCGAGAACATTCGTTTCTTAGAGAGAATTGGATTAAAATTAACCGATTATGGATATACTGGATATAGCGCAGGGTCCAACATTCGACGAAACCCTATGGGAAAAAGAATATCACACCCACAACCCTTACACTTCATCGAAATTAAACAATAACGATGAAATTCGTATCCCCATACAAAATCAAGACATTTACACACTACCATGTGAAAGTTACTTGTATATTGAAGGACAAGTTACTAAAAAGGACGGTACTACTGCTGGTACAACAGTTCCATTTATAAATAATCCTATGGCTTTCCTGTTTGATGAAATTAGATATGAAATATCAGGTGTAACAGTTGATTCTACTAAAAAAGTAGGTATTTCAACGACTTTAAAAGGACTAACATCTATAACACCCAATGAAACCAATTTACTTAAACCTGCCGGATGGGTATTACCTACAATTGACACGATCACTCCAAATTCAAATGGATATTTTGATTTTCATATTCCATTACGTTTGTTGCTTGGTTTTGCTGAAGATTATAGGAAAATAATATTAAACGTTAAACAAGAATTAGTTTTGTTGAGGTCTTCTAACGATAAAGACATTATTAAAGCTGCAGATAATACGAATGATGCAAACCTAGAATGGAAATTAAAATTAGACAAAATTGTATGGAGAGTTCCACATGTTAAATTAGCTGACGAGCATAGAATGCTACTTTTAAGAAAATTAAAAGCCGATCGTGATATTGTTATTCCATTTAGGAGTTGGGAATTCCATGAGCATCCCAGTTTACCTACTACGGATCGACACACTTGGACTGTTAAAACATCAAATTATGTAGAACGAGCCAGGTATATTATATTTGGTTTACAAACAGGTAGAAGAGACGACATCACTAAACATGCAGGACAATTTGATCATTGTGACTTGAAAAATATTAAAGTTTATTTAAATTCACAATTCTTTCCATACGACAATTTAAATGTGTCATTCACTAAGAAGAAATACAGTATATTGTACGATATGTACGCAAGATTCCAAAGTTCATATTACGGTAAAGCAAATACACCTTTATTATCACCTTCAAAATATTACGATGCCTACCCAATAGTTGTAATTGATTGTTCTAAACAAAATGAATCAGTAAAATCATCAAGTGTGGATATAAAAATAGAAATGGAATTCAACGCTGCTATACCGGCTAATACAACTGCATACTGTTTAATTCTACATGATAAAATTGTAACATACACACCTTTAACTGGAATTGTTAAGAATGTACTGGAAAAACCGGTTTTGTTTCATTCCGCGAGTATAAAAGCAGAGCGTACAGACCGCTCCTCATCAGTTTGTTGCCTACTGTTGTATGGGTAGCATCGTATTCAATATGGCTTCTCCTAGTGGTACACCAGAAAATGTAGTAGATATTGAGAAGGAGATATCTGACTTTTTAAATCTTCAAGGCCAACCGGAAGGAGATGAACACAACCCTTGCGGACAACTACACGCCAGTAGGCCCTAATAATGTCGAGGAAAAAGGTAAAAGAAGAAAGAATGTACAGAAGAGGAAAAGGGATATTGAAGATAATATTTCTCCTAACATATTGAGTGAGGTATTCTTGCGAATATTTTATCCAATTTCATCCAGTTTGGACAAAAGTGTTTTAATTGGTGTTATGAAATCGACGGATTATTCACCTACTGTAATTTTAACTCATGGGCCCAAAATGATTTTGTTTACGGACACTGCTTGGGAATCGTTTATGAAACACTTGCATCTGCTAGAATGCTATTTAAGTAGTAACATGTTTGGAAGAAAGACAAGAGTAGGCCTTTTGGATTCAAATGTGGAAATCGATATTGTTAAACATCGTGGTGATCATCAGTTGCGGTTTAGAGACACAACAAGACATGATAACAAGATTCAACTTAATCGAGAAGAGTTTTTTATTCTAACTTGTGCAACTGAACCAATAACAAGATACTTGAGACAACTGGTGTTTTCAAGTTCGATTATTAAAGATTATCTGGAAGACACTTTGGACAAACAACCGGACGCACCTATATTGTATGGGCCTGTGGATACTTCTATATTCAATAGGGTTCCTCATGAAGTACAAATGTGGAGACAATTGGAAAAGTACGCTCAACTACATAAGAAATCAGTAAAACGTGAAGAAGAGGAAGAAGAAGGAGGAGAAGAATCAAGTGTTAGTGATGAAAATGAAAACAAGGAAAATGTAAAGATGGAAACCTAAATGACAATCAACTACACAGCAATGGTTAATTTTTAAAACAATATCAAACACTTTGTGGGGTTAGGCCTACCGGGGACGGTGCCCACGTTAAATATACACCAACGCGCCAACAACTGTACGGCCAGGTATAAAAGTCGTACCTACCGTGGTGTGGAAATCAGTTGACCTTTGGACTTTGTCATGAGCAGACGAGTGATCTTCGCAATGGACAAGGAAGAAGAACAAGTAAAGTCCAAACCTGGTATAATTGAGTTCCAAGCGTTTCGGGGTAATGATGATAGGTTTATCATAAAAGTACTTGTGTTTTTCGACATCAATACAAGTGTTCCATATACATTTTTGTTCAAACCACCATGTTCTTATTCATCATTAACTAGCAAAGCCGCTACTAATAACAGGTGGATTTCAAAATATTTCCATCATATCGATTGGTATGATGGTTTTGCAAGTTACACGGACTTGTATCACATCATGCATCAGTTTTCAAACAGGTTTACCGATATTTACACAAAAGGACTGGAAAAGAAGAGATGGATCGAAGAATTTACTCATGTTCCGGTTAATGATGTGGAATTGGATAAAAATTACAAGTATACGATGGAAAATGTTTGTATTTGTACTAAAAGTCCAGAACATGAAAAAGATAGACATTGCTCTTTAAAAAACGCCTATAAACTCGCATCTTACCTTCAAAGTGGGGAAATGGGGAGTAGTGGGGTAACGGGGGTTATATAAGTGAGGAGCAGACCGGGACCTGGCATGAGTATTACTCGAGATTCCGAGACGACAACATCTCCCAGCAAGAAGACGAAGAAGACGATCTATAACTCGACCATGGCATCTCACCAGTTCCTGCAAACTTTGGTTGAGCAGTTCAATGCTCACTCCAAATCTACCATACTACCCGTCAAGAAGTGTTCCGAACTTAAAGACGAGAAGCACTACATTATCCACGCCATGAAGAAGATGGAGACTACAGTTGGAGAGGCCATCTGCTGCAGTCTTAGCGAGGCACCATTCACTCCGGGGGATGAGCCCAAGTTCCAAGTCTACCTGCCGAAACGGTTCGTCCATCTCCTCCAGAACGAGGATCTGCGCTCCATCCAACCCGGCTGTCTCTACCTGGTTTCCCACGGTTAAACGGGTAGCAGTTCCACCGAGTTAACCATCCACATCGCCGACAAGCAGCAGTGTTAGATTTAAGTTTTACTGTTGTACATATGTTATTGTAATGTTTTTATAAATAAATCATAAAAGACAAAAAAAAATACAAAAGACAAAAAATGCAACATATCAATATGTGATGTTTGTCACATATTGATATGTTGCATTTTTTTAAACTTCGCGGGTGACCTTGACCTTTGACCTTTGCATTTCACAGTTACCCCCACCACCACGCTACAAGTCAAACCTGCTTGAATGCAAACACCCCCACCACTTTTTCATATACCTCCAAGCGCTGTGCCTCATCTTCATTTCAACTCCAGCAGCCAACCGAACAACATCAGTATGTCTCTGAACGTAAGCTGTGCCAGCTATGAGGAGGTGGCGATCAAAACGCAACAGGAGCTGAACGACTTGTACAAGGAGTTGCAGCTGATGGTGGCACGAGGCTACCGTATAAACGTGCAAGTCTACGCTTGCAATATACGGAATCTTCGGCAGCCGAAGGAAGAGCCTGGACATTCCTCTTCAACGACTGCTTCCTCACCGGCGTCGATGAAGACCGAGCCAGACAACTTGGATTACTTCAGCTGACTAGCAGTTGTCTTCCTTGTCCTTACAATTGTAGAATATGTTTATTTCTTCATTATATTAAAGAAGTAAAAGAGCAAAACCACCTATCTTGTTACTGACATATATGCTCAGTAACAAGATAGGATTTTTTAAAACACAATTTGAATGACCTTGAAACTTCCCCCTCCACTGATTCGCTACCCCCACCACTTCACTGTTGATATACATGAGACAACACAATTAGATACCTCATTCCTTCTTCAACAGCCAAACCTACAACATCGACAATGGCTAACCTACCAACAGATGAAAGATGTCCTCACGCATGCTGTGACTTCGTACACAAGTTAGAGAAGAGGATGCAAGAGAGGGTGATAAGAAGAAAGCAGATCCACTCAGAAAATATCATGATAGTAAACGGCTATCTTTTGTTGTTCGGTCTTATCATGGTTGTACTGTTCATACTGTACGGCATAGTTACATGTGTCGGCAAGGTTGCAGAAGAAAATGCCCGCCACCATCAGTTGGAAAATTTCAATGTTACTTTCTAGACTTTTTTTAAAACTCCGTTTGGATGACCTTGAAACTTCCCCTCCACTCCTTCCTTTTTTTTTAAAACCCAATTTGAATGACCTTGAAATTTCCCCCTCTACTTTTCGATAATGTTATAACTGACTGCAGCTCACCTCATTCCTTGCTTAGCTACCATGGCGGACAGGACTCTTTCTCAAGTTGACTCCACTACGGACGAAGCATTTCCCTTGCGGTGGACCGTTCATTTACAAGATGCGACAGAAGTGGAAGTCTTGTATCAAAAATTACTCTATGTATTCAACGGGAACCCTGGACCTCTTGAATGTAGAATGGATTTGAATTTTGATGCAACCAGGGTCGGCACAGAACCTTCAACTTCAAGCCAGCCTCAGCAACAAGATTTTACACATTTATACACTCCAATATCACCGGAAGATGTAACTGTCTGCGAGGCTGACTCAACTACACGTTATGTTCAGCCAAAGCCTTGGGTGTTGATTATTAACAATGTTTACAAAGTGGAATTGGTATGTAATAGATTAAAGGAGTTGATGGTACAAGATCCCGGCCTGCGCTTTCAAATAGACATACATTTCATCTGGGGAGCACCTGCGCGGGGCCCTTCGTCTGACAGCTCTTCACGTACGACGGACGAGGAGGAGGAGGACGACTAGTCATCTTTTTTAAAACTCCGTTTGAATGACCTTGACCTTTCCCCCTCCACTGAGTTTATTTAAGGTGCACTCTCACTGACTACAGCATCATTTCATCGCGCACCTTCACCGCAGCAACATGGAGAGTCAACTCAACTACTGTTGCGAACAAAAATGTTTTTTCATGGCCGAATGACATTGATGTGGTAGATGGTCTGGCTTGTAGAAAATGTGAAGCTTTTGGTCAGTGCATGTGTAAGTGCAAGTCTTGGAAGAAGCCGAAACCAATGTTGAAGACATTCCATGTGTACCAGATGAGAGGGCATAAGTACACTTGTTGCCCTGAACGTTGCATTGAATTTAATCTAAAACAGCTAACTGGCTGCAAATTGTGCAACAATCATTTTGCAGGTTTTTGCAAACATTATTTAGGAGCATGTCAGTACAGATCAACTTGGCATACCGAAGCACTCACTATGAATGAAATCGGTATAGACTCACAAGAGTAGTCTTTCTACTCTTTGACTTTTTTAAAACTCCCTTTGAATGACCTTGAAATTTCCCCCACCACTTCCCCATATATCTAGAGTACGCAGGGCCCGCCCGGAGGTCAGTCGCTCGGCGGTTGTCGTAGGGTGCACATCCATGTTGTGCAATCTGCTGTGTAGTTTTCATTTTAACCAGTTCAAGGTCACCATACTTAAACTCTGGCAAAAAACGTCAAGCTGTTAAAGACAATCCTAAGTCCCTGGTTCACAGTCAACCTCAAGGTCGTCACACTTTAACATGTAAAATTTAAGGTAGCACCGAAACGGTGCTACCTGGCTTGACATTTTCAAGTTTCACGAGGTCATCGCAGTTCCCCCCACCACTTCCCATATACGGACCTAGAGTGCGCGGGGTCGGACAGTCAGTCGCTCGGTGTCTGTCGTAGGGTGCGCATCGCGGTTGCAGTAATGGTCGAATGGGGGCTTCTGGGCCAGTTCAAGGTCACCCGAGCGGTGTCACATGACGGTTTAGGCAGAGTAACGTTGCAAACTTCAAGTTTCCTCGGCACTTTTGCTGTTTCTCATCGCAAATTTGCTCCAAGTCGTCAAGGTCATGGTAACTGTGACTGAAACTCGGAGCGTAGTGCGAGAAACAGCAAAAGTGCCGAAAAATTTTAGGTTTCAGCGTGACCTTGACCTTTTGTGACATCGATGACGTCGTCTTGGTGACGTAAGGGGTGATGACGTCACCAGCACGTCATTTCTGTGACGTCATGGGCGTGACGTCATGGATGTGACGTCATTGGTGATGACGTCATCGATTGCGTCATCGATGACGTCATCGATGACGTCATCGGTGAGGTCATTGACCTCGATGACGTCATCGCTCGGGTGACCTTGAACTGTTCCAAAAGCCCCCATTTGCCACTACTCAATACACACGGAATAAACACCGGGAACGTACAAAAACTCGAGAACCGAACTGATAATCGAGTGTGTGCTGGGTCGTTTAGTACTCGATGCTTGGGTCTGTTCACATCCTTTGACTCGAATGAAAAACTATGATTCCAGATGGATCATGAAGCGATGGCAATGTGAACCATGATGAATCTGAGCCGAGCAGAGTCAAGCACACCCAAGCAATACACTATCATGCTCGACCTTGCTCGCCTTAAATTGGCGATACCGATAGTGTACTGCAGGCATAAGAACGTACTCATATTACACATGCAGTCTACGTGAGCGCTAGGGAGCTTGTTAATGTGCTAGGAGTGTTGCGAATAATGTGTGCTCACACATATTTGAGCCAGTGTCTGGTTATATTGTTAATTTGATTTTATGGGCCGACATCCGTCATTTTGTATTTTTTATAATAAGTTTTAATTTTAGAACGGTTTGACGCATTAAGTTTAAATTTGGTACACAGTTTTTTTAATTAAAAATCTAGCTGGGAAAAAATATTAACTTTTTATCATTCATATTTTTTAAATGGTGGCTATTCAAAATCTTTAACCTTAAATTGCATAGAAAATACATAAGGTACAAAAATTTATGAGGAAATTTCAATTACAAATCCCACCATATGACAATTATGAAAATCGGCTTAGAAATGTGAGTTAATCCCATTTTTATGAATATGTACAGTGCACGACATCAAATGACGCAGCATGGCACCACTAATAACTTATGCACAACAATCAGCTGTTTTAATTGTTGCACCGCTACAGTGATATTGATAATGTAATTAATTACATCGTTAAGAGTCATCTTCACCCCTGAGCCAGTAGTCCATTGTTGCGCGGTCAGCAATGTTAATCATACGGCTTTTAATACAAAACATGGTATTAGATTCCCCTGTTTCGGACGCCGTTTTTCAACCGATTTTCTTTAAACTTGGTAAGTGTTTAGTTGAATAGTTATATTAGGTCTCTCATACCTCGAAATTTTGAAAAATTAACAAATATTACTCTATGTGACGTTGCAAAGTAACTCGATTTTCCTTGGTAATATTTCAAAATTAAGCAAAATTTTCAAAATTTCGAGGTATGAGGGACGTAATATAACTATTCAACTAAACACTTACCAAGTTTAAAGAAAATCGGTTGAAAAACGGCGTCCGAAACAGGGGAATGCTATACCATGTTTTGCATTAAAAGCCGTATGATTAACATTGCCGACTGCGCAACAATGGACTACTGGCTCAGGGGTGAAGATGACTCTTAAGAGTCATCTTCACCCCTGGGCCAGTAGCCCATTGTTGCGCAATCGGCAATGTTAATCATACGGCTTTTATGCTAAAACATGGTTTTGTATTCCCCTGTTTCGGAATCCGTTTTTCAACAGATTTTCTTGAAAGTTGGTAACTGTTTGGTTGAATACTTATATTAGGTTTCTCATACCTCGAAATTTTGAAAATTTTACTAAATTTTGAAATATTAACTAAGGAAAATCGAATTACTTTGCGACGTCACAGAGAGTAATATTTGTTAAATTTTTAAAATTCCGAGGTATGAGAAACCTAGTATAACTATTCAACTAAACACTTACCAAATTTCAAGAAAATCGGTTGAAAAACGGCGTCCGAAACAGGGGAATACAAGACCACGTTTTAGCATAAAAGCCGTATGATTAACATTGTCGACTGCGCAACAATGGGTTGCCGACCCAGGGCCAGGGGTGATGTTGACTCTTAAACTGTAATAAAATCATTCCTGTAGTCATATTAGTTGATATGTAAAAACAAATCAAACGCATGTGACCTTATAAAAAAATAAAATAACTGTATAATGTGTATTCAGGTTGAAATATTAAAACTTCTTCCAACACTACTTGATATAGTTGTACTTACACTGTAACTATATACAAACGGTAAATATATACGGAAGATATAATGGCGATCGATTTCGACCAGTCACACCGGTCATCATCAGGTCCAATCCAACAGAGAGAATCAACATCAGGTCCATTTATGTTTTCCAACTGAGAAAATCAATTTATTAGAGAAATATTTTTTTATTTCAACCTACACATTTTTATTTGAGCTACGGCACCTACACTTATAATGCTGATTAAGAAATTATTTAATGATATATATTGGGAAAATTATTTTTTTTCTATTGATTTTGATTTAGTTCTGTAGCAGGTGGGACTTGCCCTAATAAGCGCCCACGTTAGTCCATCAATTAAACACACTAGTAATGCACAATAAAACTGTTCAGAGCTATAAACCTCGACATGAAAAAGTACCACTATGCCATGATAAGTTCTTATTAGTGCAACAACTTATTCCCCATAATTGGATAAAGAAGTTTAAAGTTTTATTTAGAGAACAAAAACGCTAATTATATTAATAAACCAAATTATTTACTGGATTAATTTTTTCTTGAAAAATCTTACGTAAGAAAGTAAATTAATCTAATAAAATTAATTAAAATGAAATGTAATAAACAAAATTAATGAAATTAAATAAAAAAAAACAAAGTAAAATAACGTAATACATGTAAATGTAAATACAGTTTAGTTATTATGTTAGTCGTTTTCAATGTAAAAATTGTGTTGTAAATGGTTCATTTGTCGTTTATTTTATACCTAACTTTTAATGATGTTTGCCTCGCAGTTTGTTATTAAAGAAGTATTATTACCTTTAACGCACTTGAAAAGATGCATCCAATTGTTGTGCCTCCTATAGAGTAGAACCTTTCTCATTAAATAAACAATACAATCTGTTTAACTTTGGTAATCTGTTAAAAAAACTTTATATTGTGATAAATTAAAGTAAAAATGAATCACATTAGTGTCCAATGTTGGAACCGCCTTGATTCACTTCAAATTATCACTTGGAGTGGTAGCAATGCCCGATTAGAAATTTGTTCATTAAATGTCATTGACCTGGCAATAGTATAAGTATTGGGGCTACGAGTTATCAATGGTTCCACTAGCTATGGTTGATTGCAGATGACAGGAGAACTCATGATGCGGTGTCTAGGGCTAGTCGTTGCATTATATGCTACAGCAACATTAGCGGATGATCCACGACTTCCCTGGTGGAAGACAGCGACACTGTACCAGATCTACCCTCGGTCCTTCAAGGACAGCGATGGCGATGGAATTGGCGATCTGAAAGGTACGGTACTTGATGTAATGATGACGTCTATCATAAGTATAAACCCTTAAAAAGTATAGAATTCTTTATTAAATTGTTTTAGTTGAATATGTAAGAGATAATATTTTTAAAAGAGAAACGGATTTGAAAAATATTTTAATCACATGAGTGTAATGTAATAATCTAGGAATCATTCAGAACGCTGAGTACTTGAGAGAGATCGGAGTGGACGCTATCTGGATTTCTCCCATCTTCAAGTCACCCATGGTGGACAACGGCTACGACATCTCTGACTTTAGAGATATTGACCCGATATTCGGGACTTTGGACGACTTTAAAGAACTTGTTGAAAGAATGAAGTTCTTTGGTGAGTTATAATTGTTATTAAATCATTTTTATGGCCTCTAGTGTTCTAGAAAAATACGTTATGTTATATTTTAGAAGTTAAAAAGATGCCCCGTTAACAAAGTACTAAACAAGTTACACTAAATACTTAACCGGTGTCAAGGTCGATTCCTTAGAATTTTGGCTCTCAGACAAAAGTTAAAAAAATTACAGTGTTTGCATATTTCAATAAATCTTTCCATGTGAAAGAATAATAAGATAATAATTAATATAGCAATAATTATTTACAAAGGCTCTGTACTTTGATACTTGAAGTAGTGAATAAAAATTTTGAAAACACAATGAAGTAATTACCTGGAGTATAAAAGTTCTTATATTATCCAAGAACTATAAAAAGAAAATATATTATGGTATTACTTTTACTTCTAACTGTGTCTACCACCCTAATAGTTTCTATCTTTGTGGAATAAAATAGCTAAAAACTTAAGAATGCTGATACACCTACAGTTAAAATCCACAGTAACTTTTAATGTGGAGGAGGAGAAATATTATTAACAATATTTAGTTTTTATCAAAATGGACTAAAATGGCACAGCATCCGTGCAAAGAGATACAGAAAATGCCATAGCAACTTTTAAAGAGACTGAAGTAGAATAATAAAGACTATTTTTGAGGGAGTACCAAATGAGGAAAAGATGGCGGCAGGTAGTGCAGACCAGGAAATGTGTCCCAAGTGTAAAATACGTGTGAAGAGTGAAGAAGCTGTGCAGTGTGACGGGTTTTGTGACAAGTGGCATCACATAAACTGCGTGGGCATTGACAGCAAGAAATATAAGAAAATTAAAGACATACAAGATATTATAAAGTGGATTTGTGACACGTGTAGCACAAAGTTAGACATCATGAGAAAAATGACGGTAGGAGCCGAAGATTATATACACCTGCATAATTTAGTAGGACAGCTAAGTGAGAAAGTAAAGAGACTAATTGATGACAATTTACAAATAAATAAACACCTCGAAGTTATTGACGATAATTATGCTAGGTTAAGTGGAATGAATGATCAGGCTCATCAAAAGGATCCGACAGCTCATTCGAAGGTTAGCATTGGAGCACCATCGATAGATACTCATGCATCGGAAAAAGTAAACATCCCACAACCATCATTAGAGCAGGATGAAAAAGTCAATAGCGAAGCTGCCAGTTATGAAAATGAGTATCCGCATATCCACGAAAATAACAATAAAGCGGAAAACAGATGGAAAAAGGTTTCTTATAAGAAAATTCAATCACGCTCCACAGGAAACACAAAGGAAAAAAAAACAATAACGGACGTAATAACACTGAAAATCGATTCCCCCAAAAAACATCACTCGATCGGGTCGATGCCGACGATCCGAACGTCTTTGATGCAGACGATGGAAGCAAAGGACGTCGCAAATTTGGAACTAACCTAAGTTACGCCAAAAGTGTCGTGATTGGGAAGAACGAAAACAACTGTGGCTTAGAAGCTGGCGAAAAGAAGGCCTGGTTTTATCTGGGACGGTTGAAATCTAGCACAACTGCAGATGCGGTGAAACAGTTTGTTCAAAATGCTTTCAATGACATAAATCCAACCGTGGAAAAACTTGAAACTAGAAGCGAAAACGCCAGCTTCAGGATAGGAGTAAACTTTGACAAGAGGGAAGAAATTCTAAAAAAGCTCCGTGTGGCCAAAAAATGAGATTATAAAGCGTTTTTTATTGAAGAGTACAAAAACCATACCATTGAGATAGCACAACAACCAATAACAAACACCGAGGTAAGCCTAGAACATACCCAACGAGGAAGAAGTAGACCTAGGCCTAAAGATAAAAATTACAACTTCAAGGCCGCTTTTGTCAATGTTCAATGTGTGCGGACTAAATTCAACTTAATGAACTTGTTTGCTGAAGAAAATAAGTTGGACTTATTGTGCTTAAGTGAACACTGGCTTGCTGAACCAGAAATAGCCTTCTACTCTAACATATGTAACCTAACTCTTGCGGCCTATTTCTGCCGGGCACAACACAAAAATGGGGGTGTTGCCATTTATCTTAGAACGGATCTAGCCTTCAAAACACTTGACCTCTCAGAATTCTGTCATGAACTCAATATTGAAATTACCGGCATTGTTGTTAATAAAGGACTACATGGTGACCTAATGGTCATATGCGTGTACAGGCCACCGGATGGGGATTTTGAAATTTTTCTCGAGATTCTGGACAAATGTCTCTCAAGGCTAGGTAAATCAAACCCGTCAATCTTAATTGGAGGGGATTTCAACATCCACCTAGAATATGACAACAAGTTGAATGACTCTTTCACTCTTCTTCTCAAGACACATGGTGCTTATATCACCAACCGTGCGCCAACCAGAGGACTTCACTGCCTTGACACAGTTGCAACTTCACTATACCCCAGTGAGTATTCCACTACTGTGTTGGATTCTGTGGTAGCTGACCATAGCCCTGTGGCCATCGACTTGGAGCTAAATCTGGTGAGTACAAAACCTCATTTACATTGGAGTAGTGAATACACATTTTTAAGTAGGAATATTTATGAGGATCAATTTTACTATTTTAAGGAATTATTGAACTGTGTAGATTGGACCACTATAACCTCACAAGGGCATCCTGAGGACATGTTTAACAACTTCTTTGATAATTTTATGGATAAATTTAATACTGTGTTTCCTGTCAAGCCTAAGAAAGATGGTACTAGATCAAAACACTTGGCCCGCTCCTCAGACAGATCTTGGTATACATTAAACCCTCATTTAGCTCGTCTTAAGCTCTTTACCGTAACCCTGCATGATAGATTTAAGTCATCTCTTGAAACTCAGCAAAGGGAGATTTTTCATTCACTTTATCTCAAGGCAAAAAAATTTATATGTCGGAAGTGAATCTTGCCAAAAAGCTCCACAATGAGAGCCAAATCAGTAATGCGCGTAATCCCTGCAAGGCGGTGTGGGATTTAGTGAACCGACTAAAACCAAAGAAACCAGGGCTAAAGTGTAAGGCGAGCCCTGATGAATTCAACTCTTTCATCCTAGGGGAAGTGGATAACATTTTGGGGTCGCTCGACGCACCTGTTGTCCAGACAAATACGCCAAACTTAACCACTATCACTAGGCGGAACCCGATAGCTGAATTTTCCAGCTGGAGACCCGTGACACCATTTGAAGTTGAAAGAATAATAAGATCCTTTAAGAACTCAAACAGCCCGGATGTATACGGGGTCACTGTTACTGTTATAAAGTATGTTGCGGAAGTCATTGCTGCCCCCCTAGCTAATGTCATAAATATGTGTATGGCCCATGGTACTTTCCCCGTGGCACTGAAAATCACTCGTTCTGTGCCAGTGTTCAAGAAAGGCGACCCTGAGTCCAAAAAAAGCTACCGCCCAATATCTTTGATTCCGGTAATCGCTAAAAGTTTTGAAAAGGTGATGAAAGACCAACTGGTCAGCTATTTCGAGAGGAATAACATTTTTTCAAATTCCCAACATGGCTTTCGACAAAAAATGTCTACCGTCACAGCGGTCGCCCAACTGGTGGAAGAGACCCATGAAGCATTTGAGGAGGGAGAATCAATAGCCCTAACCCTAGCAGATCTGTCAAAGGCCTTTGAGTGTGTGTCTCACGATATTCTCACTTGTAAGTTGGAGGCATATGGGATAACGGGTAATGTGCTTAAATCCTTCCAATCCTACCTGACAAATCGCAGCCAGGTGCTGTCCCTCAAAGGTGCAAACTCGAAGCCACTCCACGTTCCTCATGGTGTCCCCCAAGGCTCGATAGTTGGGCCTATTTTATTTATAGTCATGGTCAATGACATAGACCAACTCGGAAATATGCTGCTATTTGCAGACGACACCACTGTTGTGACAAGGGGTCCATCGCCTGAGGCCGCCACCTTCAGTGGCTCTGAAGTTTTACAGGAAGTCAAGCAGTGGTTTTCTCTAAATAGATTCAGCTTAAACGAAAACAAAACCCAGCAGATGGTATGCAGTCTGAGTAAGCGGTATTGTCATGACCAAGAATCTGTAACTCTCCTCGGCTTTGCCCTGGACCCAAAGTTGACATGGAAATTCCATGTGGCGAACATCTGCCAAAAATTGGCCAGGGTCACATTTCTGCTGCGTAGGCTCAAACCCCTCCTCACCGAAAATTTCTTACTATCAATATATTATGCTCTCTTCCACTGCCATTTAGCATATGGGGTTCAGCTTTGGAGCCATTCAGCGGGGTGTGATGTGATCCTCAGGTCACAAAAAAGGGCACTCCGGATCATCACTGGGGAGCCATGGAATGAGCACTGTCAACCCATCTTCAGAAGGCTGAGGGTCTTGACCTTCTACGGGCAGTACGTGCTGAATTGTATCTCTTATGTGCATGAAAATGTTGAACACTATATCAAAAGGAAGGAAATATACGTACATAACACCCGTCATAGGGACAATCTTGACATCCCTTATTCAAGACTAGCCTTAAGGAAGAATAGTTTACAACTCCTTGCCAGCCGAAGTGCGGCAACTCAAGGCAGGTCCATTTAAAAGAAGATCTAAGGCTTGGCTTATATCCCTGGCCCCATACTCAATAAATGAAGTTCTTGAGGCGGAAAAGAACTCTATCCTGGCTGCCTAAGTTCCAGCCGCCATCTTGTATATAGTTGTAAATAGTTTTAATTCCTCATGACACAGTCTATCTGGTTTAATCCAGGCAACGATGAAGAGATAGGTAATCAGGTAATCAGTTATTGTGGATAAACTTTCAAAAGTATCATTATTGGACAAGCTACTGTACTGTGAAAATCATGACGAGAAGATAATTATTATTATCAGATTACTTACTGTTTGAACATAAAATATTTTTATTATATCTGGCGTTTAAATTTTATTTCAGGAATTAAGCTGCTTTTAGACATGGTGCCCAACCACTCGAGTGATCAACATGAATGGTTCAATAAATCTCTTAACAAAGTCGATCCCTACACGGACTACTATGTTTGGAATAAAGGAAAAACTGATCCAGAGAGCGACAAACATATTCCTCCCAACAACTGGGTAAGAGGTCTTGGAAATGTAAATGTTGGCTACTTATTTGGAATTAATCAACCACCTCCTAGTCTCAAAATAATCAGATTTTAAAACATGTTTTACCCTGGTTTGTTTTGGTTATATATTCCCTAATATAAATGTGTGAATTAATAAATGACTAAATTTTTCATCTAGGTATTTCATATTAATTTAAAGGCCCAAATATAGTTATAAAAAATTTATAACTGGTGTCTCGAAGAAGGAGTATCAAATTGGTTACAGATCAACAGTTTGTAATACAATCTTGAAATAAAACTCTTTCCCTCTAAACTGATCTTGAGGAATTATTTAAAAATAGTTTTAAGGTTGTAAAAATACAGGATGTCCTATGAACTGAGGTCACAGGTTTGAATCTTGGAAATTTCAAATACAAACCTATGTCATATTATACATCGTTTGAAAGGTATATTCAATACAAACATTTTGGTTACCATTCGTTTCAAAATTGCATCCATATTTGTAGAAAAATAAAAATTTACATAATACCCAGTAAATATTTTATTATTTGTCCTAAATAATTCTTTATTCAAAATACTTATTTTAAATAAGCTAAGCCTTACAATGATTTGTAACAAGACCCATTTATACAAACTGAAATTTCAAAAAATTAAGGCTCCGGTCTACCCCAGCCAAAACAACAACAGAATGTCCGGTAGACCGGAGCCTTTCTACCAATGGCGCGCACCCAAATGCAAGGTTTTTTTTAGAAACGTGTCATCTTGTGCCAAATGAAGCCTAGAGCTATAAATAAGGTGTCATATTAAAGAAGAATAACGGTACTAATTTTCCTCTCTTTCACTTTTGTAATTAGTTCATTAAAACCAATAGAAAACTTCAGTTAAAAATCAAGAAAAACAGATGAATTTAGTCAGTTATAGCTGAAATTAGAAATTTTATTTAAAAATTCTAAAAAGATAGCCAACGAGATCCTTTTTTCTACTTTTAGAAAAAGTTAAGAGTCAAGCTCTATCTTAATTGGTTATTTTTAAAACACGATCCCCATAAACCTCTGCATCTATAAAACTCAAAAACAGATAATTTTAGACAATTATAACTGAAATTAGAAATTTTGTTTAAAAATTCTAAAAAGATAGCTGACGAGGTTCTTTTTTCTACTTTTAGAAAAAGTTAAGAGTCAAGCTCTATCTTAATTGGTTAATTCTGAAACAAGATCCCCGTAAACCTCTGCAGCCATCAAACTCGCCTAGCGCTACGGCCGCTAGGCGGCATTCGGCATTGTTGTTGTTTTGGCTGGGGTAGACCGGAGCCTTAATATTAAAAAAAAAAAATGTTGACATATACAGAGCTAACAAATTTTATGCAAACGCACGTCACTTTTTTATTATCTTAAAGCTCTCGTTGAACTGAGCAACTTTTAAATTCACACTAATGCCGTGTCTCTTTTGGTTTTGTAGTAATAAAGTAAAAATGTAATTTTTTCTTATGAGTTGCATGTTATTTAATCAGGGAATGATAGTGTAGAAGTCCTTCTTCCATTGTTACCGTACCATTAAATAAATACCCCCCGTCGCAGCAGACCTGCGTCCTCAGCGAATTTCCAAATTAGTAATATTAATTTTGAGTACATAAACCTGTATAAACCAAATATCATCACATGCTCATAAATAGGGAAATAAATGTCTATTCTCCTTATGATTAATATAGGGAAAGAGTATGCAGGTATGCTGCCATAGGGAACACTAAAAGTAGGTTTTTAGTATAAAAAATTATTTTGACTATATGAAGCCATATACAGTACTAACTAAGTTTCATCAATATCCGTCCATTGCTAAAGAGTTTGCCTGTTCTCCATATGATTAACATGGGAAAAGAGTATGCAGGTTTGCTGCCATGATAAGCACAAAAACCAAAATTGTTTACCATAAATGGATGAATCACAACCAAATGAAGCTGAATACCAAGTTTCATTACAAAATATTGGTTAATAAGTGAAATATTAACAAATCCTTATTCTCCATAAGATTAACTATTATTATATTATATTAAACGAGAAAGTTTTGTAGTGGGGTTTGTGGTTGGAAATTATTTCGCGAAGTACAAGCGCTAGAGCGTTCCGGATGGAAAATAACTATTCTTGGGTGCAAAATAATGGTAGTTTAATTCATCAAAACGCTCAAAACGTTCGAAATATTTAGTAAAATCGTTAATAAAAATCATTTTTCTCCATAAGAAAAGCATTGGAGCGATCACCTGATTATAAAATTTTTTCCGAAACGTAAGTCCCATGTTTTAACCATGTAGCCAGTTTGTGTATTAAAAACGAGAACATTTCTTAGTTGTGTTGGGGGTTGGGCATACAGTAATCTTCAAAAGCACGAGTGGAAACCCAGTATTGAGCGATAAATTCTAGGGTATAAAATAACAAGTAGTTTAATCAAATCACGAAAAACCTTGGATTACATAGTAAGATAATGAATCAAATTTTTGCCCTTAAGAAAAATATAGGTGCAAATCATATGATTATAATAAAATGAAATGCTTTAAAGTCAATTGAAACAATAACAATGTTTATGACAAAAAATCAAACTAAGGTTAGTTTGTTACATAAAAACATCAAAAAACTCTTCAGGTTTAGCCTATACAATGAGACTTTTGTTAAAACAGTTTTTATAACATTCTTAAAATTAGCTCTAGATACATTTCTTATGTTAACAGGCAAAGCATTATATTTTTTATGCCGTTTATAGCAAAGCTATTTTTAGTGGTTGAAAACATGCACCTTGACGTGGAAATATTACCTCTAAACCTTGTGGAGTAACTGTGAACATTTGATATTTTGGTTAAATTTGGCAGATTGTCCTTGACAAAAAGCATGAAATAAGTATTTTAAGAGAAATCAAGAGTGGCTTGCAATGTGTTTGGTTATGAACGCCACACATTAATCTTACGGCCTTTTTCTGCAACATGAAAATTCTGTCAATGTCAATGGCATAAGAACAGTAAGCCCACACTGAAGTTCCATATGACATAAAACTATGGATGTATAATACAGAGAAAGACATCAGCAGAAACACTAGCACTTAGTGATCTTATCATGAATATCCGTCTCAATTTTTGAAGCCAAATATTCAATGTGTGTTTGCCACTTAATATTGGACTGCAAATGAAACCCCAAGAACTTAAGTGATTTGACATTGCTAGATCTACTGCCCAGACACAGTGTTACATCCTCAACCTTCTCAGCATTCATGCAGGCATGCAGGGTTTCTTTGTACTGCACCACTCAATAATAGGGGTTGATTTAGAAATAACAACATCATTGACATCATTTAGCGAGCTACATTGTGGACTTAGGACAAAATCGTCTGCAAAAAAATGACATACTGATCATTAAAAAAATGTTAAAAAATGTAATTAGCGTCCATGAAGGCCTATACACAAACGAATAAGCAAAGACATCCTTATGGGAAAGTAAGGCTTGAACTCTAAGGCCTGACCCAGTTTAACAAAGTCAGCATCAGAGATCTTCAAGATATGTTTAAGAGCTTCAAACCCAAAAACTCTGCAGGAATCGACCAAATATCCAACAAAATAATCAGTTATTGTCAAACAGTAATAATTTTGCCCATATTAAACATTATTAACTCCTCCATAGAACAAAATGAAATTCCTGAAGCAGCTCAAATAGAATTAATTTACCCTAAATGCAAAAAAGGAGAAAACTCCAAAGCATCAAATTATCGACCCGTATCAGTGCTGCCCACTTTATCCAAATACATTGAAAAAGCAATCCACCCAATTAATCTTCTCATAAACCGGAAGCAAATAGAGGAAATAGAACACCTCAACAACAAATATGAAGTCAAAGTAAGATCGTCACTCCAGAACACTACACAAGGAATTCCCCAAGGATCCATCCTCGGCCCACTGCTTTTTTTCTCATACACATAAATTCCTTTCCTAACCACCTCACAGACCAGTCTCAAAGAAATCAATAAGGCCTCCATGTTTAAAAAGTAACTAAAAAATATCTATTGGATTGACCTTACTAAAAACTAAGTGAGTTCTTAGAAGAACACTCCCATAAAAAATAAAATGCACCACACATGACACACGCACACAAACACATTCATGCAAGAATTGACGACTCTTCCTCTCTTCAAGGACTGCAGAGATGACTTCGATGGTAAATGGTAAATGGTGTAAGAACGCCACATGTAGTTTTTATTTACGAATTACTAGT
Source organism: Neoaliturus tenellus (assembly GCA_030545055.2). Taxonomy (NCBI): domain Eukaryota; kingdom Metazoa; phylum Arthropoda; class Insecta; order Hemiptera; family Cicadellidae; genus Neoaliturus; species Neoaliturus tenellus. Next base: position 191,776,873 of record CM061532.1, read on the forward strand.
CTACTTGTTGCTCGGAATCGAGCAATTTATTTTCATACAATACAAAAGTAACATTTAGTTCTAAATTAACGACAACCGACCAATCCAATAGTGTTAATATCAGTAATCACAAAAAACTACACGTGTTTACAGCTATACATTAACAGATGTTTAAAATGTTCAACCCAACGAGATTAACCTCGTTGGTTCAACCCAAACCCAATGTTATTCTAACGGGAAAATCTCAAATTTAATTTGTGTAAAGCGCCCTTATTTTATGTCTGATTTTCATCGATTTTTAGCAGAAACAACTACAGAACAAGCCCTATCTAACGACACCAAAAACCTGAATATCAGTTAAAAATTGTAGGAGGAGTTCTCAACACAAAAAAAACCTTAGCCTATTAAATAAGTACTAGAGATCGCCTCCTGATCGAAATTCGGTCAAACTTTCAGTTGATCTGGACTCAAGAAGCTTAAAACATTTTACAACTAAAACATCTGTTCTTTTCACAACAGCTGTCTAATGATTCATTCAATTCTCCTTTCTCCATAAGATTAACATTGGAACTTTGAACGCCTGTTGGGCGTAGCTCTGGAGTCCGATGTGAATTAGAATGTGATTCTGCTCATCTACAGGACTATACCTTTCTAACGGTATGCTCGGATTTCTCCTACGATGTACACGAGCTGAGAAAAAAGGAGGAAATGAAACATTCTTGCGTATTAATATATAGAAGATAGATGCTGCAGATTAGTTGAATGGAAAGAGATGGTCTAATAATTTTGCAAAAGTCAAATTACCAAAAATAACAAAATAATCCAGTGCCGTGAAGAATAAATTTTAACAGCTGTTTATTTATATTAATAAATTGTATTAAAAGAATAAATAAATTTGAACAAAACTTGCCCAGTTTTAAGTTTTATAATTATATTGTGTATACACGTTTAAATTTCTACGTACAATACATATGCAGGGTCAATAGGGCTAAGCTAAGCCCAGAAGCTTATAAATAACAGGAATAGGCCTATCAATCTTCCTGCTAGATAAATAAAGTATAGTTTTACAAAACCTCAGGTCAATCGGTCCAGTAGTCTTTGCGCCTATTCAAGACACACAAAGCTTTCGTTTTTAAAGATACATACTTTCATTTTTATAGATAGATTGAAAATGTTACTTTAGGAAAATGCTACTCAAAAACCTCTATCGTAAGGTTAAGTTCTTTGTTTACATTTTAAATACTTTTCTCCCACCCCAACATTCTCGAGGAGGAAGTACAAAAGACCTATAGAAAAGGGAAGACTGAAGGCGTGCTCTGACATCTCACCCTCACTTAATAAACTTAAATGTAAATTTAAACATTTTGTAACATTTTACAACATAATTATAGAGCGAAGCTCGGCTCGGTTTTTTTTTTTTTTTTTGTGTTGAGAACTCCTCCTACAATTTTTAACTGATATTCAGGTTTTTGGTGTCGTTAGATAGGGCTTGTTCTGTAGTTGTTTCTGCTAAAAATCGATGAAAATCAGACATAAAATAAGGGCGCTTTACACAAATTAAATTTGAGATTTTCCCGTTAGAATAACATTGGGTTTGGGTTGAACCAACGAGGTTAAATAGATATAGAGTGCTCACCACATGTTAATTTTGTGTCCCTTTTTGATTCGCGACATTTTACCCATGATTCCCGCCGTTTCCTTGGCAACCATCCCACACTTTACTCTCGTTTCCTTGGTTACCAGTTTTAGCAATTCTGATCGGTTGCCACAAGCTTCAAAAATTACTGATGATATTTTTAAAACATATGTTTAATGTTGTTTGTTTTTAAATTAGTTTGATTTGATGGTCTGTAAACAGGCTATTGAATTGGTTACCATAGAAACGTCGGATAAGTGTGGATAAAATGGTAAATTACTGTTGGAAAAATGTAAACAAAGGACTTGGTTACCAAGGAAACGGCGGGAATCAAGGGTAACATGGCGCCAGTCAAAAAGGGACACTTTTCCCTACCTGGTGAGCACTCTATATCTATTTAATCTCGTTGGGTTGAACATTTTAAACATCTGTTAATGTATAGCTGTAAACACGTGTAGTTTTTTGTGATTACTGATATTAACACTATTGGATTGGTCGGTTGTCGTTAATTTAGAACTAAATGTTACTTTTGTATTGTATGAAAATAAATTGCTCGATTCCGAGCAACAAGTAGACTAGTAATTCGTAAATAAAAACTACATGTGGCGTTCTTACACCATTTACCATTTACCATCGAAGTCATCTCTGCAGTCCTTGAAGAGAGGAAGAGTCGTCAATTCTTGCATGAATGTGTTTGTGTGCGTGTGTCATGTGTGGTGCATTTTATTTTTTATGGGAGTGTTCTTCTAAGAACTCACTTAGTTTTTAGTAAGGTCAATCCAATAGATATTTTTTAGTTACTTTTTAAACATGGAGGCCTTATTGATTTCTTTGAGACTGGTCTGTGAGGTGGTTAGGAAAGGAATTTATGTGTATGAGAAAAAAAGCAGTGGGCCGAGGATGGATCCTTGGGGAATTCCTTGTGTAGTGTTCTGGAGTGACGATCTTACTTTGACTTCATATTTGTTGTTGAGGTGTTCTATTTCCTCTATTTGCTTCCGGTTTATGAGAAGATTAATTGGGTGGATTGCTTTTTCAATGTATTTGGATAAAGTGGGCAGCACTGATACGGGTCGATAATTTGATGCTTTGGAGTTTTCTCCTTTTTTGCATTTAGGGTAAATTAATTCTATTTGAGCTGCTTCAGGAATTTCATTTTGTTCTATGGAGGAGTTAATAATGTTTAATATGGGCAAAATTATTACTGTTTGACAATAACTGATTATTTTGTTGGATATTTGGTCGATTCCTGCAGAGTTTTTGGGTTTGAAGCTCTTAAACATATCTTGAAGATCTCTGATGCTGACTTTGTTAAACTGGGTCAGGCCTTAGAGTTCAAGCCTTACTTTCCCATAAGGATGTCTTTGCTTATTCGTTTGTGTATAGGCCTTCATGGACGCTAATTACATTTTTTAACATTTTTTTAATGATCAGTATGTCATTTTTTTGCAGACGATTTTGTCCTAAGTCCACAATGTAGCTCGCTAAATGATGTCAATGATGTTGTTATTTCTAAATCAACCCCTATTATTGAGTGGTGCAGTACAAAGAAACCCTGCATGCCTGCATGAATGCTGAGAAGGTTGAGGATGTAACACTGTGTCTGGGCAGTAGATCTAGCAATGTCAAATCACTTAAGTTCTTGGGGTTTCATTTGCAGTCCAATATTAAGTGGCAAACACACATTGAATATTTGGCTTCAAAAATTGAGACGGATATTCATGATAAGATCACTAAGTGCTAGTGTTTCTGCTGATGTCTTTCTCTGTATTATACATCCATAGTTTTATGTCATATGGAACTTCAGTGTGGGCTTACTGTTCTTATGCCATTGACATTGACAGAATTTTCATGTTGCAGAAAAAGGCCGTAAGATTAATGTGTGGCGTTCATAACCAAACACATTGCAAGCCACTCTTGATTTCTCTTAAAATACTTATTTCATGCTTTTTGTCAAGGACAATCTGCCAAATTTAACCAAAATATCAAATGTTCACAGTTACTCCACAAGGTTTAGAGGTAATATTTCCACGTCAAGGTGCATGTTTTCAACCACTAAAAATAGCTTTGCTATAAACGGCATAAAAAATATAATGCTTTGCCTGTTAACATAAGAAATGTATCTAGAGCTAATTTTAAGAATGTTATAAAAACTGTTTTAACAAAAGTCTCATTGTATAGGCTAAACCTGAAGAGTTTTTTGATGTTTTTATGTAACAAACTAACCTTAGTTTGATTTTTTGTCATAAACATTGTTATTGTTTCAATTGACTTTAAAGCATTTCATTTTATTATAATCATATGATTTGCACCTATATTTTTCTTAAGGGCAAAAATTTGATTCATTATCTTACTATGTAATCCAAGGTTTTTCGTGATTTGATTAAACTACTTGTTATTTTATACCCTAGAATTTATCGCTCAATACTGGGTTTCCACTCGTGCTTTTGAAGATTACTGTATGCCCAACCCCCAACACAACTAAGAAATGTTCTCGTTTTTAATACACAAACTGGCTACATGGTTAAAACATGGGACTTACGTTTCGGAAAAAATTTTATAATCAGGTGATCGCTCCAATGCTTTTCTTATGGAGAAAAATGATTTTTATTAACGATTTTACTAAATTTTTCGAACGTTTTGAGCGTTTTGATGAATTAAACTACCATTATTTTGCACCCAAGAATAGTTATTTTCCATCCGGAACGCTCTAGCGCTTGTACTTCGCGAAATAATTTCCAACCACAAACCCCACTACAAAACTTTCTCGTTTAATATAATAGGATTGGAGTCCCAAAATACAATGTACTGTCTTTAGATTTTTTAATATCTCGGTAACCAATGGAGATAGAGAAAAGCTTCAAGATACTAAATTGTGTGTTTTTTTGAGCTGAATCCAATGGTCAAGATAAAAATTTAAAATTTTTATAATTTACATATTAAAAATTCAAAAAACCCATTTTTGGGGTACAAAACCCCCCAAAACTACCCCTTCCGGTAGGTCGATATGTCTGGTTTACGAACTCATCCAAACAAATGTAGGATTACACATATCTACCGAATTTAGTGTCGATCGGACCATTTTTACGAGAGTTATCGTGTCTAGGGACACATATATACATATATACATATATATATAAAAATTTTAATGACTATTATTTTTGGTCTCTGGGCACCTCAAAACGAAAAAGTAACATGGCCCCGGGCTTAGGTCTTACCATGAGACGTACGGTAATAGCTTATTCCCTATGGGAAATTCGCTAAAAATGCTAGTTAGGGATTGGAAAGAGTCATACGTTATTACAATAAAAAAAGTTGCTCAGTCCAACGAGAGTTGTAAGGTGATATAAAGATCACATATTTTTGCATTGAAAATTTTGGAGTTTTGTATATAAATATATTTTTTAATGTTAAATTTTAGTTTTTGAATAAATATGGTATTGTGACAAATCATTAGAAAACTTAGCTTGTTTGAAAAAAAGTTATATTGAATTAGAAGTCATTTATTACAAGTGACAAAATAATTACAAAATATTCATAAAATTTTTAATTTTGACTATAAATAGCCGCCATTTTGAAACGAATTTTGAAGATTCTGTTTTCACCAAAACTTTCGTAATAAACAACTTTGTCTAATTATGTATCCTATAAAATGACATGTAATTGTATTTAAAATTTTTTTTTTATTTTAAGATTCGAGCCTGTGGCCACCAATTTTTAGCACAGACTGTTAACACAAAAAGTTTAAATTATTCCTAGGGGTCTTCAAGATTTTAAGAGAAACTGTTGGTATGTAATCAATTTGAGACACCTTCCGTGAGACAACCGGTATATACAGGCCGGTAAATGCGGTAAATGCACGGCCCACCGAGCCTTAGTGTCAAACCTCTACGAAAATTCTTAATACAAAAACTAACATAAAATAATTTAAGGGCTTTATAATGAGAAAACATTGGATATACATCCGTAAACAAGCTTATAACCATGCTTCACGGTTTTTATGAAACTTCTACACACAACGACCCAATGGCACAGCATTTGTACAAAGAGACCAAGAATATACCATTAAACAATACCATAAGATATATACCATAAAAGGACAAGAGTCAAGTGCACCACTTAGGTCAATTGAATTTAATAGAATTGATCCTAAGATTTTTCTATGATTTAATCATTAATTTATGCACAACCAGTTTTATTTTTATTATGATATATATTTTACTTGTGTAATAACTCAATGCACCTGTAGAATTTGTATAAAATGTTTTATTAAGAAAACAACTTTAACATAAATTTAATACACATCCCCTGTTAATCAGTATGTTAATCAGTAGGATTCTTTTACCCAGTTACTGTTACATAAAGATCTTAAAAATTTGTATTATATATTAGATATATAATAAAACATATTATTGTGTTCATATTTTAAAGTATAGTTTAATGTTTTTTGAACGATTTTTAGAGAGGCTTGTTCAGTGGGTTGGCCTGGGAGTGGAGGAAGGAGAGACAGCAATTTTATCTACATCAGTTCACAACACAGCAGATTGACTTAAACTACAAAAATCCTGCTGTTGTTAAGGAGATTGATGTAAGTCTTCGATGATCTACTAGTCTAGCATAAAATAGTTTACTCGCTTAACACTGTTTTGCAAAATTTAAGATTTTGTTTTCTTTATAGGAATATAAAGTCTCCGTTCTAAAGTCGCAATTCAGAATCTCAGTTACATTTACTGAATTGTATCATGTTGAAAATCTTATTGTGTAACAAGTATTCGACATTTATATGAGTGGTCATGGATCACATTACAGGGTGATTGATATAAACATATAACTGTTCCAGCTGTTTTACTTGGAAGCCTAAAGTGGTATAGAAAAAAGTTAAATAGTAACTCCAGTGGAGTTTTGGTATGGTTATGGAGCTAGAGGCAATAAAATTTCATTATTGGTCCCTTAAGAAAATTGAATGCTATTTCAACTAAATCTTTAACCCGATGCCATTGGTCATTTGGGTTTTCATGATCAAAGCCCTAAAACAGTAATTTCCATCCAAAAATAAGGCCACAAAACTGATTGGGCCATGAGTCGGCAGTTTAGTATCCGCGTATATAGTTGTGGACAGTGTAACAATAAATTAAATTAAATCCTAATAAACGTCGCTGGCCTGCAATATTATATAATGCATTTTTTCGTTGATCAAATCTGTTCAGATTTGTTAGACTGGGATACAGAGGAATACAATTTACACAGAAGAGCTGATTTAGCTGAAACTGAATAGAGTCAATATGTTAAACGTTAATAAAATTGCCGAGGTAATAGTGAGTATTTCATTATCCTAATCTATATCTATCAATGGAAGTTGGAAGATTGTAACACGAATTGTTTAAACATTCCCAAAAGTCAAAACCCCCACAACCATATACTTGATTAGAAGTTCTTGACATGAAACACCAGAAAAATTGTCATAAGATACTCTTCAACCGTTACTAGAGACCTTTAACAATTGACGTGGTGGCTGAAAAGTTGGGTTCCTTAGATTAGTTTTGGCAGCCTCGGGGCTCAGGGTTGTATCTGATCTGAAATCTGATGGGAAATCGTTAGTGCTGAATCAGATTATCTACAACTTTTGTAGTTGAGGGTTTGCTCTATCTTTCACCGTTTTCACACTAAATCCCTTTAAAGTTGAAAGTTTGGTTTCAAATGTCGAATGTAACACAAATGGTTTAAGTATTCCCAGAAGTCAAAACCCCTACAACTTGATTGAAAGCTCTTGGGGGGAATATAGGGCTTCGCCCCAGACGTCTTCTAAGCTACCATGTTATCCTTCTGGGAGTAATATTTTAGTGATTAACACATTATTAAATTTAGGAATGCTAATTTATAAACAGATGTTCTCATTAAAATTTTTGAGTTAACATTGTTATCAAAGACTAGTACCAGGTTAACCGAGCCTTGCTCGTTGGGTTTGATTCACTTTTGTTATAGTGTCATGGTAATAAAGCTATTAAATTTCCACCAACAACCGACTATACCTCTTCACAGTTAACAGCTGTTTCAAGACTGCTTAACAGTATGTTCCTTTATTTTTTATACCTTTAGTTGTTATTTCGTTACCAAAATAACACCCCATAAGACCAATGTTAGAAATTACAATTTTTAAACTTAAATTTAGACCAAATTCGATTTTTCCTGGGATTGAGGCGTATCGAAAGAGCTGAACATGAGGCAAGTAAGGCTAGCGAACGATCTAAACTTTGCCTTAAGTAAGCGTAGTGAACGAACTCACCTGAAAGGCAAAACAGTTCTCGGGTTTGCATAAAAATTTGTGTACAGTTGCGAAGCCCGTGTAAGCCAGTTAGTACTTATATAAAATAGCATATTAAATCGTTTGATTTGAGCTTAACTAAACTATCACTACAAAATGGTAAATTTATAGTGCATATATTTTATACCTTGGAAAATGTCTTGAGTGTCTGTTTCATCTGTTCAACTTAATCTATATACAGTACTAGGTAATTAGTAATGCATATAATATAAATTTAAAAAGTACGCTACAATGATCCAACCAAATATTTTATTTCTTTGACCTCAACTTAAATCCCAACGGTCCTTCGTTGTTTGCCTTCCTGAATGTTCAGGATTTGACATAAGGTCATTGATAGCGTGATCCGGGGGTTTGAATGAGTATGTTTCGAGGTCTTCTTATTCCCGCGAATAACTATTGTGTCATTTACTGTCCCACCCCAGGACATCATGACGTACTGGCTGGACCTGGGGGTTGACGGGTTCAGGATGGACGCTGTCATATTCCTCGTGGAGGGGGACTACGACACTGACGAACCTCAGCTTCCGGGTACCTCGGGGCTGTGGTGGAGTGACTACAACCATACGCAGACGCAGTGTCAACCGGAGAGCACCGAGCTGCAGGGTCGCTGGAACCAACTCGTCTACAACTACAGCGCGCGGGATCAAAAAGAAAGGTGATATTAACGTGTTATTGACTGAATTGTTTGAGAATTATTACTAACCCAACAACTTTATTATATTTCATTCAACTTTAATTCGTTTTAAAATTGTTTTAAATTTTAAAAGCTGACAATAGGCCATAAGTTTGGTTCACAAACAGTGGCAAAAGATTGTTGTCAGAACTTTATAAGTAACTGGTCTATATTTCAGGGCCATTTTCATTGAAGCATACGCCAGCGACGAATGCGTTCTAGGATTCTACGGCCACGGCGACACAAGCTTCGCCGTGCCATTCAACTTCCAACTCCTCATCTTAGGTGACCAGAGCAAACGAGCCCCTGACCTACGGGACATCATGCTGGATTACCTCGGAAAACTGCAGGAGGATGAAACTCCAAACTGGGTGGTGAGCATATGCATGAACGTTGGGCTTAGTTGTGTTATAAAAACTACAAACTTATCGTTGCAAACTTAAAAAGCTGTTCTTACTTTTATTGTTATAAATAATAAAAGTAGTATCAGTTTTTTAAGCTTATAATTATGACTCTCAAGGCTAAACACAAAAATTTCATAATGGAGTTTTGTACATTATTGCAATGATTGTTTCTTGCGTTCGACATTCCATGCCTTCGTCTTTTTTATGCTCAAGAGGCTATAGTAGACCTATACTGTGTTTCTCAAATTACAAAGATAAATGCAAAGGTAAATGAAACCTTCGTTTTAGATATGATAGTTTTGATCACTAATCTAAAAAAACTGGCGTCTGGTTTTCACTACATCACGAAAAATCTCGTCCCCTCTGAATGTTAAATTTAGTTAAGCTTTGTTTGTAAAAGGGGTTTATTTTGTTTTGATATAAAACTTACACGATATTACCATAAACAGATAGGTAACCACGACAACATGAGGATGGCAGACCGGTACGGACCGGAGGCGGTGGACGCGATGGGGATGCTGCTCGGCGTGCTGCCTGGTGTCAAGGTCGTGTATTACGGCGAGGAGATCGGCATGACGGAGACATACATACGACCCGACCAGGCGGTAGATCCAGGAGCTCATACAGTGATGGCGAATGGACAATTCCTCAACAGAGATACACACAGGACGCCTATGCAGTGGGACGACTCCGAGCCTAGCGCAGGTTGGTCTAGTGTTTTGTCATCATCTGATAACTGTTAGAGGATGATATCAGGGTAATCTAACCGTCATGGAGTGATGAATATTGCACAATCCGATCTTCTAGGTTTCTCGTCAGCAATCAAGACGTGGCTGCCGGTCAACCCCAACTACTGGTGGCTCAACGTGGAGGCCCAAAGAAAAACTGAGAAAAGTCACCTGAAGGTTTTCCAAGACGTGTCCCGTGTTCGGAAGGATCCAGCGCTCCAGAGGGGAACCACAGATATATTGGCTCCCAACAACGACACCCTTGTAGTAATCAGGTAGAGATTATAAAGATTTTTTATTCGGTACTTCATCATTATTACTAAATTGGTTAGCTTTTACCAAACTAAACCACACGGAGGAGAACTGTAATACGGCGAAAATTTAAACAGTAGTTTAAATTTTAAAACTTCGCACTATGTCAAATACAAATTTGATATTTATATTAAATACATATTAGATTATTTTCTAAATATCATAGTAAAAAATTTTTAATGTTTTTTTTAGTTCAAACTGTCAAAGTCAAATATCTTTAAAATATTATATTTATTGTAAAATACTTAAGAATTATACTTAAAAAATATTTTAAACTATTGTGCAGACCTATTATTTTTTATTGAGATAATACTCAGAATAAACTGTCAACCTCTACATGAGAATTTCACATGTTAAGTAATGAGGCATTAAAATAAAATTTAATAAATTTTATTACACAGGATGTTATGTAACACAAAAGTTCAATATATCAAATAAAACAAGTATTGATCTTATTCAAGTTAAGTATTATATATATAAACTTTTATCATATGCAACAAACTCCTGATAATGGTAAATCAGTAAGCTGAAGTACCTAATTTATTCTAACTGTTACACTATGACTAGCAAACTTGAAATTAAGGCCGAGATTTAAATGTATAGATAATAGATAAATAGTAGATAAGTACATACTGTAAGTGACTTAAGGAATGCCTTTTTTCCATTTATTTTTCAATAACTGTTGTTTGCAAAAATGCATTCAGTTAAAAATTTTGATAAAAAATATAATTTGCTATTTTTCCCTATATTTTTGCTACTTTTTGTAATATTAGTTTTTTCCCTAAGCTATTAATTGCATATGAATCTTGGATCTTTTTTTCGTAAACTTTGTGGAGTTTGAACCTAAATTATGCGTTAGTTTTACGTCAAATTTATTTTTGTACTAACTGTTACCCGGAACACTTTGCAAAGTCAACCAGAGGATTATTTTGCTTTGCAGGTTATTCTCGTTCGCTCCGTTCTTCTCCTCAAGTATATCATAGCCTTTACTTTTTACTTGCCGATCTTACCACATTACTTTAAATGAGAACTGCGGTTTATAAAATTAATATTCCTATAAGTTCCGATACTGAAACGTTGCTTTCATTGGGGGAATCTAGATGAAAACTATTTAATTGTCATATAAGACCAACAGAATCAATGTACCAAATTTTAGCTCTCTACCTACATGAAGATTTAGTAATTAGTGAGTGAGTGCGGGCTTTGCCTTATATGGATATAAGGAAGATGATCAAATGAATGCCATAAAAATAATATCAATAAATAATAATGTTTACTAAAAAAAATTGACATTTTTACGTCAGATAAATATTTAGTGTTATGTGGCAAGGAAGCAAATAGCTTTCTTTTGCAGAGCCTTCTCCCGAAAGCACACTAAAGACTACTGGCATTATATCTATCCTTGCTTTTGCCTACTAAGGATCTTAAAGTTTGGATTCTTCAGCAGTAGATCTACCATTTTTTCATGCCTTGACACTCTCGGCTTGATAATTTGCTTGTTTTTTTTTTTTTTTTTTTTTTTTTTTTTTTTAGCTCAAAATGAGCTGATACGTTGTAGACTTACTTATCAATTATTATCATGACTGGAATATAACTTTGCTTTCAAACTGAATTATTTTCTTACAAATATGCTTATATATTGTATATATATTTACGGTTATATAACTTGTTATTGTTGCAGGTCATACAATGGTTCGTCCTACGTTTACGTCTTCAACGTTGGAAGTGAAAACGTGAATATTACAATACAAGACTTACCCCACCTCGATTCCGCCTTTTCTGTCGAGGTGTCTAGTATCAATTCCAACATTGATAAAGGGTGAGTCGCTATATTATGTGCACAGGCTTTTGTTGATATACAAGATAGCTTATGATTACACAAGCAGAACCTATCGTGAATATTTTAAGGTATTACATTTTTGAAAGCCTATTAGATTAAACATTTTTAGAATTCAGTACAAGTTTATCAAAATAATAATATGATTCTTATTTTATTGAGTCACCTTATATCTCATAGTTGTCTGTTGCCAGGACTGTGCTACAGAAGGGCTCGGCCACTGTGGGCCTGAGGCCCAAGGCCGCCGTCATCCTGAGGTCCCCGCCCTCGGCCTCGTCTGCCTCCATAGTCACTGGTCATCTGGTTTTGCCTATCCAACTACTTGTAATGAAGATGCTGTTTTTTATGTGATTCCACGATCAAATATCATTGTTGGTCTCCAAGCATGACTTAGGTGTTAAACTTTAATTTCGTTTTTACACCCATTTATTTTCTATTACACCAATAGAAAATAATTTTGTGCTGTTGTGCATGTGATTTATTTATGTACAGTAATTAAATAAAGATTTTGTATGATTGATTAAAATAGTTTTTAGGAAAACTTTGTATTAAATTTTTATAGACTTTAAACCCTCATTAGGTTAAGTACCTCTTTGTTTACTAATAGCGTCTGTAGCGTCAGCTGTTTTGTAAGCAGGTTATTTGTTTATTTGTTTTGTCGCATTAGTCTTCAGATGGTACTTGTTGTAAAATGGATTGTGGGGTGGATAGCTAATGATTTATGGATTGATAGTGAGAAATTATTAGTTTTTACTCTGCCAAACATTAAATGAGACCCAGATAATGTGACATCTAATCACCCCGAGTTTCACAACCCTGTGATGGTTTAACTGTCAAGGACTATTATCAGAAGTGAGAAGTAGGTTAAAATGTGTTTTGTGTGATTTTGAAGGGATAATTTTAACTAGGCCTTAATTGTGTTTTGTTCTTTCTGTTGTGTTCTATAAAATTATATCGCACCTTGTGAGTGTGTGTGTTTTATTAAGTTAATGTGACTAATCCAACTTGTCGAAGCAAAGTGTCCTATGAACGTAATATTGTTATTGTTATTCGTGTATGTGAATAGCGGAATGTGAGACCACGAATCGGTCATTGAAATCAGCAATGACTGATCTTGAAAAACTTTCTGTTAAATATGAAAGCCTACAAAGTGCTAACAGTAAGTTAATTGCTGAAAATAGTAGATTTCAAAAGTTACTCAAGAAAAAAGATGCTTTATTGGATGAACTTTCAAATGACCTAGACGATAAGGTTAAACTTGTAAATAATATGAAAGCATCTTTCGATGGAAAAAATAAATGGATAAGTGACGATCTGTTGACTTGTCATCTCGGTATTCTTGACTATGAACTTTCTAACTTTACAAACGAAGTGTTAATTTTAAACCCAGGAGCTACTCAACTATGAAAACTTAAGCCCTACCATGAAATACAGGATATGCTGGGTGAAATGCAGTTCAATGATAAAAAACTGTGTTTTTTTTTTTTTTTTTTGCCTAATGACTGTGAGTATTTAACACAAGCTGATGGTGGTAAACATTGGAGTTTACTTGTATTCTACGCCGATCTACAAAACGCAGTTCACTATGACTCTGTCCATGGACTCAATTTGAAGCACGCTAAAACGTTACTGGACAACCTCAACTTGACTGATGTAACTTTGACCGAGGGACGAGTGGCGCAGCAGACGGCCGGCGGACTGCACGTCATCGCCAGCAACGCCAGGATGTTGGCCGCCCAGCTGTGTGCAGGCGTTCTGGTGCCGCGGCCGCCCTCCACCGACTCTGCCATCGGCAACCGTGACGTCCTGGCCCCGGCCCCGACTCCGGCATCGGCACCGACACAACATGTGTGTACACAGACTGACAGCCCTAATGAAGACCCTGACAATGTTAGTAATAGATTAGATAGTCATAGCTTAGATCACATTTCTGGAGAAAAAATTTTGGATGACACATGGCATGTAATGGGTAGGGACATGTGTGGGAAATCTAGACATAAGAAGAAACCTGTAAATTCAAATACTAAGATGGCTCTGAATTCCGATAAAATTCCTTTAAAAAACAAGTTTTCAGTGCTGAGTGATGACTGTAATTTAAGTTTAAATTCTGAAGTTCCTTTTCCTAACCAGATTGATGGTGACTGTTGTAAACAATTAATACCACAGCTCTCTAAGAGCAACAGGAAATCTAAAAAGCTAAAGGTAAATCAAGTAGGCCTACACTGTAAAGGTAAAGATCAGTCTGTTGTTCTTAACATTTCAGAGAAATTAAAAAGCGGTAAATCCACTAATCCTGATTTACTTACCAGTTCTAATGTATCTGGTCCTTACGGAGTAAGTAAAAAAAAAAAAAAATACTCTCTATCTGTTCTCTGATAGTTAGGGGAGAAGCATAAGCGAATTACTTCGATGTAAATTAAGTAGCAATTATAATGTTGTTGGTCATGTTATCCCAAATGGTAAGATGTGTAACATATTAGAATGGGCCCATCAGGCTCTGCAGCGATTGTGCCAAGATGATATAGTTGTCTTAATGGGTGGCACTACGACATAATTGACAATGTAAATGAAAGTACTCTGCTTCAGGTAAAACAATTTATTGAAAAAAAAAAAACAATGTATGTAAAGTGTGGAGTACCGTATAGATTTGACAAAGTATCTTGTAACGATCACATTACTTGCTTTAACCAGAGTATAGAGAAGATTTGTACAGATTATGTAAACATTGAATTTTTGTCATTGTTGTGTTTGAAACGAAACCATTCAACATGACATGGACTACACTTGAATAAGCAGGGTAAAGTTATGGTCTCAAATTTGGTCTCCAATGAAATTATGTCACAACAGCATGTAGTTAATAGTAATGGTTCCTTATCTAGAGATATGAATCAGATTCTACATACACCTGCAGCCTCTGTACTTGAACAACCTACACAATACATACCTGTTAGTATTTCAACCTCTTTCAACACAATGTCCACAAATTACAAATCAAATAACACACGACACAGCCATAAATATACTATCAACAGTAATTATTTTTTAGGATTAACACACCCAGGAATTTGGTGGCCATAAACACGAATGCTAACAAAGCTTCATTCAAAACCACTCCAAATTCATTCAGAATTGTACACCAAAATGTCCAGGGTATAATACCAAATCTAGGTTCGTTGGAAATATTTATTGATTTAGTTTTCCCCAGTGCAATATGTTTGTCGGAGCACTTTCTCAATTCGACTGAGCTATCCACATTTTATTTGCCAGGGTACATCACAGTGGCTGGTTTTTGCCGCTCCAATATCAGTAAAGGTGGAGTCTGCATCCTCATTAAGGACAGCATAGCCTTCAATGTTGTTAATGTTAGTGACTTCGTTGTTGAGGGGTTTTGTGAAATGGCAGCCCTTACCTTTGACCTAGAAGGTGTTTCTTATCTTCTTATTGCTGTATATAGACCTCCTAATTCCTCGACTAAATGTACATGTAGATGTACATGTACATGTACATGTAGATGTGTAAATGTAGATGATTTCATTGAAAATATCCAAGGATGTCTTTCAAGGCATGCTAAACCCAATCATAGAACTATTGTTTTAGGAGAGTTCAATGTAGATCTATCTTATTCTGATAATTCATCACAGAAGTTGACCGAGTTATTATTGTCTTATGGTCTACGTCAAACAGTAAATTCTTACACCAAAGAGTTTTTGGGTTCCAAAACACTTATTGATCACGTTTATTGCAACATCAGTCGATCTATCATGAGTACTGATGTAGTCATCACGGGTATATCAGACCATCACGCTCAAATATCAGATATATTGATGTCATCTCCTATATCAAATTTGTTTCCCAAATATATATTCAAAAGAGTTTTCACTGACGCCAATATTCACACTTTCATGATATATCTTAAACAATAAACATGGAATGATGTGTACTCTGCTGTTGAATTGGATAGTAAGTTCTCTTGTTTTTAACTATAGTGCAGCACTATTTTGAACTCGCTTTTCCGTCAAAGAAATCAAAAATCAATTCAAGGCAGAATTATACGAAAGTCAAACTTGACGCTGACCTTATTGAGCTTTGAGAAAACATGCTTGAGATGTATTTTGCATCGAGAAACTTACAGTCCAATGATCCATTAAGGCAATCATATCTCGATTTGAAGAGGAAATACAGGGCTGCTATTAAATCCTCTAAGGCAAAGAATGTTTTGAACCATCTTGAAACGGAAGGCAATAAACAAAAAGCTATCTGGAATGTTGTTAATGAGACTATCCCAAGCAAGAGTGTCAGGCCTTTCAAACAGATAACTGTTGAAAATTATTTTGGTAATCTTGTTTGTAATCCCTAAGAGGTTGTTGATTCATTTAGTACTTTTTTCTCAAGTATTTACTCAAAATGATATGGATCAAAAGATCCCGATGCATTGTCTAACTGTCAGAGACTTAAAAGGTTAGCTCCATCACTTTTCTTGTACCCAACGGATGAGAGAGAAGTCTTCAATATTATACAACCCCTCAAAACAAGTGACTTTTCTGGACCTGATGGGATTTCTTCAAGAATTCTAAAGAAGGTTGTGGGGTTCATTGTTCATCCGCTATGTCACCTAATTAATGTTTCTTTTGAAAAAGGAGTTTTCCCGGAATGTCTGAAAGCATGTATAGTAAAACCATTATTTAAGAAAGGCGATGCCTTAAAAAAGGACAACTATAGACCGATTTCTATTACATACACTTTTTCTAAGATCCTTGAAAAGATCTTTCTCAACCGCCTTTATTCTTTTTTGTCTTCTCATGATACCCTCTTTTCAAAACAGTTTGGCTTTAGGAAAAACACCTCCACAGTCGATGCCCTTTATAGTTTCATTCACAGTATTTCTACAGCCTTAGATGATCATAAACACTCATTTGGGATATTTTTTGACCTAAGTAAGGCATTCGACATGGTGAATCACACATTGTTACTGGAAAAATTGAAATATTTTGGAATTAGGGGCAAAGCTTTTAATTCGGTCTCGTCTTTTCTTCAAGGAAGAAAACAAGTGGTTGAAATATCTTTCGTGAATGAAAATGGTTTCTTATGTAATCAAAAATCAGAACCTGTTGTCGTTACTGCTGGAGTTCCTCAGTTCACGGTTCTTGGACCTATCTTTTTTCTTCTTTTTGTGAATGATATGCCTCAAAATATCCCCTCCTCAAATCTTTGCTTATTTCCAGATGACACCTCTTTGAATGTTACTGACGAATCTCGTGAGAATCTGGAACTAAAAACTTTTCTCCAGTGCAGTCTCCTGCTACAGTTGTTACAGGAAAATAACCTAACCGTCATAACAGGAAAAACCAACTTTATAGACTTCCGAATACGTAATTCCGATGATACGTCAATTATTCCAGTTGGTGAGGATGATATAGAATCCTGTTCCTCTACGAATTTCTTAGGTATTATCATTGATTCACGTCTAAGCTTTGTGGAGAATATCAATAAAGTATCAAATAAAATTAATAGCGCCATATTTATTCTTAGAAGATTATCAGATTGGTCAAGTAGGGAAATTCTAATGACTGCTTATTACTCATGTCTTTATCCACATATGTGCTACGGTGTGGCAATATGGGGATCGGAAAAAGTCAAAGTCAGAAAGATCTTTTCTCTTCAGAAAAAAGCTTTGAGGGTCATTTTTAAAATACCCATGCAAGAATCCTGTAGGGGTATATTTTCATCTAACAACATTAGTAGTGGAGAAACGCGGGAGCTGGCTCAGTTCAAGGTCACCCGAGCTATGACGTCATCGAGGTCAATGACTTCACCGATGACGTCATCGATGACGTCATCGATGACGCAATCGATGACGCAATCGATGACGTCATCACCAATTACGTCATTCTGTGACGTCACACCCATGACGTTGCAGAAATGACGTGGCGATGACGTCATCACCCCTTACGTCACCATTATGACGTCATCGATGTCACAAAGGTCAAGATCACGCTGAAACCTAAAATTTTTTGGCACTTTTGCTATTTCTCGCACTACGCTCCGAGTTTCAGTCAGGTTCCCATGACCTTGACGACTTGGAGAAAATTGGACGAGAAACAGCAAAAGTGCCAAGGAAACTTGAAGTTTGCAACGTGACTCTGCCTAAACCGTCATGTGACACCGCTCGAGTGACCTTGAACCGATACAACTCCCGCGTTTCACCATTACTGCAACTGCGATGCGCACCCTACGACAGACACCGAGCGACTGACTGTCCGGCTCCGTGTATTCTAGGTATATCAGCTTCAGAGACTAAGACTCTAAACCGTCAGGAATGGGAGTAACTAACAGAACTTTGCAAGGAAAAGTCATTTCATCCAATATTTTAAACAAATCCTCATCAGTAAAACCTACATTAGTCTGGTTGCTATAAAACTTAGGGTGTCCGCGCAACAGTTTACGCCACTTGGCTAAAGTCGAAACCCGCTTGACTTTGAGCGGTGGACACTGGGCAACTAATAAAGACTTAACACGGCTAAGTTTCTTACCCAAAGTGTCTTGCGACATGGCTTCCCTCTCAAAAGTCCGCACAATACTGAGAGACTATTGGTAGCGCATGAGCTATGGAAAAAGTGGTGGGGGAAGGTCACAGTGGTGGGGAAAGGTGAGGTTGTACGCTGTGGGATCGCATCACTTCACCATGAGCTGTTCTACAGTCAACACACTGTTCTCCCGGCCCGAGTCGGCACTAGAAGAAACATTCCTGTACAGCTTAAGCTGTGAGGGGCATGGAAGGAAAGTTAAAGTGGAAGTTATGTTAAACTCTAAGATGAAGAGTCTTCTAAATAAACTAATTGTATCCCTGCAATCCCTAATAACTTTAGAGAAATACTATTTTATAAAGCGACACCTAATTCTTTGGCAAAACGAATTGGAAATAGAAAAGATTACAGTAAAATTAATATAACTTAAAACCCGGACTGGACACTCATGGCGATACTACGTGGCGTGAAAACGCCACCCTAAACATTACAAGTTAGGTTAGCTAGCACCTCTGGTATGATATTATGCCGGAGTTAAAGTGTGATGACCTTGAGTCAAAACACTGAAATATTACAAAGTTAAAGTAACCTTGAGTAAAAACACAGAAATATTCAAGCCATGTTTGTCCAAAGTTAAAGTGTAATGACCTTGAGTGAAAAACTTGTAAAACACTTACATGTACAGAGTTGGAGAACAGCGATGCTTACCGCATGCAAGCCCGAGACACACTGGCTGAGCACCGTCGCGTAGCTTAGGGACTCGACTATGGTGGGGGTACTGCCAATACTTACAGTAGAAGTGTAGTAGGTGACTTAGAACCACCCCCCTCCCTCGGGGGCGAGCCCCGCCCCCGCCTCCGCCCCATACCGGGGGCAACCGGTGGGAATATAAGGCGGTCCGGCCACAGCCGGCTCGCAGTCCGCTCCCGAGCGTTGAACGTGAACGATCGGGACGGACCGCCATGGGGCATCACTAAACACTGAAAGGCGCCTTCACTGTTTAGCGAAGTCTAATGTAATTTTAAGACTTGTATTACTTTTAAGACTTATATTAGTTTTAAGACTTGTATTACTTTTAAGACTTATATTAGTTTTAATACATGTATTAGTTATAAGACTTCTATTACTTTTAAGATATTGCGCTTGCGTTCTGGTGTTGGGAATTGTTTTATATATGAGTTTTTTAATCGTACCCTATGTGTTTAATGTGTATGTTTCAGCATTTACCATGTGAAGCTCAACTTATTTCTTAAGTGTGTTATATTTACTTAATGTGTATACGCTTGTTTTAGCACTCCCCTTGAACTTTTTCACAGCTCAAATTAAATTTTAAAGCCAGGGAACGGGAGTAGGCCCCCGTGTAAAATCATTTTATACCAACGCTAGCATGGGTCCTCTCAGGCATGCGATTATGCGGCTGGGTTGGGAACCGGTCCGTTTGTACGCTGGCATGAAGGTAATTGAGTCGGCGGCCTCTGCACTCGGACCGAGGACGTAAGCCACTAGGGCTGTCCTCAACCTCTCTCAAAATTATGTAAATGAAACTTTGTTAGCTATTTGAGTTTTTGTCCCCAAACTTATTCTGTAATATTTCTTTATATGTGTTTATTTATTGACTTATTCTGTGTGTTATATTTATTTAATGTGTATACGCTTGTTTTAGCACTCCCCATTGAGCTTTTTCACAGCTCAAATTAAATTTTAAAGTCAGGGAACGGGAGTAGACCCCCGTGTAAAATCATTTTATACCAACGCTAGCGTGGGTCCTCTCAGGCATGCGATTATGCGGCTGGGTTGGGAACCGGTCCGTTTGTACGCTGGCATGAGGGTAATTGAGTCGGCGGCCTCTGCATTTGGACCGAGGACGTAAGCCACTAGGGCTGTCCTCAACCTCTCTCAAAATTATTTAAATGAATCTTTGTTAGCTATTTGTGTTTTTGTCCCCAAGGCCCCTGAACATTCGTGGTTCGCCATGGATGTACGGGGACCGAAATTTTTTAATGTTCGTGTGGCCTTGACCCACAAGGGACTTATAAAAATCTACTGCTTTGCTAAAGTTAAATGTTAAAGTCAGGGAACGGGAGTTGGCCCCCGTATAAAATCATTTTATACCAACGCTAGCATGGGTCCTCTCAGGCATGCGATTATGCGGCTGGGTTGGGAACCGGTCCGTTTGTACGCTGGCATGAGGGTAATTGAGTCGGCGGCCTCTGCATTTGGACCGAGGACGTAAGCCACTAGGGCTGTCCTCAACCTCTCTCAAAATTATGTAAATGAATTTTTGTTAGCTATTGAAAAATTTATTTGTTAGCAATGCAGTAAATGCTTAAAAGTCTTGCGTCGTGAAGGTCAGACGACATTGGAATGTTTTCTGTTGTCATAGTTGGGTCTCTTTGGAGGCTACAGCGATGGCAACGTAAATGCCCCAGGTGGGGCTTTATTTTTTAAAGATTTTCCGTGGCCTTGACCTAAATACAATAGTTTTCTAAATTCTTAACGGTAAGGTATTACTAACATACAAGTCTGCTGTTGTTCATAGTTGGGTCTCTTCGGAGGCTACAGCGATGGCAACCTAAATGCCCCAGGCGGGGCTTTATTTTTTAAAGTCTTTCCGTGACCTTGACCCAAATATAGTAAAGACTGCCCCTGCATCTCCTCCCCCCCGCGCTCCCGCCCCCTCCCCCGCCCCCGACCCCGCCCCCGCCCCTGCGCCCCCGCCCCCGCCCCCCCGCCACCGCCCCTGCGCCCCCGCCCCCGTCCCCACCCCTCTGGACTTAGAATATTTTCGTAGATGTAAATGAAGTACCTCTAGGTTTGAGCCAACACTTAGAAAACTTTATTGTTGGTATATTGGTATAGCAGTTCGATGGTTCGCTAGAGTTAAAGTCCGCTGACCTAGAAGTTGAAGTAGAGGGATCTTGGACTGAGACAAGAAGTGATCGTGTGGGTACGAATAAAACCCGCAATGGTTACAGTACAGACTGCATTTCTTATTAAAACCATCACAGGTTGTAAAAAAAACATGATTATTTCGTGACACTATTCATAATACTACATGTTTTATGAATATTACAGTGCAGTCAGTATTCCAAAAACCATTTATGAAATAAATGTGTTAAAAACCTGATCTTTTAACAATTTATTGAATATAAACCTTATTTATCTAACTTAACGCTTGTTGATATATTTATTTAAAGTGTTTGTTTAAATCTATCTTAATCCAATGTTTTCCAACGGTAAACTTGACCTATAGTCCACTTTCCTCCCCCCTCCATTGCCGTTATAAAAGGGCGCGGCCAAGTGTGCCGCTCATTATTGCGTGGACATTCACCGAGTGCACACTCAAAGCCAAACTGTAAAAAATGGCCCTTTGCTATATTTGTGGTGAGTTTTTCCAAGACGAAGATATCTTTGTTTTACACCGAGAATTGCATCATGAAGAGGACAGAAAAGAAGAGATATAGTAAGTGAAGAAGACTTGGATGCGATTGATCGGTTTTTGGAAAACCCTCAGAAGCAGATGGACGACTGGGCTAGCTATCTACAATTAATGCAAAGAAGACCAAGTGTTATTCAATTTGCCGGAGCTGGACCATCTACAGCTGGAGGATTTATTCAAGAAGAGGAAATGGAAGAAGAAGATACGGAAGAAGAAGTGGAAGATGTAAGACAACTGCGTACTCTAGAAGAGGATATGGAAGATATAAGACAACTGTGCACCACAGCCTTGCCAGGACCAGTTGTAATTCATTTCAAAATTAATAACGTGCAATTAGAATTGGAAAATTTTATAACTCAAGCTAAAAAACTAGTTGTAAAAACATTGACGGAAGAATTGGCAAGATTGAACTTTATTAAATTTGGATTGGTGTTGGAGGCTATGTTTACTAATACCGATGGTGAAAATTCACCGAGAGCATTCATTGCTAAAAACCGAACCCTTACAATCACATCTGATATCAACGAAATTTTAGAAGAATGTTTGAATGAACTGCTAAAGAAACTCCAAGAACATGAAGGAAGAGGATCTGGCTCGACGCTATCATCGATTGAAGGTATTGATGTGAGGATTCACAAGCATGGATATGGTATGAGAGGTAGCAGCTTTATCCCTCTACCAAAGGTGATCCGAGATACTAAATCATGTATCAATGTGAAAAATGAGGACAATGAATGTTTTCGGTATGCAATGTTAGCAAAATACGTGGGACATAATGCTATTAGACCTAGCATAGCATACGAAGCTGTTCAACACCGCTATAACTTTCGAGGAATGTCGTATCCTGTGAGTCTTGATCAAATTACTAAATTTGAGAAATAAAATCCAGGTGTTTCTGTTAACGTGTTCGGTTTAGATGATTAAAACAATGTGTATCCACTACGAGTAGGAAAAGTAGAGCAAAGTAACCATACTGATTTATTATTGATAACCAAAGGTGAGATTTCACATTATGTTTATATTAAAAACTTTGAATCTTTGGTTGTACGACAAGTGTCAAAACAAAATCGTAAGATAACAATATGCAAGAGATGCTTTTGTTTTACATGCAAGGAATTCAGACGTGGAGGATTGGAATGGTTGTCGGAACACCAGCGGCTTTGTAATAACAACTATGAAGTGAAGATTAGCCTGCCACCACCATCTAGAGCATGTGTCCAGTTCAATAAGACAGTTCACCCATACAGGATTCCACTAGTTATCTACGCTGATTTCGAATCCACGTTAGTACCACAGGAGCTTCCGGATGGTGAGGTGACTAGAAGAACCAAATATCAATTGCATCAACCTAACAGTTTTTGCTTATTGGTGAAAATCCACTTTGCCTGAAGAACAGTTGCAAGAGTATGGCTTAACATCCACTCCAATACTCTACCGTGGGGAAGAAGCCGCTAAGTATTTTGTAGACCAGTTGAATGACATTGCTGAAAAGGTGCAACGCTTATTCGGTAATGTTTTACCTATGGAACCTTTGAACCAAAATCAACAAGAAGAATACAATTTGGCAACAAGATGTTATTTATGCAAGAAGAGCTTTAGTGAAGAAAATCAAAAAGTAAAAGATCACGATCACCTGACAGGGTTATACAGAGGAGCTGCTTGTAATTCATGCAATATAAATTACAAACTGCCAAACTTTATCCCTGTCGTGTTACACAATCTTAGCGGCTATGACTCCTACTTCATTATCCCAGAGTTAGGACGAGATGATGGAAAAATCGAAGTATTAGCTGAAACATTGGAAAAGTACATCAGTTTCTCAAAAACAGTAGGTAAAATTAAACTTCGCTTCGTAGACTCTTACAGATTTATGTCATCTAGTTTGAGCAAATTGTCTTAGAACCTAAGAAGAGAAGATCTAAAAGAAACCAGCAAAATTGTACCTGAAGATAAATTGGACTTAGTAATGCGTAAAGGAGTGTTCCCCTATGATTACATAACTTCTGCAGAAAAATTTGAAGAAACCAGTCTTCCACCGATTGAAGCCTTCAATAGCAAGTTAAATGAAAGTGCAATCACCGTTGAAGACTACAATCATGCTTGTAATGTTTGGAACCAACCAAACATTCAAACCTTAGGGGAATATTCCGACTTTTACATAAAATTGGATTTAACTCTGCTGTGCGATGTGATGGAAGAATTTCGAAACACCTGCTTCTCCGCCTATGGACTGGACCCTCTACACTCGTACACATCTCCAGGATTAGCATGGCAAGCTATGCTTAAGTCAACTAACTGTCAATTGGAGCTTCTCACAGCCATCGACATGGTTCTCATGATCGAATCAGGTGTACGAGGTGGTTTGACTCAAGCTGTGACCAGACATGTTAAGGCCAACAACAAGTATATCCCCAACTTCTACGAGCAACAACCATCACTCTACCTTGGATATTTTGATGCGAACAACCTCTATGGTTGGGCGATGTCAAATCCACTTCCCTACGCAGACCTCAAGTGGATTGACCCAGCCACCATCTGTGACATATCACGGATTCCAAAAGATGGTCAAACAAGCTATATTTTGGACTGTGATTTTGAATATCCGGAACACCTTCACGATCATCACTACGACCTGCCTCTCCTAGCCAATGAAGTTTCACCGACAGGAAGATGACCCAAGCTGATGATGACCTTGGAGAACAAGAGTCGATATGTGGCACACTACTGGGTAGTTCAACAAGCTTTTGAATTGGGTCTACGTATAGTGAGAACTCACAGAGCAATTGAATTCACAAAGTCTTGCTGGTTGAAACCATATATCGATTCCAACACGGCAGAAGAGCAGCAGCAACATCAGCATTTGAAAAGGACTTTTACAAATTGATGAACAACGCCATCTTTGGGAAGACCTTAGAAAACAAAAGAAAACACAAGATTGTAAAATTAGTAAGTGATCCTAGGAAATTGGAAAAATTAGTGCAAAAACCAAATTTTGGAACATCCATGATTATAAACGAAGATCTAGTTGCTGTCAGTATGAAGAAAACAACAATAGTGATAGATCGTCCGTTATACATTGGAATGTCGATTTTTAATATAAGTAAAACTCTGATGTATGATTTCCATTACAACAAAATGGTTAAACACTACGGAAGAGACAACATTGGAGTTGCATACATGGATACCGACGCGTTTATCTACTGGATAAAGACTTTGGACATGTATGAAGACCTAAGGAGTTTCCCATACAAAGACGATTTTGACTTCTCTGACTATCCGAAGAACCATCCGAATTACAATGAAAAGAATAAAAAAGTAATTGGAAAATTTAAAGATGAAGCAAATGGAATGCCTTTGGAGGAAATAGTTGCGCTAATGTCCAAACTATATTCCTTCAAGATGTATAAGGAAAATGACATACCGACAGTGAAGAAAGCTAAAGGAGTCAAAACATCGTACTTGAAGAAACATTTGACATTTGACCATTACAAGACCTGCTTGTTTGAAGATTCTACGATGTGTGCAACGTTCAACACTATCAGAAGCTTTAAACATCAGGTCTACAGTGTCACTGAAGTTAAAAGAGCACTATCAGCTCGAGATGATAAAAGGCATATTATGCCAGATAAAATTCACACTCTTCCTTTTGGCCACTACTCTCTAAACCCTATCGACTTGTAACCTATTCTTCGTCCTTCTACAACTTCGACCTTATTCCTTCCTCCTTCCGTAAAAAAATGGGGAACACGGCAAGTCAAACGCCGTGTTCCCCATTTTTTACACAAGTTTGAATGACCTTGACCTATATAAATGATGTGAATACTTAAGACAACATTCATTGTGATTATACATGTGATACATGAAACATTCAAACCTGTAATATGAAGAACTTGAAGCAAGAAATTGTCAACGAGCTTCATAAACCTGCAAGAAGAAAGTTTCCACGAAGAAATACAGTGATAAAAGAAATAGATGATTTATATCAAGCGGATTTAATCGAAATGATTCCTTATAGTAAACAAAATAGAGGATTTAATTACATATTATATATTATTAATTGTTTTTCAAAAATGGCAGATGCTTTACCACTAAAAGATAAAAGTGGCAAGTGTTACGAAGGCAATGGAAACAGCTATACAAAGAGATAAACATACTATAAAACATTTACAAACTGATGATGGAAAAGAATATTTTAATAAGGAATTTGCAAATTTAATGAAAAAACACAACATTAACCATTACTCAACCAATTCAGAGGTAAAAGCATTAATAATTGAAAGATTTAACAGAACTTTAAAAGGTGCGATGTATAAGATGTTTTCCAACAGAGGATCTTACGTATGGATTGATATGTTACCAAAACTTATAAGCGATTACAATAACAAGTTTCATAGAACTATTGGTATGAAACCAAGCCAGGTGACTAATAAAAATTAAAAACTTGTATTAAAACGTATAAAAATGAATACTAAACCAAAAGTTGAAAAACTAAAGCCTAAAAGGTTTAATGTTCATATCAGTTCTTGACAAAAGTCCCAAGGATGCCAAGGGATGTGTTCTTGAACTAGGTACGGGCAACGAACCGCTACCTAATCAAATATTCATCATAAATTCCACCTCTCCTGAACGTCGTTATTGATTAGGCATACTTAAAGGCCAATGACTCAGAGATGTCAATTGTCTAAAAATTCATGAAGTTGCATAAATATTTAAAAAGTAAGGGCAATAAAATTATTGATATTAAATAACAACGCTATGTTTAAAAACTAAATTTAAACATAGAAAATTTTTATGAAAAGGTAGCAATAGAAACTGCAGGGTAAGACAGCGCTGTGAAGGTGATTCTATCTGGACCCACCACAAATAAAAATTCCACAAATCCACTCTGGTGAAGAACCCCGACGTTGGAGATTTTCTTAAGGGTTCGCCCGTCATACATATATCATTGAGGTTTGTCTCTGGGGACCCAGGGAGAAAAAGTATTCTGTATAAATTTGATTTAATGTGTAAATGTTAGCTAGTGACTTAAATTTTTCCCGGACATGCAAGTGGATGTTATTTTGATCAGAAATAACCCACGTACAATATTGTTCATATAAATAACATATTTAGATTTTTCTGAACCCCTCACACGTAACAAGACGGGCAGATATAGTTTCACAAACAAAGTTAATTTCCTTAAAACCATTGCTTTATAATTATTGATCACTTGTAATATTGAATTTATTGACTTGATTAAAATCATTACCAAACGTGTTTTCTATGCTGTATAAGATATACTGTATCTAAATAAAGAAAAGTAAGGAGAAAAAGTCTAATTCCACAATTACAAACAAGGTATTATACTTAAGTTGAGCTAAATCCTCGTCTATGACGTCTAAGTGATATTTTACAATTTTTTTCCCGAAGGTTTGAAGTCTTCTGACCTCTTTTACTTAAAGTAATGTGTCAATGACATGTTTACAGATTTAAATTGTCATTATTTGTAAAGAACTACTTAAAGCTATCTTATCGCAAATAGTACGTGAATAGTGACACAGCAAAATGCATTGACACGTTTTTAAAATGCATTAGATTTTAACTTTATTAAATACAGATATTGAATGGAAATTTTATTCTCATATATATACTTTTACAAAAGAAAAACAAAATGGTTATTAATTGGTAAAAATGAATTAAAATTTTAATGTAAAGGTGAATCAAAAGATATTTTTAGTGATCCTGGACCATTATTCCATAAATTGATTGATCCACTTGATTACTGTTTTCTAATGTACAGTATTGAAGCCTATGTTATACAATTGTTATACTAAGATGAGTTTAAAAACTTCAACAAATTTATAAATACTAATAAAATGAAATACTTTGAAAATGAAATGATACCGTAAATACAACTTAAATGCACAGGTAAATTAGTCTTAAACGTCTAAATGACAGGGGGATCATAAACATTTATTCATTAGAAAAAAAAAAAAACACACACAGTTAAACCTCTCTACAAAATGTTATGTTCAACAGGTAGTCTAGCAAATACTTTGGATTATATTACAGTTTGGAATTTAAAATACTGTAGTATTTCGTAACGTGGGAGCTAAGTCGTGTCTTTATCACGATGACTTAAGCAATTATGACGTAATCGATTACGTCATCAACGACGACACTGATGAAATTATAACATCACATGATGTTATATCAATGACGTTTTTATGATGTCATCGGCACTTAAGTCACCATGATCTAAGTTCTCAGTCTCCACTGACGTTATGAAGGTCATGAATTGCAATTATATGCACATTTTCGATTTATCTTATTTGCACCGAGTTTTCCTTCGTGTCCTCGTGACCTTTGGTTTTTTAGCAAAATCCGATGAAAAACCACAAAATTGCGAAAAATAATTTTATTCCCTCGCGACTCTACCTAAACTCTCCCCCACATAAAACATAAATTTCCTTTATACAACAAAATATAAAGTTTAACTGAAACCATTAGGCACAACGATGTGCACACTACGAGAGTCAGACCGCGACTGACCAAACGCGACCGAGGAGGTAATAGATTTTATGGTGAGGGTAAAGTGAAGAAAGAAAATAGTTATTTTGTGCTTCTAGGGACTAAAGTACAACTTTTTTGCCCTGAAGGACGGGCGACAATTTCCCTGAGGGAGAAAACGTACTGTCGTCCCTAGATACACACAGCATTTATCCTAAACCTACAATAATCAAGAATCAAGAAGCAAGAAACTTTATTGCCATCGACTTTTTACAGCATGGACAATAGTCATTACAATTTTAGTCAACTTACATAAATAAAACAAAATAAAAAATATGGTAATCTCTCAACTAAACATTTTCTTTAAATTTGTAAAAATCACTAACACTATAAAACTCCTTAGCAATTAAGAATTGTTTTAGGTCTCTTCTGAAGAATTTAATATTTGTGGTGGTTTTCAGATTGTGTGGAAGGGCATTGAAAAGTTTTATTGAAGAAAAAAATGTCTGATTTTCAAAGCAAGTTGTGTTACGGTGGGGAATTGTTTGAGATTTCTATTGCAAAAATTATATCGGTTAGTGTTTGTGCGGACAGGAAATAAGTGTTTGTTTTTTAAGAAGAAAGTGATGCATTCTAATATGTAAATACAAGGAAAAGTGAGAATGTTAGTAGTGGAAAACGCGGAAGCTGGCTCAGTTCAAGGTCACCTGAGCGATGACGTCATCGAGGTCAATGACCTCACCGATGACGTCATCGATGACGCAATCGATGACGTCATCACCAATTACGTCATTCTGTGACGTCACACCCATGACGTTGCAGAAATGACGTGGCGATGACGTCATCACCCCTTACGTCACCATTATGACGTCATCGATGTTACAAAGGTCAAGGTCACGCTGAAACCTAAAATTTTTTGGCACTTTTGCTGTTTCTCGCACTACGCTCCGAGGTTCAGTCAGGTTTCAATGACCTTGACGACTTGGAGCGAAAGTAGACGAAAAACAGCAAAAGTGCCGAGGAAACTCAAAGTTTGCAAAGTGACTTTGCCTAAACCGTCATGTGACACCGCTCGAGTGACCTTGAACCGATACAACTCCCGCGTTTCACCATTATTGCAACCGCGATGCGCACCCTACGACAGACACTGAGCGACTGACTGTCCGGCCCCGCGGCTCTGTACTCTAACTTTTTTATTATACATGGTATAAAGAAATTGCCTATCCAATCGCAAATCAAACGAACCACGGATTGTAATATTCTATTTTCTTGTTGTAGTACAAATAATAATTTTGTATTATTTATTCGAATTATTTTATGAGGAGTTGGGCAGAGCCCATTTTTTACTAAAGTTTAATTTTATTATGGTTTTATATGCGAATCTTTTGATCATTTAAGATATTATTTACTAAAAAAAGCAATTAATGGTTTAAATACCTGAATTATAGTTATCCTATAGTTGCATAAGAAACTAGTTTCGACTCGTTCAAGGATTCGTTCACCAAAGATTAGAAAATTCTGTAAATAAACACACACATACGGACACATTACGACGTAAAAACGACACGACGGACACGACACGAACACACGAAAACATTTAACGGCAATTTTAATACTGATGGAAGGTTGACCCAATCCCGGTGGCGGCGGTGGTGGAGTCAAGACTGGCACAACTGTTTAAAAAAACAAAAGTTCTTTTAACGAATTGACAATATTCATTAGTATGCCTGAATATAAGAGTAAAATATTAATTTTAAATTAACACATAGAGAGCTAGGCTAATACGATTACCTTAAGTGTAGAATATTTATATCTTGTCTGTGCAAATTATAAATTAATTTATAATTTTATTTCTTTTAGGAATGCAGATAACAAACATGTAAAATATAGGTAAGTGATACTCATATTTTGAATACATGTGTTTAAGTTATGTGGAAAGATTCCATGAAAGCTAGTCAGTGCAACAGAGCACATTTTTGGCAGCTGAGGGAGGAAATTGCCATTTTTATTAATTGCAGGTAGGTAACGTAAATTTCACCGAATTTGAACTGACTTGAAATCCTGTGAAAAGAGATGGATTTTTAAATTACAATAAATAAACTCGCATGAATAAAACTATATATGAGGAATAAAATAGTAGTTTTCATCACTAGGACCGGAAAGTCGCTGTTTTCTGTGTGCAATCGTGGTTTAGCACAGAAAATCACTTTCCGTCCGTGTGATGAACAACGTTTTTCATCGTACTGCAACTCGTACTGCAAAACAACTTTTGAGGTTAGCGCACGGCAAAATTTAACATATGTTTTTCCGGTGCATTTATAAAAAGGCTATAGAAAACGCCAACTTTCTAGACTAAATACAGGCCAGAAAACGGTTGTTCTACATTCAATATGATGAAAATGTATTTGGGAAGAAATAATTTAGCTTTGGTTGCCAGTTGTTTTGGTTGCTTCGTTGTTTTGAGATATTAATCATGTCTACCAATGATCAAACTACTAACCTTGAGGCTTAGATTATTCCAACACATATTTATCACTATAATCATAGCATACACATACTGCCGAATCACACACAAACACAGTAAAATACTTGCACAATAGAAGACATGCTTTTATTATACGTAAACTAATATTTTTTTCTTAATTAACGCTTTTTGTTTTATAAGGATAATTAAAATATATTAAGAAAAAATCTAGCGATCAAAGCCAATGATGATCTTGAACTGCTTCATATCTTGAAAACTCCCCTAGACGTCTCTGGCTTTGTCACTTCCATTGCGTCTCTCGTAATTTCATTTGAGACGTCACTCGATAAGCTTCATGACGTCACATGGCATGAGTTAAGGCCATTATATCATAAGTACGTCACTGTGAAGTTACATGATGAATTAAATAAACTCAATCGATAGTAGAGAAAGGTAAATTTTAAGCCAGCAGTTCTAAAAGTCTACTAGATTGAGCAAAAACTATTATTTATTTTAGAAGAATATAAGTAAAAAATTTAAATATTAAACTGTTACGAAATTATTATTAATTATTAATTAATATACTTAATACGATAAGGATTTCGCCTGTTACAACCCTTTTTCTCTCAACCTACTTAACCGTTTATTTATTTATTTATTTATTTTTTATTGAGGTGACATTTTAAAGGTTATAAGTAAATTAGCAAGTGTGCGAATGGTGATTAATAGTGTCATTTAGTATTTGGCTTCGCCCCCTAGCCTTTACTGCGTTTTAAAATATTAACGAACTTTCATCATACGATTTTTAAATGTGAATTTTAACTTGAATGCTTATTACCTTCAGTTGAATGTTTAGGCCGAAATGTAAACAAAAATAGACTATATGTGACTGCATAATCAAGTTGGTAATCATAAGCGCACGGCCCCCTTAGTTCAAGTTATTCACCTAAAATTCCTCGACAACTTAATAAATCAATAAATAATAAAAAATAGAACAGATAATCTTCTAATTCTTCTCCTTCAAAATGATAAGGTCTAACTCCTCTAAATCATTGCAATTTATCTCTAAACTGAAAATGAGATGACTAGGAAAAATTGTATCTTTAAGAAATAATATCTCAAAATTCCTCATTTACCTTCACGATTGCCCCAACTTAAAATAAATCGAGTTCCTCCTTATCAAGTCAAGTGTTAGTTTCCGTTTTCTATAAGTTCCCACAAGCAAACTTTAATTTGAAAAATGATTGACAGGAGTTGTCAAGAAGTGTAATTCAATGCTCAAGTGGTGGCCAGTAGTATATAAATACAACCACTAAACACTCGTAACAAAATACTAATTTACAGTAGACAAGTTCATGGCTAGTGTGTTACAGTGCTGTTTAGGACTGGTAGTTGCACTATGTGCTACAGCGGCGACAGCGCAAGACCCGCCACTTCCCTGGTGGAAGACAGCGACACTGTACCAGGTCTACCCACGGTCCTTCCAGGATACCGACGGCGACGGAACTGGCGATCTTAAAGGTTATTAAAAGATTAGAAATGGCTGACCACAAAAAATGTTAGGTTTTATTCTGTAATTTTTTTCAGTTATGCCCTTTAATGTTTCATTTTGTTGGTAATAATATTTTATTGGCTAAGTGTCTAAGTGACGAAAAACAAGGCTGATCGGACCATGGGAACAGGGTATGGGGTTTTAAATGTTCAAAAATTGCTATTTAACACTTTCTACAAACTGTTTTAAATTTAACCATTTTAACTAAATCTTTCTAATGAGCTCTAAAACAAACTATTGAGTATTTTCTTTAACTTTTAACCTACATACACTAATAACGGAGAAAATTCATATATATGTTTCCCATTATTCTCTTGGGAAATAAACAATACCTTGTACCTCGCTTATTTATTGTTCTAACTTCATACAATTTTATAGGTGCTTATTAATATGAGATAATGATTAATTTATATTCAGTTACAACACCCATATGGGGCAAAACCTGCATCCCCCTTCCCCATGAGGTTTAAGGAAAAGATTTTTAAAATCAACAGATCTTGATAAAATTTGGTATGTAGGTACCTTTATCAATTAGTTGTTATTGTATATACTTATTAAACTCTCAATATGGCAAGCCTACTCCCACTTTGCCTTATAATATTCATGAATGAAATTAATAAATAATGAATTTGAACTGGAAATTCGCTCAGTACGCAGGTTTGCTGGGATAGGAGTATTAGCGAATTTCCCCATAGGGAATACACTATTATGGTAGTAGCCATGGTAAGGCCTAAGCCCAGGACCACTTTACTTTTTCATTTTGAGGTCCCCAGAAGCCAAAAACACCGTTCATTTTCATATATATGTAGTCTATATATATATATATATATATATATATATATATATATATATATATATATATATATATATATATATATATATACAGGGTGTCCAGCTTCCACCTTTACAAACTTTTCTAAGTTATTAAGCATGCCAAAACAAACAGAAAAATCATATAAACATATGTCCGAAAATGCTTCGTTAAGCCGCTAGCCGCCATTTTGTTTTTTACACTTAAGAATTTTTCTTTCCGTAACGGGTTGTTGTATGGAGTTCATATTTGGCATGTACCTTAATCACACCAATGCTCATTTTTAGAAAAAATATTATTTTTTTCCGATCAATATTTTCAAAATGGCGGCCATTTTAAATTTTTAAACTCAAATATCTCAAAAACCGTAAATTTTATAAAAATTCTACTAGACACAACAAAGTTTACAAATTAAATTATTTAAACATTGGTACCAAGTTTGTAAGGATCTGACAACAAATAAGTAGTGCAAAAGTAAGGCTGCTGGCTCACTTCAAGGTCACCCGAGCGATGACGTCATCGAGGTCAATGACCCCACTGATGACGTCATCGATGACGTCATCGATGATGCAATCGATGACGTCATCACTAATGACGTCACATCCATGACGTCACACCCATGACGTCACAGAAATGACGTGCGGATGACGTCATCACCCCTTACGTCACCAAAATGACGTCATCGATGTCACAAAGGTCAAGGTCACGCTGAAACCTAAAATTTTTCGGCACTTTTGCGGTTTCTCGCACTACGCTCCGAGTTTTAGTCCGGTTCCCATGACCTTGACGACTTGGAGCGAATTTGCGATGAGAAACAGCAAAAGTGCCGAGGAAACTTGAAGTTTGCAACGTGACTCTGCCTAAACCGTCATGTGACACCGCTCGGGTGACCTTGAACTAGCCCAGCTGCCTTACTTTAGACCAGTACTACAACCGCGATGTGCACCCTACGACAGACACCGAGCGACTGACTGTCCGGCCCCGCGCACTCTAGGTATATGGGAAGTGGTGGGGGAAATTGTGATAACCTTGGGAAACTTGAAAATGTCAAGCCGGGTAGCACCGTTTCGGTGCTACCTTAAAGTTACATGCTAAAGTGTGATGACCTTGAGTTAAAACATAGAAACACTACAAGTTGATACCTTCCCAGAGTTAAAGTGTGATGACCTTGAGTCAAAACACAGAAATAATACAAGTTGATGCAGTCTCAGAGTTAAAGTGTGGTGACCTTGAGCTAAAATACTGAAGTACTACAAGTCGATATTGCCCCAGAGTTAAAGTGTGATGACCTTGAGTCAAAACATAGAAATACTACAAGTTGATACCATCCCAGAGTTTAAGTGAGATGACCTTGAGTCAAAACACAGAAATAATACAAGTTAATGCAGTCCCAGAGTTAAAGTGTGATGACCTTGAAGTTGTAGAAGTG
The DNA here is from genome assembly GCA_030545055.2 of Neoaliturus tenellus. Classification (NCBI taxonomy): domain Eukaryota; kingdom Metazoa; phylum Arthropoda; class Insecta; order Hemiptera; family Cicadellidae; genus Neoaliturus; species Neoaliturus tenellus. Next base: position 191,811,472 of record CM061532.1, read on the forward strand.
TGGTGACTTTGAACTACCCCAAATTGTCAGGAATTGGAGTAGCAACCGCGATGTGCACCCTACGACGGACACCGAGCGACTGACTGTCCAGCCCTGCGCACTCTAGGTATATGGGAAGTGGTGGGGGAAATCTCAAGGTCATCCAAATTGGGTTTTAAAAAAATAAGAAACTCTAAACCTCATGCTCCTCTTCTTCCCTTTCCACCTCATTTGTAGTATATATGGTTGACGATGGTAAATTTGACAAATACTCCAGTGATTGTTGATCGTCTTGCTGCAGTATAACTTCAGACCAATCATAATCTAAAGTGACCTTGAGCTTTATTCCCGGGTTGTCGAGGAGAATAGACTTCATCCAATCGCAGATGGTTTCTAAATAATGCACGTTGTCGATTGTCAATTTCCAATTCGTATTGGGTACATCTTCGGTGGAAGACATGGCATTGCAAGCAGGTGTGTCCGCCATGGTTGTTGGAGGAGGAATGATGCTTGGTGCAGCGAGCAATGGTGGTATTACAGAGTAGTGGGGGAAATTTCAAGGTCATCCAAATGGAGTTTTTAAAAAAAAGGAAACTTTTTCTATTTACTTATAACATAACCACTTAAAACTAAAAGGATTGGGATCAACAGTACGTTTAATCACCATATTCGTTATATTCTTCCTGTTTCTCAGTTTTCACCTCCGCCCGGATAGTACCTCCACTCTTTAGCTCCTTTTCGGCTTCTTCTAGTTGCTGGGTAATCGCCATCTGACATTGAAGTTCAAAATCATCACGCGGCACAGATCCGCAAATATCCATCTGAGCCAACCAGAGCTGCCTGAGGTTCTTTTCCTTTTCCTCGACAGCTTCGACGGCTGCATGTAATTCCTTTTCTGTAATAGAGGAGTCCCACAATTGTTGATCATCGGTTTTGTTGACAACCTCCTTTTCAGACTCCTTGTACAAATTGTTCAGCTCCTGCTGAGTCTTAATGGTTACCTCCTCGTAACTAGCACAACTTACATTGAGAGACATCTTGATGTTGTACGGTTGACCGTTGGAGTTGAAATGAGGCTGAGGCACAGCGCTTGGGGGTACTATGAAAAAGTGGTGGGGGAAGTTTCAAGGTCATCCAAATTGTGTTTTAAAAAATCCTATCTTGTTACTGAGCACATATGTCAGTAACAAGATAGGTGTTTTTTTCTCTTTTACATCTTTAATATAACAAATAAATAAACATATTCTACAATGGTAAGAAGAAGGAAGACAACTGCTAGTCAGCTGAAATAATCCAAAGTCTGGCTCGCTTCAGTCTTCATGGACGCCGGTGATGAAGTCGCTGGAGAAGAGTAATGTTCAGACTCTTCTTTTGGGTGTCGGAGATTGCGTATATTGCAAGCGTAGACTTGCACATTTATACGGTAGCCTCGCGCCACCATCAGCTGCAACTCCTTGTACAAGTCGTTCAGCTCCTGCTGAGTCTTAATGGTTACCTCCTCATAACTAGCACAACTTACATTGAGAGACATCTTGATGTTGTACGGTTGACCGTCGGAGTTGAAATGAAGCTGAGGCACAGCGCTTGGGGGTACTATAAAAAGTGGTGGGGGTGTTTGCATCGAAGCAGGTTTAACCTTTAGCTTGGTGGTGGGGGTAACTGTGAAATGCAAAGGTCAAAGGTCAAGGTCACCCGCGAAGTTTAAAAAAAAATGCAACATATCAATATGTGACAAACTTCACATATTGATATGTTGCATTTTTTGTCTTTTATGGTTTATTTATTTATAAAACATTACAATAACATATGTACAACAGTAAAATTAAAATCTAACACTGCTGCTTGTCGGCGATGTGGATGGTCAACTCGGTGGAATTGCTACCCGTGCAACCGTGGGAAACCAGGTAGAGACAGCCGGGTTGGATGGAGCGCAGATCCTCGTTCTGGAGGAGATGGACGAACCGTTTCGGCAGGTAGACTTGGAACTTGGGCTCATCCCCCGGAGTGAACGGTGCCTCGCTAAGACTGCAGCAAATGGCCTCTCCAACTGAAGGCTCCATCTTCTTTATGGCGTGGATAATGTAGTGCTTCTCGTCTTTAAGTTCGGAACACTTCTTGACGGGTAGTATGGTAGATTTGGAGTGAGCATTGAACTGCTCAACCAAAGTTTGCAGGAACTGGTGAGATGCCATGGTTGAGTTAAAGATTGTCTTCTTCTTCGTCTTCTTGCTGGGAGATGTTGTCGTCTCGGAATCTCGAGTAATACTCATGCCAGGTCCCGGTCTGCTCCTCACTTATATAACCCCCGTCACCCCCACCACTCCCCACTTCCCCACTTTGAAGGTAAGATGCGAGTTTATAGGCGTTTTTTTAAAGCGCAATGTCTATCTTTTTCATGTTCTGGACTTTTAGTACAAATACAAACATTTTCCATCGTATACTTGTAGTTTTTATCCAAGTCCACATCATTAACCGGAACATGAGTAAATTCTTCGATCCATCTCTTCTTTTCCAGTCCTTTTGTATAAATATTGGTAAACCTGTTTGAAAACTGATGCATGATGTTATATAAGTCCGTGTAACTTGCAAAACCATCATACCAATCGATATGATGGAAATATTTTGAAATCCACCTGTTGGTAGTAGCGGCTTTGCTAGTTAATGATGAATAAGAACATGGTGGTTTGAACAAAAATGTATATGGAACACTTGTATTGATATCGAAAAACACAAGTTCTTTTATGATAAATCTATCATCATTACCCCGAAACGCTTGGAACTCAATTATACCAGGTTTGGACTTTACTTGTTCTTCTTCCTTGTCCATTGCGAAGATCACCCGTCTGCTCATGACGAAGTCCAAAGGTCAACTGATTTCCACACCACGGTAGGTACGACTTTTATACCTGGCCGTACAGTTGTTGGCGCGTTGGTGTATATTTAACGTGGGCACCGTCCCCGGTAGGCCTAACCCCACAAAGTGTTTGATATTGTTTTAAAAACCAACCATTGTCATCTAAGTTTCCATCTTTACATTCTCCTTGTTTTCATTTTCATCACTAACACTTGATTCTTCTCCTCCTTCTTCCTCTTCTTCCTGTTTTACTGATTTCTTATGTAGTTGAGCGTATTTTTCCAACTGTCTCCACATTTGTACTTCATGAGGAACCCTATTAAATATAGAAGTATCCACAGGTCCGTACAATATAGGTGCGTCCGGTTGTTTGTCCAAAGTGTCTTCCAAATAATCTTTAATAATAGAACTTGAAAACACTAGTTGTCTCAAGTATCTTGTTATTGGTTCAGTTGCACAGGTTAGAATAAAAAACTCTTCTCGATTAAGTTGAATCTTGTTATCATGTCTTGTTGTGTCTCTAAACCGCAATTGATGGTCACCACGATTCTTTATAATATCAATTTCCACATTTGAATCCAAAAGTCCTACTCTTGTCTTTCTTCCATACATGTTACTAGTTAAATAGCATTCTAGCAGATGCAAGTGCTTCATAAAAGATTCCCAAGCACTATCGGTGAACAAAATCATTTTGGGTCCATGAGTCAAAATTACAGTAGGTGAATAATCCGTCGATTTCATAACACCGATTAAAACACTTTTGTCCAAACTGGATGAGATTGGATAAAATATTCGCAAGAATACCTCACTCAATATGTTAGGAGAAATATTATCTTCAGTATCCCTTTTCTTCTTCTGTGCATTCTTTCTTCTTTTACCTTTTTCCTCAACATTATTACTGCCGTGGAGTTGTCCGCAAGCGTTGTGTTCATCTCCCTCCGGTTGACCTTGAAGATCTAAAAAGTCGGATATCTCCTTCTCAATATCTACTACATTTTCTTGTGTACCACTAGGAGAAGCCATATTGAATAAGATGCTACCCATACAAGAACAGGCAACAAACTGATGAGGAGCGACCTGAACACTCTGCTTTTATACTCGCGGAATGCATTGGAATGTAACAAAACCGGTTTTTTACAATACATTTTTAACAATTCCAGTTAAAGGTGTGTATGTTACGATTTTATCATGTAGAATTAAACAGTATGCAGTTGTATTAGCCGATATAGGCGCGTTGAATTCCATTTCTATTTTTATATCTACACTTGATGATTTTACCGATTCATTTTGTTTAGAACAATCGATTACAACTATAGGGTAACCATCTAAGTATTTTTCTGGTGATAGTAAAGGTGCATTCGTTTTACCATAATATGAACTTTGGAATCTTGCATACATATCGTACAATATGCTGTACTTTTTATTAGCGAATGACACATTTAAATTATCGTATGGAAAAAATTGTGAATTTAAATAAACTTTAATATTTTTCAAGTTGCAATGATCAAATTGGCCTGCATGTTTGGTGATGGTGTCTCTTCTGCCTGTTTGTAAACCAAATATAATATACCTGGCTCGTTCCACATAATTAGATGTTTTAACTGTCCAAGTGTGTCGATCCGTAGTTGGCAAGCTGGGATGTTCATGAAATTCCCAACTTCTAAAAGGAATTACAATATCACGATCAGCCTTTAACTTTCTTAATAGTAGCATTCTATGCTCGTCAGCTAATTTTACATGTGGAACTCTCCATACAATTTTGTCTAATGTTAATTTCCATTCTAAAGTTGCATCTGTTGTACCGTCTGGAGCTTTAATAATATCTTTATCGTTTGAAGATCTCAACAAAACTAATTCTTGTTTAACGTTTAATATTATTTTCCTATAATCTTCAGCAAAACCAAGCAACAAACGTAACGGAATATGAAAATCAAAATTTCCATTTGTATCTGGAGTGATTGTGTCTTTTGCAGGTAAAACCCATCCTGCAGGTTGTATTAAATTGGTTTCATTAGGTGATATAGATGTTAATCCCTTTAAAGTTGTTGCAATACCTACTTTTTTAGTAGAATCAACTGTTACACCTGATATTTCATATCTAATTTCATCAAACAGGAAAGCCATGGGATTATTTATAAATGGAACTGTTGTACCAGTAGTAGTACCGTCCTTTTTAGTAACTTTTCCTTCAATATACAAGTAACTTTCACATGGTAGTGTGTAAATGTCTTGATTTTGTATGGGAATACGAATTTCATCGTTATTGTTTAATTTTGATGAAGTGTAAGGGTTGTGGGTGTGATATTCTTTTTCCCATAGGGTTTCGTCGAATGTTGGACCCTGAGCTATATCCAGTATATCCATTTTCGGTTACTTTTAATCCAATTCTCTCTAAGAAACGAATGTTCTCGCGTGTTAACTCCTCCACAGCTGAAGAGCTACTAATGCGGATTCCCGTAGGTTGTTCGCTTTTAAATGTTAAACCCATGGTTTTGTATTAAAGTGTTGATTTTAAATGTAATCTAACCGTAATAGGCTCTTCTCGGAAATCTATCAAGTTACCGTCTTGATCCAATACGTTCAACACGATGTCTGAAATGAAAGTGGTGTTCAAAGGTAGATATACCAGGTTTTGCGGCTTTTCAACAATTTTAAATCCAGGTGGTACACTGGGGTAAAAAGTATGTATTATATGAGTATTTGCTCCATCTCTGTAAGCTCCTTGTATAATATTACAAGTTATGTCTATACTATTGACTTTTAATATTGTTACAGTTTGTTTACCGGAATGTGTTTTATTTGGTTCTAAAATCGCTCCATCTTTGGGAAATCCTAATAAATCACCAATTGAGTCTGACTTACTGAAATCTATATAATATTTTGAAGTAAGCTCAGCTTTCATTGTATTGTTATTACCTTTTAGCGTTATATTGTCTTTTCCCATTTTATTTTGCAAAAATTCATTAATATGATCAATTTCATAAGAACCTGTGGGTAGAGTGCAAACTTCCAAGTCTGTAAACTTCCCACTGGCATCTTTTCCTTTATAATAATGTAATAAGTTATTTTTACCTTCCGTAACATTGGGAATAGAGTTGTAAGTTGTAAAATCCAACAGTGCTGCCTCCCAAAATCTTCCTTTTTGCAAGCGTAACGCTGGAAAAAGGATACTTCGTAAAGTGGACGATTTTCCTGTTAATGATACCGTATAGGAAGACATCTCAATAGTGACTGATACTTTTAGCTAGGAATTCCAAACATAAATGGCCGCATATTGAAGTATTATCAGGTTGTTCTCTTTTATAGTTGTAATATATGTTTTTAGCAGATTTAAAGTAATGTTGAAGTTCTTTAGGTGGTGGCAAATTTCCAAAACTATCAAAATAATATACATTACTATTTAGTTTCTTATAACACACCCAATGGGTGCCGGACCCTTCAGTATTATCCAAATTTACGATTCCAGTCTCATTTTTCCATATTTTCTTTGGTAAACTGTCTTTCATAAATACTCCGCGGAAAAATGGTATTTTTAAACAGGAAATATATTTAAATAATTCAACATTAGTCAACGCTTTATGTGGTATAACCAATTGATTTCTTTTATTTAATATGCACGATACGGTCTTAGGTATAGACCAGCCCCGTTTTTTACCATTGACCATATTGTCGGTTTTTTATTATTTTTCCTCGGAGAACGTCTTTTTAGTCTAATATTACCACCATGTTTTCTCTTGGTTGATCCTTTTTTATTCTTACCCCTCCTTTTTCCACCTCCTACCGCTGTTTTAGCCTTCATACCTGCTGTTACCGCTAAAGCTGCTGCTTTTTCCGCAATACTAGCGTCACTAGACTTTACTCGTTGCCAAGCTATATTCGCTAGCTTTTTATCAGCGATTGACCTATTTTTTGAATCGGTAAACGTGGAATATGCGATATCGTGTTCTTTACAAGCCTGATCTAACTTATTTATGCCTGGATCACCTCTTTCCAGTCGTTTTTTCAATTTAGTTCCTGGTCCGCAATACTGATAACCTCCCGGTATGTGAAATTCGTATGGTAAAGCGTCTATTGCTCTGTTTACGATAGATCCTACTGGAATACGATTTAAAGCTTTACTTAACAGAGAAACCGCTGTGGACGTGATACCGCCTCCTTTCCGTATAGTGTCTCGATATGGACTGGTGTAATGAAACGCCATGATTGTCTTTTATATTCGAAAAGCGTAACCCATGTGTTACCTCTATGACAGGTTGCACATAAATGATGTAATATATGGTGTTATTTAATTAAATATCAAAATCACCCCAATCTGATGATCTAAACTTTTGTGTGTTATGATTAAAAAAATATTTATAAAGAATTTCTTGTTTAATCCATGTATTTCTCATTTTTTCGTCAATAGGTTTATGTTGTCCTGCTGCAATATAATTATGCATATCAAATAATAAATTACCTATTACTTTAACAAGAAAATTAACAGTTACAGCGTTATTGGCATAATCAGGGTCTGCAACATTTGTTAATCGTTTGTTATCACAATTCCACCATTTTTTTCCAGTTGGCTCTAATTGTATTATCTGTTCATAAGTAACAGCATCACCAGGCTTTTCACCAATACCTAAATTTGTCAATAACTTTCCTTTACCATCCCAAACATAATTGTTTTCTTCAAGCAAAGTAAACTTTTTATTTCCTTGTACAAATACATCTCCTTGACGTGTTACTACTTGGTTTTGTTTCACAAAACCGGAGGTTTCTTGTTTTAAAGTTTCCTTCATTTGACCCACCGTTGCACCATCTGATGGTGCAAAACCATCTTTTACATTCGCTAAACAATTACCAAGACAGTCAATAACTCCTACATCACGTGTAATACAATGATCTTTGATGTATTTTAAATTTACAGCATCATTTTCATTTTTTGGATAACCTATATCGTTAATAACAAATTTATAAAAAGAAAACCCATCTTTTGTCTTTTCAGGTATTATAGAATGTAAATAGCGTCTATTTATGCTGTCTTTTTCATCTACAGGGTCTGCTACGTTAGATATACGTCGATTTTCAGCATTATACGTTTTTCCATCGAATTTTAACGTATTTTTCAATTCCGATGATAAATAACCTCTGTTTATTGCATCAGCGTTTTGATTTGGCTTACCGACGTTGGAAATTCTATGATTACCCGCGTTATATGTGTTTTTGTCTAGTTTCAGTGTTGGTAATATCTCTTTTTTTAATACTTTTAAATTTATTGCATCATTTTCATCTGTGGGATCATTAATGTTTTTTAACCGTTTATTACTAATATCATAATCTCCATCAGGTGTTTGTGGTAAGCCAGCACCTCTTTTTAAAGTATTAAAGTAATATAATCCATCCGAGGAATATCGTCCGAACTTGTCAACACTCATGGTGCAACTGAATAACATTCTAGAGTGTAACCCATTTTTATAATATTAGTCTCGATTTCTAACCCATATCAGTTTTTATACAAATTCTTAGTCTTTATCAGTTACATTTTCATCGCTCCCGGGACATTTAAAATATTTAAAATTTCCACTAACTAATGCTCCGTCTGATTCATTTCGAAACACATGATTTTTATGAATAAATTGTTCACCAGACAATTTTCTAAATCCGCTAAATGAATTTGGATCTGCAATTAATATATTTTGATAATCATTTACATCCATTAATTTAAATCTTTGCTTATTATAAATAAACTCTTTATTTGCACTGTCATATTGTAATGTTTGTCCTACAGTTGCAGCATCATTTGGATCTCTTCCATTATGCAAGTATTTTATTACTTTATTTTTACATGTAAAAAATCTAAAAGAATGATCTGGATCTAGATGTACGGTTTGTGATAAAGCAGCTGCATCATGTTTTTCATAACCCCATCCCATATTTGATAACCCTTTACCCATGCAATCCCAAGCATTATTTTTGTATGTTAATAAATTAAATTTTTCATTACCTTGAACAAATTCATCCCCTTGCTTTGATACTACTTGATCTTGTTTTACAAAAGAGGTTGTTTCTTGTTTTAAGGTTTCCATCATTTGACCCACTGTTGCACCATCTGATGGTGCCGAACCATCTTTAACATTCGCTAAACAATTACCTAGACAATCAATAACTCCTACATCACGTGTAATACAATGATCTTTTATATATTTTAAATTTACAGCATCATTTTCATTTTTCGGATAACCTATATCGTTAATAACAAATTTATAAAAAGAAAAACCATCTTTTGTCTTTTCAGGTATTAATGAATGTAAATAGCGTCTATTTACGCTGTCTTTTGCATCTTTAGGATCATCTACGTTGGATATACGTTTATTTTCAGCAGTATACGTTTTTCCATTGAATTTTAGCGTATTTTTTAATTCTGATGATAAATAACCTTTGTTTATTGCATCAGCGTTTTGATTTGGCTTACCAACATTGACAATTCTATGATTACCTGCGTCATATGTGTTTTTCTGTAGTCTTAATGTTGGTGATATATTTTCTTTTAATACTTTTAAATTTATTGCATCGTTTTCATCTGTGGGATCTTTTATGTTTTTTAACCTTTTATTAGTTATATCATAATCTCCATCAGGTGTTTGTGGTAAACCAGCACCTCTTTTTAAATTATTTGCGTAATATAACCCATCCGAGGAGTAACGTCCGAACTTGTCGACACTCATGGTGCAACTGAATAGTAATCTAGGGAGTAACGCATTTTTATGAGATTACCCCACGGTTTCGGAGTTCATCCACTAAAGCCACCCATTCGTTTTCCAATCCAGTATGACCCGCTTCTTTAGCTTCATGTATTAGTTTCATTCTATCCACCAATTTATTGATATTATTGTAATAAATCACATTTGTGTTATATAGTTTCTTCATTAAACCTGTACCTGTAACAGATTTGTTTCTTTTTCTTGGTTCTGGAGCACTTATATCCAAAGTGGATGACACAAACCTTCGTTTTACAGGTTTTCTTGGCATTATCGGCATTGGTTGTCTTCTCGTTGTTGGTATTAACTTGGATACAAATACTCTATATTTTAAAGACCTAGATCTAAAAACTGGCTGGTCAGCTAAATACTTCCTCCTGTATGCATTGGTGTGTTCCAAAATCTGTTTATATGCTTCCATATCTTCTTCTTTAACTAACAATTCTAAAGGCTTTTTTTCAAATAATAATTCAAATAATCCTCTTGTGCCCTTATATCTTTGATTACCAACAATAATATTATCATCTTCATCAATGTTTACCGGGCTATTACCAACCATTAAACCTTCTTCTGTTAATCTTACTCCATAACTATGGTAGTTTTTATTAGGATTTATTCCAGCTAACATTTTTATCATGTATTTCCTTCCTAAAGGTCCTTTGTTATGAATGTTTTCACCCAACAAGCTTATGTTTGACGGACCTTCCCTTGCTTCTTCTTCTTTTTCCTCTTCACTAGCAGTTGATACATCTTCATGTCCTCTTTTAGCTTTTACTTCATATAATTCTCTTATACCACTATAGTCTGGTGATTCTAGCTCTCTTTCAGGTTCTTCACCGGTAAAACCGCTATATGTAGAGGATTCCAGGTCTTCATCACTAAAATCTTCTGATTTTATATTTTCTCTTTCAAACTTTGTAATAGGTGCAATTGCATCTCCTTCCAAAACGGGTTTAGCAAATTTTTTGTTTAATTGTTTCAAGGGTTCAGTAATAGGTTTAAAAGTAGATTCAAGAAATTTCTCCCTTTCGCTAATACCTAATTTTAATGCTCTGTTTTTATCCCGAATAGAATCACTAAGTGATTTTATTTCCTTTATTAACTTTTCTTGGTTAACCATGTTTGTAGCAAGACGTGTTGTACAACAATGAATGTTTTACATCATGATCAGTGTATTAGTATAAATTTATCAAATCCTATCCTGTATCGACCATTGTTTAGCGGTTGTTCCTTTATAATTGTTAAAAACCCATACTTTTCAGCCCAAGCCTTTCCACACAACTCTTTAAATCGTTCGAATGGCATATCCGCACTTACATGGTCATAATATATGTGTTTTAGGTTGGTTTCATCCTGTTTAAATACAATTAACATGTTTGCATTGTCTCTAATGAGCTGTTTCGGTATTTTGCTGTAAGTTTGACCAATATAAATGCTATCTATGTTGTTATGTCGACCCATGGCGAAGTAATTCCTTATTGTATTTTGATTTTCACAAGATACATCGTCAAATATGAATACTGAGAATGGTTTAGCCTCTTGCGGTTGCATGACACTCTCGCTCGCGTTAAATTTAAAATATTTAACTTCAGGTACATTATTGAGTATTTGTTCCAATAACTGATATTTTGGTTGTTGTAGTGACTTTGAAAATACATATAAATTATTAAAACGTAAGCCTTTAGGGTTTGTAATCAAATTGAATACTACATTTGTTTTTCCACAATTGGAAGGACCGGTAACCAGACAACGCACCGTGTTTGGTAACAAAACACCGTGTTTCCCAGTATTGAATTGAGAACCATCCACTGTGAGTTCATCTATATTATTAATAGTAAAATTGTCTTTTTGCGGTATAATCTCCATCCTTTGTAATGGTTCAACCCAAAATGATGCTCTATCATTATATTAGATCCTTTTTAGGTATCCAAGAATCTTCCGTCTTATTAAATCCTAACCATCTTACTTTAACCTTATCTTTTTTGCGTTGCAACACCTTTTCTACTAGATATACATCACCTACTGTTGATTTTAACATTTCATGTCCATAAAAACCTCCTTCAAGCAATTGTCCTTTATTATCTTTTAAAATGTAAGTTTCTGGTACTGTAGGTTGCACCTTAAATACGGTAAATACCTCATTTGTCCAGTTCGGAAGATATCTTTTACTGAATACACCTTTGTATTTGCTTATTCGCACTTTATCACCAACATTAAACCTTTTAGGCTTTAGTTTTTCAACTTTTGGTTTAGTATTCATTTTTATACGTTTTAATACAAGTTTTTCATTTTTATTAGTCACCTGGCTTGGTTTCATACCGATAGTTCTATGAAACTTGTTATTGTAATCGCTTATAAGTTTTGGTAACACATCAATCCATACGTGTGATCCTCTGTTGGAAAACATCTTATACATCGCACCTTTTAAAGTTCTGTTAAATCTTTCAATTATTGATGCTTTTACCTCTGAATTGGTTGAGTAATGGTTAATGTTGTGTTTTTTCATTAAATTTGCAAATTCCTTATTAAAATATTCTTTTCCATCATCAGTTTGTAAATGTTTTATAGTATGTTTGTCTCTTTGTATAGCTGTTTCCATTGCTTTTGTAACACTTTTGCCACTTTTATCTTTTAGTGGTAAAGCATCTGCCATTTTTGAAAAACAATTAATAATAGTCAATATGTATTTAAATCCTCTATTTTGTTTACTATAAGGAATCATTTCGATTAAATCCGCTTGATATAAATCATTTATTCCTTTTATCACTGTATTTCTTCGTGGAAACTTTCTTCTTGCAGGTTTATGAAGCTCGTTGACAATTTCTTGCTTCAAGTTCTTCATATTGCAGGTTTGAATGTTTCATGTATCACATGTATAATCACAATGAATGTTGTCTTAAATATTCACATCATTTATATAGGTCAAGGTCATCCAAACTTGTGTAAAAAAATGGGGAACACGGCGTTTGACTTGCCGTGTTCCCCATTTTTTTACGGAAGGAGAAAGGAATAAGGTCGAAGTTGTAGAAGGACGAAGAATAGGTTACTAGTCGATAGGGTTTAGAGAGTAGTGGCCAAAAGGAAGAGTGTGAATTTTATCCGGCATAATATGCCTTTTATCATCTCGAGCTGATAGTGCCCTTTTAACTTCAGTGACACTGTAGACCTCATGTTTAAAGCTTCTGATAGTGTTGAACGTTGCAGACATTGTAGAATCTTCAAACAAGCAGGTCTTGTAATGGTCAAACGTCACATGTTTCTTCAAGTACGATGTTTTGACTCCTTTTGCTTTCTTGACTGTCGGTGTGTTGTTCTCGTTGTACATTTTAAATGAATACAATTTTGCCATCAGTGCCACTATTTCTTCTAAAGGCATTCCATTTGCTTCATCTTTAAATTTTCCGATTACTTTTTTATTCTTTTCGTTGTAATTTGGATGGTTCTTCGGATAGTCAGAGAAGTCAAAATCGTCTTTGTATGGGAAACTCCTTAGGTCTTCATACATGTCCAAAGTCTTTATCCAGTAGATAAACGCGTCGGTATCCATGTATGCAACTCCAATGTTGTCTCTTCCGTAGTGTTTAACCATTTTGTTGTAATGGAAATCATACATTAAAGTTTTACTTATATCCAAAATTGACATTCCAATGTATAACGGACGATCCATCACTATTGTTGTTTTCTTCATACTTACGGCGACTAGATCTTCGTTTATAATCATAGATGTTCCAAAATTTGGTTTTTGCACTAATTTTTCCAATTTCTTAGGATCACTTACTAATTTTACAATCTTGTGTTTTCTTTTGTTTTCTAAGGTCTTCCCGAAGATGGCGTTGTTCATCAATTTGTAAAAGTCCTTTTCAAATGCTGATGTTGCTGCTGCTCTTCTTGTAGTGTTGGAATCAATATATGGTTTCAACCAACAAGACTGGGTGAATTCAATTGCTCTATGAATTCTCACCACACGTAGACCCAATTCAAGAGCTTGTTGAACTACCCAGTAGTGAGCCACATACCGATCTTTATTCTCCAACGTCATCATCAATTTCGGCCATCTTCCTGTCGGTGAAACTTCAGTCTTGGCTAAGAGAGGCAAGTCGTAGTGATGGTCATGAAGGTGCTCCGGATATTCGAAATCACAGTCCAAAATATAGCCTTTTGGACCATTCTTTGGAATCTGTGAGATGTCACCGATGGTGGCCGGGTCGATCCATTTGAAGTCAGCGTAGGGAAGCGGATTTGACATTGCCCAACCATAAAGGTTGTTTGCGTCAAAGTAACCAAGGTAGACCGATGGTTGTCTCTCATCGAAGCCTGGGATGTACTTGTTGTTAGCTTTGACATGACGTGTTACAGCTTGTGTCAAACCGCCCCGTACACCAGATTCTATCATGAGCACCATATCAATATCTGTTAGAAGTTCCAATCGACAGTTGGTTGACTTTAGCATAGCTTGCCATGCTAATCCTGGAGATGTGTACGAGTGTAGAGGGTCCAGTCCATAGGCGGAGAAGCAGGTGTTTCGAAATTCTTCCATCACATCGCACAGCAGAGTTACGTCCAATTTTATGTAAAAGTCGGAATATTCCCCTAAGGTTTGAATGTTTAGTTGGTTCCAAACATTACAAGCATGATTGTAGTCTTCAACGGAGATTTCACTTTCATTTAACTTGCTATTGAAGGCTTCAATCGGTGGCAGACTGGTTTCTTCGAATTTTTCTGCAGAAGTTATGTAATCATAGGGGAACACTCCTTTACGCATTACTAAGTCCAATTTATCTTCAGGTACAATTTTGCTGGTTTCTTTTAGATCTTCTCTTCTTAGGTTCTCAGACAATTTGCTCAAACTAGATGACATAAATCTATAAGAGTCTACGAAGCGAAGTTTAATTTTACCTACTGTTTTTGAGAAACTGATGTACTTCTCCAATGTTTCAGCTAATACTTCGATTTTTCCATCATCTCGTCCTAACTCTGGGATAATGAAGTGGGAGTCATAGCCGCTAAGATTGTGTAACACGACAGGGATAAAGTTTGGCAGTTTGTAATTTATATTGCATGAATTACAAGCAGCTCCTCTGTATAACCCTGTCAGGTGATCGTGATCTCTTACTTTTTGATTTTCTTCACTGAAGCTCTTCTTGCATAAATAACATCTTGTTGCCAAATTGTATTCTTCTTGTTGATTTTGATTCAAAGGTTCCATAGGTAAAACATTACCGAATAAGCGTTGCACCTTTTCAGCAATGTCATACAACTGGTCTACGAAATGCTTAGCGGCTTCTTCCCCACGGTAGAGTATCGGAGTGGATGTTAAGCCATAGTCTTGCAACTGTTCTTCAGGCAAAGTCGATTTCACCAATAAGCAAAAACTGTTAGGTTGATGCAGTTGATATTTGGTTCTTCTAGTCACCTCACCATCCGGAAGCTCCTGTGGTACTAACGTGGATTCGAAATCTGCGTAGACGGCTACTGGAATCCGATATTGGTGAACTGTTTTGTTGAATTGGATGAACGCTCGAGATGGCGGCGGCAGACTAATCTTCACTTCATAGTTGTCATTACAAAGTCTTTGGTGTTCCTTCAACCACTCCGATCCTCCACGTCTCAAATCTTTATTCGTAAAACAAAAGCATCTCTTACACACTGTCACTCTAATTTTATTTTTCGTTAATTGTCGTACAACCAATGCTTCAAAATCTTTTATCCACACATAATGTGAAATTTCGCCTTTAGTTATCAATAATAAATCAGTATGGTTTCTTTGCTCCACTTTTCCAACTCGTAGAGGATACACATTGTTCGAATCATCTAAGCCGAACACGTTAACAGAAACACCTGGATTTTGTTTCTCAAATTTTGCAATTTGATTAAGACTCACAGGATACGACATTCCTCGGAAGTTGTAGCGGTGTTCGTTTTCATAATATTCCCTACCAACTCTACAAGGATTATGTTTTACATACTTAGTTAGCATCGCATACTTAAAACATTCATTATCCCCGTTTGTAACATTTCTGCAAGAGTTGGTGTCTTTAATTTTCTTTGGTAGAGGGATAAAGCTGCTACCCCTCATACCATATCCATGCTTGTGAACCCTCACATCCATACCTTCAATCGATGATAGCGTCCAGCCAGATCCTCTTCCTTCGTGTTCTTGGAGTTTCATTAGCAGTTCATTCAAACAATCTTCTAAAATTTCGTTGATATCAGATGTGGTTGTAAGGGTTCGGTTTTTAGCAATGAATGCTCTCGGTGAGTTTTCACCATTGGTATTAGTAAACATAGCCTCCAACACCAATCCAAATTTAATAAAGTTCAATCTTGCCAATTCTTCCATCAATGTTTTTACAACTAAATTTTTAGCTTGGGTTATAAAGTTTTCCAATTCCAATTGCACATTATTAATTTTGAAATGAGTTACAACTGGTCCTGGCAAGGCTGTGGTGCGCAGTTGTCTTATTTCTTCCACTTCTTCTGTATCCTCTTCTTCCATATCCTCTTCTCGGGTACGCAGTTGTTTTACATCTTCCACTTTTTTTCCTTCCATTTCCTTTTCAATAAATCCTCCAGCTGTAGATGGTCCAGCTCCGGCAAATTGAATAACACTTGGTCTTCTTCTTTGCATTAACTGTAAATAGCTAGCCCAGTCCTTCTGCTTCTGGGGTTTTTCCAAAAACCGATCAATCGCATCCAAGTCTTCTTCACTTACTACAATCTCTTCTTTTCTGTCCTCTTCACGATGCAATTCTCGGTGTAACTGTAGATAGCTATCACAGTCGTCCATCTGTTTCTGGTAGTTTTCCAATAACCGATCAAACGCATCCAAGTCTTCTTCACTTACAACAATCTCTTCTTTTCTGTTTTCTTCATGATGCAATTCTCGGTGTAAAACAAAGATATCTTCATCTTGGAAAAACTCACCACAAATATCGCAAAGAGCCATTTTTGAACAAGTTTGGCTTTGAGTGTGCACTCGGTGAATGTCCAAGCAATAATGAGCAGCGCGCTCAACCGGGTCCCTTTATACCCGAGGTTGAAGGGTGGGGGAAGGTGACGTCATATACATCCGGTTTATCAATCATTTAGTAAATTTGGCTTTTAAACACCCATTTTCAATATATTCTTCAACAGGCTTGATAAACCAATATTGTTTGGTCTAAATCCACTACTTTGTACAAATATTTTGAAAGATGTCTGTTTGAGCAAGTTTATGTGGAACAAGGTCACTTGGAATTATTATTTTTAGCGGGGATAGAGCACTGCAATAGTGCCATGGTATAGAAGTGGTGTATCCATCCAATTGGTTTGCCCTTTTTTATACCCCCACCAACTATGCATTTATGTGGGTCAAGGTCGCGTAAAAATACCCTTTGAGCGGGGGATAAACCACTAAGCAGCATGCTAGTCCATTGCCGCAAAGTGATCTATCCCCCGCTCTGTTCTACAAAAACCTCAATCAAGTCCAAGTTCAAGTCCTAGTTTAACACTTGGTTGGGAGAATTACATTAGTTTGATACTTATTTCTACCGTTACACTTGCTCCATTCTCAAAAAGATATAAATAATATAATCCTGGGTACTGTTCTTTTTCACGTCCTGCATGTTCCTTAATAAAGTCGAAGGCCAATCTTTTTGAATATTCATTATGAAACACTTCTCTTACACAAACAAGGATTTTTTCTTCGAGAAATTTCACTTGAATTGTTGTTAGTTTGCTTACATCATCCTTGTCTATCAGGGGTAGCTTGTAGGTGAAAGTATTTGGTGGTAGTTTGTGCGTTCTATCAAGTAAACAACAAAATTTTTTATACAATTTCTGCTCATTGTCTGTAATACTATTAATACCAAACAGATTATAGTACGAAGGATCATAAGGTATACGACGATACATTTTAAGAACCGGTCAGCATAAGCGCTGGAGCTAAAATGAGAAATGCGTGCAACCCGGCCGCCTTATATCCCCACCGGGTGACCACGCCCAAGGTACCCGGAGGGGGGGGGGGGTCGCACTTTTTGTCGGGGGGGGGGGGGGGGGGCACTTCTCGTCCGGAGCAAAAAACTTTTTGGTCAAGGTCAAAAATTTTTCCCAAAAAAAAGTTCGGGGGGGGGGGGGGGTCGCACTTTTTAAAAAAATAAGCCCCACTTGAGACATTTATGTTACCATAGCTGAAGCCTCCCAAGGGACCCAACTATTAACAACTCCAAACTTGTGGGTTACAAATACCTAACTGTTATATTTTTTTAACAGACATTAATGTATTAACTGTGTTAATAAGACCTGACTGTTAAACACTTTGAAAGATTTTACATATTTAGGTCAAGGTCACAAAAAAACTTTAAAAAAAATTAAGCCCCACACCCCCCTTTGGGGGTGTGAGGCACTTGGGTTGTCATCGCTGTAGCCTCCGAAGAGACCCAACTATGACAACAAGGCAACATCCAATGTCGTGTACCCTTCGCCACGCAAGACTTGTAAACATTTACTGCATTGTCTTTTCAGTAGTTAACAAAGATTCATTTACATAATTTTGTGTTTCCAGAAGGAAACAAACTGAGGACACCCTAGTGGCTTACGTCCTCGTCCGAGTGCAGAGGCCGCCGCAACCTTTTGCATGCCAGCGTACAAACGGACATGCTCCCAAATGCCATCCGCAACCTTTTGCATGCCTGGCAGGAGCCTACCGATAATTAAAATAGGCTTTACACGGGGGCCTACTCCCGTAACCTATCTTTAATATTTTTCATTTAAAATGCATTGAATTTTTACAAGTCTTTGTAGGTCAAGGCCACACGGACATTAAAAAATTTCGGCCCCCGTACATCCATGGCGAACCACGAATGTTCGGGGGCCTTGGGGACTAAAAACACAAATAGCTAACAAAGATTCATTTACATAATTTTGAGTTTCCAGAAGGGAAACATACTGAGGACACCCTAATGGCTTACGTCCTCGGTCCGAGTGCAGAGGCCGCCACAACCTTTTGCTTGCCAGCTTACAAACGGACATGCTCCCCAAATGCCATCCGCAACCTTTTGCATGCCTGGCAAGGAGCCTACCAATTATTAAAAGTGGCTTTACACGGGGGCCTACTCCCGTTCCCTGACTTTACAATTTACTTTGAGCATTGAAAAAGCTCAAGGGGGGATTGCTAAAACAAGCGTATACACTTTAGAAACATATAACACACTTACAACACACAATTGAGCTCAACGTAGTCAATGCTGGAACAAGCACATACACATTAAACACATATAACAAACAAGACACAAAGGATAAAAGACACAGGAGACATAGGGTACAAGTAAAACACTCTCATATAAAACAATTCGCAATACCCAAACGCAAGCGCAATATCTTACAACTAATACAAGTCTTAAAGTTAGAGTAGACTTCGCTAAACACTGAAGGCGCCATTCAATGTTTAGTGATGCCTATGGCGGTCCGTCCCGGTCGTTCACGTTCAACGCGCGGGAGCGGACTGCGAGCCGGCTCTGGCCGGACCCCCTTATATCCCCACCGGGGCTGCCACGCCCAGGATATCAGGGGTGGGGGAGGGGGTGGGGGTGGGGGTGGGGGGGGGTGGGTTCGCACTTTTTGCTGGGGGGGGGGGGTTCGCACTTTTTGCCGGGGGGGGGGGGGTTCGCACTTTTTGTCGGGGGGGGGGGGGGTTCGCACTTTTTGTCGGGGGGGGGGGGGTTCGCACTTTTTGTCGGGGGGGGGGGTGGGGGGGTTCGCACTTTTTGTCGGGGGGGGGGGGGTCAGGTAAGTTAAGTGGGTCAAGGTCACCCACGACACTTGTACTCTAAGTGTTGGCTGTACCCCCACCACAACTGGGTCCCTAGGCTGCACAACACCGCTTCGCCAGTATGTCTCCGGCTTCCATGCGGTGCGTCTCGCTGTTCCATAGCTCTCTATATGTAAGTAATTTTACAAGTTCTGAATGTAGGTCACTACACTTTAACTCTGGGACGATATCGACTTGTAGTATTTCAGTGTTTTGACTCAAGGTCATCACACTTTAACTCTAGCACATCGGTTATCGTACCAGAGGTGCTCAATAACCTAACTTGTAATGTTTAGGGTGGCGTTTGCACGCCACATGGTATCGCCATGACTGTCCAGTCCAAGTTTTGAGTTAAATTAATTTTACTGTAATCTTTTCCATTTCCGCTTCGTTTTGCCAAAGTATAAGGTGTCGCTTAATAAAGTGGTATTTCTCTAAAGTTATAGGAGATTGCAGGGATACAATTAGTTTATTTAGGAGACTCTTCATCTTGGAGTTTAACACAATTTCCACTTTGACTTTGCTTCCTCGGCTCTCACAGCCTAAGCTGTACAGAAATGTTTCTTCTAGTGCCAACTCGGGCCAAGAGAACAGTGTGTTGACTGTAGGACAGCTCATGGTGAAGTGATGCGATACTCCAGCGTTAAGCCTCACCTTCCCCCGCCACTGTGACCTTCCCCCACTCCTGCTGTTTCCCCCACCTCTTTTCCCTTGACTCGTGCGCTACAAGCAGTCTCTCAGTATTGTGTGGACTTTTGTGAGGAGACGCCATGTCGCGGGACACTTTGGGTAAGAAACTTAGTCGTGTTAAGGCTTTATTAGTTGCTCACTGTCCACCACTCAAAGTTAAGGGGGTTTCGACTTTAGCTAAGTGGCGCAAACTATTGCGCGGACACCCTAAGTTTTATACTAAACGGACTAATGTCAGTTTTACTGATGAGGATTTGTTTAGAATATTGGATGAAATGACTTTTCCTTGCAAAATTCAGTTAGTTACTCCCATTCCTGACAGTTTAAAGTCTTAGTCTCTCAAGCCGATATACCTAGAGTACACAGAGCCGGACAGTCAGTCGCTCGGTGTCTGTCGTAGGGTGCACATCGCGGTTGTAGTACTGGTCTAAAGTAAGGCAGCTGGGCTAGTTCAAGGTCACCCGAGCGGTGTCACATGACGGTTTAGGCAGAGTCACGTTGCAAACTTCAAGTTTCCTCTGCACTTTTGCTGTTTCTCATCGCAAATTCGCTCCAAGTTGTCAAGGTCATGGGAACCGGACTAAAACTCGGAGCGTAGTGCGAGAAACCGCAAAAGTGCCAAAAAATTTTAGGTTTCAGCGTGACCTTGACCTTTGTGACATCGATGACGTCATTTTGGTGACGTAAGGGGTGATGACGTCATCCGCACGTCATTTCTGTGACGTCATGGGTGTGACGTCATGGATGTGACGTCATTAGTGATGACGTCATCGATTGCGTCATCGATGACGTCATCGATGACGTCATCAGTGGGGTCATTGACCTCGATGACGTCATCGCTCAGGTGACCTTGAAGTGAGCCAGCAGCCTTACTTTTGCACTACTCAAATAACGGAGTTATTGAGATTTTTCTCTTAAAATAACCTAAATTGGCATTAATCATAGTGCAAAATCAGTGTTTTTCTACAGGAAAACCGCCATAACTCCATTATTTGTTGCCGGATGATTACAAACTTGGGATCACTGTTTAGATAATTTAATTTGTCAACTTTTTTGTGTCTAGTAAAATGTTTATAAAATTTATGGTTTTTTTTAGATATTTGAGTTTAAAAACTTAAAATGGCCGCCATTTTGAAAATATACATAGGAAAAAAATAATATTTTTTCTAAAAATGAGCATTGGTGTGATTAAGGTACATGCCAAATATGAACTTCATACAACAACCCGTTACGGAAAGAAAAATTCTTAAGTGTAAAAAACAAAATGGCGGCTAGCGGCTTAACGAAGCATTTCCGGACATATGTTTATATGATTTTTCTGTTAGTTTTGGCATGCTTAATAACCTGGAAAAGTTTGTAAAGGTGGAAGCTGGACACCCTGTATATATATATAGACTATATTTATCTATCTATCTATCTATCTATCTATCTATGTGTCCGTGGTACTGATAACTTTTGAAGGTGACCTCCGATTTTGATGAAATTTGGTATGAAGGTGTAAGACTAGGTCTATTTTCATGAGTTCGTGAACCAGCACGATCGGGTTATGGAAACGGGGTCTTATGGGGTTTCAAAAGGGTCAAAAATGGGGTTCTTGCATTTTTGGAGCATAATTTAAAAAAAATTAACAATTTTAACAAAAACCATTTAAAAGATCTTAAAAAAATAAACAATTTAGTATTTTGAATTTTTAACTTGGCTTAACAGGTTATGGAGAAAAGCCTAAAATAGGTTTTCCATGTTAATCTTATGGGAAATCAACGAAACCCTGTATCTCGCTTATTTATTGGAATAACTTGATAAAATTTGATAAAATTCACTTAGTAGGGTTCAACTGATACTTGGTTACAACACCCACATTGCGGCAAACCTACGTACTCACCCCTATGGGGTTTATGGGGAAAATGAAAAGAACACCATAACTTGATAATATTTGGTATGTACATTCACTAGGTAGGATTTAACTGATATTTGCTTACAAAACCAATATGGCGGCAAACCTACATACTCACCTCCATGGGGTTTATGGGGAAAATTAAAAAGTGCCGAACATTGATACAGTTTGACATTTAAATAACGTAACTAGTACCAGGGGGACCGAGCTTAAGCTCGGTACAATTATTAATTTCATTCTGACACAAAGCTCGTTTGCTGCGCTCACTCACCCTCTTCCATTTTAGAGACGAGCTCGTTCGCTTCACTCACTCGCCTAGCCGACGGATGCTGCACTTTGGTATAATTTTCTTAAACTACAGGTTAAAGATAACACATTGGTTTATATCTACACTTATCAGCTGATTTTTGTTCAATTAATAAAATCTCCATAAGAATATCATGGAAACTTTGAAGGGATCTAGAGTGAAAACCGGATTTTTCAAAGACATGGGACAAACACCAATCGATTTCTGTTGGCCAAAACCCCCATATTCTATAAAAAAAATTCTCGGAGCAAATCTCGGAGAAAAAAAAAGTTTGCCCGTACAAACGGAGCTTGTTTTCGAATATAAGATTACATTTCCTAACAAAACTAACATTTTCTAACAACATCCTAAGGCAGCAAACCTACATACCCATTCCTATGGTGTTTATGGGGGAAATACAATATCTCACGATCGTTTGGAAATTCGCTGAGTACGCAGGTCTGCTGCGACGGGGGTATTTTTGTTTTATATTGTCAAATGAAACTAAGTGCCGATCTTCATTGGTAAGGAAATAACGAACGTAAACAAAAATAAAATCACATTAATTTTAAGCATTTTTTTAACAGCTGTTGACTGTGAAGAGGAACAGTTGGTCGTTGGTAGCCCCCTTAATAGCCCTGATTTATAATACTATAAAAACAATTAAAAGACAATGACGTACAATATCGATTAAATGTATTTTATTTCGTATAAACTCATTTTACACTGTACATTAAGAACTAACTGTAAAAACAAAACAATCACCATGACAACAATATCATATGAATAAGGTATCAAAGACATTACAAAAACCAATGAGAAAGGTTCGCTTAACCCACAGTATCTAGAAAATATAGGAGATCCACATTGTATATTTCTCGGGTTAACCTAGTACTCTTGTTAAAATGTTTAAAAAGTAAATATATACTATTATTCCAACTCAATATATTATACATGGTATATTTTATGTATCAATTATACTATACCGCCAATGTTAATTACGCCACAATGGTTTTATAGTAAACTTTTGTTTCTCAGACGTCGGTTTAGATTTTTTAATTTGATGCACATGTTAGACTTAACACTTGAATGAAAATATTTAAAAATCTGACTTTGAAATGATTAATTTTAGCTCTATCGGTGTCATGCTAATCATCTTTTTGCAGGTATCACTCAAAGAGCAGACTACTTCAAGGAGATCGGAGTGGATGCCATTTGGATTTCCCCCATCTTCAAGTCGCCCATGGTGGACAACGGCTACGACATTTCCGACTTCAGAGATATCGACCCCTTGTTCGGCACCTTGGATGACTTTAGGGAGCTTGTTGCGAAATTGAAATCCTTAGGTAAGTTTTAATTTTCATCATAAAACAAATAAAATGGAGTTAATTTGTATTTTCCAACATAAAAAAAAGAAAAAAAAAAAAACTTAACGTAGTAGGGATTGATGAAGCTACTGAGCAAAGTCCAGCACAAAGTAATCTTTCCTCTAGCAAAAAGGAGGAAACTTTTATATCAGCTACATCCTGGAAATGTTATTTTTGTGGTTCCAGTAAAAACCACAACCGGAATGATTGTCCAGCGGGTAATCATTCTTGCTATACTTGTAGTAAAAAGGACATTTAAGGAAGGTTTACCGTTCTCAAAATAAATCATCAACATCTACCAAGTTTGTCACTGAAAAATCTCCCATCAAAAATGAGCTCATTGCGTAGCAGCTCGAGAATCATTGTCTAAATCAATTATTAAAATTAAAGTTAATGGAATCGAAACTGATGCACTTGTTGATACTGGAAGCTCTGAAACTTTTATAAGTAATGTTGACGTTGTGTTGGGAAATGATATTTTCAAAGAACATTCAAGTGTAGAAGTTACATTCGGGGGTAGGAAACTTCCACTGAAATATGTGGCCTTTCAGCAGCTAAAGTTACTCCTGTCAATTGGTTCTCAAATTTAACTCTTGACTGTAGACCTATTGCTGTCAAATCACAGAGTTACTCACATGAAGATTCAATTTTCATAAGGAAAGAAACAGAACGTTTATTAAAAGAAGTAATACAAAAGTTAGTGAATTTCAAGATAAGATATCAGATTTGCTTATAAATATACAATCCACATGTGAAGCCTTGCTGCCTGCAGCTCAATCTAACCAATTAGGTCCAATTTATCAAAATAGTGATACAACTCAACCAACTCAAGGTAAGTCAAGTGGCTACGTAAGCTCAATTTGCCTACCTTTTCTGGTCTGTGTGAACACTGGATAGCGTTTCACGGTCTATATGAAACCACTGTTCATAACAATACACCTCCATCAAATGTTGAGAAATTTTCATTCTTGTTGTCGTGTCTTTCTGATGAACCACGTAATCATGTTAAGTCGTGTCTTTCAACTCCAAAAACTATTTAATAGCTTCTGATTTAACCTACTGAAACGATATCACAATACTAGGTTATTGGTCACCCTCCATGTCAATATTACCTTGGACCTTCCTCAGGTTCATAAACCTATAGTTAAGCAATTAAGAGGTTTTATTTCAGCCTATAATGATAACTATACAGCTCATCCAACACTCAACCATGACATAGCTGCTAATGAGAGCCTGGTTTTGACTTCACACTTGTTGAGGAAGTTCGATCCTAATTTACTTTCAGCTTTTGAACGTAAAAGGGACGATTCCAAGTCCCTACTGAATCCCTACTGAATTGACTAGGGATCACCTACTCAATAGTAGGTGATCCCTACTATTGAGGAACTTATCACATTTTTTGAAACTTGTTGTAACCAAAAGGAAGCTGCTAACTTAAATAGTATTCCTACTCCATCCCTAGCTTTTCCAAGCACTTCTTCTAACAAACAACCGAGTAGTTCCTCTGCAAATGTAGGTGCCACGCCTATAGATTAGTCCTCATGACATTTTTTACCAATAAACTGTCTCATACTATTGCTCACTGTACATCTTCGCAAAAACTTTTAGAGTGTGATAGTTTCAAAGCATTAACTCCTCAGAAGCGATATGCTTTCGCTAAAGAAAACTATTTGTGTGTAAATTGTCTTGGTACACAAAAGACAATTTCTTGTAAGTCCCTTCATTCTTGCAAGGAATGTAAGAAGCGACATCACACTTTACTTCTTTTCAATAAACCGGACCATACTACTCAGGCTAATGTTTCACAGTCTGTTAATTTCGTTACTAGTTTATCCCTGTAAGCTAATACTATAATAATAATAATGAAAAAGTAGGATCAGACGATTCCTTAGTTGCTGCCCCCTACACCCAAGGAAAAACGGTGCTCTTAGCCACAGTTATAATCAGTGTTTCAAAGGAAAATGGACATCGGATTGTTCTTTGTGTTGTATTAGACAGCGCCTCTCACATCACTATCATTTCAGAGCATTGTGCTAATCTACTGCAAGTTTCCTGCTGTTTTTCAGGTGTGCCTGTAATAACAGGCATATCCTCCGCGCAAGTTAAACCTAAATTGCTTATGCGAATTTATGGGAGCGCGGAACTGGCTAACTCGGAATCCGCTAACCCAATGTTAAAATCCCTATCTCCAAAAACTAAACGTTTACGGAATTCACTAACTTTGTCGTCGCCGGAATTGCCTAACCCGGAATCTGCTAACCCAGGTTAGGAGAAAGTTAGCGGATTCCGAGATCGACACTGTACGGCGGCGGAACTGGCTAACTTGTCTACGGCTGGAACTCGCTAACTACCAATCAGAAGCGTCGATTCCTCACCAATCAGAACACCTGGCGGTCGGGAATGAGTCGCGCTGCTCAGTGCTGCCACGTGCCGTACAAATAATTAGGCCTATGTGCCGATACCATAATATGGTATGGTACACTGTAAATACTTTATTTGCTATTACAATAATTGTGGAATTAGAATGTAGAATATAATGACGAATAAAGATGTGATTTATCATAATGGTTTTGAAATCAAGTGCGCTTAGGCGTGCAAAAAAATTAATAGATTTTTTAACTAGGCTAATATTTTAACAGAACATATACAAAAATGTAGTCGTTAAAATTAGGTATCAATGGTGTTACTTTAGAGTAACTAGAAATCAACTGAACTTTTAAACCCAATTTTATCAATTACTTACCTTTTTGTTATTAATTTCTGTTCTTTTTCATTACATGAAAAACTGCAGTTGTCATAAAAAAATGTTTGTCCACATTTCAAAGTTTAATCTGTGTAAAGTTAACATGATGGCAACATCCAACGTTTAGTTTGTTCTGATGTTATATATTTTTAACTCGCCTACGGCTCGATGGGGCTTCGCCCCATGCCCCTTAGGGGTTGCCCTAAATTCGTAAATTAATAAGAAGTCAAGTTGTTAAACAGGTTAGTTCCAACCGATGAACGGGTCAGCCAAGACAGCAACAAAATTGTCTTATACACACTACTCACAATCAATAATAATAATAAAACGCTTTGAAAATCGTCTACGGTTTTTTAAACCCCCTTCCTAATTCATCGTAATTCGTTAAAAATATAATTGATAGTTTTGAAATAATAATTAACTATGTAAATAATCTAGGCATTATGCTCAATATCGGTACTGTAGAAAATTTTGTGATACGAATATGTCTCAATTAATTGGTGAATTATGAAAAAAAAGAAGTGAAATACATATTTCAGCTTCAATTTAAGTAGGTTGTACTAAAAAAAGGCAAAAGAAACATATTTGTGAGTACAAAAATATAATTTAAGTTAAGATGATTGTTGCTGTGTTTAACGAAAAGAAGTTTGAAAACAAAGAGTTTAAATATAGTTGTGGTTGTTGCTATAAATATAATTAGTAGTGGTAGTTACAGTAATAAACGTTTCTCTGTTACTTAGCCAGCTCTTGGAGTTGCAATCGTGAAAGAAGTGACATAATCCCCTGCGTCACCCAAGTCAAATGAGAAATTAAAAACTCCAGGAAATGGATTACAAAGGTTTAAATCAAAGAAACAACGAATCAAATTTAAATAAATGAGCGAAAACAATAATTAAATAACATGAAAACAAAATAAAAGGGAAATAATAAAAACGGGGTGGATCCACGAAAGCCCCCTACTATTAGAAAACATTTTACTGTTTGTTAAAATATGAAATTGAGATTTGTGAAATAATAGTTATTAAATAAATGTTCTTGTTATTGTTGTGGATTTTGTTAAAATTCTAGTGAAATATGATACTTTCATTAAGGAGTTGTGGAAAGAACATGAGTGGAATAAGATTTATGAATTTTCATTGAAATAGGTTGTATTTTATGAGTTGTAAAATAATTGAAATTTGTTTAAAAGTATAGTTTAGGTCAAGATGTTTTGAACTCAGGTGCTGTGAGTTCATTGGAGTACTTCAAGTGACAATGTTTCTCTGTTAGTTAGCCAGCGCTTAAAGTTGCAATCTGGGGTATCCAGTTCCGCCACGGGGAGGCCGAGAAACGTAGGAACCATATATACATATTTACAAATCAAAATTAAATATAAACACCGGGCAGTTTGTTACGCAGTAACGCTATCCTCTGCGAAATATTTACAAATCTTAAAACTAAAATCACACCGGGGAGGTTGTTGAAGCGGTGCCCCTCGCCTCCGCTCACAAACCTTAAAACTAATGTACAAAAAACTAAACAGGGACTTTTGATGGGCAGGCCCCCTATCGTACTGCCATGAAAAGTCTAAATCCAACGGGGAATTTTGATAATGCAGGCCCCCTAGCTTACTGCTGAGTCAAATAAGGATTTATCGAAGGAGTTCGTCATATACAATGTTCTTTGCATATGCGACTCCTTCGCGGATCCTATCGGGATTTACCAGAA
Source organism: Neoaliturus tenellus (assembly GCA_030545055.2). Lineage (NCBI taxonomy): Eukaryota > Metazoa > Arthropoda > Insecta > Hemiptera > Cicadellidae > Neoaliturus > Neoaliturus tenellus. The sequence continues at coordinate 191,839,519 of CM061532.1, forward strand.
CAGCAATGTTGTCTGGATGTCGAACTCTACTGAGTAAGACGTACAACTGACCATGCGTGAAGCAGTCCGTCCGAAGATCAACACCAACTGTCTCTATTGTTTGACCTTGGCTCTTGTGCCCTGTCATACAATAGGCCAACATCAATGGAAATTGACGTCGGCGAACTTTTAACGGCGATCCCTCGACAAAGGGAAAAGTGAATTGTATACGGGGGATACAAATCGGTTCCCTTTGTCCAGGAAGTCGGACTGTGACCAAGCGGTTGCTGATCGCAGTCACAATGACTTTTGTGCCGTTAACAAGTCCTTCAGCGATGTTTAGGTTCCGCATAACGAGGCACACGGAACCAATCTTCAGACGGAGGACATGGTCAGGGACGCCTTTCCCAGTAGCCTGGTTCAGAAGTTGAATATCGACATCCAGTCCATCATCGCCTTCTTTGTCTGCAGAGTCAGCGCTTCTCAGCTCGTAAATGTCCCCGTCTAAGGAGTTTAAGACGATATTGTTAATCTCCTTGACATTCACAATTACAGTTGAGAGAATCGCTCTCTGCGCACAAAGATCCGGATCCAATAGGTAATTTCTAGGAAATACAAAACTGATCAAATCGGGCAGGGTAATAAAATGCCGTATGCCAGTCAAAGGGATAAGCATTTGACAATCCCTACCTTCACCAAAAGAGCTGGAACGAATAGTTCCGTTACCCACCTCAAGGAGAAACTCTGAGTAGGCAGAGGATTGACAAGTCCTATGAGGTGTCGTCAAAGAGAATATTTGAAAGTGTCGCCAAAGATGCGACGCCCGGAGTGATACACAGGCAACGTCAGATGGTGTACGAGCCTTCACCACGACGGGCGCGATCTGGCGGAAGTCTCCCGAGCAGAGAATGATCTTACCTCCAAATGGCTCATTTGAGTTCATTAAATCCCTCAGAGAACGGTCAATGATCTCAAAGATAAACCTATGAGCCATTGGAGCCTCATCAAAAACTATCAGCTGTGCGGCTCTGATGAGCTCTGCTCGTTGAGACCCGTTGGTGACACTCCAATCTGCCATCCCCAAGATCGAGTGGAATCTTGAACATGCTATGGGCAGTTGTACCCCCCGGCATGTTTCCAGCAGCGATCCCGGAGCTGGCCACAGCAAGAGCCACTTGACGGCAACCTCGAACATATGCGAGAATGACGCGTATAAGCGAAGTTTTCCCATACCCCCCAGGCCCATCGAGGAAAATGAGTTTGGAATGTCTGCTTTCCTGACGATTTTGGAGGAGGGAACTCACATAGTCAAAAACGCGTTTTTGGTCCTCTGACAGTTTGGGAACCCACTCTTCGACAATTGACCGCTGATGATTGTCCCCGAAGACGAGGAGTTCTCTCCCCAACTCCGTCGTGTCGTCACGAACATCAGGGAGGCCGTGATCCACCAAACAAGAGCCCTGACGCCTAAGTTTACGGTCAATTTCGATAAGAGCGAGTTTGACTGCCAGGTCCGAATCGTGCGGGTTCCGTTCTAAGTGGTCTTCGCAAAGTGAATCTCGGAAAACATCCCACAAAAGAGCAGCGGGAGCTCCCATATTGCAAAGGATCACAAAGAACGAACGCAATCTAGGGCCAACCATAAATTGGGCTGCTTCACGCAAGGCATACTGATACTCTTCCTCGTCCTCAACCAGGCCGAGCTTACGAGCTACTTCCTGGAAAGTATGTCAATTTCCACCACGAGAAAGAAGATCAGCATACCCACGGCAAGGAATAAGCATTAGAAGTAAACGAAGATAGTACAGCTCACTTCTGCTGGGAGAGACCCAAAATAGACGACACACTTTTTCTCCACGCTGGCGCGCTGTGATAAAGTGTTTACCGTCGGGATGGTCGAATATTTCGCCGTTGGCAGGACGTTTCGTGTGCACAATGTACTTTTCATAAAAAGACTGATAAGTAAGATTGTCAAATTCGGGGTTCTGAGGACGATCGAAGTAAACAACTAACTTAGAGCTAGCTCTGGAAGTAGCGTCTTCCAGCTGGTCTGGTCGAAAACATACAACCTGTTTCCCTTCCAGGTGAACTGGGAGACACTCAACGGTTGGCTCAGACACTGAAATAGGAAACCCCAGAAGTCTCCAACATGCGTCACTAGCACCGACCATTCTCTTCGTCACGTAATGATCTACCTCATCATCTTGCTTACTGAAGGGAGTCACAGTGACGTTTTGTAGGGATCCTCCCTTCATAAGATATTTGAAGAGGTATTTTATTACGCGGCGAGTAGAAGCTAGCTCTAAGTTAATGTGTGCTTCGTATTTAAGCAACAAGGCCGGGTTATATGGTACTACCCATCCGTCATGTACGCCAACCTGTCTTTTACGTGACGTTATGAAGCCCTTATTATTATAATCCCGTTTATATTGGACGAACCCTCTTTCATCAACGTGTGTAGTTTCACACGAGGGCTTAGGGAAGAACTTTGTGCAGTAACCCTTCGCAGAGTCCCAGCAAGGAAAGTCAGTTCGATGATCAGTACCACATGGGCCGTGAACCATGTGTTTCAGAACCAACTCCCTTAGCCGGCCTCCGGCTTCTTCCTCCGAGGGAATATCTGCGCGGATTAGTGAGTCAATTTCGGATGCTTGGACTGGTCCGTCTCCGTTAATCTTGAATACGATGTGGGCATGAGGAAGGCCCCTCATCTGCATCTCGATAACGTAGACGAAATAGACCGCACGTCCGAACATCGCCCCACTTCGCAGATCTCGGAGAAGTTCCAGAAGTTTAATCCGAAAGACTCTGCAAGCAGTGCTAGGGTCACTGCGCCCACCCCCGCGGGGACAAGCTTTCTTGTTTTCCTCCCAAGTCGCGCTGTATGTAAATGTTAGAAAGAAAGTGGGGGAGCCCAGACGACAAACTAGAGCCATGGCGTGCTCATAATGAACTTTCATATATCTGGGACCCCCTGTAAATGTACTTGGGAGGTAAACTTTTCCAGCTTGAGCCCCACCCTCGCCCTGGACAGTTTCGTCATTGGCTATGTCTTCCAAGACTTGTCTACCCGTACGACTATCACGTTGAACATCAAGGAGTTCATCCAATGGCCCTATCCGCATGGCATTGGAAGTTGGTTTGGTCTGGGAAAATTTTATGAAACGAAGTTTCTCTTCCTCATACCTCGCATACATCTCAACCTGCCAGGCTTGAGAAAGACGGCCGATATGAGAGAAGCGAGGTTCGGAAAGGAGAAGACAACGTGTGTAGTTGTATTGAGTAAGCTTTTTCCCACTATTGTCAAGAAGACCAATATGCCAACCCAATGTACCTTGCGGATAGAGCAAAGGATATTGGAAGGGTTCCATCAACGGACTTAACAGGTCTATGGACGTTGGCCTATCGTCGCCTATTTTCCAGATAGTTAATTTCCTGGGCTCATTAACTGTTTCTTCTGTGCTGAGGACAGCGTGGACCTCAACGCCCGTTTGTCGGTCACCAAGAACTGGGCCATGAGTCGCTCGGGTGGTCAGTTCGAAATCCAAATGAGCAGCGACAGACGGCTCATTGGCTAATCGACGAAAATCCTGGACGAATGGATTACAAGAATCTAGGAAACTGGTAATCTCATCGATCACTTCGCCATCGAGAGACCTACCCATAGCAATATTTTTACGTTCCTCGCCGTCATCTATGTACAGTCGAGAACGATTGACTAACTGGATATGCCGAGACTTAGTGACGAACTTCTGACCCGGAGCGGACAAATTGTATACATGATGGTACATACGACCTTCAATTTTGAAGAAAGCGAGACCACTTGGATGCCGGTATCCACCGGGCACCTCAAGAGCACAGAAAGCGAAAAGGTCGTTGTAAGCCCTTGCCCGTACAAGGAATCGACGGTTAGAATAGAATGCTGCTTGAAGGGGAGGCAATCGAAGGACATTGTAAGCTCCATCTCCACAGCACCATTTTTTTATATCACGTTCTTCATCAAACAACCTAGCTCCACATAGAGGACATTTGTAGATATCTTCCGCCCAAAGACTGACTTTGTTTAATTTATAAGCGATAATGTGATCAAATAAATCTCCATTCCAGCTGGCCATTGGACCATGTTTGTTGATGAGATGACTAAGTGAAGCAGGCAAATGTCTAAGCTCTTTGACTATTGGATTTTTTAATCGAAAAACCTGAACTCTCTGACATAAAGCTTCGGGATGGAGCTGGTCATATCGCTTTACAGAATCCCGATGTACTTCAGGATGCTGTTGAGTGTAGAGACTAACAGCAGCCCTGTGTACATCGGGATGCCGTTGAGAATAGCGTTCAACAGCAGCCCTGTGTGCATCGGGATTCCGTTGTGAATACCGTTCAACAGCAGCCCTGTTAACTTCAGGGTGTTGTTGACTGTATTTCTGGACCGCATCCCTACGCTTCTCAAGATTTTTCTCGACATACCTTTTCTTTGCCTGCTGCAATTGTTCTTCACGGGTGGTCGAGAGAACTTTAGGCCGCCCACGCTTAGTTTTCTTAGGTCGCTCTGGTCCCCTTTTAACGACTGGGTGGTCAAGTGGAATATCTTCCGATTGAAGAACTGCATGTGTTGTTGAATCAGTCCGCTCGATGGATCTTTGGAATATAAGTTTAGTAATATTATACTGACTTTCAATTCCACCTAGTGCAGAATTAGCAAGTAGCAGAGAAGCGAGTGATAAATAATTGTCGCAGACAAAGAGACGTGCACGATTTTCACCATCGTTTGAGCTGTGACGACGCTCCTCGTCTACTCCATGAGAGTCAAAAACAAACAACATGCCATCATCACGCCAAAAGGCTACTGTATTCATCTGTCCCGTAAACAGAAAACCGCCAATCGAATCAGTAGATAAAATGCCTTCTAAAATTTTTGACAAATGACGGGCCGAGTTAGACAACTCATTCGCAGATAGTGGATAAAGACCATTGCATACGAACGATATGTCAGCAATGTGGATTTTTTCGCCCATAATAAGAACATCTCTAACTAGGTCTTCGGGAAACAGATACCTATTACTGATGCAATTCACACGACGAGACTGTCTGTATAAACTGTCACCCGCCATGAGAATTCCATCAATAGTAGGTGAAGAGAATTCACCATGTAGGTAATTCCAAGCAAGCGCACATGCTGCATTGGCAACACATTGCGCATTATTGCTGTAGGAATCGAAGCGGATATCACCTTGATGAAAAGATCCGCTTTCAATACAATAAAATTTCACTGACATTTCAACTAATGGAAGACAAAATATTAAAATCGCAAATAATAGAGCGCACTGACGAAAACATTAACAGTAAGAGGTGTAGTTAAAAGACATCATTTAAACACAAGCGAGAACTAAACCTGCTAAGTGATCTACGATACCACGCGACGATATACGCCAATACGGCTGAACTACGTTACCGACAAATCTATATTTTTTACCTTTTTTATAGTTTATAAGTAAAAAAGTTGTAGTTTTATGATTTTCCCTTAATTGAAACATCTCAAAGAATGTCCATGCCAAATTTCATGTTTCTAGCTTTAACGGTCGCTTCAGGACTTTAAGATCATCAGTGAGTCAGTCAGTCAGTTACACATGGGGCTGTATATATTATAGACTCGCCTACGGCTCGATGGGGGCTCCGCCCCCATGCCCCCATTTTGGGTTGCCCCGAATTAATTAATTGTTGTAAGTCTTAAGAACTGAACAGGCTAATTGAGGCCTCCACTCCCAACCCTATCCGTATCTTCGCTGACTTAGTTTAATAGTTAAGGAAGTCTAAAACATTTAAGATATTCTCTTGATATTTAAAGCTTAAATTGATACTTTTCTTTTATATTTTATATTTAATGCTCATGGTATGTGTGTGTGTAGCTAAATTTCAGGCATCTAATTGTCATAACAGTAAATAAAAAATATTAAAATAACTCAATTTTTGTGAAAGAATTTTGAAAATACACCCCTTTTTGGTGAAGAGAGTAAAATGCTACAAAATCTTAAGGGCCGAGCTTATAGAGAATATAAAAATAATATAATGCTGACAAAAAGTATATCGGTATGGCAGTACCTTTACCGGGTTTAACAAAATCACCAAAAACTATACATAAAACAGGTTAATAATTTAATATTTTCACAGTTTTTTTACTAACCTTGGATTGAAATCGGCCTTTGGCTGCTTCTATAGTAAGAACTAGATATATTCAGAGTGTATACAATATTTGAGGCATGTATGTGTTATAAAAGTAAACGATAAATAGAGTAATTTTGGTGAAAGAATCTCGATATTGTGAAAGTACGCCCCTCTTTACAGGTGAAGGGGGTGAGATACGGCAAAATTGCATAGGACCGAACTTGTAGAGCGTCTAAAATAGAATACAGACGCAAAACAAATATCAATATTGCAGTATATTTGGCAGAATAAAGTAATTAACAAACACTTAAAACGAAAAAATTTTAAGAATGTTGTGTTTTTAAAATTTTTTTTGACTTAATTATAATTGAGATTGAGAATTGATAATTGAGATCAATGGCTACCACTGTGGTAAGATCTAGTTGAGACCATAATATGTACTAAAGTTCAAGCATCCGTGTGCCATGTTAGTAAATAAAAAATATTAAAATAACGAGATTTTTGTGAAAAAAAATTTGGAAATTTTGAAAGTATGCTGTTTTTTTAAGGGTAAAGGGAGTGAGATACGGAAAAATTTCACGAGACTATACTTGTAGAGCGTCTAATTCCTGACCATGAATTTTTCCTCAGATTCGAGATAGGACCTCTCGTTCAAAAGTTACAGTGTATTTAGAAAAGCCTTACATAGTGTAGATTTTACCATGAAAAAATAATTTTTTAAGGAGGTTAAAATTTGAAAATTCAATGTTTTGGGATTTTCTATTTGTATTGACCATACAAACTACGTGTGTACCAAGTTTTAAGTTTCTAGCTCATCCGGACTAAAATTACGATTTCTCTATTGGACCAGAATCACTATTTGCCACTACTTATGTTCACGAAATTGGGAAAAAGTGAAAAATGTATTTTTGGAGTCAACGGGAAGAGATACGGCAAAATATGTAGGAATCAAGACTCCAAAGTTTTAAAAAGATTCCCTAAAATCCGAGGTGGAACATACTCAAAGTATGTAAATTAGTAACACCAGCCCCGACAATAGCTGAATTCATATTTTTAATAGTCTCTTAAAAGAAGGTAAGGTCCCCAATTTCAAGTTTTCGGTAACTATTCTGGTCCTGTAATAAATCTGTTTTGAGAGCTAATATGTAAAGATTCGGCAAAATGTTCTTAAAACTGTAAGCCATTAATAAAATATTTCAGTCATATTCAGCAACAATTTTCGATAGGACCAATCGTTTTGTCAGTATAGTGGAAAAACTGAAAACGCGATTGCACAAAAATTAGTCTGGAAATTTACGCAATTGGTGCGATGTAGCCTACGACAAAAAGTCACAAGACCAAAATCGTAGTTCATCCAATTCAGTACCGTAGTAGTCTCAAATCTATGAAAGGCCTAACCGTTTAGCCGCTAGAGCTGAAATATACTAAAATTACGATTTTTTCTAGTTGGCCAAAAGCCACTACTTATTTATCACAAAACTGGGAAAAAGTGAAAAATGTATTTTGAGAGTAAACGGAAAGAGATACGGCAAAGTATGTCAAAATCAAAATTGTAGATATTAAAAAGACCTATAAAAGTTGTCATTTAAAGATTTTTGTAGGACAAACCATTTAGTCGCTAGGCCCCTAAATCTAAATATAAATTTCACAAAAATCAGTTTGGAGGGTTAACGGTGTGATGTACGACAAAAAGTCAAAGGACCAAAATTATAGATCATCCAATTCCCTATCGTAATTTGCTCTCAGATTTCAGATAAGACTAACCGTTAGGCCACCAGAGCTGAAATACTAAAATTACGATTTCTCTAGTGGACCAGAACCGGTATTTTCCCACTACTTACGTTCACAAAATCCGGAAAAAGTGAAAAATGTATTTTTTAAGTAAACGAGAAGAGATACATTTGGCAGCTAAAGCTGAAATACTAAAATTACGATTTCTCTAGTGTCCCAGAACCGGGTTTTCCCCCTACTTATGTTAAAAAAATCCGGAAAAAGTGAAAAATGAATTTTGTGAGTAAACGAGTAGAGATACGGCAAAATATATAAGAAAAAAAATTGTAGATATTAAAAAGATCTATCGAAATAAACCTTAAAAAAGTTTTTACGACCATCGGTTTAGTCACTAGAGTCCGAAAACCAAAAACGGCATTTCATTAAAAACGCTCTGGAGGCTTAACGGTGCGAGATACGATAAAAAGTCAAAGGACCGAAATTGTAGAAAATTGAATTCCCTATCGTAGTATTGTTCTCAAATTTTAGATAGAACCAAGCGTTTGGCCGCTAGAGCTAAAAAAGTAAAATTACAATTTCAGAAATCCGCCATTTTGAATTTTTTTTTAGTAGGTTAAAACTAAAAATTTGCAAGTTTAAGATTTTACACTTAGCATTGACCGTTCAGGCTAGACGTATGCCAAATTTCAAGTCTCTAGCTTAAATGGTTACGTCAGAAGTTCGTATCCCATATAAGTGAGTGAGTGAGTCAGTTACACATGGGGCTGTATATATTATAGATTTTTATGATATTTTTATTATTAAGACATTTGTATAATCATGCAAGTTCATGTATAATCATGGGTGGTTTTAAAGTGTAAATGATTTTAGCTTGATGTGATGGCGAGGGCCCTCGTGATGAATCAGCTGGACCTGGACCTCGTCTTATTTCTTGAGAGGAATTCCACACGGAAATTTTTACTTTGAAATTTAATGATAAATTAGCGGCAGACCGACTCGGCGCGACGGCACAACAAGACAGTAGGCCTACATTGTATTTAGGGGCTCCAATGTAAATCTTATGGAGAGTAAGGATGTGTTATTATTTTACTTATAAACCAATAATTTTTATGAAACTTGGTATTTAGCTTAATTTGTTTACATCCATCCATTTATGGAAAATAATCTTGGGTTTTGTAATAATTATGGCAGCAAACCTGCACGCTCTTTTCTTATGTTAATCATATGGAGAATAGTAAACTCCTTTATTTATGGACAGCTATTAATGAAACTTAGTGCACAGGAAAAAATTGTTTAGTTTGTTCAGGGGAAAAATAATAATATGTAACAACAAAATTTTGTTGAAATAGGGACAAACAAATCTTTTGCTGGGATGACAAAATTGTTTTGTTAAATGGCTTTAGTATTAGCAACAAAAATTTTGTTAGATGTAAAAAAACTAGCCTAAATATTGCTGCAGTAACCAAATTTACCAAAAAGTAGTAAAATATTCAAATTATTATTTTTACATCCAAATTTATGAATGTATGAATTTCTGCTAACAAAAAGATAAATATATATATTTTATTTTATATATATATATATATATATATATATATATATATATATATATATATATATATATATATATATATATATATATATATATATAACTGAGCAAAAACTTACCACCAGTGACAGGATTTGAGCCGTACAACCTCTCACTCAATGTCCTGGTGCTCTAACTACTTGAGCCACCGAAGCTATGAAAATTAGTGTTCTTATTTACTATTTAGTACTCTTAGTACATTATTACTCGGCCTTCGCTCAGAACATGGTAAGTCAAAACTCAAAAGATTGACCCAAATTTTAATGTGTTAAACAAATAAGACTATCAAAAAATTAATGTAATTTTATATTTTTACAATCACAAGAATATGAAAAAAAACTTGTGTAGGCTATTTAATAAACCTAAATAAACTCAATACATTTTATATTTGACATAAATTGAACTTGAATTTACTCAATGCATTTTTTATTTGACATAAATTTAACTTGACAATTTTGTTTAATTTCATTTCGTTTTAAATAGTACATGAAGTTCATATGAAGAGGTTAACCGTTTCTTTCCACTTTTTATCTCAATGTTAGGCCTAATGTGGTTTAGCACATTTTCAAGTATATGTTCAATAAATTTGAAAAATGTAACCTTACTTGACTGACGTTTTGAACATAAAATGAATATAAAAAAGTTGACGTTATTTGACTTTGATATTTTGAATATCAAATAAACGTAAAATAAATATCAAAACTTTTATTTGATATAATTTGAAATGTTTAACGTTTATTTGAGGTAAAATCAATATTCTGTGCTATGTGGGTAAACAAAATATTTCCTTGGAAATAACAAATTTTATAACCAAAACCATTTGGTAGATCCAAATCATTGGTTTGTGATCAATGGATAGACAAGTAAACATGCATTGCTTGCCATGAAAATTAAATTTTGTACTTTTCATTTTCAATTATCAGGTGCTGTAAGTAACAGGTAACAATATATAAGGTTCATTATTGGCGGGAAAGTAAGTAGGTCTATTCAGAGCGGGAGAGCTGTTATTAACATTCATTTAAGAACCCTCCTTAAATAAGAAGGAAAATACTTCAAATATACAGGGTGTTCGGAAAAAACGTTTCAGGAATTCAGGAGGTCATTGCCCACATCAAAATAAGCAAAAAAAATCATGTAAGCATATGTCCTAAAATGCTTCGTTAACCCGCTAGCCGCCATTTTGTTTTTTACACTAAATATTTTTTATTTCCGTAATGGATCATTGTATTAAGTTAATATTTGGCATGAACCTTCATCAAAGCAATACCCATTTTCAAGAAAAAAGTTATTTTTTTTCTAATGTGTATTTTCAAAATGGCGGCCATTTTAAAATTTTAAACGGAAATATCTCAAAACCGGTAAATTTTATAAAAATTTTACTAGACACAGAAAAGTTGACAAATTTAATTATCTAACCAAAGGTACCAAGTTTGTAAGGATCTGACAACAAATAACTGAGTTATTGAGATTTTCCAATTAAAATTACCTTAATTTGCATTAATTACAATGCAAAATCAATGTTTTTATGCATAAAAATCTCAATAACTCCGTTATTTGTTGTCAGATCCTTACAAACTTGGTACCATTGGTTAGATAATTAAATTCGTCAACTTTTTTGTGTCTAATAAAATTTTCATAAAATTTACCGGTTTTGAGATATTTTAGTCTAAAATTTTAAAATGGCCGCCATTTTGAAAATACACATTGGAAAAAAATAATTTTTTTCTTGAAAATGGGTATTGCTATGATGAAGGTGCATGCCAAATATTAATTTAATACAATGATTCATTACGGAAATAAAAAATATTTCCGTAAATATTTCTAATCATCAAAAGGAACAAGCACAAGTCCCAGTTAACCCTAGTCCGATTCCAAACCGTTAGTCCATAATTTCGAGTTTTGTGGTTTTTTAATAAAACTGGACTTTGTCCCACTATTTGCGTGATAAAAATTAAACCAATTAACCTAGCGACTCATACTTAAAATAATTAGATAGAGCATACAATTTTCTATAAAATCAAGGTTACTTTTAAAAAAATTCCATTTCTTTCACCAATTTCTAGCCAAATTTAGATAAAAAATATGCTAAATTAATTATTTAGGATAAGTTTCAAGAGCATTTTTCGTTACTTTAACCTAATGTCACGTAATGTCCAACTAGATAAAAAACTTCCCTATTTAATAAGCTTTAAACCAATATCCTATTTAAGCCTGTTGCAGGTAGGAATGACAGAAAAAATACAACAAAAATAAATTAAAACACGGTTTACAAGTGAGGGTATTATGTTTAATATGAAAAGGTAAATAGGCAAAAAACTGTAGTACAGTAACTCAATGTAAAATGATTTTGTAATAACAAGGAATTAACAAGCCTCCAGAAAGGCCAATGTCAATAGCTACTTAATTAAGTTTTCGAAATGACCGCCATTTTGTCTGGCACAGATGCGGACACGTTTTCTCAGTTCTCTTACAGTCGCCTTTAAGTTGACAGCATTGCGCAGTCGTGCAATAGCTGCTACAATCCGGTTTCTCTCTTCTTCAGCTGATTCCACTGGTGTCCTATAGACTTCTTGTTTTAGATACCCCCAAAAGTAAGGGGATTGAGGTCTGGTGACCGTGGAGGCCAAGCAACAGTCCCACCTCTTCCGATCCACATGTGGAAGTTGTTGCTTAAATAATCACGTAAATTGTTATCGTAGTGCGGTTGTGCACCATCGGCTTGGTACACAATACGACCACGCAAATTCAATGGAAGGTCTTCAAGGAGTTCTGGTAGGAATTCAACGAGGAACTGCAAGTAGGTTACTCCATTAAGCGTTGGAGGAAGGTCAAGATATGGTCCAATCACTCGATTTCCGATCAGTCCAGCCCACTCATTTACCTTGAATCGTGACTGACTTCGAGATTCACGAACGAGGTGCGGGTTATCTTCAGTATAGTGATGCTCGTTGTGAAAATTAAAGACCCCATCTCTCGTAAATGTACATTCATCAGTCCATAAAATTGTTTTCAGGAAGTCACCGAGGTCATGTTGCTGGATCCACCGACAAATCTGAAGCCTCTGAGGCGGATCTCTCGCCTCGAGCTTCTGTACGCGCGTGAAATGAAATGGGTGCAACCCCTCTTTTCGTAATAATTTTGATATAAAGGTTTGAGAAACCCCAAATTAAATCGCTAATGTCCTCGTACCTTCACTTCCTTAATCCTTGGATCTTCACTTACCCGTTCCAGCACAGCCTCTTCCAATCCGACATCCTGCGTGAAGCTAAGCGGTCGTTGGTTGGAAACCTTCCATTTTCACGCAAACATTGGTGGACATGAATAAAAGTTTTTCGACCAGGAACTCGCCTATTTGGAAAGCGTTGTCTGTCCTCACGAACACTTTCAGATTTATTTCCAGAACAAAAACCATAGACAAAATACATGTCAGCATATTCTGAACTTGTAAACGGATCCATATCAAAAATAATAACAAACAGCCGCTTTTATGAAATGGAATCCAAATAAACATCAATTAATTGTTGCACAAATACGGCATTCAGTGCTGCTGATATTCAGACTTTTTTATGGACAACAATGAATCAGCTGATTGGAACCAGTAACAAGCTACAGGCTTTCATAACACAAGACACTATGGTTGATTATTATCTGTATGTTTGTTACTTTGCTAAAACCAAATCAGTAAACTGCTATTATTTTAGTTTTATTTTTTTAATACTTGTTAATTCCTTGTTATTACAAAATCATTTTACATAGAGTTACTGTACTACAGTTTTTTTTCTTTTCTACCTTTTAATATTAAACATAATACCCCCACTTGTAAACCGTTATTTAATTTAGTTTTGTTGTATTTTTTCTGTCATTCCTACCTGCAACAGGTTTAAATAGGATATTGGTTTAAAGCTTATTAAATAGGGAAGTTTTTTATCTAGTTGGACATTATGTGACATTAGGTTAAAGTAACGAAAAATGCTCTTGAAACTTAACCTAAATAATTAATTTAGCATATTTTTTATCTAAATTTGGCTAGAAACTGGTGAAAGAAATGGAATTTTTTTTAAAGTAACCTTGATTTTATAGAAAATTGTATGCTCTATCTAATTATTTTAAGTATGAGTCGCTAGGTTAATTGGTTTAATTTTTATCACGCAAATAGTGGGACAAAGTCCAGTTTTATTATAAAAACCACAAAACTCGAAATTATGGACAAACGGTTTGGAATCGGACTAGGGTTAACTGGGACTTTTTTGTTCCTTTTGATGATTAGAATCCACTGGCGAAGTTATGGCCGTCAGTAGAAACTCACCCTGTATATTTTTTAAATATATTGCTCCAACTGTTTATTTATTTATTTATTAAAAAACATTAACAAGTACATTTCGCGGGGTACGTGCAACGTAGGTGAGGCCTCTCAGCCTACCATTGGTAGCTTGGTTTTTAGCGCGAAAGAAAGAATTATGCAGCGGAATCAGATACTCTGTTGTGTTCGCTAACAACGAATATTCGGCTACACAGCATTACACCCAATCCTTAAATTTAATGTCCTTAATTTAACAAAAACAGACCAATGAGTCAAGGCTTGCCACGCTTATTTAGGCTACAACAGCTCTGAAATATTTTAATATTTGGATAATGTATGATAATAGTTTTCATGGCTTTCTTCCAATTCTTCAAGTTATATGTATATAATTTTAGTAAATGAAAAAGAAACTAAAATGTTTTTGTTGGAGTGTCTGTCAAAGTAGGCATATAGGCTTATTCCTTAAAGACAATAATGCTGCACCCTTACTATGTAATACAAACACTGTTTAGTATTTTATAAACATAACAAATCGATTGTTTACTTAGGCCTAAATCAAAAAGTTATATTAATTAAACAATATCAGAAATAATCAGGTCTAAGCTATCAATTTGTATTTATTAATTTTTTTTGTTTAATAAATAAGTTTTTGGAGAATTTGAAAAGGCCTATAAGTATTTTTATGTCACTATTTTGCTTAAAATAAATATCGGTACCATCAGTAAAACATTTATTAGTGACATCGTTATTAGACACATTACAAAAAGTATACCAATGAAGATCGGTCTGGAACTCGGGCCGTCATGTCTATAGCAAGTCACGTTACCGACTGTGCCACGAATACCATCGAGTCTAGGGGAGAAATGTAAAGCATTACAACGTTTCAGCCGACAAATTGATTGCACAACGAATTTCCGATACATCCGTTTCTTTTCATACAAACGTAAACAATCTATTTAAACTGTACCTTTACAATTTAGTCTTAATTTAATAGCAATCACCTATGTCACATAATTAAGCAACTTTCTTTCCATTTAAAGGATAATACATTATAATAATTGCAGACGTCTTTAGGTATAAGCTTTGACTATGTACACTAACACAAAGTCAATGGTATAAGTCACGCCACATAAGTTGACGAATGGCCAAAAACAGCTGGGTAGGGCGAGGGGAGGAGAGGGGGTACTTTTCCAAAAACATCGAGCTTACGTTACATGCATTTTTTTTATAGAACAGCTGATTATCCAATCATTTTAACTGAATGGTAGTGAAAACTCATTCGTCACGTTACGTGGCGAGGGTTATATACGGTACTGGCCATAGTAAACAAAATCCTTCTTGAGCTTTTGCTCATCAACTCTGAATTTAGACAAAATACCTAGTGGTTTTACAATCAGCTGATTGAAAGCGTGTAAAATAAATTCACTGTAAAGGTTTGAAAATGTCGATATTTTTCTTTTAAAGAAGTATGATAACGTTAATTACATAATTAAGCAACTTTCTTTACATAAACGACAATACATCATAATAATTGTAAACGTTTTTAGGTAGGTACTGGCCATAATAAATCAAATCCTTTATGACCTTTTGTTCATCCACTCTGTATTTAGACAAAATACCTCGCGTGTTTACAATAAGCTAAATTGAAATCGTGTAAAATAAATAAATTGTAAAGGTTTGAAAATGTCGATATTTTTTATTTAAGGAAGTAAGTTAAGGCTAAAGTAAATAAAATCTTCTATATACATAGGTTTACGTTTTATTTGGTGCAAACAGCATGTAAATTGCTCCAGTGGAAGTCTCAGACAAACTGTCCAAAGGATTGGAATTGTTGGCTTTTTCCCCCATGTTAAATCTCCTTAAGAAAAGTTTATTTTTCATATTTTACCGATTTAACGTAAATATTTTTGAAAACAAATAAAACCTGAGTCTAAAATCGTCTCAGATTTAGTCTCAGTGGTGTTATTTTGGCAATTTAACATCCCGTCCTAATACTGGACAAAATTTCTAACTTCATGTCTCGTATGCAACTGTCTTCTGAGGTTCTTCTTAAAGGGTACACTTTAGCTGATCCAACTTTTTATATCCCAGGACCAATTGACATTTTGATTGATGCAGATTTGTTCGCTCAAACGCTAGTTGGTCCCAGTTGCACTTGGTGATAACATGCCTTACGCTATCAACATCATCTTCGCACTTTAGCGGATTATCGACCCTTCTCTTTTCTAACGAGTTAGATTTTCACTCAACGTTACAACGCTTTTGGTCTATTGAAGATCCACCTCATATTACAAAATTTCCTCCGCAGGAAGGAGAATGTGAACAAAATTTCTTTGATACTCACTCGAGAGATAGCACAGGTCGATTTGAATCGATTTATCGACACTCATGGTGTTTTGTGTTTAGAACGCGACCGGAACTGCGTATTTCTTGAATCTATTGGCCATCTTTTGTGTCATGTTTCCAGTGTAGTTAAATAGAGCGAATCTGGTGGATTTGTCTTCTTTATTTTTCAATTTCGTCTGGCTGTAGAGGCGATTCTGGTTCTTAATTTTCCTTAAGATTTTACTTCCCATTTAGTATATGAGGCTATTACGATATTCATTGGCTCGTGCAAAACTTTTATGGTTGATATTTCTTATTTGCTGCTGGACTCGCTCAAGGGGATCTTGTATGATTTATATAACATTGAACTGAATGGAGCAGTCTTGTGGCTTAATGGATGGACGGATTTATTGTTAATGGTTGTATCTGTCTGCGTCGGTTTACTGTAAATGGTGAAATCCAGTTTGTTCTCTCTAAAAGCTTCTATGTAAAGCTATGTGTTATTATTGGGTTTTTTGTTACGACCAATTTTTATTTCCAGACATAAAGCTGCTTCTGGACATGGTGCCCAACCATTCCAGCGACCAACACGAGTGGTTTAACAAATCGCTGCACAGGGAAGTCCCGTACACAGACTACTACGTCTGGAACGACGGAAAGATTGACCCAGCGACTAATCTAACGGTTCCTCCCAACAACTGGGTAAGTGAGATCTATTAATCTTGCATGCTTACTTTCAAGAACTCCTCTTAAAAATGACTTACGCCTTATCGTCAAATTGCTATGTTTATATCTAATAGTTTAACCGGCAGTAAATTATGTATTTATACGTTCGTTGTAGGTTTGTGACGAAAATGCTAGTGAACCATCTCACTCAATTTATTATCAAACTTCATAAAAAGTTTAAACCAGGTTTTAAAATGAAAATTTGGAAATTTCCTGTTAATTTACTGCCACCACTATTCTGGTTTTCCATTTATTCACTACAAAAAAATAATTTTTGTTAAGCCAAATAAATAATTCTTTACTCATTTTAAAGTGCACTTTCGGTATTTTTATGTGTGGAATTATCTCATCTCTTATCTAAAATCTGGTAATCGCATACTTTTATCTTATCGCTTATAGTAATGCAATACTCAGAAAAAAATGAGATAAGACTTTTGGTTACCTTTTATAATATTGTTCATGGTTGGAGTAAGGAATATACTTGATCGTGCTTTGTGAAGATGGATTAAACATATATCACAACACAACAGTCCTATTGTAACCTAAAATCTAATATTTCAACCCTAACTAAATCTACTCTACCCTAACCTATCTTACCCTTTAAAAATCGGTTCATTTAAGTATGTTTATTCATCTTTTAGATACTTGTATAAAAAATATTTTCAACTCTTGAACTTTAGAGGTAGTGAGCTAATATAATCACAAGTAAAAATATAGTGGTAGTAAATTAACTGAAATTCACAAATTTTTTATTAAATTTATATGCAATAATAATAACTTAGTCGTAATATTTTCATAATACATTTTTAAAATCCAGTTTTTTTATCGATGTGCATGGTTTTCACAATTAAATTTTTTCAATAACACCTTTAGTTACTTAGAACATTTTATTACGCCTGGTAAAATTTTCCAGCTCTTTTCCTTCTTGAGCGTTTGATCTTCTACTGTATTTAGCAATCAACAATTATTGTACTTCGTGTGTTTAAAATCAGCTGATTGAACTGTTGTAGAATAAATTCATTTCAGGGGTTTGGAAAAATCGATTTTTAATATTAGAAAGTAAGATAACATTCAAGTAAATTAAACCTACTAATATAGGAATATTTAGATTTATTTGGTACAAACTGCTTGTAAATTCGTTGAGGAAAAGTCTCAGACGAACTGTCCAAAATATTGAAAAAGTATACTTTTCCCCATGTTAAATCTCTTTAAGAAAAGTTTTTTCATTTTTCACCAATTTAACGTAAAAATATTCTAAATAAAAATATAGGACCAAAAATGTTTGTTTTGTTACAACTCCCGTGTAAATTGGGCCAGTAGAGGTGTCAGATGAACTGTCCAAAGGTGTTTTTACCTCAAAGTTTTATATAAATAAATTATTTTGACAAGCTATTTGATGCAGAGGGCCTTGTTCTACGGTTTAGCCTGGGAGTGGAGAGAAGAGAGAAAGCAATACTACTTTCATCAATTCACAACAAAGCAGATTGACCTCAACTACAGAAACCCTGCTGTGCTTCAGGAAATAGATGTAAGTAGTAAAATTTTAGTTCTGTAAGCCATTTAGTGCTACATGTCCACATGAAAGCATTCTATTGAGCTAAACTGATTTTCCTGCCCTTGCTATATTGCTGTGTGTCTTCGTATCAATAAGTCTGCTCCATTATTTTACAACATTGAAGCTTTTTTTATTGGTTTGTGATTATTAGGGGATAGACATAGTTCGACCCTGCATTTATCAATATTTAATAAATAAATCCTATACTATAATACGAGGAATGTCTGAAGGGATGTGTGTTCCACGATCTCGAAATCTAGCTGTTAGATTTTGCTTAAACTTTGCATTAAAGAGTGTTTCGGTCCAAAAATAAGTTTAGAAACAGTCTCAATCCCAGGAAAAATCAAATTTGATCTAAATTTAAGTTTAAAAATTGTAATTTTTAACATTGGTCTTATGGGTTGCTATTTTGGTAACGAAATAACAACTAAATGTAAACAAAAATAAAGGAACAGTAATGTTAAGCAGACCTTTTGAAACAGCTGTTGACTGTGAAGAGGTATAGTTGGTTGTTGGGGGAAATTTAATAGCTCTAATGACACTATATCAAAACTGAATTAAAACCAACGAGCAAGGCTCGGTTAACCTGGTACTAAATATTTAATAAAGCGTATATTCATAAAATGCAAATACTAAAAGAACGGTGCTAACAAATTTCACTGAAATTTCTTAGTTTTAAAATTTCTTATAAGTGTTATCAATTACACTATTTCAATATTAAAAAAATTAACATTTAACATTTTCTCCCTTGCAGGACGTAATGCAATTCTGGCTCGATCTAGGCATTGATGGGTTTAGGATGGACGCTGTCATATTTCTCTGGGAACACGACTACAGCATGGACGAACCCCAATATCCCGGTTCGACAGGGCAGCACTATTGGGACTTCAATCACACCCAAACCCTCTGTCAGCCAGAGGACATTGAGCTCCAAGACCATTGGAACCAACTTATTTACAACTACAGTTTGAGCGATGGAAAAGAAAGGTAATTTGCACTGCAGTTCCATGTCCTATCGGCAAGGTAGTAAACAAGAGTATAAAATATTCAAAACACCCTTTGAACAATATTATGTTACAGTGTCAATTTAGCGACACAGTTTAAGGTTCATAAAATTTTTTATTTAACAATACAACTATTTTCTGGAAATAATAGAAGAGTCTTGTTGTTGCAGGGCTATATTCGTTGAGGCCTACGCTAAAGACAGCTACGTCATGCAACTATACGGACACGGGGAAACAAGCTTCACTGCCCCGTTCAACTTTAAACTACTGATGCAAGGTAGCCAGAGCCTTCTGGCCCCACAGATAAGGGACATCATGACAGGATATCTTGCGCTGTTGACAGAGGGCCAAACACCAAACTGGGTGGTGAGTAGATAATCATATCTCCCACATAAAGTCAGAACATTCAGATTGTTGAGATATTTTTGACGTGGTTAGTCAAATAATTTTACGTTTTGAATGTATTGAAGTCAAATATAACTAATTTTATGATAATTAAGAACAATGCTTTAAATTTTCCGAAATTGTAATAATAATAACAAAGTGTAAAAATTACTCTAAACACATTTAAATGGGATATATTACTATCCTAGAGGAGTTTTTACTATTTTTAGCTAATTTCCCTATAGCGAATACGCTATTACGGTACTAGCCATGTAAGACCTCGGTCCGGGATCATGGTCCTTTTTTGTTTCGAGGTCCCCAGAAGCCAAAAGCACCATTTGTATTTAAATGTTGATACAAACTTTTGGTATCAATAACTTTTAGAAGGATCATCCGATTTTATAAAAATTTTGGTATGGATGTAGGGCAACGTTTCTCAGGTTGAATTTGAAAACTAAGGTGATCGGGCCATTGGAAAGAAGGTTTTACGGGGTTTCAAAAATGTGTTTCTGGCATTTTTATCAATGTCTTTTAAAATTTAGCAAATTCAACTTAAGCCACTTAAAGAGCTAAAAGTAATGTAGTATTTTGAATTTATCTTAATTACCTTTCTTGGTAAACGGAGAGAATTAAAAATATTTCCCATGTTATTATTCCAAGGGAAATCAACAAACCTCTGGATCTCACTTATTTATTGTTATAACTTGATCAAATTTGGTATGTGCCTTCAAGGGAAATTAATTAATGTATATGACTACACCACCAACAGGGTAACCTTAAGTAACTACGACAGAAAGTTTTATTTGCTAGGGGATTTTATGGGTAAAATTTAAAATTATCAGATTTTGATACAATTTTATATGTACCTTCACTAGATTCTAATTAACCTATATTTGCTTATAAGAGCCCAAATGCAGCAAACCTACTTACAGAACCCCATATGATATTATGGTTAAAATGAATAAATATCATATTTTAATGGAAATTCGCTTAGTTCATAGGTCTGCTGCAAATGGGGTATTTAAAGATGTTATCGCTAAATTTATGATTGGCGACTTCAATATCTAAACTTAAAGACAAAGTTGTAACTTTTTATAGATTTAAAAAGGATAAATACTCCTTCCAATATCACTACTTCAACATAATACTTACCAGTCTGAAAATCCTATACATTAATACGATCAATATCTGAAGCGCTGTATTTTCCACGATTTAGAAATCAAGTGGATATTTTGCAACTTGCAAGAGTATTTTGGGCCAAAATTTGTTTCAGCCTCAAACAAAAGAAAACTCGAATATGGTCTAAAATGAAGTTCAAAAATTATTTTTTTTAATAAATTTTGGACTTATTGGTTGCCATCAATGCAACACAATAACAACAAGAGGCCAAAAAAATTAAAGAACTTTTAATTTGAGTCATTCCTTTAAAACAGCTGTTAACTGTTTCAAATTCAAATTCAAATTCATTTATTTCCAATACACAACACATTTTACATTCATTGTATAGTAATATAACGTATAACTAAACAAAATCTACTAACCAAAATATAACATTCTTGTAATGGAAAGGTACCTACATAGGCAAGAACGCCTGTGCGTAGGCACGAGCCGCTATAAATGTCACTTAAATATTGTTTTTTTCTACATTTTTACTATTAATTTACCAGCAAGGAAATTTGCAAAATCAATTTTAAAATTCAGAACAAATCTTGTGTAATTTATAATTTTGTATAGAATTCATAAAAACAGAGACTACAAGGAAATGTAATAAAATTTATAAGATTTTAAACAAGAACATTTAATAATTGCGGTGACCGGCACGCGACGACCGTTGGGCTGAGTTCAGTCTTATCAGTTTTAGTAAAGTCAGTCTACATTTGTCAGTCAGGTTGGATCTATCGGTAGCCGGATGTGATAACCACCTCAGTTGCCTCCCTTCCAATATCAAACAACCATTCTGTCACCTTTTTCTTTAAAGTGAAGGTTTTATAGTTTCTGAAGTTTTGCAATTGTGGAGGAAGATTTCTAATGAGAATTTGTGAGATGTAATGAGAGTTGGTAACAGAAAAAGTTCTAATTAATTTATCCACTCTGATTCTTAAGGTCTGAGAACTACGTGTATGATAATTGTGTTCAAACGTGAGAAAGTTTCCATCGAATTCTTTAAATATGTGCATTAATAAAGTTTTAACATAAAGTTGCCTCAGGTCAAGAACTTTGAATTCATTAAAAAGCTCATTAGTGGGAAATCTACGCCCTTTACCGAGGGCAGCTTTGATTATTGATTTTTGAATTACATTTAAAGGCTCCAAAATAGACCGATAACCTCCACCCCATGCAATGATACCGCCCATGAATAATGATTGACAATAAGCAAAGTAACAAAGTTTTAGTTCGTTAAAATTTAATATCTCAAAAAGTTGCCTAAAAACAAAAATGAATTTCCTAACTTTATTTTTTAAATAATCCACATGAGCCGACCAATTCATACTGCTATTGAAAACAACCCCTAAATATTTGTAAGAATCTACTTTTGCAATTTCCCCACAGTTACAGAGTTGAGATGAAGAATCACCGCAAGAGTGAAGTTTCAAAAAATCGAAGTTTGTATTTAAGTTAGACTTGAGAGCTATTGGCATAAATTTAGTTTTGCTTATGTTGACAGTAAGTAAATTTTGGTAAAACCACTTTTTTACCAAAGAAATATCTCTTGTGGATGAAACTTCAACCTCGTCCCAGTTAGAACCTTCGAACAAAATAGCAGTATCATCGGCAAATAAATATATTTTACCCCCAATATTAATATTAGCTAAGTTATTAATATAAATTAAAAATAAAATAGGCCCCAGCGTGCTACCTTGGACTACCCCATAATCGATTTGTCGCTCTTCACTCGCAACACCACGAACAGAAACAATTTGTCTCCTACCTGATAGATAACTGGCAAACCATGAGAGTGTTTTCCTCCTACAGCCAATAAGATTCATTTTATGTAAAAGTTTAGTTCTGTCTAAAGAGTCAAAAGCTTTGGCTAGATCAAGAAAGGCTAAAAGGCAACGTCTATTATTATTGACTGCATTATTTATGTCTTTATTTAAGTTAAACAAGGCATTGGAAATATTCTTACTTTTTCTAAATCCGTACTGACAGTCAGTTAAAGTTTAAAACTGTAAAGAGTTACTGTTGGTTGTTGGTGTAAACTTAACAGCCTGGTTACCATGATACTAAAACAATAGTGAATTAAAACCAACCCGGCACTTAGTTATTATTTAGATTCCTTGAATAAAACAATTTTTTTGTAACTAAACAGATAGGTAACCACGACAACTATAGGATGGCCGACCGGTACGGACCGGAGGCGGTGGACGCGATGGGGATGCTGCTCGGAGTGCTGCCTGGTGTCAAGGTCGTGTACTACGGCGAGGAGATCGGCATGACGGACACCTACATACGACCAGACCAGATTGTAGATCCAGGGGCTCACACCGTCACTCCTGCAGGGACATTCCTTAACAGGGATCCCCACAGGACACCAATGCAGTGGGACGACTCCATACCCAATGCAGGTCTGTTTTAAAAATAATTATATCTTCACAGTAAGCCACTTTTTGTAACTATGTTTACAAATTGGAGGGTTAAGGATTTGAAATATAACAAAAGGTAATAAATTGGAGAGGACCAAAGTTGTAATAAATTGAAATATGTTCGCTAAGATTGCTTCAGATTGATGATAGGGCCAACAGTTTGGCTTCTACAGCAGAAAAACACAAATAATTTGATATTTTTTATAGGACAAAGGGTTTGGTTGGTAAATGTTACAATCGGACAACATAATAGTAAACAAAGCTGCTAAATTATATTACAAAAGCCTTTCTTGGAAATTAAAGGAGGGAGATAAAGCAATATTTCAAATTGGTGGTTTTAAAAAGTAACCGAAATTGTAGTTAATTTGTTGATTTTCGATAAGTTTGCCTCACAGTGCTAACAAAGAAAAGATATAAGTTTTATTGCTCAGAGTTTAATAATTCATGAGAAAGGAAAAAATTCCTATGACTGAGTTTGAAGGATGTCTAAAATAAATGTAATACTGGCAAAACATTCATCGATAAAGGCTCGGTTACCTGGTTAAACTAAATTAAAATTACTATACATGAAAAATGTTAAGAATTTCGTGTTTTAACAAGTTTGTGGACTAAAGTTTGATTTAAATTGACCAATGGTTGCTATTATAAGTAGTGACTTAGTTGAGGTCATAATATGTACTAAATTTCAGGCATCTATGTGCCATAATAGTAAATAAAAAATACTAAAATAGCGCATTTTATGCAATTTTTGAAAGTAATCCCCTTTTAAGGGTGAAGATGGTGAAATACAGCACACGACCGAACTTGTAGAGCGTCTGATTCCTGACAATCGATTGGGCCTCAGATTTGAGGTATGACTTTTCGTTCAAAAGTTACAGCGAAAATAGAAAAACCTTACATATTCAGGTTTCTTATATCAGTCCTTTTTAAATCTTTTGAAGGGGATAAAATTTGGAATAGAAATGATAAGTTTTGGATTTTCTTTTTGTATTAGGCATACACGCAAGCTACGTCTATGCCTAATTTCAAGTTTATAGCTCACCTGGAAGAACAAAATACTTTGAATAGATGATAAGTCAGTCAGTTTCTCATCGGGGCGTAGTTATTTAGAAGATTCTCCAGGGTGGGGCACATAAATGAAGATTTTACTATTGGTCGCCTTTTGATTACTTACGGTGTTAAAGGTCCACTGCACAAAGATGGCATTTTAATGGTCCTAGAAATGCAACAAAACAAAATTTAATATCCCTATAAACTTGAGTTGTACTTATTGTTATAGGCTCTTCCACAGAACAAAATATACTTCACTGAAAATCTGGTACCATATCTAGTATTTTCCAGGTTTCTCGTCTGCAATAAAAACGTGGCTGCCGGTCAACCCCAACTACTGGTGGCTCAATGTGGAGGCCCAAAGGCAGGCTGAGAAAAGTCACCTGAAGGTTTTCCAAGACGTGTCCCGTGTACGGAAGGATCCAGTGCTCCAGAGGGGAACCACAGATATATTGGCTCCCAACAACGACACCCTTGTGGTCATCAGGTAATATTTTTGGGACTGCTGATTTTAGTGGATTTCATTCAAGTCTTAAATTTGAGATTAGGCTTGTCTTTCGTAACGTTAGTAAAGTATTTTTACAAAAAAAAAAAAAAACAAAAAAAAATAAAAATAAACTTTAAAGCAATCTTTATATGTCTAATGTCCAATTCTACTTCATTGTTTGCACTTTTATTTTATACTTTAATATTAGCTCAGTCCTCTTCTAGTTCCTTATTGGAAGTTTCTTATGACGCTGGTTTTTATTTGCTAAAGAATCTGTAGAATGTTGTTAGGATACATTTGATTGTTTTATTTTGTTTTTAGATCAATCTGGCTGTATTATGTATTAACCACTTTGAGTATTTTCCAGGTCTTACAATGAATCACTCTACGCTTACTTTTTCAATATAGGCAGTGAAATCATCACCGTTTCAGTTCAAGACTTCCCCATCCTTCAAGTTGGCCTTATTTTGTCCGTGGAGGTGGCTAGTATGAACTCTAAAATTGATAAAGGGTGAGTTTTTAATTTTAACCTTTTCCAGGTGGGTTCCTTTCCCGTTGCTCCCGTACGTGTCTTACCTAATAAAAGGAATTTTGAAAAAGTTATACATGTTTAATAGCATTTAAAGCTGATAGATGTAAGAAAAGTGTTACAAAATGTCGTAATTTAAAAGATGTATAATGGGCAGGGGGGTTTGATTAATTAAAAATACAGTGAGGTATAAAATTCTTGGAACCACTTTATCATCTCTGAACCTATTTAATCTAAGAAATGAAACTTTGTTTGATACTATTATTCAATAGTGTAATCAAAATGTTCAGACATGTAGGGGGTTTGCCTCCCTAGGGAGACAAGAAAAGGAAGAAGAGGAAGGGATAGAGGAAAAATTGAAAACTGCCAGTGTAGTTAGTTAAACTGACAGACCTTTTTAATACCTGCTCACATAAAAAAAGCCCATCCGATATATTGTAACGAATGGCAACTATTTTATTTAAATAAAAATGTACAATTCCAGATAAGCGCAAACCACAAAAACGTAAACAAACCTACAATGGCTCAACTGTTTATAAAACCATATGATTATTGAATCAAACGTAATAAAGATAAATGTAAGATATGTACATAGATTTTAAATTTCATCTAAACACCCCTCCTCAATTTAATAATAATACATTTAGCACAACACAAAAAATTATAACAATCCGAACCTGTTTCCCAAGTCAATAAAAAATTATAATGATATTAAATTCCTTCTCAAACTGATGAATACGAGAGTTTTAGTTAAGATTTTTGCAATTTGTTTTTTTCGAACGTACAAACTCGGCACTGAAAGATTTTTTGTTGTAACCTAAAATGTTTCCTCTTCGAATATACTCAGTAAATCCATAAACTGACTGATTTATACTGATGGCAAGTCAAATTGAATCTATATCCAGAATTTCCTAGGTTTTCTGTATTGTTAGCAACTGTTGAACTTGTTCCTTTTCCCTGATGAGTTTGAGTATGAAAAGCATTAGAAGGCAGTGTGCTAATAAATTTGTGAGGGGTCATATTGTTTATCTTGACACATGAGTTGTTTGCTATGAATATTTTAAGTGCTGCACCTTTGACGACATAGATTTTGTTATCGTTTTTGTTGATATCACAAAGATAGATATAAAGATAGATAGATAGACTTTATTGATCATTAAACAACAAACGTGCAATAGATCTCGTCAAAATACAATAACACATAATATAATAACAATCTTACATACAAAATAACATGCACAAGACTGAGTGTCAACAAATTCACTTGCAATAATTTCAACATTCACAATAAATTATAAATAAGAGTATTCCAATAAATAAAGCATTACAATGAATACAAAAAAGAGTAATGATATACACAATAAATACCTCCTTCTCATTCTAGATTTCATGGTTATAAGCATTTGCTTGAATGAATCATCATGTGGTAGATGTAAACAAATCTAATTCCCATAACCATATGTTAGAATAAAAACATGTTTCTTCCATAAGAATGACATGGTAACTTTGATTACATCTTGGGCGTAGCCCTTTGTGAATATTGATATGAAAATAGTCGGACTTAGTAGAGGCATTATGGGAGACCTGGGAAAAACGCAAATTCAGCGGTTTTTAATCAGTGGTTACGTATTAGTGACGTGTGATGATGTATGTGTGACGTCATACGGTGACGAGGTGGAGTGTGTGACGTCACGGGTGTGACGTGGTGGTGTGACGTCACGAATACGCTATTGAACTTAAAGCAGAGACCAAAGAGCCCTAATTTTCATTTTATTTTACGTTTATTTATGATGAAAAAGTGTTAAATAAGTGTCTAAAATGATAAACTACATGAATTTAAATTTTTTTTGCAAGAAAAAACGAAGAAAAACGAGCAAAAATGAAGTTTTTTATAATTTCGACGTGGGTGGTCCCTCTTGGGAGGTTATCTTATCTCTTATCTTATCTGTTATCTTATCTTATCTCTTATCTTATCTTAGATCTTAGATAATATAAGATAAGCGCGCTGGGGGGGGCTTCACCCCCCCCCAGACCCCCCCTTGGTTGGGGGGCCTTCGCCCCTCCAAACCCCCCCGGGTGTTGCGCAGATCAGGCTAGTAAGGCTTATTTTCTTCGCCCATTAACTTTCAAACGGCGGTAATAGCTACTAATTTAAGTCTAAAACTCAATATACTTGGTTTTACTTGGGATTCTTTTACAAGGGTTATATTTTACTAATCTTTCTTAATTAATGACTTACACTTTTCTATCACGAAATCATAGTCTTTTCATAAAATATAATTATTTTACATTTATTCAACCGGTATTAGAATACAAAAAATCACGGAGGCCATTTCAACTAGCCGGTCAATTAGTAACATTCTTCCCCTTTCTATTTCTCTGCAAACTCCGCTTAACCTCAATTATTTTATGCAAATATTCTATTTCTATTTCTGACTACTCTCTTTATTCTTTTATACACTATTATTTCACTTTTCTCTCTGAATTATTTTATTTATCCATTTTACTACCGTGGCCTTTAGAAAGGCCGTTTCGGCTTTCTCTCAAAATTTTTACTGCGGGCTTCATCTCTAAGTCTCCGACTTTTTTTAATATTTTGTTGTTTTTGTATACTCTGTTTCTCCGGACTTTAACTAATATTTTTACCCCGAGCAGGTTCAAACATGTTCAAGCTCATTTGGGACTTAGAAAAAAAGGAACTTGACTGTAGCGGACATGCCAGCCGACCAGCCAAGTATAGGGGCAGTTCATCGTAGCTGGGCAGGCCAGCCGACCGAGTGAACCAAGGAGTGGGGGACCGCAGAAACCGCACTGCGCGAACCACCCGGGTATGTTTGTTTTTTGGGGGGTGTGATAGGAATCAGGTATGGGAACATAGTTTAAGTACCCTTGAGTGTTAGTTAGTCAAAAATAAGAAATAACCCACGCAAAGCCATACAAAGAAAGGACAGTAAAGAAGGCAAGCGCCGAGGCCAAGTGCAAACCAGGGAAGGGACCTAACGGTCCCGTGATCAAACTGATCTTGACGCCCAGGGAACGTCTCACAGCGGCTCCGAAACTTCTCACCTACGTACGGAGTAGTCTTTCCCAGGCACGGCGACATTCCTCGGTACATGGGCGGCGCTCAACCCCGGTGACTCGACGGCAACCTCCGCAGACATCGAGCGGCGCAAGCGAGTTGACCTGCTTGGATGCACGCTTGGCTTTGGCTCCGAGGCGGTATACCACGTAGGGATGCGCTTCTCCGAAGACAACGCCGAATGCCCTGTGTCTCCGATGGTGTCCGCCGAGTCCCAAAAGTCGGCCGGAGAGGTCGGAGCTGCTTCTTGGATGGTCCCGTGACGGCTCAATCCGGAGTGATGCTGTGGCGTGAGCAGCTCCTGGTTTTATCAACATTTCCGCTGACTCAGCGAGAAATTGACGTCTCTCATTGGCTCAACGGCTGGGCCAATCAGAAGCGAGCTAGAGTTTATGACTACCCCACGGCCACGCTGCGTAATTATTCATCACTCCAGAAAGATCCCGAGGATGCCAGCCACAGAGAAGACTCCACCGATGCTTCTGAGGAAACCTACTCGGCCCAAGAAGATGGTTATGACTCGGAGGGACCCCGTTGCTCAGTTGCCCGCTAAAAACCCAAAATCTCCGGTGCGGAATCGAACGAGGACCAAGCCGGCGTCACCCACTCCAGTTCTGCCTCAGCGGGTAGTCATCTCCTCCTACGCCACGAGATCCGGAAGTCTTCTTCGAGAAATTCTTGGGGGGAAGAGAGACTACGCAGAGAAATATGTTCTGCAGGCGGGACCAACTTCAGCTCCGGCTCCCGTGGTCGTCCCAACAACGGAAGGCAGGCCAATTCCACTCATCGCACCCAGTGAACGATGCCGGCCCAAATCACCGTTTCCGGGAGTCAAGACCCACCGCCTGTGGAAGCTCAAGCCCGGGCTTTATTGTCTGCTGGACTTCAATGCGGAAGAGAGAGTGGCCTTGCTGCTTGTGGGGAAAACCGTCGTGCAAACGCCATTACCCACTGGTGCACCTCTTCCACATCGGAGTCTGAAGAAGACATACTTGGAGATTGGGGTGCCAACGGATGGACAACTGAGCCAGCGAGTCACCGCTAAGTGGATATCACTTTAATTTAATTGATACCACAAAACGGCCTTTCTAAAGGCCACCAATATTAATCGTTTTGTAATCAAGTTGAACGCTGAAATAATTCGTATCCGAAAACTAATGGACTATTCGATGTGCAATATATTATTATTATACAAAAATGAATATAAAATACAATTCTTTTTCCTTATTTATCACGCCACTTCACTCACTTACTTTCGCCCAGAACTTTTAATCGTCTTGGTCAAACCGCTTTATCGGCCCCCTAATTGCTACCGACTTAAGACACAAAGTTTTGGATTAATAATGTTTAGTCTTCAGCTCTAAACACATTATATTTTTATCAACTAACTACTACCGATTTCAGTCAACAAAAGTGTACCGAAATTTGTTATGCATCATAGTGACACAAAGGGATATGTCTCCTTAACCTTTGGCGGAAAGTTTTTAAACCTCACGGTCAAACTTCTTTATTTGGCTCCCCTGACGATGCCCGACCGTAGTAAATAACGTTTGGCGGAAAACTTTTAAACTTCGCGGTCAAAACAACTTTATTTTGTTCCCCTTACTACGTACCGTACAGAAATCGGTTTTGTAAATTTCACCGGTCACGAGATCTTTTGGCGGGATACTTCACTGCTGTAGGGCCATTTCCATTACTTACCGTACTCAAAGCAAATTATTTGTGTCAAAATGAATGAACTCGATGAAGCTGGCAGGATATTTCAAACCTTGTCACCAAAATAACTTTATTCTACTGCGCTAACTACAACCACGCATCCACACAAAATATTTGGCGGAAAATATTTAATCCTCGTGGTCTAAATCCTTTGTGTGTCTCCCTTAACCTTTGGCGGAAAGATGTCAAACATCATGGTCAAACTACTTTATTTTATTCCCCTAACAATGTCCATGTTCTGTAAAGATTGGCGGAAAAAGTTTAAACATCACGGTCAAAATCACTCGTTCTTTCCCCTAGCTACGTACCGTACAGAATACTGTTTTAGAACTTTCATCGGGCTAAACATGTTTTGGCCTAAACAATTAAAACGTTTGGGCTAATGTATTTGGTTCCCGTTCCTCCCGACATTTGAAACGGCCTTTCTAAAGGCCACGGAAAAATGTTGAGTAAGTGTAATTCATGCGCACCAATAGGAAGCCAGAGCGAGTTGACAAAACCCGAGAGCTTGTCGAGCTCCCTTCACTTGTTCCTGCACCGCTGAAGAGCCAAGATGGACCAGACTGGAACGACCTATGCTCCTCGCCCGATCCTGAAGAGGGCCAGCGAGAATTCTGACGGAGCGGTCCACAAGAAGCGGGTGACTTGGGCAGACTTGCCGCCCGTGGAGGAGATTCTGGCTGAGATGACTCGACAGTGGGAACTCGTCACGCCTATCCAAGACACCTGGGCCGAAATACTGTCAACGACTCCGCAGAAGAAGCTGGCAAGGTTGGAACGGAGGTTTGCAGCTCCACTGGCTCGGTTCAGCTACTCCACACCTCCAATTCACCGGCTGTGGCGTCTCGATCCAGGCCTCTACGAAGTGCTGTACACCGAGACATCAGGTCGACTGGTTTTCGTGAGGGATTCGACGCAGACGTTGAGGGTCCAGCTGCCGAGATCAATGGAGTGGCCCAGCACTTCTACAAAGTTCCTGAAGAATGACGAGCCAGGCCAAGACCCTCGCTATCCAAATGGATTCGCCTACTGGATCTAGTTCCCACCCTGGACAAAACGGCCTTTCTAAAGGCCACCAAATTTTCAAGTCGTTTGTGCACTCATGCAGTAGCTACGTTACTATTTTAATGCAGCACCTCATGTGTTAATAATCACAATGCCAAGTAGATACCGGCTCAAAGTAATGTATTTTGACCGTAAATTTCATTAATTTTTCGGTCAACATAGTTTATTTTAAATGCGCTAAAGGTTTGAGTAAAGAAAATTACAAGTCTTTCATCAACTTAACTATCCTCGTTTCCTATACGGTACGTTGGTGTTGTACCTTAGGGTATTTTCCATTCGCTCTTGATTCCACTGAAGCGAGGAGACATGGACCCTTCAGAGACTACTGCAGCTGTGCAAGCAATCCTGCCAAAGAAGTCCATCTTCGATCCGGCAGACGAGGCTCCCACATCGAGCGCCCCGAAGTACATCGCACGTCCACTGAACTTTGGTCCCGACCTCTCGGAGTCGTCAGATGAAGAGACCAGGGACTACATCAGAAGGACTGACCCCAAGCTTTCGACGGGAAGTTCGACCTCCGGTACACCGAAAATACGGTTGACGCCCAGGGTGAAGAACGCTCCACGGTGTACCTACGAGTTGAAGAGAGGAGCGAAGAAGGGCGAGGCGTGTGGCAAGTACTGCAGGCTGGGCGAGGATTTTTGCTCCACACACAACCGAGCGGCAAGACCCAAAGCAAGTTTCGACTTGGAACCGTTCGCTAAGGGTACAAAATTTGAAAGACTGAAGGTGTCGAAGAAGTATAAACTTCTGCAACAGTGCAAAGAGCCTAGATCGGTCATCTTTCTAGATGAACATAAAATTAGAAAGGAAAGACTGCCTAAATTCATGATGCCAATACCCAAGACTGGGTCATATTTAATATTTAAAAAGAATGTACCGAAGACAGAGGGACGAAAAGCAACGCCAATGTGGGAGTCCGACTAAGCTGGAGGAGCTGGTCCTAAGCGGTCTTTCTCAAGGCCACCATTTCATTCACTCGTTTTGCAGCTATCGGTGCAGCCTCTTTTAGACTGACCAACAAAGTACATTATGATATTAAATTAAAAGATTTAACGAGCTCCCAAACAAACTTACATTTATAACTTCTTTTTAAGGAACTTATAAAATAAGTTTCTGTGTTCTGTTTCCCAATGAATTGTTTTATTAATAACTATTTGCCCAAACCAAATATTAGTTATTTGATTAGGTCAGCAAAATAAAATGATGAATCAGCATAGCTTATGCGATTTAAGAAGCTACCAGTGTATTCTGTACGGTACGTTGGGTTGTACTTAAGCGTACCATTCAAATGAAATTGCATGAGCTGAAAATGGTCTACGAGATCGCCCACTATCAAACGGCGAGGAGCCACTACATCACCCGATGGCCATGGAACCAGCGGGCCAACCTTCAAAGAGAAGTCCGGGACCGATCGGACATCGCTCTGGTCGCCAAGGACCTCGACAGCATCGCGGCCGACCCCCGCGGGAAGACAGTCCGGCTCCAGCTGCTGGAACCTGGGGTGTGGGTCCCGCCAACTCCTCTGGAGGATGACATGCCTCTAAAGTCCGCGGTGCTGAAAGACCTTCGGCGCCTACTTAAGATCAGCGGCCGGGTCATCGTCATCATCAAATGCCCGTAAGGGCACAGACTGCGGACCACGCCACCACCTCACACAACATCTGAGGGCGGACACAAACGGCCTTTTTCAAGGCCACCATTACACTCGATCGTTTAAAGACTTTGCTGAGCTAACTTATAATGTATATTTAATTAATTTTATGTTTGTCGCTTCGACACTATAACCACCATTTCTCGTTTTGACACTAACAGTGCAGCCTCTTTTAGTCTTTGACCAACAAAGTATATTATGATATTAAATTAAAAGATTTAACGAGCTCAAAACAAACTGACATTCATGACTTCTTTTTAAACAGTTTCTGTGGTCTGTTTCCCAATGAATTGTTTTATTGAGAAATATTTCCTCAAACCAACATTCACTCGTTTTGAAACTATCAGTGCCACCTCTTTTAGTCTTTGATCAACAAAATACATTATGATATTAAATTAAAAGATTTAATGAGCTCAAAACAAAGTACCTAACAATAATAACTTCATTTTTAACAGTTTCTGTGTTCTGTTTCCCAATGAATTGTTTTATTGAGAGATATTTGCTCAAATCAAATATTAGTTATTTGAGTAGGTCAGCAAAATAAAATGGTATGCGATTTAAGAAGCTACCAGTATATTCTGTACTGTACGTTGGGTCGCACTTAAGCGCATGTATTGGCCCATTACCATTCTCATCCTACTCACCATGGCACCACTTGACATGCCTCCCACCTGGAAGCGACTGCAAGACACGATGGAAGATGTGCTAGATGAAGAGTTTGATGAGGTCATTGAGGAAGTAATTGCTATGCCAGACGAAGATCCTCATGTTGACATGGAAGTTTTCAGCAACTTCGATGAAGCTGAAACATCATCTTTCGCATCGGACATTGATGAATTCATTGATTTGACCGTTGCTTACCATGTCACAGAGTCCGAAGCCGACAGCGTTGAATATTTCCTTCCCATCGAAGATGGCGAGGGAGACACGACCCCTGTTCTACCTGATGCTCCTGATGCCAGACGGAGACTATTTGACGGTTGCAGCGATGAGGAGGATGATGATGGTGTCGCATACTTAAGCGATAGTTAGACTTTTAGTCTACTTCAAAACGGCCTTTCTAAAGGCCACCATTACACTCAATCGTTTAAAGACTTTGCAGAGCTAACTTATATTGTATTTTTTTTTAAATTTTATATTTGCTACAAGCTGGCTGCTACAAACGAGTGAAAAATTGGTAGCCGCGAAAACGGCTGTTTTGTATAGGTTTTACACAGTAAAACCTTATGGAGCGTAACTACTCTGCGTTAGCATCTTCATCGGATAAATAATCTGCTCCAACTAATCTTTCCAACGCAGCGATCACTTCTCTTGATGTTATACTAGTTCTGCTTGTTACAGAATGAACTTGTACGGGTTGATTTTCACCGGTCACTTGCCTCCCCGTAGGCAATTTTTGAAAAGGTGGTGTAGTAGAGGATATTTCAGTGATATGTATAGGCTGCTCCATTACGATGTTGTCGCTAGAAAGGTTCGTGCAATAATGATTTAGAAATACATTCATGTTCACAGGTTAGTTTGAAGACCCAATGAGATTGAAGGTGCTGATGTCAGCAAAAAATGAACCAATAGGAATTTAGTGCTGAGGTAAGCATTTGATATATAAGTAGAAAAATCAGGCATTGGTTCTCATTCCTACTTCTGGAACTGCATACAGCGCATGGAACAGCCATTCAACTACGATGTATTACTGCCATCGTTGTAATGAAGATTTCTCTAACGAAGATTTGTATGTATTGCATTGTGAAATTTATCATAATGCTACGGAAAATACACCGTCCGACTGTGAAGACCATCCGGATTTTGTACGATTCCTTGCCGAAAATTCTACGGAGCAGAACAGGCCAAGTGTCATCGCATATGCACCCCCAAGAGAAGATGTGGTGGATCCTATAGATGAATCGTCTCAACCTTCGACTACAGGAACACCGAGTGAAGCTTCACCCCCAAGAGAAGATGTGATGGATTCTGCTGATGAATCGTCTCAACCTTCGACTACAGGAACTCCGAGTCAAGATTCTACGTTGGGAGTGGAAGTTTTAGTGGAAGCATTTGAGAGAGCTGTTGTCCGACATTATAGAATAAACAATACAAATTCGCTTGAACTACAAAATTTCCTGACTATAGTAAAAGATCATTGTTGAAAAACTAAATTATGAACTCCACCGATTAAATTTCATAAAATTCGGATTGATATTAAACACAACTTTTAATAATGTTGAAGGAGAACTGTCCAACAGATTGTTTCTCTCTAGAAACCGCAGTATCATGGTGACGTCAAACATCGATGAAATTGTTGAGGAATGTTTACAGGAATTGTTACTTAAAATAACTGAACATGAAGCTCGTGGGTCTGGATGGTCCTTGCTCAACATAAACAGTCTGGATTTACGCGTTCATAAACGTGGATACGGTGATCGTGGCAGCAGTTTTATTCCACTGCCAGCAAAGATAAAAAATACTTTTTCATGAATCAATGTTCAAAACAATGACAATGAGTGCTTCAGGTATTCAATGTTAGCAAAACATCTTGTGCATGAAGGTGTCCAACATCCGGAACGACCAAATAGAAGATATCAAGAACTAATCTGTAGGTATAATTTTAATGGACTAAACTACCCAGTGTCATTGGCCGAGATAGGACGTTTTGAGAAACGCAATCCAGATGTATCTATTAATGTTTTTGGACTCGACAGTAGAAACAATGTGTACCCTTTGAAGGTAGTGACTCGGGAACTGGCAGATCATACAGATTTATTGCTACTAACAGATGGTGATGTTTCACATTATGTGTATATAAAATATTTTACTAAACTGATTCACAAACTACTTACCAAAAGGAACAATCGAATAACGATGTGTAAAAGATGTTTCTGTTTTAAAAATATCTCTTTTAATAGAGGTGGTCATAGTTGGCTCATGGAACACTCTAAGCTTTGTGGAGATCATGCTGCAGTAAAAGTTATCCTGTCTACCATGAGGAATTCCGTTCTAAAGTTTAGGAACATACATCACCAGTATCGAATCCCAATAGTCATTTACGCGGATTTTGAATCTTCATTGATACCGGTAGAAAATGTAGATCCAGACGCACCTGACTGTGGAAAATATCAAAGACATGAACCAAACAGCTATTGTCTTTTGGTAAAATCGACACTTTCCGAAGAACATCTTCAGCACTATGGTATTCCAACATCTCCAAAACTTTACCGAGGAGAGGAAGCTGCAAAACGATTTGTTGACGATCAGTACATTATTACACGCTGTACATGTACGATGCTGAAAAGGTATCTACCCTCTATAGTTACATCGTTCCAATGGAAACTCTGAGCCCACTTCAAGAAATTTGTCATCTAATGGAGAACGTTCGTTACTTGTGTAAAAACGAGTTTACTGAAGACAACATCAAAGTTCGTGACCATGATCATTTGACAGGCGCTTACCGAGGAGCTGCATGCAACGCCTGCAACATCAACTTCAAGCTACCCAATTTTATACCAACCTACCCAACGTATTACACAACCTAAGTGGTTACGACGCTCACTTTATCATCCCAGAGCTGGGTCGAGACAAAGGTCAAATTGACGTATTGGCACAAACAACCGAAAAATTCATCAGTTTTTCAAAGAAAGTAAAAAACATAAAATTAAGGTTCATAGATTCATTAAGGTTTATGCCTTTCAGTTTGATGACACTTTCAAAGAATTTAGAAAGAGGAGACCTGATTGAAACGAGGAAGCTTGTTTCAGAAGATAAGTTGGAGCTTGTATTAAGGAAAGGAGTATTTCCCTACGACTACACAGACTCCATTGCCCGATTTGACTAGACTGAACTACCTCCACCAGAAATGTTTTATAGTAAACTCAATGAATCACCAGTAGATCCGGAGGATTATGATCATGCTGTTAAGGTATGGACAGAACTTAACATGTCTACGCTTGGAGATTACAGTGATTTTTATGTGAAACTTGATGTAACTCTCCTTTGTGATGTAATGGATGAGTTTAGACATTCCTGTTTGAAAGCTTATGGACTCGACTGTTTTTATTATTTCACCTCTATGGGATTAGCTTGGCAGGCAATGATGAAAGAAACTAAATGTGAACTCCAACTTTTGACGGATATTGACATTGTTCTCATGATTGAAAATGGTGTTCGAGGAGGGCTAACACAATCAGTTACACGTTATGTCAAAGCCAATAACAAACATCTTCCAAATTATAATCCAAGAGAAGATTCAGTATATCTGGGCTACTTTGACGCCAATAACCTATATGGTTATGCCATGTCCATGCCATTGCCTTACGGTGGTTTTTGCTGGGTTGAACCTACTGTATTAGGAGACATCGTAAACATCCCAAAGTTCAATGATATTGGATACATTTTGGACTTTGACTTTGAGTATCCACTAAATCTTCACGACCATCATTACGATCTCCCTCTCCTACCAAGGACCGAGATTCCTCCTGGAGGCAAACATCCCAAATTGATGACAACACTCGAAAATAAAACTATATAGCACATTACTGGATTGTACAACAAGCGATTGAACTGGGCATAAAAATTGTTAGAATTAATCGGGTACTCCAATTTACACAAAAGACTTGGTTGAAACAATATATTGATTCTAATACTGCCAGAAGAGCTGCTGCAACATAAAATTTCCACAAAGAATTTTATAAACTGATGAATAACGCAGTTTATGGAAAATGTCTGGAAAACAAAAGGAATCATATGAATCTGAAACTGGTCTCTGACGAAAAGAAAATGTTAAAATTAGTTCAAAAGCCTAATTTCAAAACTTCTATAGCAGTCTGCATGGACAAAACCAATGTTGTCATGGATCGACCTCTATATGTAGGAATGTGTATACTAGACATCTCAAAGACCCACATGTATGACTTCCATTACAACAAGATGGTTTCCTATTACGGACGGGATACAATTGGAATATGCTACATGGACACTGATGGGATCGTCTACTGGATCAAGACACTCGACATGTATGAAGACCTCAGAGTGTTTCCTCACAGGAATTCCTTTGACTTCTCAGACTACCCCATTGACCATCCAACCTATGACAACTGCGCAAACAAAAAGGTATTAGGAAAGTTCAAAGATGAAACTTCTGGAGTACCCCTCGAAGAAATTGTGGCGCTAATGTCAAAGATGTATGCCTTAAGGATGTTTACAGGCAGAACAAAAAATGACACGGCGGATGAAAACGAAGCCGGAATAATTAAAAAGGCAAAAGGAATTAAAAAAAATTATATGATGAAGAAAATGAGATTCGAACATTACTATAATTGTTTATTTAGAGGAGCTGAGTACAATGCAACTTTCAACACCATCCGGAGTTTTAAGCATAATTTGTACAGTTTGACAGTAAAAAAGAAGTCATTGTCAGCCAGAGACGACAAGCGTGTGATCCTTCAAAATAAGATCCACACACTCCCTTATGGGCACTATTCATTAACAGAAATGGATTGAATAAGACATTCAAAAAAGTAACGAACATCCATAAAATCTGTATTGTACTGTAAAGACTAACTGTAAAACTGTAAAGTTTTTTAAAACTTAAATCGAATGACCTTGAACTCATGTTTTTATATCAATTTGACTTAAAACTGTAAAGTTTTTTAAAACTTAAATTGGATGACCTTGAACTCATCTTTTTTTATATCAATTTGACTTTTGAAATGCATACAAGTATAATTGAATAAATTACAATTATCGTTCAGTTGTATAATGGACGAAGAATGAAGCAGACCAATGGACGAGAGAAAAATTATAATTGAAGAACTTCACAAACCAGTTCGAAGAAATTTTCCCAGAAGATCAACGGTCGTCAAGTATATTAATGACTTATATCAAGCTGACCTTGTAGAAATGAAACCATACAGTAGATTAGCAAAGGTTTCAAATACATTTTAACAGTTATTGACTGTTTTACAAAAGTTGCCAGTGCTATTCCCCTTAAAAACAAAAAAAACAACCTTCAGTTACTGAAGCAATGAGAAAGGTACTGCAGGCAATAGGAAAACGTATAAAGCATCTACAGACAGACGACGGCAAAGAATTTTTTAACAAAGATTTTTCTGATCTGATGAAGAAAAATAAAATAAATCACTATTCTACTTTTAGTGAAAAGAAAGCCTCCATTGTAGAACGTTTCAATCGCACATTGAAAACATTGATGTACAAGAAATTTTCAGAAAGAGGAAGTTATGTGTGGTTTGATATTCTTCCAACTCTAATCAAACATTACAACAATACAAAACATCGTACTATAGATATGAAACCAAATCAGGTGAACAAAGAAAATGAATCTTTAGTTTTGAAACGCATAAAGGAAAATACTACGCCGCTGTTAGATAAAAAGCCTCCTCTGAAATTTTCCATTGGAGACCATCTGAGAATAAGTAAATATAAACAGATATTCACCAAAGGGTATCTACCCAATTGGACAAATGAAATTTTCACAGTTCATCGAGTGCAACCTACCTTTCCAGAAACATACATTTTAAAGGATAGTAAAGGAGAAATATTGCAGGGAGGATTTTATGGCCATGAATTGTTAAAATCTAAAACTGGTGGTGTTTATTTCGTTGAGAAGATTTTAAGGAAAAGAGGTAATAAGCTTTTAGTGAGATGGTTGGGATTTGATAAGACTGAAGATACTTGGATAGATCAAAAGGACTTACTTTGAAATGGAAAAACCAGTAAGGTCGCAGCATTCGGATAGACTGCTCAAGTATAACTAACATCATGGAAGTAATCTATCAAAAGACATACTTACTTGACGTCAATGACATTGATTGTTTGACACCGGATATCTTTGATAAGGAAGTAAGTAAGCATGGCACTTTATTGCCCAATACAATGAGATGTATTATTAGTGGACCTTCAAACTGTGGGAAAACTAACGTTGTTTTCAATTTAATAACAAAGCCAAACGGATTAAGTTTTAACAATGTATATATTTTTTCCAAGTCTCTCAATCAACCAAAATATCTGTTATTGGAAAAGATTATGAATGATGTGCCCGATGTCTCATTGTATAAATTTGACGCAAGTAGTGAGATCATAGAGCCCAACAATGCTGAGCCGTATTCAATTTTTATTTTTGACGACGTTTCTTCTGAAAATCATGACCGAATAAGAACATACTTTTCCATGGGAAGGCATAATCATATCGACTCTATTTACATTGGTTAGACATACAGTAAAATCCCAAAACAGTTAATTAGGGACAATGTTAACTTCTTAATAGTTTTCAAACATGATGAAAAAAATCTCAAACACATATACAACGACCACGTTGGTGCTGATATGACATTTGAAAAGTTTCGAGAATTGTGTGGAAAAGCATGGAAAGAAAAGTTTGGATTTTTAGTTGTGGATAAAGAGAGATCTATAAATAACGGTCGTTATAGATTAGGATTCGATAAATTTGTCTTACCACATTAACATCTACATGTATAATCTTCAGTATTTATTGTGACGTTGTAGAGAACACTCGAAACTAAAAATGCCAAACCAGGAGGAGTTGCTTAGTGAAATAAAAGTTCTCAGTGACTCTATACGGAAGAAACACCTGTTACTAAAAGAAGGATTAGTGGCTAGAAATAAATATTTAGAGGAAACGTCCAAACCCATTGTAGATCCTCTAAATAAAATAAATGAAAAAATTAATAAATCAAAATTTACGGATCAAGAAGAAATAGAAACAGAAAAACCGGTAATTAAAGCAAACTCATCTTCAGAAACCGACAACTCAGAGATTGATTCGGAATTATTTAGTAGGTCAACGCATTCATTGGAAAAAGAGGATGAAGATGAAGAAAGCAGTAAATCAGATGTAGAAACTCAAGATGTGGGCAGTTTACAAGAAACAGATTCCCCTACAAATATCAGCATTTTAAGTAAAGAAATTGGGAACAAAGGACCTCTTTCACGGAAATATATTTTAAAAATGTTACATGGGGCAAGGAAACCGTCAAGATAACATGTATATGGAGCTCGCATGGATAGAGATGGTCTTCGAATGGGAGATAGTGTGATAGAGGTGGATGACAAGGATAATATTAAAGTAAAAGATCAAACTTTTAAAGGCACCGCTGGACTGTTTGAGTTGACCTTTAAGTCGTCTCCCCATAAATATTCCAAGAAGGATTTAAATAATTTTAAAAATATATGTTTGTTAACTAATTCCCATAGAAAAGGTTATTCTCCTAATGCACCTATTTATATAAATAAATCAGATATGTACAAGGATGTAATTGCAAAGCTATTTTCTAATATTAGAGGAAAACATTCGAAAGCTAAAGGTAAAGGGATGTCTATGAAATCTGCCTATGATACAAACATCATATATTATAATAATGTGAATAAGCTCGTTGACAGAATGCGGTTATTATATGAATCTATTCAGGCTGGACATAACGGGCTGGATAACGAAATGATTGCCTTAATTAAAAAGTAGAGGATACATACCTTAAGGGTTTAGTCTAAACATGAGTGTTGACAAGTTCGGTCGTCATGAAAGCTCTTTGGCCCGAGAGGTTTGGAGGGGTCCACCTGGTGAAGGTTTTCAATTGACTAGAGATGGAAACTATGATCTAAGAGGGAAACGTTTGTGCAACATTGCAAATCCCATTTCTAAGGATGAAGCAGTAAATCTTGGGATTATTCATACATTAACGTTAAATTGCAAGAATGATGAAGAAGTGTTTGATGCCAAATATAAAAAAAATATAAATGTGGCGAATGCTGAAAATGATACTGATGTTGTGAATAGAATATTTGTTTTGGAAGAGATATACAAACTAAAGAAAGATATTTATGAAAAAATAGATAAATTACAGTCTGGGAGGAATCTTTTCGCCTTTTCACACGGAGGTAGCAGTGAAACCCCTACAAACAGTATAAATTCAATATATAATACGAAGAGCGTTCTAGAAAAACCATTACCATTGCTGACCACTAAGGAACTAACACGTTAAAACTATCATGCATAGGAGGAAGCAATTTAGTAGTGATCCGTCACTCATGAGAAGAGAAGTTGGACTCACTAGTTCAGCAGTAAGTCTTTTTAAGAAAGCGTTTGCGACTTTACCTTCAGGTGCACTAATAAATACAGCTATCGACGCACTTCCAATAGAGCTACATTTACCAAGAGGTTATCAATACTGTGGTCCGGGTACGAAATTACGGAAGCGTTTAGCCCCTGGAGATCCTGGAATAAACAAATTGGACGAAGCCTGCAAAGCGCATGACATTGCATATTCAAATTACTCAGATTCGGAAAGAAGATCAATTGCTGATAGAGCTCTTGCTGAAAAAGCTTGGCAGAGAGTAAAATCTAGTGACGCAAGTGTTGGGGAACGAGCAGCTGCATTAGCAGTGACAGCAGCTATGAAAGCCAAAACAGCAGTTGGAGGAGGGTCGAGGAGGAGGAAAAGAAAGACAACACGAAGGAAAATTACATCCGGTGGAGGCACAAGGAAGAGAAGTAGCACTAATAAGAAAATAAATCGTAAAAGGAAAAGGTGTTCAACATGTCCTAAAAAAAGTCAAACGGAAAAGGATTATACCTAAGACCATACCGTGCATATTAAATAACAACAAATTAATTTTGCCAAATAAAGCCTTGAACAACGAGGAGCTTGAACGCTATGCATCATGTTTGAAAATACCTTTATTCAGAGATGTGTTTATGCGGAACGGGTTGCCAAGAAAAATCTGGAAAAATGAAGCCGCAATCGTAAATCTTGATGATATTCATGGTGCTGGTACCCATTGGGTTTGTTACAAGAAATTATCTGATTCTGTGTTTTATTTTGACAGTTTTGGGAACCTTCCACCTCCAAAGGAATTGCAGGAATATTTCGGTTCAGTGCCTAAAGTGTATTTTAATTACGATAGAAGACAAAAAGAAGAAACATCAGTATGCGGATATTTATGTTTGGACTTTCTAGCCACAAGCGTCAGTCAACTATAAGATGTCTTCCAGGCACAGTTACAGGCACATAGTCAACTTTGAGGAGTTCACTATTTCCACCATTACACCTAAGAGAAGATAAACAGTGGGAGATTGCACTTTTGGATTTTACAACTTATAACTCAATTCCAAACATAATAGAAGGTGTCAACAACAAATTACACTATACAAAAAATAAAACGGCTAAGGATCTCACTGAGCTACCTGAGTTTGTTGCGATTGAAACTGGTGCTTATGAAATAGCAGACTTAGGCCTAAACAGAGAGCTCCAAAATAAGTTGGGAAAGGATGCAATTGAACTAAGGGCTAATAACAACAATTTAAAGTGTGAAATAAAATGTAAATTTTATTTGGATCTAACTCAACCTTCATCGATTGGCCCTTTACTTGGTTTTCCATCCCAAGACACAATCCTTCAACCAAATATGTTTCACACGAGTCCAAAAACTGTAAACATTATCAAGGTTAATACTATTAATATTACATGTAATATTGTTCATGGGGCCTACAAAGATGGTTCAAACCAACATATTTTACATTCATTCTATCCAACCGTTCCGCCGGGATTTAAGATAGTTGAAAAGCCTCATAATCTAATATATCTTCCATTAAACACCACTCACATTTCAGACATCGTATTGAACGTACTAGACCAAGACGGTGACACTGTGGATTTTAGAGGAGAAGTTATTACATTGCGCTTACACATTAGACAAGCAGCATAAAAGAACGATGGGACTTGAATTTGGATATAGCACTAAACAACCTTCGAACAGTTTCAGTATATCTCCTAACGCGGAGAGGTTAACCAGAGAGAACACTAAATTCTTAGAAGGACTCGGTTTTAAAGTTAATGAAAATGGACATACTGGATATAAAACATGGACCGGTTTTCGACGAAACACTATGGGAGAAAGAGTTTCACACACACAACTCCTA
Organism: Neoaliturus tenellus; assembly: GCA_030545055.2. Taxonomy (NCBI): domain Eukaryota; kingdom Metazoa; phylum Arthropoda; class Insecta; order Hemiptera; family Cicadellidae; genus Neoaliturus; species Neoaliturus tenellus. The sequence goes on from CM061532.1 coordinate 191,883,379, forward strand.
CGCTTCATCGAAATTAGGAAATAATGATGAGATACGAATTCCAATACAACATCAAGATGCTTATACCTTACCATCTGAAAGTTATATTTATATTGAAGGAAGGGTTTTGCCAAAAATGGATCTACGCCATCTAAAGTGCCATTTATTAACAATGCAATGGCCTTTTTGTTTGAAGAAATTTGGTATGAAATATCAGGCATTGTAGTGGATTCGACTAAGAAAGTCGGTGTGAGCAGTACGCTTAAAGGTTTGGTGTCCTTATCACCCAATGAAATAAACGCATTAAAAACAGCCAGGTGGATATTACCTAGTTCAACCAAAGTAAAACCTAATGCAAGTGGCTATTTTGACTTTTGCATTCCGTTGCGGCTTTTACTAGGATTCGCTGAGGACTACTGAAGAATAATCATTAATGTGAAACAAGAGTTGGTTTTACTGAGATCGTCTTATGATACAGATGTTATAGAAGCCGATAGTGAAACAACACCTGACAAACTTGAATGGAAATTGAATTTGGATAAAATAGTTTGGAGGGCACCTCATGTACGGTTGGCCGATGAAAGGCGAGTAAGCCTATTGCGGATGTTGGAATCTGATAGGGATATTGTGGTTCCATTTAGAAGCTGGGAAATGCATGAATGGCCAGTTTTGCCAACAACTCAGCGTCAAACGTGGGCTGTGAAAACATCTAGTAACCTAGAAAAACCAAGATATGTTATTTTCGCTCTACAAACAAATAAAAGATCTAACATTACGGCTAACGCAAGCAAATTTGACCACTGTCAACTTACAAACATTAAACTGTTTTTAAATTCACAGTTCTTTCCATATGACAGCCTCAATGTTATGTTTTCTAAGGACAGATTTGGGATTCTATATGATATGTATGCAAGATTTCAGTCATCTTACTATGGAAGGACAAACTCACCTCTCCTCCAACCTGATTCATTCAAGAATATTGCACCTATAGAAGTCATAGATTGTTCGAAACAAAATGAATCAATAAAGTCGTCAACAGTAGACATTCGCATCGAGTTTAAGTTGGAAGAAAATATTCCTGACCAAACTACAGCTTATTGTTTGATACTACATGATACAATTGTAACATACACACCACTAACAGGCGTGGTTAGAAGAATAATTTAGATTTTTTTATGACAGCATGCAGCTCTTACACATATTTACCCCCACCACAGATTAAAAAAGAGAGATTGCTCGGTGAGAAAACGTCAGTATTCATCCTGACACCAGCAAGTCAACATTGATGGTTAACATGGACAGTGTAATATCTACTACTCCTGACGATGAATCAACGACAGGATATAAAGCACTCGAGACCACGCCACCAGTTATGTCATCTGTGTCTGAAATATCGGCACATGATTTGCCAGCATCCTCACAAACTAACGAGAACTCTACTAAAACAACTGAAGATGTTTCTTTTGAAACTGACAAAAACTCACTAGAATCTCCATCATTCGTCAAGACTTACCTACTAATCCAACAGAACATATTCCATTACCGGTTGACAAAGTACCGATTACTAACACAAAGCCAGCACAAAACGAAGAACAACCGACTGAAAACTCCAAAAAATCTACCGAGAAGATTAAGAAAGAACTGTCTGATTTTTTATCTTTGGAAGGAAACGATCAAAGAAAAAGGAAACGATGTGACAATGAAGATGATGATGAAGAAAATATGGATGTGTTGATGGATGTGTTTTTACGCTTAATGTACCCGTTGAATCAAAACATGGATAAATCTGTCACCGTTGGGGTTTTCAAATCGTTAAACTTCAATCCTGCAGTGCTTATTGATCACTGCGGAAAAGCCTCGTTGCTTCTCACGTTGGATATGTGGGATAAATTTACTAAATATGTATCTATCATTGAAGCCTATTTATTCAACAACTTGACAGGAAGAAAAACTGCAATTGGATTCGAAGATTCTAATTTGGAAATCGATAATATAAGACTTCGAGGTACCCAATTTGTGAGGTTTAGAGATCTTTCCAAACACAAAAAGAAGATCCTCATGACTTTGGAAGAATTTCAAACTCTGTCAAACCTAACACCTGTAATAATCAGGTACATCCAGCAACTTACTACATATTCCCCTCTCATATTTGATTATCTGAACACTTCAGTGAACACAAATCCAGCTGTGCCACTGCTATATGGACCGATAGACCAGTCTATATACAACAGATTACCTCAAGAGGTGTCGTACTACAGGAAAACTGTATTCTTCTTTAATAATCGTCGAAGTGAAGAAACCACAGTGAAAGTTTCTCCCACAAAGAACCAGCAGGAGAACATTGTAAATCAAGAAAAGTCGTAAAAATGATTTGAGTGATCGTGTAGTAAAGTGCTCTCATTAGTAGCACTTATACTTTTTTTTAAACAAAATGACGTGACCTTGAAACAGTTCAGGTTTTCACATATTTGTAGCGCTTACACTTTTTTAAAAACAAAATCATATGACCTTGAAAAAGCTCAGTTTTGCAAAGGTGCTAATGTAGGTATTACTGATACTTTTTAAAAACAAAATTACGTGACCTTGAAACAGCTCCAGTTTACACATGTTATTGTTCTTTTCACCAACTATATATTAAACAAATGTTGCTACATGGATGCAGTTGATTGTAAGATTCACATTGAAGAACACTCGCAAAATGAATAATTATTGCTGCAGCGAAAAATGTTTTATACGTCCAAATTTACAAGTAGACGGAATAGCATGTAGAACATGTGAGTGCTTCAGTTACTGTAGATGCAATTGCAAATCATTTACAATCTCACCCCCAACCCTGCAGATGTTAAAAATCTACAAGACTCGACACTAGTTCACCTGTTGTATGGACATGTGTTACAAGTTTAATGTACATGATTTTACCCGCTCATGTTCAATGTGCTACCCTAAAGCATTCTGTGAATGTGTATTGAAGTTTTGTAAAAACAGGAAAGATTGGGAATCTTAAAAACACCCCTCCCCCACCACCAGCACATACAAACGGAAACTAAGGATTGACATGATCATAAAAGTCAAGCAACCTAATATTTTCTCTCAGTTATCTTTAGTTACTCACGAACAATGGACCGAACAGTTCGTTTGATAATGTTTCCATGTCTAAGAAGTGTGTGGTGGAATTCCAAGCTTTCAGAAACAACGATGACAGATTTATCATAAAAGAACTAGCCTTTTTTGACATAAATACAAATGTTGTTAACTACTTTCTTTTTAAACCACCGTTTTCTTTTAAGAAACTAAACCGAAAAAGTGCTAGAACAAATTCGTGGCTAACGAAATACCTTCATCACATCACATGGAACGAAGGATTTACACAATACAAAGAGCTGGATAACATAATGTATCATTATTGTCAACAGTATGACGAAATTTTTACTGCTGGTGAAGAAAACTCTAATTGGATCAGAATGTACACTACGTCTGATATAACAAACGTTAGTTTGGATAAAACTTATGCTATGGACTTAAATGGTCTTTGTATCGGTGTGAAAAATCCTCAACACAAAATCTCCAACTGCGCATTGTCGCGAGCATACAGGATTGGTCGACTTATATCAAGTGGAGGGGGAAATCCTTATATACCGGTGTAGATCCATCCTACTATCATTCTAACACAGGATCTCATCCAGTAAACATCATCTCCACTATGGCTTCAAGTTCTCCATTGCAAGCTCTTGCGGACAGATTCAACCAACATTCCAAATCTGACCTTCTAAAAACAAAGAAATGCAGCGAACTTCAAGAGAAGAAGCATTATGCAGTACATTTAATGAAAAAATGGACACATCGGTTGGTGAAGCTGTCGTCGCTGTTCTTGGAGATTCGCCCTACAAGGAAGGAGACAAACCCAAGTTCCAAGTAAACCTTCCGAGACGATTTGTCAATGTGCTCATGAACGAAGAAATGGACTCTATCAAACCCGGAATTTTTTATATAGTTTCCCATGGACCGTCTGGGAACAACTCTACAGAAATTACGATCCATTTGAACACACCTGTGTAAAATGATCTAAGTTCATAGCTTTGTAAATATTCTTTCATTCTTTATTATTTAGCATTGTTAGTTCTCATATGTATGTCTTACGTTTTACTGTTATTTGTAAATAAATCTTTTTTTAAAAACTCCAACCAATGACCTTGACATAGTTTCTTCAAGACATTATAGCCCCCCTCCCACTTAAATTTATTCATCATAAGTAATCAGCTCATCACCGCAACCTTACAAAAAATATACACGTCTTCTGTACGGTACGTAGGATATACACGTCTTCTGTACGGTACGTAGGTAGGGAACGTTATAGATTGTATATGTAGTACTGACTACAAGCTTCATTCATATACTCCGCTATCCTACAACCACATCAACATGAAGTTTCATCTAGTTCTGTTGGACGAAGTGGATTTGGGAATGTTTCATGAAACACTGTTTCGTCTGATGAGTGGTGATCCACCTCTCCGTTTAAACATTACAATTGAGTTTGACGATATAACGGTTGAAGAACCAAATTCATCACAGTCACCGCCAGGATCTCCGATAGCATCATCTTCACCATTATTATGTTTCGAGTGATCAGCTACCTGTGAAAACAGAGCAAGAGTCCCCGAAGTCCGGGGATGATGTATCTCCGTGATGTTATGTTAAACTGGAAACCCATTAAATGATTTCTAACTACTGAAGTGTCTAATATTTAAAAATGTTTTTTTAAAACTTCTTTTGAATGACCTTGAACACGTTTGAACTTGTTTTATTTGATAACTCTCTTCCCACCGTATTCTGTGCAGTACGTAGGTAGGGTACGTTAACGGTTCATGGTATTTTACTAGATAAATCCACTCTACCTGTACAACAACATACTCCGCAGAAACATGAAGTTCCAACTTGACGCCTCTGAATTCGATATTCTGGATGCAGTAATATGCTATCAACAACTTTATCGTCTGTTGAGTGGTGATGATCCGCAAGATTTATATATAACAAGCGAATTTGTCAATGAAACTTTAGGTCAGTCCGTTTCCACCCATCCTTCACAAAAAATTCAACTGGTTCTGTCAAACATGGCTGATTTGGAAAGCTTCCATGGACTACTGTTTCGTCTCGTGAGTCGTGATCCTCCTCTGCATTTGAAGATAACAGCCGAGAGTGAATATGGAGTTTCTAACGAGTCCAATTAATTCCAACCTTTTGTTTAATATTTTTTATGTTATGATTAAAAATATTTTTTTAAACTTCGTTTGTGTGACCTTGAACATGTTTGGACATGTTTGAAGTCTCTGTCAAATTTAGCTAGCCGGGGCCAACGCTAAACATTAGTTTTAATTCAGAATAACGTGGCATTGGCGTCCGATTACGAATCAGTGACGTCACACCACCACGTCACACACTCCACCTCGTCACCGTATGACGTCACACATACGTCATCACACGTCACTAATTCGTAACCACTGATTAAAAACCGCTGAATTTGCGTTTGTCCCAGGTCTCCCATAATGCCTCTACTGGACTTTACTCTTTTAAGCCTAACGCTCCTTTCACACATCACGGTTTTGCCCGTACGATTAAAAACCGCACGATTTAAAACCGTCCAAGTACACCGTTCAAGTAATTGTCAGCCGGTTAAAAACCGTCGCCGTGCCTGTGTGAAAGGTATCATAAGATTCTATTGAAATGTCCGCCGTGCGATTTTTAATCGTACATATATATTAAAAACGGATGAACTCTTTTGGCTTAAAATTGGTGGGAAGGTAGCTCAGAATCAGGATGAACATATATAGGATACTTTTTATCAATTTTCCTCTATAGGGCTCCGCCCCATACTTCTTAAAAGTTACCATGTTATTCTTATGGAAGCAACAATTTTGTATTGGAACATATTGGAATACATTAAGGAATATTAATTTTGTAACAGCTGTTCCCATTTAAATTATTGAGGGAAGATTGGTAATAAAAAATTAGAGAATACCATAGAATTGCGGCGAGTGAGGTTAGCGAACGAGCTAAACCCTGCCGGGGAGTGAGGGCAGCGAACAAGCTATACCTCACGGCGAGTGAGCGTAGCAAACGAGCTCACTTGAAGGGCGAAAATTTTTTAAGTTGACAAAGCATGCCGGGAAAGCTAGTAGGTGTGTATATCTTCAATCAACAGTTAGTATAAAAATCCTTTAATTGTCATGCTGTAATAAACCTTTAAGAGAAAATTAAAGCTTTATTTAGCAAAGCTTGTCTTACACAAAACATCTTCAATAAGAATAAATAAACAAATGAATAAAACAAATCTAACAAAAAAATTAACAAGAGAAATACAATCAGGTGATAGCAAAAATATGAAAATATACCACATTTTCCCCTCTAGAAGATTTCATAATCATTACAATTTATCAGGAATTTTCTTTTTTTTTGTGGACCTACGAGGCAGTGTAAGATCAGCGTGAGTGGAACATTCACTTTGAATTTTCTCTAAATCTTTACAAAGATTTTATTTTTAAACAACTGGAGAACGATGTCGGATAGGTTAGATATGTTTTGGCTCTCTTCTATGGTATCAGTCAGTACGTGATTTTCATCCCCTCTCGGTGCCAATTGTCTAAAGGAATACAATTAATTCTCTTTCATTTTTGTTTCTTATCAATGAATACTTGGGATTGACATCGATCACTTCAGCCTCTTCAACTAGAGCGTCATATTTGTTATTTTTCTTCATAAACACTTGCCTTCCTATTATCAGTCAAGTTGGGATCGAACTTCCGCTGCTGGATCTTCTGAGGTACATGAACATCCGTTCATGAGTCGCACAGTTTGTTGATGTGCAAAGAAGGGATCTAATGCAATAAAGGGCTTCATCAAACACACTTACAAATTGTGTTATTTTCATCTATCTTGATTTCAAAGCCAGTTGTATGGTATTCCATATCACGTCATTAAATCTTTCGACTTTTCCATTTCCCTTTGGATTATATGGGCTTGAACGACTGGTAGCAACACCCAAGTTGTGTAAAAACGACTTTAATTCTTCTAACATGAAATTGCTTCCCTGGTGTGAATATATGTAAACTGGAGATTAAAAAATGCTGAAACCCTTGTAGAAGTGTTTAATAATAGTTTTTGCGGTCATATCAGGGCAAGAGAATGCAAATGGATACCGAGAATATTCATCCACAACAGTTAAAATGTAAGTGTTATTTGTTACTGAAGTGATTTGACCCTTAAAGTCAACATTTAATCTTTCCCATGGCTTTGATTAATGGCGCCCAACACTTTTACAAAAGTTTGGTTTGATTTTAGCATGCACAGGGCAAGCCGCAGTCATTTATCTAATTTCTTCAACTGAATAAGGCAGGTTATGTGTTTGAACTCAGTGTACCATACCAGTTACAGCTAGATGACATAGAGATTGGTGTAGATCGAGTAGACTCTGTTTTGTCAACGAGTTGCAGAGTCGAGTAAAAGCATCGGCAACTGTATTTTGAGAACCAGGTCTATATTCTGTGTCAAATTTAAAACAAGACAGTTCTAGCCTCAAACATTGAAGTTTCTCGTTCTTGATTTTACTGCTGTGTTTTTTATAAAATATTAAGGATACTGATCTCTGATCAGTTAAAATCTTGAAATGTTTTCCAATTAAAAGGTGTCTCCACTTTCTGACTGCTTTAACGAAAGCTGCAGCTTCTTTCTCTATTATTGAGTGCCTCCTCTGTCTGAAAGAGCTCTCAAAAAAGGCGACTGGATGGCCCATCTGGCTGAGTGTAGCAGCAAGAGCATTCTCAGACGCACTAGTTTCAACAACAAATGAAATAGAATAGTCAATACTGATAGAGTTGACTATCTCATTCTTTAGTCTTTCATAGTCAGCGTTGGTAGTGGGAATGTTTTACATTCAACCAACTTATGTACTTTAAAAAAAAAAAAAAAAAAACGAAGAATCCATCTTGAATTTCCTTCCTGTTCACAACACGAGTGATTCTAACTCCCCCTTTACATTTAGCGTCAAGGTAAGTATCCAAATTAGCTAATTTGATTTTACTGGGTTGTAATAGTTCCTTTTTATCATTCTGCACGAAATCAGCCTGTTTTTTGTTCTCTCAATAGTACCAAAACCGATTCTTTCTTGTCCTAGGACTGAAAAATCATCTGGAGAATTTTTTAGGTCCTAGTACTGAAAAGTCAGCTGTTTTATAAGTATATTAATATTCATTCATTAATGTTGGAGAGCAGAATTTTGAAGTTCATACGTTATAAAGAGCATTGTTTGTAAATAACATAAATGTAAACACTGCATAATACTTACTTTGTAAATATGACCTTAAAAATAGAACTTTTTATTTAATATTTTTAACGATTAAAAGTCTAATTTCGCATTATGATAAAAAACATTGTTCATCACTAGGAGCAAAAGTTTCTTTTTGATGCTTAATCGTTTTTAAAAACTCGGCTGCGCCTCGTTTTTAAAACACGATTGCGCACCAAAAAGACCCACTTTTGCTCCTAGTGATGAAAACTACTATTACATTACTGAGACACTCCTTCCTGTTAAAAGGATGTTCTTACAAGTTCTTGGAGGATCTCCTCATGCTGCTCCAAAACGAAATGTATTTTCTCCTTAATTGTTGGCCATGTTTACTGACTTCGAGTTATTGTTTGGTAGCTTCACTCTACAGTTAGCTCTTTTGTTATAAAGCTTCTTACATTTCATATATTTTTCTATATTTTCATTTTATGTGGCAAGTAAAATTGAAGCTATATCCAGAATTCCCTAGGTTTACTGTATTGTTAGAAACCGTTGAACTTATTCCTTTTCCCTGATGAATATCTTATTATAAACTTGACCAAAATCCAACTAAAATAAGTCTTGAGAAAACTAAAAAAGAATTTGTAAATAATGCTGATAAGACAAGTCTCATAGAACCATTTATTAACCTTTTTTCAGACAACGATGGAAGAGGCTTTGCTAAAGTTATTAATTAATTTTTTCCTTCAAACAAGATAGTGTTTACCACAGTGAAACCCATTGCAAAAGTTAAATTTATTATTGATTCGAATGCCATGCAGCAGTTTAAACCCACAGACAATGTTGTGTGTTTTGTGTGGTACAAATGATGTGGGTGCCAACAGCCCAGAACACATTTGAAGTCTACTTGAGAAGGTCGTCCAACTTTGCAGTGCCAACATTTGGTTATGTACACTACCGAAATATGACATACCTAGTACTAGTGACCTACAATACACAATCTTTCAGATTAAATATTACATTTGGAGTGTCTCAGAACAAAAAAAATAATGTACACATCATAGATGTATCTGATGGAAGAGCATTTATTTACAGCACATGGCCTACACTTATCAAGAAAAAAAGTACTGGGTAACTTCATTGCAAATGAGATAATGAAAATGACACCCCCTGATTCCATGATGGAGAATGTGAATACAGAAAGTGGTGTATCCTCTTGGCCCGTCAATAACATTAACTCTTCAACAAAATTAGCTAAACTATTGAAGTTGATCAATCCGATAGGATGTGTGACAAAAAAAGTGTTGAAATTGTTTCATATATTTTGCACAATCTGATACAATATTTTTAACGTCAGATGACATTCCTGGCATATAAATTTTTAATTTGCAGTTTGGAAAGTTTTGGTGACTCCCATGTGAGGTTCATTTAGGCATGAAAGCATGAAATTCCTCAGCTTGTCCGGTGTTATAAGTCTGTCATTGTAGTACAAAAGTCCACCTTCCAATGTAACATCATTTTTCATTTTAAACAATGATTAAAACAACTTCCTTAACTGACTTTGACCACTGGGTTAAAAAAAACTGTATAACTTTACTTAATACCTCATAGTTTTTAGTCTCCTCTTGAAATTTTTTTAACTTTTCGTCACTGAATTTTCCTTCTGCAGAATCAATGCAATGGACTATGCCATCTAATGGTTCATTCCATAAAACTTCATCTTATATACCATTTCTTGATTTAAAAATCTGCTACATGCATGTATTTACCTGGTTGATATTTCAATTTGAAGCTGTAGATCAGCATTTTTGAGTCTGAGTCTTCTGATTCTGTTATTGAAAAACAATTTTAGGAGTGTCAGAAGATTATCTATGATTACAAAGAGCCCAAACAGATTTTATAAGAAAAAAATAATAATAATAAAGGAAGATTTTTTTTATGGTTTCATTGTGTTTATTGTTGATTGAAAATTATATGTTTCGATTAGTTTTAAAAAATAGATGAAATTGTAAATATTGTTTCTAAAATTATGTTATTAATAAAAGTGATTATAAAATTAGTTAAAACTCTTTTATACTTTTAAACAGAAATCACTTCTACCAATGAGACTTATGATAAACAAATAACAATAACCGAAGAAAATATGAGAGATTTAACAGATGTAAACATGAAAATAATACTGCATTTGCCCATTCCATTTCTGGTGATCTCTTGGATGATAGACTTATGGGTGCTGAGGTAGCCGTCATATTCAAGAAGCAGTTTGGAAAGACTGGACTCTAAGACATGGTAAATAAATATCTAACTCGGCAGAAGGTGGTTAAGGGAGCATTAAACTGTATGTGACATAATTACAAAAGAGGCATAAAATGGTAAACCAAATGGTGCAACATATGAAATGGCATTCAATAAACTAACAATAGAGTTAAAAAAAATATATATAAATAAAAATTGAAAAACTAATTTGTTCCACCCATAGGCTGCGTAAGAGACAAAATCTCTCTAGATCAGTTTGAATATAATGTAATATAGTAAACTTTCATCGCTCAACTGGAGCAACAGTTAATATTATCACATACCACGAAAAGGCATCAAGACCTCTATGGAATGGATTTACATTTCCAGACTTTTTAAAAGAACTTTTGTAAAGAAAGCTACAAAGAAAACTCCCTCTTCTCAAAACTCAGATAATATCAACAAGGACATAACACCAGTTTTACATATAAATGAAATGAATGAATTTCCCCCTCTGACTCCGAAGCATATAACCCAGTATAGAAATCGCAAAAATAAGCAAACATTGTATTATAAATGATGCTTACCGACATCATGCTGAATTATGCAATAAAGAATTTGTATTTCATGTGGACATTCTATGGATAAATTTACGTAGTTCAGCCTATGTCAGTTTCCAATTAAAGAACACAACATAGTGAATTTATACCTTAATCAACCGCTTTGTTATGTTCCAGGACGCTGATGAAGAGATCGGACACGCTGACCCTGAGGCCCAAGGCCGCCGTCATCCTGAGGTCCCCGCCCTCGACCTCCTCGGCCTCCCCCTCACTCGGCGTCAGCGGCCTTCTAGTTCTTCCAGTCATGTTAATACGTTTTATCGGCCACTTTTTTACATGACGTTTTATTTAAATCTGCTACAGTTATTTAAGTTTAGATTAGTTTATTACCTGAATTACTTGTATCAATATTTTTACTGAACATTGTTAATACTCTATGTGTTGAAAATGTAAGAACCATATATTTTGTTACAGGGGTTTTTAACTGGATATAAATATATGTGTAAACAGTTTAGTAATTTTCTTTCCTATGAAAACCTTAGTAACTTAAAACTTCAACAGCTGTTTCCATTTTCCCCATCCATAAGCTTTGAACTTTATTTATTCAGTATGTAAATTTGTTGTATAGTTATAATTGTTGCATTTTTTACCAGTGTGCATAGCTTGTAAAACAATCATATCAATCGATACTATGAAAATATTTCAAATCCATCGGTTTGTAGTTTTCGCCTTCGTGGGTAAATAAGACAAAGAACGAAGTAGTTTAAACACAAACAAATATTTAATAATTCTATCCTTGAGTTATCGAGTGGGGTACCTCGATGGGGGTATTTAGTTTAAAACGGTTGATATAACCTGGCACATATAAAGGACTTATGGTACCAGCCTAGTGGAGGGAATCATAGTACTCTGACCACATTTGTGTCTTGTAAAACAACTTAGGCCTACTATTATCACTCGTTTAGGTCTACTTCCGGCACCGGTAGATTCAACATTTTTCAGTTTTTAGTGTTTCAAGAGCTATTAGACAATTTGATATTATTGACTTTTGTACATAGGCCCTACACACCAGAACCTAGAATATGTTTCAAAAGATTATTTAATAATTTGATCGATATTTATACAAAACCCTCAGCACCGCCATCGATACAGGAAAAACTGTATTTTCCAACTATTTTTCATGCTTTATTTATACGTACTAAGTTTTTTTTTCTTCATATAAACATTATTTGTCTTAGTAAGAAAAAAAAAGATATCTTGAAATCAATAGTTTTAGTGACTTTGAACAGCACAATATCATCGAAAACAACATTAACGTCACTGGTGACGACACAGATTTGTTCACTCTTGATTCGATTCATGACGTCACTCGTTATATATTTCATGGCTTAACACGTTGTATCATACAAACGCACCACTAAATTTAGCCACAACTATCTTTTCTTACAGGCTGTAAGTTTAAAAATAAAACACAATATTAGCCTGATATGATATCATTTAAATGACTTACCAGAACTTCCTTGATAAAAGTTTGTCTTAGAACGTTCTCCATTCTTCTTCTAGAACATGAACAAGTATTATAGATCTTGTAACTTATTTAAACCAATTATTGAACTGAAAAAAATATAACAACTAAAAAATTATATCTGTAACAAATAAATTCTTCGAAAACTCCTTATAATTTTACACTATTTTTGTTGTTATTGATAAAATGAGTTCCTTCTTATCAGGTCAAGTATAATTTTCCGTTTCCTTTGTTTATATAAACAAATTCTAGTTTGAAACATGATTGACATTAGATGACATCTCAAGAAGTTGTGTAATGCACCGCTCGAGTGGTAGCCAGTGGTATATAAACAGAACCAACAACCACTCATTACGAAATACTAATTTGCAGTAGACAGGTTAACATCATGGCGAGTCTACGGTGCTGTTTAGGACTAGTAGTTGCACTATGTGCTACAGTGACGGTAGCGCAGGAACCGCACCTTCCCTGGTGGAAGACAGCGACACTGTACCAGGTCTACCCACGGTCATTCCAGGATAGCGACGGCGACGGAACCGGCGATCTTAAAGGTTATATAAACTTTTTATTAAATAGAGATGCTGATACTTTTTATATATTTTGAGGTCACTGCTTGGATTTTGCAATTCAACTAAAATATACATGAGCCACTGCAATGGCTATAATCGTGTACGCACTGGCCGATAGTGTTACCGAATATTTGTATGTTTGTTGGTATTTATTTATAAAATCAATCATATGGTATTTGATTGTTTGATAGGAATATTAGTTGTATTTTTTAATTTGGCTTGGGGTTCTTTCAGAATTTTAAAGCAAATTTCGTATTGTAAGACTAAGATTTTTTAGAGTAAAGCTCATTTTGTTTCAATGAATCATATAGGAACTAATAAAGCAAAATAAACAAAGTACAATACATATTTTAAAGTGTTTTTATCATTCTTCACGTTGTTGAAATCAGCCCGTTTTTCTCTCAATAGTACCAAACATAGTATCTAGAATTATAGGCTAACGGTAGGTAAGGTGACACCAACAGCTAATTGAAGAGGTCATTTATACCCCGTTGACGTCATTATGTTTACATTCACGTAAAAGTTTAATGTGCTCAACTAACCTCAACATAGTTTTAGTGAAAATTAAATGGGTTTATAGTAGTTATAATTTCAATCAAACTGCTTCTTATTAGCAATTTAACATATTAAATTATTTTAGTTTTCAAATCCTTGAAAACAATAAAATATAAGATATTAAAATTTGTATTGGCAAAACATTATTCCTTGGATTAGAGCCACAATTTTAGTCTATTGGTAGCCCTTTATTAATTTACTCACTTTTCTCCTAACTTTAATCTGGTTAATTTAAAGGTACCTGGCATTTTGTTTCAGTCCTAAGGTTTAGAACGACGGAGTTAGGCATAGCTAGCATAGACCAACCAAAATGAATGTTAGTTTGAGAAAAATTACAGTAACAAATAAAACTCACCAAGGTTTTGGTTCAATTTAATATTAAAATTAGTTTTTACTAATGAGTGTGGTTAGCATTAGATTTGTAGGCCTAGGTCTATTTTATAGACAAGTAAGATACACCCTTAGAAGGAGAGCATTTACGTAGACGACTGCTTAGCCTACCCTGTATACCTATTTTGTTGTTCTTGGAAGTCACATTATAATTCTTGTCTTTTCCTATAAATTAGCTTATAAGACTAGCCTTTTATGATAACATTTCTCTAGCCTGACTGTTATTAGTAATAAGGATCTCGGCTCCAGAGGTTATAAGTTCGGTTTGTGGGATGTCCATTTTATGGTTTGCAAATGTATAAGTTGGGCTAAAAGTATTCAAGGCGCGATGCACATTCCTTATTCAGTTAAAAAGTTGAAAATTTGTAATCATTTAAATGTAGTGTTAATATAAACTTAGGCTTAAGTACGAGATATTTCGTACCTCGATCCTATTTAAAACTATGAATAAAAATTAACTTAGGCTTTTTTCATTTAGCAGGGGTCAAAATTTTTAATCAGTTCAATTCAGTTCTATGGACTCTACTCCTAACTCCCAGGCCTACTTTCTAGCTACTGTGTATATAATAGACTAGTATGACAGGAAACTGGTTAAAAGCAGCCCCAGTATAATAGTAGTTTTCATCACTAGGAGCAAAAGTGGGTCTTTTTGGTGCGCAATCGTGTTTTAAAAACGAGGCGCAGCCGAGTTTTTAAAAACGATTAAGCATCAAAAAGACACTTTTGCTCCGAGTGATGAACAACGTTTTTTATCATAATGCGAAAGTTAGACTTTTGATCATTAAAAATATTAAGTATAAAGTTGTATTTTCGAGGTTATATTTACAAAGTAAGTAATATGCAGTGTTTACATTTCTGTTATTTACAAACAATGCTTTTCATAAAGTTTGAATTTCAAAATTCTGCTCCTCAACATTAATAAATCAATAGTAATATACTTGGCAAACAGCTGACTTTTCAGTACTAGGACCTAAAAAATTCTCCAGATGTTTTTTCAGTCCTAGGACAGGAAAGAATCGGTTTTGGTACTATTAAAGCCGCGTTTACACCGGAGTTGGAGACCGGAGTTGCAGACTTTTATCGGCAATCTCGATTGCAGACGCTAGTTGCAGACAGAAGTTTGCAACCTGTGCTTGCAACTGTACACAGTTTGCTTCTGCAACCGCAACCTGCAACCGAGCCATCAGTCAGTGTGTATAATGTCGATTGGTGGGCAGGGCCGGATTTAAGATTTTGCCGCCTGTAGGGGGCGCACCGAAACTGCGATCCAAAACCCAGGTATACGCCGAAACTGCGATCCTTACCCCAAGGGCGACCCCAGGCAGACGCCGAAACTGCGATCCTGGCACGGAGGCCGCCACCGGGACGATACTGACGATACCGTAGGCCTACATAAGACGATACTGCTGCTCTTGCTCTCAAACTGAGAATGACTGATATATTTGTGGGGGAAAATAAATAAGGATTGTACACCCTGAAAGTCTTCGTTTATTGGTCCAGGTTGAGAGTCATCTTCACCCCTGGGCCGGTAGCCCATTGTTGCGCAGTCGGCAATTTTAACTATACGGCTTTTAATGCAAAACATGGTACGGTGTTTGATTTCCCTGTTCGGACGCCGTTTTTCAACCGATTTTCTTTAAACTTTCTAAGTGTTTAGTTGAATAGTTATATTAGGTCCCTCATACCTCGAAATTTTGAAAATTTAACAAATATTACTCCCTGTGACGTCGCAAAGTAACTCGATTTTCCTTAGTAATATTTGTTAAATTTTCCAAATTTCGAGGTATGAGGGACCTAATGTAACTATTCAACCAAACACTTACCAAGTTTAAAGAAAATCTGTTGAAAAACGGCGACCGAAACAGGGGAATCAAATACCATGTTTTGCATTAAAAGCCGTATAGTTAACATTGCCGACTGCGCAACAATGGGCTACTGGCCCAGGGGTGAAGATGACTCTTAAGGGGGTGGTATGTGCGAGTTTAGTACAACTTGGAAATCCCAGTTCATTGGTATTAGTTGAAAAGTGACTTGAGCTACACGTCGGACGGCGAAACATTCTAGAGCCACGGACGCTGGAATCCCCGCTGGACCCTCCGCTACCTGCTGATGGGCCGCTGTGCCAGGATCGCAGTTTCGGTTGTGGGATTAGCAAACCCTTTTGAGGATTAAAACTAAGATCGCAGTTTCGGTGCACCGCCTGTAGGCTGTCCATTTTCTGCCGCCCCCTTCCCCCTCCAACTACTTAGGGACAGACACATACATAGTTTTTATTGTTCCTCTTTGGAGCATATTCGCCTAAAAGTACGGCACAGTGAAGTATGTCTCAATATACCAAAAACTATGGCAAGTACCAAAAACTTTTATGATCTGTGTATTCTTTAGTTGAATAATTGTTTTAACCAGGAATCATAACACAAATGATAAAAAAGTAACTTCACAGGACAGCTAGAACAGCCGACAGGCAAGACAGTGTAGACCCAACTGTCAGCCCAATAATAATGTTGGTTTTGTCACAAGCTACAAAA
Source organism: Neoaliturus tenellus (assembly GCA_030545055.2). NCBI lineage: Eukaryota > Metazoa > Arthropoda > Insecta > Hemiptera > Cicadellidae > Neoaliturus > Neoaliturus tenellus. Next base: position 191,899,995 of record CM061532.1, read on the forward strand.
CATAGTTCGAACGACTTTAAATTAAATTGAAATATGAATTAATGAAAATTGAATTAATTTTCATCAATTACGGTAGTAAATTTACGTAGACCTGCACTTTTCTGTGTAAGTTAACTTAAATCTTACAAAAATATAAATAATAGGACATTCACCACTTGACAAAGCTAAAGAATTGGCAACAGCGCGGCGCCGCCATGACGACTTATGTTTTAAAATAAAACATAATTTTAAATAAATCAACTTCATGGACTCCATAAAGTTGCCTATCTAATATTTTTTCATGGGGGAGTTTATTTTATAAATCAAAACCATACGTATGCTATATTTTGTAGCCAATCCATTCGTCAATTCATTAAAATGTTTTAGAAAGAAGAAAGGAAATCAGTAGTTGCGAATGTAAACACTGGGGGCGCTAGTGTAGTTCCCTCCTTCTAAAGGCCTATACAAACTGCGATTGTCGTTCCTACAATTACCCTACATGAAAAATGTGTTACAAAAATGTTTGAAGTAAATTCATATTAAAAGAATAAATTCATTTCCATTGCCTCAAATGAATTTACTTCCAATCAGAAAGAAGTTTCTGTTATTAAAGTAGTAAAAATATTTTCCATTTTTTGTAAATTGCCAAAGTGCCGTCCCTGAAATTTTGCCGCTATAGGCTCCAGCCTTTTCAGCCTATTTAGAAATACGGCGCTGTTGGTGGGAGAGGAAGTGACGTAGCGACGTAGCCGATGGGCGGGAGGGGTGGCGGGGTTGATTGCAGACTCAAGTTGCAGATCAAATAGGCGCTGCAACTCGGGTTGCCGACCGGGGTTGGCAACCGCCTTTGATCTTTACCGACTTCGGTCGGAAAACCAAAATTCGGTCTCCGACTCGAAAATTCGGTCTGCAACTCCGGTCGGCAACGCGAGTTGCAGTTGTTTTAGTGCGTCTGCAATCGAGATTGCCGATAAAAGTCTGCAACTCCGGTCTCCAACTCCGGTGTAAACGCGGCTTAGGAGAACAAAAAACAGGCTGATTTCGTGCAGAATGATAAAAACACTTTTTATCCTTTATTAGCTTACCCCAATATTATTTATTGTCATACAAATACCTAATCGCAACAAATGGGTACCGGTATATCAAATAAATCGATCGAACTTTTCAATAGATAGGGCCTATTTTGGTTGTCTCTAAACCTTGCATAGTCAAAAAATATTTTGTTTAGTTTTATATAATTGGGTCACATTATTAATTTAACAGCCTTGTTTAAAAATACTAAGATTATAGGCCCAACCATTGTTAAATTTATACATCCCATAAAATATTGTTTTATTGTGTTGGGTTTTTATATGGTAATGTCGTACGGTATCGTAACTTAATTTAAAATTGCAATACATTTTATAGGTCAACACAAAGATTAGTGTGTTTGTGTGTTTTTCAATTACTGATGTAATTTCCCTTAGGGTTGGCCTATTACAAAAATAACACGCCTATTTACGGGGAGAATACAGCAATTAAACCAAGTTAGTCGTTACTCCTTGATATTGTATACCCATCCGTACATGTTCCATGAAGAATAGGCCTAAAACTGCTCCTTGGCATGCTGCATCAATGGACTAATTCCCCAACAGAAACATTTCACGTTTTCGGATCACACGGTAACTTAAAAGAAGAAAATTGGTAAGAGGTGAACCTCAAAAGTAAAACATGTTAAAATCTCGAGGCCTAATAAGATGTTTATTTGCAACAAAAACCCTTACAACTTTTAAGAAAATTTACTAAATTTGGTTTCGAAGTAGCTTAATATCATCGATTCTTTCACTGTCTTCAACTTTGCAATACATTTTATAGGTCAACACAAAGATTAGTGTGTTTGTGTGTTTTTCAATTACTGATGTAATTTCCCTTAGGGTTGGCCTATTACAAAAATAACACGCCTATTTACGGGGAGAATACAGCAATTAAACCAAGTTAGTCGTTACTCCTTGATATTGTATACCCATCCGTACATGTTCCATGAAGAATAGGCCTAAAACTGCTCCTTGGCATGCTGCATCAATGGACTAATTCCCCAACAGAAACATTTCACGTTTTCGGATCACACGGTAACTTAAAAGAAGAAAATTGGTAAGAGGTGAACCTCAAAAGTAAAACATGTTAAAATCTCGAGGCCTAATAAGATGTTTATTTGCAACAAAAACCCTTACAACTTTTAAGAAAATTTACTAAATTTGGTTTCGAAGTAGCTTAATATCATCGATTCTTTCACTGTCTTCAACTTAAGACCACAATCGTTTGAAAGGGTCACTGAATTTACCACGACCCACTGACAGTCACTGAATTTAGTTCGTGTTCACGGAAGTCAAAGAAAAGTCACTGATCTATTCTTCTAGTGCAATAAAAGACACTGACTGTTTTGTAAAAATTTAGAAAGTAAGGTGCTTGCGAATAAAATTTTTGCGATGTTTGCAATTTCCACCAAAAGTTTTTCAGTATACCAGACTAAAGTCACTGATTTTTTACATTTTTCATTCCCAAAAGTCGTGGAGAATTCACGGGTTTTTGTAGCTACCAGACATTAGACAAACTGATTGGACAAATTAAATATATACCCCACAACTTGCTTTATGTTTGTAGAGTAAAAGTTTCGGTTTTTCTAAAATTTCCCCTTAGCAAACCATTTTAACGAAAACGCATTAAATCGCACAATTTTTCACTGGATTTTATAGTTTTGAATTGATGTGTGGTTTTATTCCGACGAACAAAGTCATTAGGCATTTTGTTTTCAATATTTTAAACGCCATAGGAACAAAGTGTCATGTTTACGTCGTAGGCTAATGAAAACATAACCTGTTTGACTAACGGGGCCCGTGATTTGACCGCTGCAATCATCTGCTGCCCCGTTGACGTAATTTTTTTGTTATTGTTTTTTTATGTCATCTAATCTACACTCTAGATTTCTTGGTACCAAAAACGTTTCTTTTTGTGCTAGGACTGAAAAATCACCTGGTATATTTTTTGGGTCCTAGGACTCAAAAGTCAGCTGTTTTTAAGTGTTATTTATTAATTTTCTGTGCAAAATAGTAAAATCCAAACGTTATTTTAAAGCATTGTTAGTAAATAATGGAAAAGTAATCACTGTATTTTACTTGCTTAGTAAATATTACCTCAAACTACAACTTTATCCTTGCTAATATTATAAATGTGAAAGCATGGATGTTTGTTACGCTTTAACGCAAAAACTACTCGACGAATCATCATGAAACTTTGTACACATTTTCTGGGAGGTACTAGTGATAACATAGGATACTTTTTATCCATATTCCTCTATAGGGCTCTGCCCCACACGTCTTCAAAGCTACCATGTTATTCTTATGGAAGCAACATTTTTGTATCAGAACATATTATTTAATTAAGGAATATTAATTATGTAAACAGATATTCTCATATAAATTATTGAGAACTAGAGGATTTATAGAATTGCGGCGAGTGAGCTAAGCGAACGAGCTAAACCTGATGGTGGGCGAGCGTAACGGCGAGTGAGCGTAGCGAACGAGCTAAACCTGATGGCGGGCGAACGTGACGGCGAGTGAGCGTAACGAACGAGCTAAACCTCACAGCGAGTATCGCGGTTGAAGCCAAAGGAAAAAGCTAGTAGTTATACTTTTAAACGATTAAAAGTGTAAATTCTGCATTATGATCACTGGGATGTAAAGTGTCTTTTTAGTGCTTAATCGTTTTAGAAACTGCGCCACTTTTTTAAGTCACGATTGCTCACTAAAATTTTGCTTCTAATGATGAAAAATACTCTTAAATCATACAGAACAATATTCAGGGTGTCACAAAAAAAAAACTTTTCTGGGCTTCGCGATACGATTGTACATAATACAAAAATAAAGAAAAAAGTTCATTTAAACATTTTTTTAGTATAACATATGAATAGAAATATAGAACAAGTGGATTTTTCTAGATAATAAACGCAAATTTAGAAATTTTCAACACAAAAATCGCAATAGCCAAATTATTTGTTGCACGATCTTTACAATTTTGATATCTTTGTTTTTATTTATAATTAAAAACTTAAACTCCTTTATATCTTGTAATTTTTTATAAAACTTAACGCTTTAGGAATATTGGCATTTGAAAGTTTTAATAGCCAACATCTGGAAATTATACATAAAAACATTTTCTAAAAATGAATAGATGGGATAGTTTTCCACGCCTAATACGAACTTATAACGATCCATTACCAAAATAAAAGTTACAAAGAGTAAAAAAATAACGGCTAGTAGCTCAACTAAGCTTTTAGGGTTTGTGTTTATATAAACATTTAGCTTTAGTTTTGTACAGATAATGACATCCCGAAGTCCTGAAATTTTTTGTAACACCCTGTTTTGTTCACTACACTGTGTATTTATAATTACAGTTGCATATTTATTTTCGATTTTCTGGAACAAGATTATGCACCTCATTCTAATTTATTACTCCTATAGATTAGTACGCTACACGGTTAACACACTGAGTTCTCAGAAACTACTGAACATTTTTCGCCATTCATATAGGTCATATCAAAGGGAATAATGCTCAAATTATCGAAATTCCCTTAAAACGCACGATCGTCCTTAAGATTACGTCCCATGGTCCTATTAAGTTCCGTGCCAATGCAATTTTATAGAAGAGTATACCTCAATAAAAAAATATCGCTTTTTAATTTAATCAGCTAAAAAACTGGATGTTTAGTTTACCTCACTTTTGTTATATCTGTTCTACAGTAATGGAGCACAGCATTTTAGTTAGTACATTTAGTCTCTTTTTTTTATCGAAAAGAAGTTTTAGAAATGTGTTATTCAAATGCTGGTGTTTGATTACATTTCCAGATCTTCAGAAGTGTCTTACGTATAATTAAACTTTAAGACCTATATTACAGTCATTTTGACACCATTATAAACAAAAACACAATTCAACATCCGATTTTGGTAGATTTTGATCAGATGTTCTAATGTACTGCAATAAGTTCAAGATTCCAGTCTATTATCAGTGTATAAATAACGCTAATGTTAAAATTTGTTAATTTACATTAAAAAAATTTATATTTTTACTAAATACAATTATAGTAGTTTTATATTCTTCATTATTCTGCAAGATGTTTAATATACATCATACAACAAGTCATAGGTATATCCATTATAATTATTATTTTTTTTTTACAACCAATATAATATATTAAACATTTCAAAACTTTGGATAAAGTACTGAAATGTTCATTTTAGCGATCAGCCTGAAAGCATTCAAGCATTCAAATTTAGAAACAATTTTAATAATTCTTTAACAATTTTAATTTCTTTTAACAATTAGTTTTCTTTGAACAATTTTAATAGTAATTTTGAATTTTCATAACCGAAACAATTAAATTTTTTAAGATAACAAGCGAACTAAAAAAAATAGCTTACGTTTTGGTTACAACTTAACCTTGATTACGAGTTTAAAATGATATTTTTTTAAGGGAGTTAATGTTATAACAATATTGTTAGAGATAAATCAATTGTTTGCCTAATACACAACACCGGTAGAATGATTCCTCGTGTATTGATCGACAAAGATTATTCATAGCCTTAACGTGTGTCATGATGTCAACTATCTGCAGGTATCACTCAGAGAGCAGACTACTTCAAGGAGATCGGAGTGGACGCCATCTGGATTTCCCCCATCTTCAAGTCCCCCATGGTGGACAACGGCTATGACATTTCCGACTTCAGAGACATCGACCCCTTGTTCGGCACCTTGGATGACTTTAAGGAGCTTGTTGCGAAATTGAAATCCTTGGGTAAATTCACATTTACATCATCTAAAATTAAATCTATACTTATATAATACGCTAAATGTTTTTTGTGTTGAGAACTCCTTCTAAAATTCTTAGCAGATTTTTTGTTTCGTTAGATAGGGCTTGGTCTGTAGTTGTTTCCGCCAAAAATTGGTGAAAATCGGACTTAAAATAAGTGCGCTATCCACAAATTAAATTAAACATTTTCCCATTAGAATAATATTGAGATTTGTTTGAGCATTTTAAACATCCATTAACGTACAGCTATAGTTTTGGTGATTACTGATATTCGCAATATTGGATGGGTCTGATTTAATTAATTTAGAAATAAATGTAAATTTTTTGTATCAAAATGAACTGTTCGATGCCGAGCAACACGTTCACTAGTATTTATAATAATTCGTTGATTCCAATTGTAAAGAAAGTTTTTTAGGAAGCTTGATAAAATTAATCTCAAGGCATAAAAGTAGCTGGTGAAATTAAAATCTTTTTGTAAATTCTCAATTTTCATAATAAATTGAAATAAAAAAATTTAGTTAAAGACCTCTTTAAGCCTCTTTCAATAAACATCATCAATATCTAGAGTCGAACGTTAATAATGAGATAAAAACGGCTTTATTCACTAATTCAAATTTACTTTTGAATTGATTTATCATTAAAAATTAATTTTAAATTTTAAGTTGATGTTATATAAGTGGTTATAGCTTTGTAAAAATATCTCTGCTTAATTTTGAGCATTCCGTATCGTATAAGTTTTTTTATGAAGAGGCAGAAAAACGCTTTTCCCACACAGATTGCCAACCTGTACAGTAGTGTAAGCCTCCTGGCTGCTTGGTGTGGGGACATGGCATTGTTTATAACATTTCATTAGGCTAGGTCTATGTTTGGCTTTCACCGACAAGGTGCACACCATTTCTAGCACTGTGCTGAAATCTAGCCAGGGTGATATATCTCACTTATTTATTGATATGACTGTATAAAATGTTCCAGCCATATTAACTAGGCAGGATTTAACTTATATGTGTTTACAAAACCTCAATGGTAGCAAAAATACGTTCTCTTTTTCATCATGGTAATGGAGAAAATAATAAAATACCTGATTCCGTTGGGAGTTCGCTGATTACGCTGATCTACTGCTACATGGATGCTTCTTTTTCCTAATACAGTTACATCTAATCTTTATGTATTCAAATGTTTCAAGAAGCTTTGATTTACAGCATTGTTTTATTCAATTATACTAGTAAAAACTCGACGAAAATAGGTATCGTCTGCCATTTCAAAAATTTATAAAGTGGCGAACTTCCCATGGATGAATTTGGGAAGCTTTTGATTTGTTATTAATTTTACACCTACTTTCTTTATAAAACATTAATATTTGGAAGTAAAATTTCTCTGAGGTCTATCCAAAGTCTATTTTCCCCATACTAAAGTAAGAGTGGTTAAATTTGATCTGAAGGAATATTTCTATATACAAATCAGTTTGGTGTTTAATGGTTGTGGACTTTTTTGAGCAAGTATTATATAATAACCTTTCAACAGAATAGATTCCATATTTAGAAAACTAAACACACTAAATAAACCGATAAACTGACTATGACATAAAAATCAGTAAAACTCTCCCCTTTTTATGCGGGCGGATTTTTTAAGCTACTGTATTTGTGTTGTTATTAGGTTTTTTGTTATGAACAATTTTTTCCTCAGACATAAAGCTGCTTCTGGACATGGTGCCCAACCACTCCAGCGACCAACACGAGTGGTTTAACAAATCGCTGCACAGGGAAGACCCGTACACCGACTACTACGTCTGGAAAGATGGAAAGATTGACCCAGCGACTAATTTAACGGTTCCTCCCAACAACTGGGTGAGATTTATTTGTCTTGTGTGTGTTCACTTAAATGAACTCCCGTTAATGTAACTGACGTATTATCCTCAAATTACTATGTTTATATTTGATTCATATCCTCAATATTATAACTTACCTTTAATTATGCATTTATACTTAAGTTGTATGTTTGTGACGAGAACGATAGTGAATCACCGCATCTAATTATCAAACTTACAAACTTCGCAGAAAACCTTTAAACCAGGTTTTAAATTCAACATTGGGGACTTTTCTGTTAATTGACAAACCACCGATGTTCTGGTTTTCCGTTTATTCCCGCAAACAAATTTACTGTGCAACAATACAAAAATTCCCTGCTTATTTTACTTTACTTTACTTTGGGTGTATTTACGCCAATGGCAATTTTTATGTTTTGACGGGCAACGGTCCAAACCCCATTCTTGTTACTATTTAACATCGACCAGTTGTTAGAAAGCATCATTAAGAAAATTTGAAATCATTTGAAAATTTGCTAAATTTTAAAAATTCCGAGGTATGAGAAGCCTAATATAACTATTCAACTAAACAATTACCAAGTTTAACGAAAATCCGTTGAAAAACAGCGTCCGAAACAGGGGAATAAAATACCATGTTTTGCATTAAAAGCCATATGATTAACATTGCCGACTGCGCAACAATGGGCTACTGGCACAGAGGTGAAGATGACTCTTAAGTCTGGACACCCCAAATTAATCTTTTAACACGTTTCATTAGGAAAACCAAACTCGGCATATGCTATCAACATAAAAAATGCAATTTTTCAACAAAGACACAACTTTGCCCCGACCCCCAAAATGGGGTATTTTGGGGGAGGCCTCAAATTTTCAAAGTAAACCCCTATTGAGGGACCCCTCATTTTAAACGGTTTATCAATAGAAATTGAATTCCACCAACCGGAGGTCGATATCTCATTTCTAACCAAAATGGCAGCCATTTTAAAATGCGAGAAGGGTTAAGTGATAAACCGTTTAAAATGAGGGGTCACTCAATAGGGATTTGCATTTGAAAATTTGGGGCTGCCCCCAAAATACCAAGTTTTGGCGGCAGGGGCATAGTTGTGCAGTTGATGAAAAAGTCAATTTTTTTTTATGTTGTGCCGAGTTTTGTTTTTCTACTGCAACTTGTTAAAAGACTAATTGGGGGTGTCCAGAATTAAACTTGCTTTCCCTTCTCAAATTTTGAAATGGCGGTAATTTTTTAAGGGTGAGATATCGACCTCCAACTATTTTCAAATATTTAATTACAATACCCCATGGCAGCAGACCTACATCCTCGTTCCTATGGTGTTTATGTGGGAAGTTAAAAAAGTATAGAATCCTGTTGGAAATTCGTTGCGTACGCAGATGTTCTGCGACTGGGGTGTTTTTATATTTTTGTGCAGAGTTACCTCGTAGCTTAAAAATACACATAGCTGGTAAACGAAAACTTTTATTTAATCGCTTATAGCGATACTCAGCAAACAAGCTGGTCCGTCTTGAAGCCACCTTTGTAATGTTCTGTTCATTATTCGAGTAAGGAATATACATGTACGAGTTTTCTGAACATTTCTAACCTAACTAGGCCTAACCCTATTCTACCCTAACCTACTTTACCCTTTAAAAATGTTTTTATTCATCTTTTAGGTATTACATGTAAAACAGTATTATCAGAACTTGAACTTTTCTGGTAGTGAGATAACATAATCACAAGTCAAAAATAGTGGTAGAGAATTAACAGAAGTTCCCAAAAATGTAGAATGAAATATTGATAATTTAGTTGTAATAATTTTATAGTTACTTTTACAAATCTAGTTTTTACTATCGATTTGCATAGGTTTTATATTTTTTGTACTTCAACATTTTACGTATGACTAGTAAAATTTGCAAAGATATTACTTACTTACTCATTCGTCGCCTCGTAGACCATGTGTATTCGTGGCATGAGACGAGTCATATATTCTAATATTGAGTTCTCTTGTTCAGTGGAACCAGGTCATAGGAGAAGGGTAATGGGAAGATTAGGCTAGGACTGTGAGGTGATGGGTAGTTCATAGAAACATTCATTAATCTAATGAAGTTTGGGTTTAACCTTAAAAGTGTTAAAACAATGAATTCGGAAGGAAGAAGTGCATAAAACATAAAACTGAGACCTATGTACCCTGGTTTCTGTTCAACAATCTTTAAATTTTGTTGAATTGATAGATTTATTGATCGATTTCTTGTGTTGTAACTGTGTTGATGTGAGGGTACCAGATAATTTTCTTTAACATAACACATGGTTAAAAAAAAAAATAAAGTGATTTCGGCAAGAATCCCAAGGTCTAAGACCGGAGATTTCTGACTGCACGTTTTTTTATGACAAAAAATCTGTTGAGATTTTATTTGCTTGAAAAGCCCCTATGGAAAAGCACTATGGAATATCTAATGTGGCTTTCTATTCAAATGTGATAAACTGACAATTAGATATTTCTTAAACTAGAAATATGTCTTAGTACAAAAAAGTTTCTTGACAAAGTATCGGCCAATTTTTCGACACGATCATTCCACCTCAGCCCACCGTCCAATCTCACCCCAAAGATAGTCAACTAACTGTTGTTGATTCTTGTATTTCGTCGTCTTCTACAAACACTGCAGAAGGTGTTGCATCATTTTTCATCAGCTGTGCGGCGCTTTGATTTGTTGCAAAGTGTAAAAATTGAGTTTTGTTTGGATTGATGTTTAAGTGAATGTCAGAAAAATATTACACAAGAGCGTTTAATTTAAAAACTGTTTTGTTCTAACTGCTCGAAGTTTTAACCACTCGTAAAAAGAGGACTTGTCATCTGCAAAAATGGTTAAACCATTCTCAGCAAAATGATTGAAAATGTTTTTCATTTTCACCACACTTGTTTCTGTGATTTATGACTGTTTTTTTTTTTTTTTTTTTTTTTTTTTTTTTCAATCTGTTGGAAAGGCAAGACTTGAACCATTTTAAAACTGCACCTTCAATGCCTATTTGAAGAAGTCTGGAGATTAATGTGTAGTGGCCGACTCCATCGAACGCCCTCAAATATATACTTGAACAAGTTTGCATGTATCATTGATTAAACGTAGTAATTGGTTATATTAAGGGTACGCTCTACCCATTTGCCCCACGTGGATACAAGGGTTTAAAATCTCCGTGTTTGTAGCCCCAGTAGTAAACCGATTTAAAATATTTTGGTGTCATTCTTTTTGTTAAATAATTTTGTACCCCGCTATAACCTTATAATTTCGATATTAATTTAAATTGTTAAGCAGGGTGCTTGCTAATAATGTTGAGATAAGCGTTTTTTATCAAGTTTTAATGCATTAAAAACAATAGTAGTGTCAAATTGTTGGTGCTGGCTCAGTTCAAGGTCACCTGAGGGATGACGTCATCGAGGTCAATGACCTCACCGATGACGTTATCGATGACGTCATCGATTGCGTCATCGATGACGTCATCACTAATGACGTCACTTCTATGACGTCACACCCATGACGTCACAGAAATGACGTTCTGATGACGTGATCACCCCTTACGTCATCAAAATGATGTCACCGACGCCACTAAGGTCAAGGTCACGCCGAAACTTAAATTTTTTTGGCACTTTTGCCGTTTCTCGCACTACGCTCCGAGTTTCAGTCCGAGTCCCCGTGACCTTGACCACTTGGAGCGAATATTCGACGAGAAACGGCAAAAGTGCCAAGTTAAACTCGAGTTTCTGACATGACCCTGCCTAAATGGGCAATCGGTAATCCCTCAGGTGACCTTGAACCAGCACAACACCAACAATTTGATATTACTGTGACCTAGAAAACCTAACAATGGAGCACCGACACCGATGCACACCCCACGACAGTCACCGAGCGACTGACCTTCAGGCTCCGCGTACTCTAGGTATATCGGCTTGAGAGACTAAGACTCTAAACTGTCAGGAATGGGAGTAACTAACTGAATTTTGCAAGGAAAAGTCATTTCATCCAATATTCTAAACAAATCTTCATCAGTAAAACTTACATTAGTCTGTTTGGTATAAAACTTAGGGTGTCCGCGCAACAGTTTGCGCCACTTAGCTAAAGTCGAAACCCTTTTGACTTTGAGTGGTGGACAGTGAGCAACTAATAAAGTCTTAACACGGCTAAGTTTCTTACCTAAAGCGTCCCGCGACATGGCTTCCCTCACAAAAGTCCGCACAATACTGAGAGGTGTGTGATAAATTAAAGGAGTTGATGATGCAAGATCCTGGTCTTCGTTTTAAAATTGATATGTTTTTCATCTGGGGAGCACCTGCGCGGGGCTCTTCGTCTGACAGCTCTCCAAGTACGACGGACGAGGAGGAGGAGGATGACTAGTCATCTTTTTTAAAACTCCGTTTGAATGGCCTTGACCTTTCCCCCTCCACTGAGTTTATTTAAGGTGCACTCTCACTGACTGCAGCATCATTTCATCGCGCACCTTCACCACAGCAACATGGAGAGTCAACTCAACTACTGTTGCGAACAGAAATGTTTTTCATGGCCAAATGACATTGATGTGGTGGATGGCCTGGCATGTAGAAAATGTGAAGCTTTTGGTCAGTGCATGTGTAAATGCAAGTCTTGGAATAAGCCGAAACCGGAGTTTAAGACATTCCATGTGTACCAGATGAGAGGGCATAAGTACACTTGTTGCCCTGAACGTTGCATTGAATTTAATCTAAAACAGCTAACTGGCTGCAAAATGTGCAACAATCATTTTGCAGGTTTTTGCAAACATTATTTAGGAGCGTGTCAGTACAGATCAACTTGGCATACCGAAGCACTCACTATCAATGAAATCGCTATAGACTCACAAGAGTAGTCTTTCTACTCTTTGACTTTTTTTAAAACTCCGTTTGAATGACCTTGACCTTTCCCCCTCCACTCGCCTTAGTTTATATAAGCTCCATTCCCACTGACCACGGCATCACTTCATCTTGCTCCCTCACTGAAGCAACAAGTATGGAAACTAAGCGTGTCTCATGTTGCGAGCATAAGTGTTTGGAGAAGCCAGGCGTCACGTATTGTGCAAAGAAGCGTTGGGAGGAAGACACGGGGACAACCTATTGCTGTGAGGATAAGTGTTTCCTCTTACCAAAGTGGCAAGTGGATGGGCTGGCCTGCCGGCAATGTGAATGCTTCGGATGTTGCAGGTGTAGATGCAAGAACCAACAGCTGCCACCACCGGTACTACAAACATTCAAAATCTACAAGTCAAAATACTTTTATACTTGTTGTCCGCAGCGGTGTGTTAAGTTTCACTTCTCAAATCTTACCAATTGTCGGAAGTGCTACGGACAACCTGATGGATGGTGCAACCGTTTTCTGGACTCCTGCCGCGCTACAGATCGGATTGGTTTACAGATCCGTTGGAAATTGATGAAATTGCCCAGGAAGCACAAGAGTAGTCTTTCTACTCTTTAACTTTTTTAAAACTCCGTTTGGATGACCTTGGGATTTCCCCCTCCACTTCCCCATATACCTAGAATACACATAGCCTAACAGTCAGTCGCTCGGTGACTGTCGTGGGGTGCGCATCGGTGTCGGCACTCCATTGTTAAGTTAAGTTTTCAAGGTCACAGTAATATCAAATTGTTGGTGTTGTGCTGGTTCAAGGTCACCTGAGGGATTACCGATTGCCCATTTAGACAAAGTCATGTCAGAAACTCGAGTTTAACTTGGCACTTTTGCCCTTTCTCGTCTAATATTCGCTCCAAGTGGTCAAGGTCACGGGGACTCGGACTGAAACTCGGAGCGTAGTGCGAGAAACGGCAAAAGTGCCAAAAAAATTTAAGTTTCGGCGTGACCTTGACCTTAGTGGCGTCGGTGACGTCATTTTGATGACGTAAGGGGTGATGACGTCATCAGCACGTCATTTATGTGACGTCATGGGTGTGACGTCATAGAAGTGACGTCATTAGTGATGACGTCATCGATGACGCAATCGATGACGTCATCGATGACGTCATCGGTGAGGTCATTGACCTCGATGACGTCATCCCTCAGGTGACCTTGAACTGAGCCAGCACCAACAATTTGACACTACTAACAATTTTTAAAGAAAAAAGATTATACGTGGGTACAATATAATCTTAAGAACAAGAATTTGCAATAAGATTGGTAAAAAGTTTAAAGATAACGATGCAAGAAGGGAGATGCGAAAGGTCTGAAATTTATAAAACATCGTCATTTGACCACCGATCGATTTCGCACTAAAACAAAAAAAGCATGAAAGTACAAAAATTTAATTTATAATTTCGTCATATAATTTCCAAAATGTGACATTTCGCATATAGCGGCAGTTAACAGTCTCGCTCGACGATTTTGACGCCGAGGTAGAGCGCACCCTTAAAGGTGTACATTCACTTTATTCAATTTAACTAGAACCAATTCGGTTATTCAATCAGCTTTTGGTTATATTATGCTGGTCAATCACTGGTTCAAAGCAATCTTATTTAAATTTATTTACATGATTTTTAATTATTATATTTAAAAGCAATCAGTACATTTATGCCTGGTGAAACTGTGATTGCCATATAGTTTTAAAACCAATACTAAACTTACTAATTCTGTAATCCTCTAATAATGCTTCATTATCCAGTTATGCTTTGTAGACTACTTAATTAAAAGCAAATACTTGAAGACTTTTCCCTTATTTAGTTGCAATTAAAGTTCATTGTGCTGCAGAATACTCATTCATTGATATCAATTATTAAGACTTATTTTGACAATTCCTTCCATGCAGAGGGGCTTGTTCTACGGTTTAGCCTGGGAGTGGAGAGAAGAGAGAAAGCAGTACTACTTTCATCAGTTTACACCCAAGCAGATTGACTTTGACTACAGAAACCCTGCTGTGCTGAAGGAAATGGATGTAAGTCGTAAAGTTACAGTTCTGTAAACCTTTTAGTGTTAAATCTCGAAAAAAAAGAAACATGCAAGAATCCTAGTGAGCTATACAGATTTTCCTGCTCTTGCTGTGTTGCAGGGGGTATTGGTATAAATAAATCTACCGAATTATTTTATATAAATAAAGTTATTTTTCTTAGGTTTGTGATTAATGAAGGGTCAACAATAGTTCGACTCATCTACAATGCTTCGTACCTTGATAAAATGCAAATCCTAAAGGGACGGTGTAATGAAATACAATGAATGTACTTCGTTTAGAAAATGCTTAAAACACGAATCAACTAAACTATTTCTATGGGATTAAACATAGATTTATTTGCTCCATTGCAGGACATAATGAAATTCTGGCTCGATCTAGGCATTGATGGGTTCAGGATGGACGCTGTCATATTTCTCTGGGAACATGACTACAACATGGACGAACCCCAGGTTCCCGGTTCAACAGGGCAACATTGGTGGGACTTCAATCACACCCAAACCCTCTGTCAGCCAGAGGACATTGAGCTCCAGGACCATTGGGACAAACTTATTTACAACTACAGTTTGAGCGATGGAAAAGAAAGGTAATTAGCTCTTCGGTTAAATGACACCATGGCGAGGTAGTAAACAAGAGTTTTAAATACTCAAAACACTCGTTAAACAAGATTTTTTTACAATGTTAGTTCATGACGGTTCTCAATGATGTTTTATTTAACTAAAGAACTATTTTCTGGAAATAATGACTGCTAAGCACAGCAAAAGGGTAATAATCTAATTGTTTAATTCTTATGTAGTTTCTGAGAGAGTTACCAATATTATTGATCGTTTTGTGGAATTAAAGTTTGTAAAAATTTAGCACTTATATTCTCTTTAATGTTGAGATATTTTAGCTTGCCTTCTGAAGCTTCGTTTTTTTTCTACAAAATTTTAAAAACTGTTTTCGAAAGAATTTCAAATATAATGTTGCCTAACGGACTATACAAATCAAACTATTTGACTCGTGCTGAATGAGTGTAGATATGCTTTTTCGATAATTGTGATAAATAATTATCAAAATCAATTATTTTATAATTGTTTTTTTTTTGTTTTTTATCTTGTTGAATCATTATGTTAGATGTATAGGATCTTACCCACACCATTAAACACATTATTTAAGGTTTCCCAAATTCTTTCTTTAATTTTGATCTCGCTTTACATATTGACTTCCTCTTTAATCGATTATGTCACCAGCGTGTGTAACAATATTTTTGAAACTATTACTACATTTAATATTATTTGGACAATTGATTTCAAGAATTCCCATCAGACGCTTATTATTAAAAACAAAACTTAAATTACGTAGGCCTACTGTTCTTAGCAGTGTAACACTCTGACCTCAGGTCTCTTAGTCTGGGTGTGGTTCATTAAATCCTTAAAACAGAGTGTGCAATAGTCTTCAAATAAGATCGCACCATCTATTTTAATGACCCAGGATCCAAACTAGGAAACTTTCAATAGGAGGGGAAAAGAAAATGGCAATTGTAGATTTTTAACCCTAGAAAATTTTGTAAGAATTTCCCAACAGCCAAACAAACTCACACAATATTGTAGACAGTCTACCTTTACTTGGATTAAGACTCAAATTCAAATTACTGTTCATATGATCGAAAAACTCTTCAAGTGATTCCAGAATTTTATCACCTTTTAAGAAAAAAAAAAAAAAATAAGTGCGATAAGAACCTATTTTTTTACAAAGCTTGCCATTCAAAACATAACCACTAATCACAAATTATTTAATGAAAGCCCAAAATATTTTACATGACAATCAATGAAATATCTAATCAATTATACAGATTGGCTCATAAGTCAGTTGACAAATTTGCCTTTAATGAAATAATACATAAAAAATAGAATACATGTCTATTATTATTCATTCATAATTGAAAAACAACATTTAATGCATTATAAGTTTATTTACATCATGTCCAATCTTACTTTTATTCAAATGATCCAATCCAACTGCTAAACTAAAAAAAAGAAAAAAAATTGCGTCAACTGACTTATAGGCCACTCGGTATTATTAAAGACCAAACACCAGGTAGGCTAAATGAATTCTACTGTGTTTATCAGCAATATAGTTAAACTTTAATCAAGTCTAAAAGTCGTCACAAATTATAGACTTTAATGTTCTCTAAAATATTTTCCCGGATTCAATAAATATTAACTTTGTCCGCCGACACCAATACTAAACATGTACATGCAATGTTTGACCGTTATGCGTTGTTTGAAAATTACGCTCACTCATTAACATTTAAATGCATAATTCTTAATTATATTTATAAAAGTCCAGCCAAGTTTTTGGAAAAGTCTTGAACCATATGATAATACTAATAATAAATGTGCAAGTCATATCTGTGGTTTGAGAGCATTGAAAATCTCTGCTGCGTTGAGGACACTCGCCGACAAGGCGGAGTGAAAAACGGCTAAAGCCTGGACAAATCGGGATAGATCGGGACTCCATGTCCAGGGCCCAGATGTCAAATGCAGGACGTCCACAAATATTGGTTGACCGGGGTTGCACCAAATCTCAGGGTCCAAATTCTTCCCTCTGCCAAATAATCCCAGGATTGGAACAGAGGGAAAATGCAAGATGGACACTAATTATTTTAGTTACTGGACACTAATAATTATAGTCTTGCTCTTCAGATTCCAAAATGGCTAGTCAAAGACACTCACAGAACAGAAGACACTCAATTCTTTGTGTTGGATAAAGAATCAGAACTTTCCAGTGTGTAGGATTCAGGTTGCAGACTGATAAGAAAGGGAAGGGTGGGGCGGTCAGAGTTTAAAGTAGCACTGCTGTCTCTAAATGGAATTATAAAAATCAGTGTGTTTACTTTTTGTAGTTCATGCAGGGTCATCAAAGCAAATCTGCAACACTAATGTTTTAATTGTGGTACCCCCATGAGAAGGAGCTGCAAAATTAAAATAAGTTGAAAGATGATCATGGCCAGTAATATTTTGGGATGTGAGACAATATAAAAAAATTGTTACAACAGCTCTGAATAATAAAAGAGTCTTGTGTTTACAGAGCCATATTCGTTGAGGCCTACGCTAAAGACAGCTACGTCATGCAACTATACGGACACGGGGAAACAAGCTTCACTGCCCCGTTCAACTTTAAACTACTGATGCAAGGTAGCCAGAGCCTTCTGGCCCCACAGATAAGGGACATCATGACAGGATATCTTGCGCTGTTGACAGAGGGCCAAACACCAAACTGGGTGGTGAGTAGATAATCATATCTCCCACATAAAGTCAGAACATTCAGATTGTTGAGATATTTTTGACGTGGATGGTTAAATAACTTTACTTTTTCAGTCTCTGCTATGAAATTTAATATAATGGACTTTTTATGACAAAGAAGAATTTTAGATTTTCCGAAACACAATTAAATGGGATATAATGCTATCTTAGAGGAATTTTTACTTTTTCAAAGGATGTTATCGCTAAATTTAAGATAAGGTCTGTAATATCTATACCTAACGTCAAAATTATAGCTTTTCTATTGATTTAAAAACAATAATTATGCTACTACTTTTCAACTTTATTATTACTATAATTGATGTAATACTTACAAGTCTGAAAATTAATTATTAAAACAAAATTGTTTTAATCGAACAGATAGGCAACCACGACAACTTGAGGATGGCTGACCGGTACGGACCGGAGGCGGTGGATGCGATGGGTATGCTGCTCGGAGTGCTGCCTGGTGTCAAGGTCGTGTACAACGGCGAGGAGATTGGCATGCAGGACACCTACATTCGTCCAGACCAGACCGTAGATCCCGGCGCTCACACGGTCACTCCTGACAACACAATCCTTAACAGGGATCCCCACAGAACACCAATGCAATGGGACGACTCCACACCCAATGCAGGTCTGTTTAAAAAAAATAATGATCTCTTTTTAGCAAGGCACATTTTTAACTACCTATCTTTACAAACTCAGTTTTATGCCCCGCTCTGAGGGTGAGCATCATCATCTGTCCTACATACACACCAGCTATATGTGTATTTGTTAAAAATAAAATAAACTTGAAATCCATGACAATAGTTCAAGCGTCTCTCCATTCCGCAATTGTCCTTTCATACTATAAAAATATAATTTAGACATATTTTGGCCACCCGTCAGCTACGAGCTATGTGGAGGTGGACATGGTGCCTCAACCGGCATCAGCAAGCGGCCTAATAAGCACATATGGAGACCGATGCTATTATGTGGCAGAAGCCAACGTTGTGATGTAGACAAATAAAAATATTTTAGCACAGTGAAGTGATAGTGGTTTTTTCTTTTACCAGGTACACTCTTATTTGCCTGTGAGATATTATTCGAGTGAGCAGACTAATTCTTTAGTGCGTGGCACATAAATGAAACTTTTTTTATGGTCGCCACTTCATTAGTTGAGATGTTGAGGGTCCTCGGAAATTGCATTGCACCGAGATGCCATTTTCCTGGTCTTCGAAGTGCAACGAAACAAAACATAATATCTCAATAACGTTGACTTAAACTTACTGTAAGGGTCTTACGTAGGGCAAAGAATACTTCATTTAACATCTGGAATTTATTATTTTCAAGGTTTCTCGTCAGCAATCAAGACATGGCTGCCGGTCAACCCCAACTACTGGTGGCTCAACGTGGAGGCCCAAAGGCAGGCTGAGAAAAGTCACCTGAAGGTTTTCCAAGACGTGTCCCGTGTTCGAAAGGATCCAGTGCTCCAGAGGGGAACCACAGATATATTGGCTCCCAACAATAACACCCTTGTAGTCATCAGGTAATATTTTTTATGGCCGCTTAGTTAAATGTGGATAGTTTGCATGTCTTAAATTGTGATCAGGCTTGTCTTTTTTCGGTAATAACATATTTCTTACCATAAATATATATAAATAAAAAACTTAAAAGCAATCTTTATATTTTTAGTTTTCTATTCAACTTTATTGTTCGCACTTTCATTTTATTCTATGTTATTAGATCAATGCAGTTTTGTTTATTATTATAAGTTAATTATGATGCTAGTTTAAATTTGCGATAATAATAATGGGATGTTTTTTGTTAAGATGTAATTTAATGTTTTATCTTATTTTGGGTTAAATCTGGCTGTATTATGCATTAAGCTCTTTGAATATTTTTCAGGTCTTACAACGAATCGTTCTACGCTTACATTTTCAACATTGGCAGTGAAATCATCACCGTCTCCCTTCGAGACTTCACCTCCCTTCAAGTAGACCTTACTTTGTCGGTGGAGGTGGCCAGCATCAACACTAAAATTAACAAAGGGTGGGTTTTTTATTTTAATTTTTTCAATTGTGTTCCTTTAATGGTGTTCCTGTACATATCTTACGAGATAATTTAAAATATTATACATGTTTAATATCCTTTAAAGCTGATAGGTAAATTGAGGCACCCAGGACCAAGGGGTAAGTGCATATTTTAGCCATTTTGAAGCTAAGTATAAAGCCAGGTTGCTAAGAACGCCTAGAATCTAGTGGCAAAGGCGTATAAACGAATCTCTGACAGGTGCTGCGAACTGGCGGAGGAAACAAGCTAAGCACTACTTCAAGAATATGCTTGTTATCTTATCGGCCAATAGGTAGAAGTGCAACTTGTATGCTTTGACTGACATCCAAACAACAAAATTGTGGACAGTTGACGAGCTTAGAAGCCATAGTGTAGAGTGACAACAAGTAACTTTTGAGAAAACTTCGATTAAATTTTGAACTAATCAATATTTTACAATTGATAACACAAAACATTTTGATTCGTATTAATATAACTTACAGTTATCTAACAAAAAAAAGAGCTAAACCTTGGAGTAATTATGGGCGAAATATATATTTTTTTAATTTTTGTAGACTACCAACATTATTTTTACTTCTTTTCTTTCAAAGAGACTACTATTTTCCTTTAGTTGTCAGGTATGTCATGACCTAAATGACGTTATCCATGGAATATTGTAAAAGTTGTTTATAATTTTTCATATGTTTACTTCAAAGTATAAAAAATTTAAAAATCTAATTCCTCAGTCATTCATTATTAAAACATTTTCTTTTCACGGTCAAAGCGTTCCATATACAAGATGTAAGATGTGCAAATTTGGATTAAATTAAATAAAGTGTTGTTTAAAAGTCTTAGAACACCTTCAACTAAAATTTTAGTTCTTTACCTCTCCAGAGTGATGGCTCAAAGGGGGGACGGGAAATATGAAAAAAACAAGCATTAGTCAAATTTTCACATCAAATTAAACGTCTCTATAACAAAAAAATAATGCTGAAAATGCGACCTTTAAATAATGAGTAAAAATTCACAAGTTATGAGTAAGAAACTTTGCCGAAAGTATAATACGCGAAAACCCAAAAAATACTTGACTTTTGCTCATAATGTCTTTTAAAATTATGTGTCATATGTGTCATAGACCAATGAAGTGTTTACCAACTATTCCTTTTTTGCGACTTGAATCCTTCATTTTTGACCGACGATTACCGGGTAGATTGTGTTAATTACAAAAAAAAAAAATAAAATAAAATAAAAAATCATAATCATAATAGAAACATCAATTATATTTACAAAAGCACATTCTACACTTGTGGCTCTTATTTTGCGGACGTTTTTAAGGAACCGTAACTCATCAAGGGTGTAGAAATGCCTGTTTTACAGCCTAACCCGTTTGTATTAGTTTGGACCGTTTCCTGCCAAAATATAAAAGGTAGGATCTTATACTTTTTTAAGTCTCGTTGAAATATATATATTTATAATTATAATATAGAATTATATATATATATATATATTTATTTATTTATTTATTTATATACACATCCCATTGTTCAGATTTGATCGCCTCAGAATTCAACTCACGTTTACGTCAAGGTGTATAGACTAATAGCAAAGCAGGAATATATTTTCAGCGTGCTAGAAATTCAGCAGTGGGGCATTTCCATATCCAAGTTGTGCGCATTGTGAGTTAAACAGGTATTCCGGTATGCCGTTCTTCTCTCCTTACAAAGCTTTTCTTGTTTTTATTAAAGGAGGATTAGGATGTTTAGCAAATACTACCTATGAACAGTGAGAATCCCTAGATTCTCACTGTTCAAAGGTAGTATTTGCTAAACATCCTAATTCATCCTGTTCAGTGGCCTGCAGTTCATTAAACATAATTACCCTAAAGAATGTTATTATTCTAAAAAAATCTTTCTTTTTGTAGCAGCAATACTTCGTTTGTCGCTGATGAATTTCACCACTTATCCAGGAGTACACACGGTGGCTGAGGAGAAGAGCATGATAAATAGTTTTGAGATAGTCCATTGTGATAAGGTCTAGTACCTTCCTCAGAAGGTACAAGACCCGCACGAGCATTGTACAGACTTGCCCGATGTAGTGCTTTCAGCTCAGCCTACTGTCCCAGAAGTCGAGTAATTTTATTGGTTTGCAAGCTGCTTTGAACAGTCTTCGAACAAATAAGGGGATATAAATAGAAATGACTGTGATTTTTCTTTACTCATTTTAAACCTGTTTGCAATGAACCAAGCTTTGGTATTAATCCAGTAAATTTGTATTCAAATGTGCCCCTAGATAGAAAATTGTGGGGTAGTTTTGATTTTTTCCAATTTTTATGTTTTTTAGGGTGCTGAATCTGGATCTGCGGTTTGCTAACACTATTTCTTAACGGAACATGGTCAAAAATGGAAAAAACTTGAAAAATTGTATTTTTGGCTTATAACTAAAAAAACTGTTAACTTTTCGTTCATAATATTTATTATTAAAATTAAAGTAAAAAAAAATTTGCTACTTTAATTTGCTAATGCTACTTTAATTTAGCTAATGCTAAATTTGCTGCGTACTCGCAGCTGTGTTGCCACTGCTGGAAGGTTCGGGCGCGCTCTTCGGATCTTGCTGATCTTTGCCAATCTTGCCTTGTCTGATAGATCGCCTTCCTCTCTACTGCCAAGAACTTGACAGGGATGACTCTGGCAACCACCAGGACCGCAGGCTCGGATACTATTCGATGGGAACACAACCGGAGCGCAGCTTGACGCTGAACCCGGGGGAGTCGCAACCTATGGAATTCCTTGGTGAGAGCGTCTGCCCTGAACTCTGACCCGTAAAGGTGCACGGACTGGACTGCGGACATTAATAACCATCTTCTGTTGGACCGAGGATCACCGACATTGGCCATCAGCTTACTAAGATAAGAGACCATCTTAACAGCCTTGTCCGCCGTATGATAGATGTGATCTCTCCAGCTTAACTTGTTGTCCACCATGATTCCGAGATACTTGGCGGCACGTGTTGACTGGACCACAACCCTTTCTTCCCACTCGCAGAGGGACGATGGTGTCAAATCTTCTCTTTGTGAGGACCACGATCTCCGTCTTGCTCAAGGCAAGCGAAAGACCGTGATTGGACATCCATGCGTTGACCTAGCCCATGACCCGGTTTACCAACTTTAGCTGGGTCAGCTCAACGTGGAGTGTGGCGATGAGAGCCGCAACGTCATCGGCATACCCAACTAAGATATTTTTCATCTGGCGACATTACAGATCTCAGGATTCTGTCGTAAGAGACATTCCAGAGATCTGGGTCCAGTATTTAACCCTGCGCGGCACCAGATGTGACTTCCATCGTCCGCGCTCCATCTCGGGTGTCATACATCAGTCGTCTAGAACAGAGATAGTCCTCGATGTGACGCAACAGATATGTTGGGATGCGAAACGTGTTGTGAAGCAAATCCAACTCGCCGATTTGAAAGCATTATTGACATGAAGCGGTACAAGAAGCACTACTCGGCTGGAGAAATGGTTGTTGATCTCGGCTCTCTCAATAACTTTCTAAACATCACCAATCGCCTCGGTTTTTGATCATCCCTTTCTGAAGCGGTACTGACGAGGGCAAAGGTCTGCTGCAGCAACTACGGCAGAAGTCAGGCGGGAATGAATCAACTTTCAAATATTTTACCAGCCGTGTCCAACATGCAGGAATTTTTGTGACGACGGCAGCTCAGGATCACCTTTTCCCTTGCTGATAAGCACAAGCCAGACAGTTTTCTAGGGAGATGGAAACACCTCTACAACCAAGCGGGCATTGTAAATTTTCAGCAACATTCCGATATTGATAGTGAAATCTTCTTCAGAGCCTCGCTGGGGATGCCTGGGGGCCAGGATAATTGTTGTTCTTTAGGGTGAGAACCGAGGTTTCCATCTCCTCATTGGTGAAGAAGGGAACGTCCTCTACCTGTTCGAAGTAAACCAGAGGTCACTGTAGATGTTCAGGAAACAGGGCAGTGACGATCCTCTCCATGGTAGCGCCCCCCATTATAGAAGGTGGAGAGAGGGCGCCAATTTTCTGGGTCATGACTTTGTAACCCAAACCCCGTGGCTCGTAATCAACGTCATCCCGTTGTTTCTTCCAGCTATTCGCTTTGCTCCTGTTGATGACAAGTTGGAGAGATTTTCTCGCAGCTTTGTAGGTTTCTTACTTAAAAATTATGTGTGCGGGAATTGATGCTCTAGGTGCTCTAGTTGAAGCACATTTTTCTTTTTAATGTTCTGCTGAACTCCGCAATCTCTTCAGTCCACCAGTAGATGGGCTGATCGTCGCGGCGGAGCTTTTTCGTGGCATGGACCGGCCGAGAAAAAAGTTCAATTGTTTATGTTACCGATACATTTTCTCCAGCCTAGCCAGGATTCTCCTGCGCTCCCCAAGAGATAACATCCATGCACTTGACCAAGTCCAGTTTATTGGTGTTCCACTGGCGTGGCCCTTCCCGAGATGAGGAAAATCTTCGGTTTATATCATGAAGATCGAAGACAATGTTCTGGTGTTCGATAATGTACAATGTGAAGCGAAGATCACGTCAGGGATTGTGTCTCTCTGCCCAGCGCGATGAAAAGTAATCGTGCCGCCCTGGTTAAGGTACAAGCGATGAAAGCCAGGATGTATTTAACCCCGGTTGTCGGCAGAGATTATTCCCCACTCGATCATCAACGCCAATCACAACATGCCTAGTGGTACCGAGCATGTTCTCCTCCAGACGGTCTTGACGGTTCTCGGTCCAGACGGTTGTGTGGAAGTCTTGGATGGCCTCGTTTGGGGTTGGGTAGAAACTGAAGAGGGTTACATTCATAGACCTAGCCCAGACGAATCCTCGGCCACGTCCATGACTCCGCATTAAAACTTCCTGTGAATTCTACGAACAGATGGAAGCAGAATCGTGACTGTCTGGGATCCAAGAGTTTGGATCCCTATCCCGATACTACTTGCAAATTAGGAGCGCGTCGACACTGAGTTCTCGGTTGAGCTGATTCAAAAGATTATCAGCTCCCCATTATCTCTGAATATTGGCCGGGAAAGTGTGGATTACTGGCCTTTTGCCTGTTAGAGTGCTTCTCTAAAACACCGCACTGACCAGAACCAGGTAAGATACCAGGAGCATTCCCAGCAGAACATTCTCCTAGCAGAAGAAACACAGCGGATGAAGTCGGCACTTCGGTTAGGCCCTTTGCAGGTACGGGAGAAGTGACCAAACGCTACGATGCACGATCCACCCTTCCTAATCTCAGGTACGCAGTTATAGCTTATACGCAGGCTAAGCAGCTTATTAGCATGCTTCTCGCCCATTTCGGTGACTGCCGTACGCTGCTGGCTCCGATTTGGTTTGGTTAACCAGACCTTCAGACCCCCTGTTTCCCCTAGTAGTTCTGGGAGTGCCTTCTTTAACGCCCGGATCACCTCATCCTCTCAAATCTCCAACGGAATTTTCACCAAGAGCGGTTTTTTGGGAAGATGCAAAAACCTCGATGTCCTTAGATTTTCCCAGTTATAGGAGGTCATCCCCGTTTTGGGTCCGTCGGATAGACTTAATCTTGGGAGAGACGTCTGTCAAATAGGATAGGAGGCAGCTAAAACATGCAGAGGTTGCCACGAAGAAGTCGGCTGCAGAAGGGTAGAAGACTGAAGTCTGTAACACGGTTAGGGTGGCCCCTGCAAACCAGCCAAGAAGCCTGCACGGACCAGGCCCAAGAAGCATTGAAAGGTGATTTATATCAAGTCCTAAGGTGGGCAATCTTTCGCCGGTGTCCTAGGACAAATTATAACCGAAGCCAAATTGGAGGAGCCGGATTGGAGGAGCAGCTAAATTTGCGGCTCCTCCAATTTGGCCTCGGATATAAATCACCTCAGTTCAATGCTTCTTGGGCCTGGGCCGTGAAGGCTTCCTGGCTGGTTTGCAGGGGCCTCCCTAACAGTGATACAGACTTCAGTCTTCTACCCTTCTGCAGCCGACTTCTTCGTGACAACCTCTGCATGTTTTAGCTGCCTCCTATCCTGTTTGACAGACGTCTCTCCCAATTCCCCAAAGGTATTTGTGAGGGGTGCACCTTTTATCTAAGAGGTGTTGATAGGGTTGACGCTGTGATTGGTGCTGCTGGTGCGGGAACCACTACCAGAGGAAGAACATAAGAAGCAGCCGGAAATGTTTCAGTCTGCGTTCTTTTGAATAACGAGATCCTTTGATATCTTCCTCAAAAGAGTTTTCATTTTCTTTAGTGACTGGTCCTCCTCCTCCCTGGCATTGTCCTGCTGCTGCCAAAGCATTTTCAGCTCGAATGCCGCTCGAAGAGGGCTCTTGGTGGGAGGGATTCCTTTGAATCTATCTTCTGATGTTTCCGCTTTGGCCACCTCCATCGCCAAATTGACCTCCACTTTCCGATCCGGCGTCACTTAGAGTCTTGACCAGCACCGGTTGAGCGGAGGTCTTAAGTACCTAGTTGTCAAGGTTAGAGACCTCTGAATGATTGAGCTTCCCCTCAAAGTGGCTTGCTCCTTCTCCTTGTCATTATGGTTGTCTCGGGTTTCAGCCTATAAGCTTTTTGTCACCAGCGAATCGTGCGGCAAGGGGCGGTCCGTTCATTGGGCAAGAGCGGATATACTCTCGGAGGTCATCCTCCTGTAGGAGAGAAGAAGCCCCTACCCCAGTTCCCCGAGGCCCAAACCTCCGTTTACCCAGCACCGATACACACAAGGTGCCGTAAGTGCTGGGGCTCGCTCGTGGCAATGCAGAGCCCGATCTCTGCATCCATGCCGCAATTCCTGACCAAGGATCGAAGTGGCTAGTCTCTGACGACACACTGGAGGAAACCATCGGCAGTGCGGGAGCATGTGCCGGTCGAAAGAAGGTAGAAGGCCACCCATGTTGGGTCGAAAAGAAAAAGAAGGTGAGAAGGTTAACTTAGAAAAGAATAAAGACGGTGAGCTAAGACCTGAAAAAAGAGAAGAAAGACCTTAGCTCTGGAAGACGTGTGAAAAGGGCCTCACAGCTTGGCTCAGGTACCCCGAGCTCGTACAGGTACCAAAAACACTCGTACAGTGGAAAGCCCACTGCTCCTGAGGGAAAAGAATCAATAATAAAGAAAAATAAAGTAAAATGATAAGACTTGTGAAAATTATATGAATAAAACATAAAGTTTTGTTAACAAAGTAAAAAAATAAAAGCTCAAAAAGAAAAGAAAGTAGTGAATTATAAAAATTGCTCAGTGGCATAATGTTTCATTATCCAATAAAAAAATTTAATTTGATTTTATGTGGACTAAAATGCGTCGCAGTTTTGTAGTCATTTATTAAAACAATTATTTTGGACTGTATTTAATATCCCTAGATAAAAATACAAATATATTCTATAGATAAATTAACCTAGGTGTGCCTATTTAATTTGTCAGTTTAACATAGTGAATTTTAAACTTTAAACCCACGCTTTGTTATGTTCCAGGACGCTGGTGAAGATCTCGGACACGCTGACCCTGAGGCCCAAGGCCGCCGTCATCCTGAGGTCTCCGCCCTCGACCTCCTCAGCCTCCCCCTCACTCGGCGTCAGCGGCCTTCTAGTTCTTCCGGTCATGTTAATACGTTTTATCGGCCACTTTTTTGCATGACGTTTTATTTAAAACTGCTACAGTTATTTAAGTTGAAATTGGTTTATTTCATGAATTATTACTTGTATCAATATTTTTACTGAACATTGTAAATACTTTATGTGTTGAAAATGTAAGACCAGTTGTATTTTGTTACAGAGTTTTTATTAAGAGATATAAATAAATGTATAAACTGTTATTATTGTTTGTTGGGTATCAAAAATTCAATTACTTAATCTAAGACTTCAATATGTCTTCGCCAACTGTTGTTTCCATTTACCTCATTAATGAGCTCTGAACTTTCTCTGAGAGTTCTCTTGTATCAATATCAGTATGAAAATTTTTTTCATTACAATTTTTGAATATGTTACCAATGATTCTAACTTGTAAAATCTTCATACCAATCGATATGATGAAAATATTTTCAAACCGATCTGTCTATAGTTTTTGCCTCCGTTGATAATGAAGAAAAACAACGAAGTGTTAAGCACAAACAAATAACTATTAAATAATTGTATCATCGTCTAAAAACTCTAGTTCTTTACTTTAAATGATTTTAAGGTCACAAGTATGTTCATGATGGGATACGGACAAACTGTTTTCCACACTGCGGTAGGTAAGTTTATATATCAGGCCATTTGATTAGAGCGTGGCCTACGAATCGTAGCCCCTGTAAGTATACATATGTAAGATAAATAGATGTAGAAGTTTAGGGACCTGACAAATAAAGTTACAAAGGATCTTAGTTTCACAAAGAAGAGCAATAAGACTAACTCATTGATTAATAAGAGGAAAATCTTGCAGACAAGCTTTTAAATCATTGGTATATTAACATTCTCCCACAAAAAAGGTATTCATTACATTGAATCTGGCCAAAAATGGCAGTCAGTCGTAGCCTATTAAAAGTTTTGAAATAATCCTTCCATCCAATGTATCTAGAATAAACCAAGGTAGGTGACACCAACAGCTGATTGAAGCGGGCCCTGCACCTTTGACGTAATGTTGTTTCTCTTGACAGATGAGTGTTGGAATATGAGTGTTGGAATATTTAAATGCTGCAGCTTTGACTTCATCAATTTTGTAATTGTTTTTGTTGCTGTCACCTACCTCCTTCTCATTCTAGATTTCTTGATCACATCAAACCAGAACTAATATTTTTTTTAATATTATTAAAAAATTACACCCTTATTTCTTTTTAAACACCTGTTAAATGTGAAAAGTTACATTAGGTTGTTGTAAACTGATTGTCACGATGATATAACTACAGAGAATTACTATCATCGAGCAATATAGTTAGATTGGTCAACCAATAGCAATATTGGTCAACCCGGTAAATTTCAAACGATTAAACTATAACCTAGCACACATAGAAAACTTATGCTACAAGCCTTAATTGTGGGGTAAATTAATATACTCTTAGTAGGCTACATTAGTGTCTTGTGAAAAAATTACTAATATGACTGATCTAGGTCCACTTTCAGGTCAGGTAGATTCAATAACATCTTTCATTTTAGCGAATTTCCCTATAGGGAATACGCTATTACGGTAGTAGCCATGGTAAGACCTAAGCCCGGGACCACTTTACTTTTTCATTTTGAGGTCCCCAGAAGCCAAAAACACCATTCGTTCATTTTCATATATATGTATATATATATGTATATATATATATATATATATATATATATATATATATATATATATGTGTGTGTGTGTGTGTGTCCGTGGTACTGATAACTTTTGAAGGAGACCTCCGATTTTGATGAAATTTGGTATGGAGGTGTAAGACCAGGTCTAGTTTCATGAGTTCGCGAACCAGCATTGTCGGGTTATGGGAACGGGGTTTTATGGGGTTTCAAAGGGGTCAAAAATGGGGTTTTGGCATTTTTGGACCTTAATTTTTAAAACTCATCAATTTTAACTGAAACTATTTAAAAGAGCTTAAAAAACAAGTAATTTGGCATTTTGAATTTTTATCATGGCATAACTGGTTACGGGGCAAATCCAAAAATGTGTTTTCCATGTTATTCTTATGGGAAATCAAGAAAACCCTATAAATTGCTTATTTATTGAAATAACTTAATCAAATTTGGTATGTACATTATCTATATAAGGTTTAACTTATACTTGCTTACAAAACCCATATGGCGGCAACCTACATACTCACCCCCATGGGGTTTATGGGGAAAATAAAAAATTGCCAGAGTTTGATACAATTTTGTGTTTACATTCACCAATTATTGATTAACTTAGATTTTCTAACAACACCCAATGGCAGAAAACCTACATACTCGATCCTATGTTGTTTTTATGGGGAAAGTAAATAATCTGAAATTCCATTGGAAATTCGCTGATTACGCAGGTCTGCTGCGACGGGGGTATTTTCGTCTTTCACGATCTATTAGAAAACTTGATATTTAAAGAAAACTTTGTACACAATTCCTTTACAACAGGCTCCAGAATATGTTACAAAAGATCTTAATTATTTGATCGATGTTAAAGCAAACCCCCTCAGCACCGTCATCGATACAGGAAAAAGGTGGATGTTTTAATATTGTTGATGATTTATTTAAACATATACTAGGATTTTTCATATAAACATTGTTTGTCTTATAAAAATAATGGAGTTATAGGAATAGAAGAAATTCTTGCATTCAATATTTTTGGTGACTTTGAATTGCACAATATTATCGAAAAATCCAACATTGAGGCCACTGGTGACGTCACAGATTGTTTCACTCGTGATTTGATTCATGGCGTCATTCTTTATTTAATCCATGAATTAACATATGGCGTCTAACACAGCACTAAATTAAGCCTTAACTAGCATTTCGTAGATCCTGTAAGTTGAAATACCCCCGTCGCAGCAGACCTGCTTACTTGGTGCATAGCAAGAGGAACAATGCACAAAAAATAATCTCTTTACAAATCCAAAAATTTAAATATTAATATGCAAATGAAGAAATTCAGCTAATATAATGCGCTGATTATGTTCATACTCCACTTCCTATTTCTTCTTCGACTATACTGTTATTTCCATTAAAATACCATGGGATTTAATATTCAGGTTCGGTTCCATCGGGGTTTTGGACCAAATATTAATTACTATCTAAAGAAGGTATATACAAAATTTAATTGAAAAATGTTAAAAGATAAGCGATGTATAAGATTTTATTCATTTCCCATAAGAATAACATGGAAAACCTTTTTGATATTTTCTCCACAAGGAGTAAAGCTAAGTTATTGATTTAAAGTATTACATTATTTATTTTTAAGCTCTTTTGAATGGTCTCTTTAAAAATTAGTAAATGAAAAATATTAAAGGTGAAAAACTCCAAAACACCAATTTTGACGCTTTTGAAACCCCATAAAACCCCGTTCCCATTGTCCGATCATCCTGGTTTTCGAACTCAACATGAAGATTGTTACTCTACATCTTCATATAAAATTTCATAAAAATCGAAGGTTTCTTTCATAAGTTATCGTCTAAACAAAACACACAAACGATTATGTAAATAAATTAAAATAAACAGTGTTTTTAGCTTCTAGGGACCCCAAAACAAAAAAATAACATGGTCCCGTTCTAAGGTCTTACCATGAGTACTACCGTAATAGCGTGTTCCTTATGGGGAAATTCGCTAAAATAAAACACAATATTAGGCTGATATGATATTATGTAAAGACTTACGAACTTCCTTGACGACAGTTATAATAAAAACGGATGGGGGCGAGCGATAGTCTTAGAACATTCGCCATTCTTCTTCAAGAACATGAATAAGGTTTCCACATCTTGAAACTTATTTAAATTAATTATTGAACTGAAAAAGAGATAACAAATCAACGTTTTTTGTAAAAATAATAACTCAGATAGCCTCTCTTATAACATCACTATTGTTTGGGATAAAATGAGTAATTTCTCATCAGGTCAAGTATAATTTTCCGTTCTTTGTTTACACAAGGAAATTCTAGTTTAAAACATGATTGGCATTAGATGACATCTCAAGAAGTTGTGTAATGCACCGCTCGAGTGGTAGCCAGTGGTATATAAACAGAACCAAAAACCACTCATTACGAAATACTAATCTGCAGTAGACAGGTTAACATCATGGCGAGTCTACGGTGCTGTTTAGGACTAGTAGTTGCACTATGTGCTACAGGGACGGTAGCGCAAGAACCGCACCTTCCCTGGTGGAAGACAGCGACACTGTACCAGGTCTACCCACGGTCATTCCAGGATAGCGACGGCGACGGAACCGGCGATCTTAAAGGTTATATAAACTTTTTATTAAATAGAGATGCTGATACTTTTTTATTTGAATGTCACTACTTGTATCTTGCAATTCAACTAAAATATACATGAGCCACTGCAGTTGGCTAAAATCAAGTCCGCACTGGCCGAATATGTTGACGAAAATTTGTATGTTTGTTGGTATTTATTAAAAAAACCACACGGTATTTGATTGTTCGTTAGAAATTTTTGTTGTATTTTTTGGATTTGGTGTAAGGCTATTTTAAGAATTTTAATTACTTTAAAATAAAGCAAATTTGGTATTGCAAAACTAGGATTTTTGAGAAGTAAAACTTATTTTGTTTCAATTATCTATGGAGCTAATAAGGCAAAATCAACAAAGTAAAATAGACATTTAAAAGTGTTTAAATCATGCAGAACAATATACAGGGTGTCACACAAAACTTTTCTGGGCTTCACAATAAGATTGTACTTATTCAAAAGTTTATTTAAACATTTGTTCTAATATAATATTTCAATAGATCCCTAGAACCAGTGGATTATTTCTAGATGATAAACGCATATTTAGAGATTTTCAACACAAAAATCGTAATATCCCCATTATTAGCCGTACAATCTTCACAATTTTGATAACTTTGTTTTAATCTATAATTAAAAACTTAAACTTCTTTGTATCTTCTAAAGGTTTGATAAAATTTAATGCTTTGAGAATATTGGTCTTTGGTAGTCAACATTTGGAAAATACATATATAAAAATTCATTATACAAACACCTAATACGAACTTACAATGATCCATTACGGATATAAAAATTATCAAGCGTAAAAAAATAATGGCTAGTGGCTTAACTATGTATTTCAATACTTATGTATATTCAATTTTCTAAGTTTTGTACAGATAATGATATCCCGAAGTCCTTAAATTTTGTTTTAACATCCAGTATTGTTCATTGTTATGCTGTGTTTTTATAATTACATTTTCATATTTATTTCAGAATTTCTGGAACCAGATTATGTACATCATTATAATTAATAAATTTTAAATTGAAAACTCACATCCAATAAATAAAATTTTATTGTGGTAAGGCCTTTCGCATTCAAGGAATGCATCCTCAGACCATAACAACCAAAACAAAAAATAATTTATAAATCCAAAATTTCTGCTAAACATCTGATTTAAAGTTACATATGCTAATTTACAATATTATGGTAAAAATTCTTATTATATAAGTTGTATACTATAAAAACATTTTAAATTTATTTTGTGACTAGATATTTAGAAATTTTAATAACGGAGAATTTTGAATAGGTCCGGGATCACTGTTTACCAATTTTAGTTTACGCTTATACATTTCAAATGTTTCCTGTGCATCCAAGTATTGATTATTACTGACTTCTTTTATTAATTTAATTTGGGAAAAACAATGTCCATTTTCTAAGGCATGTTTAGCAATTGCAGATTTTTCAGGTCTGTTAAATCTTACATGACTAACATGTTCTTTTAAACGAGTTTTTAAATTTCTTTTTGTTTGTCCCACATATAATTTATCACAATCATTACAAGACACTTCATAAATTCCAGATTTGTTTTCTTCACTAATCTTACATTTTGCATTTCCTAATATATTTTTGAGTTTGAATTTCGTTGAAAAACTTACATTAATTTTAGAATGTTTCTTAAATGATTTATTAATTATTTTATTAAAAGAGGTAAATGTTACTGATCTCCAATTTTCATCATTTTCTTTGCTTTCAAACAATTTTATTTATTGGATGTGAGTTTTCAATTTAAAATTTATTAATTGTTCCAATAAGAAGAGCTACAGAAATGAATCATTATAATTGATTAGTCATATAGATTAGTACGGTACACGCTTAAAACACTGAGTTCTCAGTAACTAAGCCTACTAAAGCGTTTCTCGCCATTCATATAGGTTATATCAAAGGGAATAAGGCTTGTATCATTGGAATTCCCGATGCATTAATGCACGATCGTCCTCAGGATTAAGTGCTATGGTCCTTTTAAGTATCGTACCAATTCAATTCCATGGAAGGGTAAAGCTCAATAAAAATCTCACTTTTTAAATTTAGTCAACTAAAAAATTGTATAATGTTTTGTATACCTTTTGGTGCATTTGGTCTACCGTAGTGGAGCACTGCATTTTAGGGAGAGCATTTAATCTTTTGTCTTTTATCAATTAGAAAAAATTGTTAGAAATTGTTTGCATGTAATTAAACTTTAAGGGTTACATTACAGTCATTTTTATACCACTATAAACAAAATAACAACCTAACTTCCAATTTTTGCCGATTATGGATAAGAAATTGTAATGTTCTGTAATTAGTTCAATATTTAAGTCTAATATCAGTACATTAATATTGCTATGGTTGTAAATTTGTTAATATAATTTAAAAATATATAAATATATCTTTTGACTAAATACAATTAGAGTTTCCTTATATTCTTTATTATTTTGCAACGTGTTTAAAATACATCAAACAACTTGTTACCATTGAACGTAAGTTACCAGTAAGTACATTAGACCTATGATTATTTTTTTACAACCAACATTCATTTCAAAACTTTGAATAAAGTTCCTCAAGTCATATTAGTGATCAACGTTAAAACATAGAAATATTCAAATTTAGAAACAAACTTTCCTCATTCTATGAAGTTGAGTACCAGAATTAATCCAACTTTTTAAGATGTTTTATTTTATTGGCTTGTTAGCCAATAAAATAATTTTTGCCGATTATGGATAAGAGGTTGTAATATACTGCAACTAGTTAAAGACTTTAGTCTAATATCAGTAAATAAATATCGCTATTGTTAAAATTTGTTAATTTACATTAAAAATATAATTTTCCTTTACTAAATACAATTGTAGTTTCTTTATGTTCTTTATTATTTTGCAATGTGTTTAAAATAAATCAAACAACATGTTACTATTTCAAGTCAGTTTCCAGTAAGTACATTAGACCTATAATTATTTTTTACATCCAACATAAACCATTTCAAAACTTTGAATAAAGATTATTCATAGTCTTAACTGGTGTCATGGTGTCAAATATCTGCAGGTATCACTCAGAGAGCAGAATACTTCAAGGAGACCGGAGTGGACGCCATCTGGATTTCCCCCATCTTAAAGTCTCCCATGGTGGACAACGGCTATGATATTTCCGACTTCAGAGACATCGACCCCTTGTTCGGCACCTTGGGTGACTTTAAGGAGCTTGTTGCGAAATTGAAATCTTTGGGTAAATTCTCATTTCCAACATTAAACAAAAACTATATTAATAATTAGTAGTTTCAAAAAGTATAATTATTGCCTTTTAGGCCGTTTAGTAAACAAACATCTTAATAACAACTTTTGTCAAGATGAATATAACAAATTTAGAGAATGAAATATAGAGAAACGGTAATCAAAGTTTTCAAATACATGTTGTAGGTCAAAGATTAAAGTTTTATTAAACTTATAAAAATTTCCCCCTAAAATTCCAACAAGTAAAGTATTGTTTCATGAAAAGTCCTAACAAAATTTTTGTGATAGTAAAGATTACTTAAACGAAAAAAGCCTACAGACAAATATATGAATCAACTGTCGGCAGAATAAGAGTTGAACGTCAACTGATTAGTGCCGCTCAGTAGGTATTTAGCAAAGTTACTAACAAGGTAGACAACCATTAAAAAGCGTGAATTCTCAAAATGAGACGTTTTATAAGAACGTAAGAAGTCTCCCTCTCTGCTGAGAGGAAAACTGTCCAAGGCAAAAATATTTAGGTTGTTAGACATATAATTTATGTTGTTAACGGTTAAATCTGATCCGAAGAATTTCCATATAACAAATCATGAGTCCCTCATGTAAGTAGCTGAAGCTATTCTGGACTTTTTCAAGGTAAGTAAATAGCCTTTTAACACTTAAACATACTGAGTCAGCCAATAAACTCGCTAACACACTCCCTTCTTTGTAAAGCTAATAACTGTGAGGACGTTGTTTATTTGTTTATTAAGTTTTTTTTAAACATGTGTATATCAGACGTAAAGCTGCTTCTGGACATGGTGCCCAACCACTCCAGTGACCAACACGAGTGGTTTAACAAATCGCTGCACAGGGAAAACCCGTACACGGACTACTACGTCTGGAAAGATGGAAAGATTGACCCAGCGACTAATCTAACGGTTCCTCCCAACAACTGGGTAAGTGAGAAGTGACTGGACTGTTACTGAGATAGCTGTGGTTATGTTTTTTCCTTATCAATTTTGCCCCGACAAATAATTTACATCTTCATCTTAGTTATGTATTTGTATGTTCTAGTAGGTATATGATGAGACCAGTAGTGGATTGTCAAGCTTACTTAATAGTCACACAATATAATGAATAAAATTCATAAACATTCGATGGAATTCCTTTATCAAAAGAAAGTTCTGCGGGAATATTTTAACTAACTTCTTAAATTAGGATTTCAATAGAAAGGATTTTAAAGTTAAAAAATAAAATAGAAAAAGTTTCTAATATAAAACTTTTTATATTCATTTGAAGAACTTTAAACTCATATTTCGTAAAGTAATCGTAAGAAAATTGGTTTTTCTTACTGTTTGAGCTGGTGTGAGCTACCTTTGATCGTTTTGATCATTAGTGAATCATTAGTTGAACTAAACTATCCTGAAATGAATTGCCATTTTGTTCGTAACAAAGATACACCCATCCATACCATCACACTCAAACTTAAGTCGTACTCACCTTAAAATACGCATCACAGAGCAAGTCGGTGTTTCAATGAATGTATCTAACTGTACAAATTTTATGAATAACGTTTATTTTAATTGAATTTAACTAACTCATGAGGTTTGCTACCAACAATATTTTAAACAAGGGTTAAAAATCGAAATTTAATTACTCACTGTAAAATGCAATATTGATAACTCAAGTTATTTAAGTACCTAAGTTAGAAAGTGGTCCTCACGAAGAAGATCTTTGACACCATTGTCCAATTGTTCGTGGGAAATGAAGAAGTCCAGACCAATGACATTTGGAAATTATAAAAAGAGGTTTGTCTTTTCAGTGTATAGTGTATTTTGTTGATTATGTTTGTATTACAGGCATTTAAAACTTGTCATCTAAGTTACTTTTGTAAATTATTAGCAGGACAAATGTAATTTTCTGCGAAAATATTAACTTTTCTTCGAGTTTTTCTAATTAAACTGGTATAAATGTAATCATAATTTTGTTATATAAAAAAGTATATTAATTTAAACATCTATATATTTAAAACACAAAGTTAAAAAAGCTTTAGACACTTCGTCTGTGACTTCTACTGGACCGATTTACATGCGGGTTGTACCAAAATAAACGTTTTCGGTTCTATATTAGCAGGTTTTATTTGTATTTCAAAAATATTTACGTTAAATCTGTCAAAAATGAAAAATAAACTTTTCTTATGAAGATTTAACATGGGGAAAAAAGCCAACATTTTCAATCCTTTGGACAGTTCGTCTGAGACTTCTACTGGACCGATTTACATGCGGGTTGTACCAAAATAAACGTTTTCGGTTCTATATTAGCAGGTTTTATTCGTATTTCAAAAATATTTACGTTAAATCGGTCAAAAATTAAAAATAAACTTTTCTTATGGAGATTTAACATGGGTGAAAAAAGCCAACATTTTCAATCCTTTGGACAGTTCGTCTGAGACTTCCACTGGACCAATTTACACGCCGTTTGTACCAAATAAAACGTAAACCTTTGTATATTAGCAGATTTTATTTACTTTAACGTTATCTTACTTCCTTAAATTAAAAATATCGACATTTTCAAACCTTTACAATTTATTTATTTTACACGCTTGCAATCAGCTGATTGTAAACACACGAGGTATTTAGTCTAAATACAGTGGATGAGCAAAAGCTTATGAAGGATTTGGTTTATTATGACCAGTACCTAAAAACATTTACAATTATTATGATGTATTGTCTGTCATTTATGAAAAGAAAGTTGTTTAATCATATAATTAACGTAATCTTACTCCCTTAAATTAAAAATGTCGACATTTTCAAACCTTAACAATTTATTTATTTTACACGATTTCAATCAGCTGATTGTAAACACACGAGGTATTTTGTCTAAATACAGAGTGGATGAACAAAAGTTCAGGATTTGGTTTATTATGGTCAGTACCTAAAAACGTTTACAATTATTATGATGTATTATCCTTTAAATAGAAAGAAAGTTGCTTAATTATGTAAAATAGCTGATTGCTTTAAAATTAAGACTAAATTGTAAAGGTTTAGTTTAAATAAATTGCTCACATTTGTATTAAAAGAAACGGATGTATCGGAAATTCTTTGTGCAATCAATTTGTCGCTTGCAACATTGTAATGCTTTACATTTACGTCGCATAACGTCAGTATTTGTGGCGCAGTCGGTAGCGTGACATACTCCAACCCAAGGAATCTAAAATAAATAAAGACAAGGTAGGGGTCAAGACATGCAACGCCCACTATGAACCAGGTGTTCTTTTGCACCTATGACATCACCATTTACTAATACTGTTAATGCTAATGATGACGTCATAGGTGCAAAAGAACACCTGGTACATAGAGAGCGTTGCGTGTCTTGACCCCTACCTTCTCTTTATTTATTTTAGATTCCTTGCTCCAACCCAGACGGCCTGGGTTCCAGACCGATCTTCACAAATATACTTTTTGTAATGTCACTAATAAAATGTTTTACTGATGGTACCGATA
Organism: Neoaliturus tenellus; assembly: GCA_030545055.2. NCBI lineage: Eukaryota > Metazoa > Arthropoda > Insecta > Hemiptera > Cicadellidae > Neoaliturus > Neoaliturus tenellus. Next base: position 191,938,492 of record CM061532.1, read on the forward strand.
TTTATTTTAAGCAAAATAGATATATTAAAATATTTATAGGCCTGTTCAAACTCTTAAAAAACTTATTTATTAAACTAACAAGTTTACAAATTGATAGTTTAGGCTTTCTTATTTTTTGATGTTTTTAACTAATATAACGCTTTGATTAGGCTACTAAGGTTAAGGCCTAAGTAAACAAGCAATTTTTTATGTTTATAAAATACTAAAGAGTGTCTGTGTTACATAGTAAGGGTGCAGAATTATTGTTTTTAAGGAATATGCCTATAGGCATACTTTGACAGACACTCCAACTAAAATTATGTAATATTCTGTGAAATAAATTTGTATTCTTTAAATTTGGATAGTTATTGAAACTTGCACACTACAGCCTAAATGTTGCGATATGAAAGTGATTTCTCTACGTTCTATCCTACCCTACTAACTTACACCAATATTTGTTAAGCCAACCATTATAAGTTACAACACTCTAGGCTTTTCCTAATTCTTGAAAAAAAAAACTGTTAAGAACAGTTTATCCAATAGGCCTACAAGTGGATATTGGTCTACTTATTTCTGATGTTGTTGAACCTAATAGAACTGTTTCCTTAGGCTAATTAGGTTTGCGCCTACCTAAACAATCAAATTGACATGTTTATAAAATACTAAAGAGTAGGGCCTATACGTACAAGGATGCAACCTTATTGGTTTTACGGAATAGGCCTACTTTTCCAACGCTCCAACTAAAATCGTAGTATTTTCTGTAAAATATATTATTGTTCTTGGTATGGCAGTTCAAAGAAGTACATTTTATAGACTACCTTACATGTTTGCACTATTATAGCGTTACATTTACCACTTATGGAGCTATATCCGTCGAGTATCGACGGGCAACAACTAGTTTAAGTTTATAATAACTCCATAAGGTAAACTAAAATACCCAATTTTTGGTAAGAATGTACAATACTTGCCTGACCAAAGGGGGTTTTCAATTCCGTTATGAAAAAAGGAAATGCTTATGCTCATTAGCAAGGGGAAAGAAGACCCGGAAATGCCATCATCCTGGAGGTCTTTGTGTATGTTGGATACGGCCAGGAAAGTTTTGGAGAAGTTTATTCATTCCCACCTGAAACCCTGCCGTGGACTCATCGCTGCATGAAATTTTGTCGACGAATGGATGAGTGACCACGGTCTGTCTCTTGTCTTGAGCAAAAGAAAGTGGTCCTCACGAAGAAGATCTTTGACACCATTGTCCAATTGTTCGTGGGAAATGAAGAAGTCCAGACCAATGAGCTACTAAATATCTCGGGATTTTGGGAACACACATTCTTCCGTTGTCCACAGCGGGAACAGCTATGTCTGGGGACAACTCTATATATTGGAGGGCTGTCGGCGGACTTGAACGGCATAAGGACAGCTGAGATTGATTTTGACGTCCAGAAAAACTTCCGATTAAAAAAAAAAAAATAACGAATTTAGACAGGATTGTAAAAATTTAGGGATGGATTCGGAGTGAGCTCTAAAGGGCAACAGCCAAAGTAGGCCTAGTTCTGATGTAATGCAATAAGACATCCCAGGTTAGGGTCTGAATGTGAAAGAATAGTATTCTTAGTGGCTATTCTACTTGATTTTGTTGTGGGTATCCCACACTACATGCTGGCCAACCATGTGCGTAAAAGCATTATTACTCATGTCATCTCAATAAAATATACTCATGTCATGTCAATACTCATGTCATCTCAATAAAAATATAAAAAATAAGTTGACTACAATAGGCCCAGCCATGAAGTGGCAGCACAATAGGAAACCCTATTAATAACTTTTATGCCACTAGTTTGAAATATTATTAAGCTTAGTGAATCACTACAACAATATTTCCAAAGTTATTGAATGAAGTGCTTTTTACTTTCTCCCCCTATACCATAGTATATGGAGAAAGTATTGTTTTCGTCAAAATTTTCGAATTTGAGTTGTTGGTGGATTTATCCATATTGGTTCCCCCTGAGTCCAAAAAAGTGGTTTTCGGAGTGATGTCTGTGTGTGTGTGTGTGTGTGTGTCTGGATGTATACAGAGCTAGAGAATGCCCCAATGGTCCGATTTTGGTGAAATTTGGTATGTAGGTCCAAACCCACGATAATTCCAGGCGTTTTTTTCATTTTTTTGAATTTTTTATTTTTAAGGGTAGTTTACCCCCAAAAACCCTCAAAAAACGCGAAAAATCGAAATTTCTCAAAAACGGCTCTAACGATTTTGATTTAAATTTTGTGGATTATTAAGATTAAAATGCTGAATAAAATGAAACCACCCGCATCTCTGAGAAAATGCCCGTTCAAAAGTTATACAGTAAAAAGTGTTTAAAAAATCAATTTTTTTGATTTTCAAAATAGCTGTTATCTTGAAATAAATTTTACTTATCACCATGAAATAAAGCTCAAAAACTAAATAATTCAGTATTTTAAATTATTGCTCTACGTCAAGTGGTTGCGGAGAAAATTCAATTTTTCGTTTAGTGGTAAACGCAGTACGTTGCTATAAGTCACAGACGCTCGTAGAGTCAAACTCACGCTCCTCAACTGGTAGCTATCCGACTGAGCCATCAAGACATTAATGTTTGAAGCTTTTAACCCTTTATTATATTGTTGGGAGAAAGTATGTGTCAGTTATCTGATACCGTTTATTTGCTCAGATATTATAAAGATACTTTGCATAGTAATTACATATTGTTTTCAACGATATGACCGACTTCGAAGACTATTCTTCTCTGACTTATTCTTGTGATCTTATCATCTTATAAACACGAAGATATAACGTAATTAAGATAATGCTTTTGACAGTTAGAGGTATTATTATGTCATTAGACGTTATCATTGACTTAATAATCCAATGACGTTATAAAATATTAGATACATACTAGAGATGGCTCTGCAGCACAATGCGCAGCATTTTGTCTGAGTGAATGGTGATCAAATCTTGTCCCGTAGTAAAACAACTTATATTTTCATAATTTTGCAGTTCTGGGACTATACAATTTTAATTTTAGCATTAGGAATTGAAATCATGTGTTCTTTTTGATGCAAAGACTTTTTAATCGCGTGGTAATTTTTTACAAATTCCAATAATAATTTTTTATTACTAATTAAATTATTATTCCATTAATAACTTTTATTACAAATGCTTCTTACTGATTAAGTTTTGAAATTCATCACACTACAGAATAAATAAATTCCATAACAGCTATTGTATATACAATTATTTTGAAAATTTTTATGATGTAGGCGGGCTTATTCCAAGGGTCCGCATGGGAGTGGAGAGAAGAGAGAAAGCAGTACTACCTCCATCAGTTCACAACGAAGCAGATTGACTTTAACTACAGAAACCCTGCTGTTCTTCAGGAAATGGATGTAAGTCGTACAGTTCTATTTCTGTTGAGCACTAACTGATTACTTCTTCAAATTAATTACACTGGTAATTGCAGTGGTAATGATTTATTTCGTAATAAATAGCTATAGTATATTTTGTATTTAATCTTTAAACTATTTGCCAAAATATTTACCTAACGCAACAGTTCACGTGAGCTTTAAGCTCCTACTAATTAGGTATTACTGTTCTTGCCATGCATTTTGTGACATGGTATGACTGAGTCATGGTATGCATTATTTAACATCGTTGAAATTCACTGTCGTTGGTTATAGATTAGTGCGGATATATATGATTTCTATTGTATAATAAATAGCTTGAAATTATTTAATGATGAAATTATTAGTAAAAGTGAAATAAAGATTAAATTTATAAGGTCATTGAATGTACTTTCACTTCGTGTAAAAATTGCTTGAACCCTAATCAACCAATTTTAGGTCCATGGGATTTAACATAAATGTATTTTCTTTATTGCAGGACATAATGAAATTCTGGCTCGACCTCGGCGTTGATGGATTCAGGATGGACGCTGTCATATTCCTCTGGGAACATGACTACAACATGGACGAACCTCTATTACCCGGTTCAACAGGGGGCTGGTTTGGCATGAATCACACCCAAACCATCTGTCAGCCAGAGGACTTAGAACTACAGGACCATTGGGACCAATTTATTTACAACTACAGTTTGAGTGATGGAAAAGAAAGGTAATTTAGACTTCGGTCCTATTTCCCCTCGGTAAGGGAGCAAACAAATGTATGAAATAGCTGGAGCAATTTTCAAACAAGCTCATGTTACAATCACAACTAAGCGTGGGATTTAAAGCTCACCTGATGCTTGATTTTACTAGAAAATTATTTTCCCAACTGCTAACCCTTAAATAAAGCAGTAATAATTCTATAAATAATAATCATGTTTCAGAGGCAGTTTTAGATTATTGACTTTTTGTGGAATTAAGCTTTGTAAAACTATTCAATTTTTGTGTATTTTCTAAAAGTGTACACGTTTTATTAGATTTTTATTAAATATTAAACCACACGTTTTAATGTAAATATTAACAAGTTTTAAAGCGAAATATTTTTACATTTCATGTTGCCTACTGGACCATACCATTTCGACTTCGGCTGACTTATTATGGCTTCGGTTGGTTTTAACCAATTATTGCAATGAAAAATATTTTTTTTAATCTTATTGTGAACTTTTCATAAAGGATGCAGGATCTGTACCACTTTTGATTCCGTGCAAATCATTTTAGCTATGACTAATTCTTTCCCTCATTTTGGCTTCTCTTTTCATATTGTTCTCCAGATAAATAAATTCCAATATATTTATTTACTCCCTCCTTCCTTGAGGATTCCACCCCAGGGACTGTTTGCAAATACTGCTGTTTGGTCTTCTAAACTTGAATGCAATCCATCTATACTTCCATTTCTTATTTGTTTTTCCGATTTACATCAATACACATCTTTTCACTAGTTTCATTTAACTACTATACCGTAGGGGCTATTGACCCTAAGAATCCTTATCAGAAACTAATTAATAAAAACCTCAAATTACTTGGGACAGATTTATTATTTAATCAAGTTTTGGAATCTAAGATCATCCTGGGGTAGGATAAACTTACGTTACTCTTAAAATTTGTAGTTTTGACCTTATCTCAATGTACTAAAGAAGCAGTTTTGGCTGTAGATGATCAAAAATTTAATTTTGCTCTCTTAATCATTGTTCAACATATTGAAAAAACTAATTATTGACAAGTAAACAAATAATGAAAATGAACAACACTTCCATTATCGAAGAACTTGTTTTCACATGTGTCATTTGTCCAAATTTTCTTGGTCATTGATTTTCAAACCAATCTTCCGACCATCTCCATTCAGATATTCTACTTAATCTTCCATGTCTTTCAACAAGGGGACACCAGGCATAGGTAATCTGAGTTAGTCTCCCACTGTTATTCATTGTAAGCTATACGTTGAATATTTGCCTCTGTACCAACGTAATCAAAATATCGGAGCAAGATATCGGAGAGAAGGGGCATCCCTCTCACACTCAATTTGAAGCACACATATTTTGTAATTAATATTTTATAGATATCTTTGATAATTTTAATTTTTTCTTGTGGTACTCCAAATTATTTGAGCTCTGTCAACAACGATTCTCTAATGTAGTAATGCAGTATCTTTCAAAATTCAAAAGGAATATAAAAGGGGTGATATATATTCTATGTTTTGTTCCATTATTTCTTTATTACAATTTATCCTAATTGTCATAAATGTTTATGAAAGTCAAAACTAATTTTGCAAATTGTTCTGATTGCTCTTTTCTGAAGCCGAAAAACTGACTCAGTAGTTGTACCATTTCTCTAAGTTAAAGTCCTGTATGAGAGGTAGCAATGCATATAGGCATAGTATACAAGTTTCAGGATGTCGTTGGAGAAACATTTTAAAAGTACTTTTAGCATGTATATAAAACTGCATATTTTTTTGAAATATTTTCTGTGTGAGAAATCCATGATAAAATTTAGTTTAATGATATACCTTCCTAAAAATTTTTTAAGTAATTTCTATCCTTGATTTGTAAAATAAATGTCTTCTCAAATTTAGAAGCTTAGCCTTTTGTTGAATTTTATAGCAAAATTATTAACAATCAAGCAATTTTTGTCAAACAAATGAATTATTTTTTAATTTTGTATGAAGCTAGAAATTTCGAGCTGATTTTTAAACATTTTTGATATGCTAAGAGAGATGTCTTCAGCAAACAAAGTTGTTTCTTCTTTATCCACAGTAGAAGGTAAATCAATGATAAATATAATAAAAAGGATATGATTTCCCCTGTATAGTGACTTCTGTCGGATACAACGGAACACAGCCATTCCAAGGCAGTCCTATTGAATCCTGTTAAACTTAATTTATTCAAGAGGGAAAAATTATTAACGCTGTCAAAGACTTTTGAAAAAATGCTTCTAGATGGTTGGTTTCAATCTAAATATTTAAAATTGTTCATTACCAATTGATATATTGCATCAACTGTTGATTGTTTTAAATCCAAAATGTGTGGAAGAGATATAATAATTTTCAGTAGGATAACTCACCATTTGATTGTATACAATCCTTTCAAACCCTTTTGAAAATACTGAATTTAGTGATATAGGGCGAATTTATATTCTAAGAAAGTTCATAATGTAGTGTAAGTACATAACAGTACTTACACAGTACAGTACAGTTAAATAACAGTACTTTCTGTGACCTACCGGTTATCTTCTAACTTAATGACCACTACTTTTTTACTGTATGTCAAACCATTCTAGGGAGACCACTATTCGGCCCTTTTACAAAGAATTATTCCTCTCCAGGGGGACGCGACAAGGTCTGACAGGGACAAGGTCTGACAGGGACAAAGTCTGACGGTTTTGTGGCAGGTTTTGTCCGAGACGGCCCGCCGCCTAATGACGCGGAATGGAATGTGTCAGACTTTGTCCTTGTCTGGCCTTGTCCCCGGCGGACCAAACTGAAAACTGTCAGACTTTGTCCGGACCGGTTCAGACAAAACCTGACACTTTTTCTGACACACGGCCCGACGATTTTGTGCGCTGCCCTCTCAACTAATAAAATCCTCAAGGAAATCAAATAAAGTGGATGGTGATAATCTGAAAGAGAAATAAATTTCTGACATATTGCCACCATGCAATTTTTTAAGTACTCAATATTTTAAATAGTGGATTAAATAGTGTTTAAATTGACTAAATGTGATCACCCACGTTTTCAATTTATTTCTTGTAGATCACATTTTTTTACTATTTCGCCATAAATCTTAAAAAAATAGAGCTCTTATAATTATTTGCACATCTACACGGATGAAGCTTTCCAACAACCTATTAATTATTAAAATCGGTCCAGTAAAACTGTAGATTTAGTTGTTCAAAGTGAAAAAATAACTCAATAACAATCCAGGGCTCACTAATATAAACTAGTGCAAGTGTTGCTCGAAATCGAGCAATTTATTTTGATAGAATACAAAAAAGTTACATTTAGTTATTGGCGTAAGTCAATGAAATCCGACCAATCCAATATTGTGAATATTTGTTATCACCAAAGACTACAGCTGTATTTTAACAGATGTTTAAAATGCTCAAACCAATCTCAATGTTATTGTAATGGGAAAATTTCAAATTTAATTTGTGGATAACGCCCTTATTTTAAGTCCGATTCTCATCAATTTTTGACGGAAACAACTAGAGACCAAGCCCTATCCAACGACACCAAAAACTTGAAAATCGGTTAAGAATTGTAGGAAGAGTTCTCAAGACAAAAAAACCCCTTAGCGTATTAAGTATAGACTAGTATACGTGTTGCTCGAAATCGAGCAATTTATTTTAATATAATACAAATGTTACTTTTAGCTCTAAATCAATTACATCCGACCAATCCAATATTGTGAATCTCTTCAATCACCAAAACAACACGTATTTACAGCTGATTATTATCAAATGTTTAAAATGCTTTATTTAATCCCAATGTTATTTAAATGGGAAATTTTGAGATTTCAATGGTGGATAGCGCCTTTATTTTCAGTCCGATTGTTATCAATTTTTGGCGGAAACAACTACAGGCCAAGCCCTATCCAACGACACCAAAAACTTAAAAATCGGTTGAAAATTGTAGGAGGAGTTCTCAAGACAAAAAACCCTTAGCGTATTAAATAAGTATAGATTTGAACGGTAATTTTGAAGTAATGTGTTTAACATACATCAATTGTGAAAAGAGTATTTACTGAATATTGTGTGAAAATTACACGTTTCTTGGTTTTACGATTTTTTTTAGTTCTGAGTCCTTAAAGTCAGCCATGTCACCGATAATAGCGCCGAACGCATCTCCACCCGAGGCCGCGACGCTTGGTTATAGTTGTCTAGCCGGTCTTTCGTATGACTTATCGCTATCGTGTGATTTATTTTGAGTTAGTGAAAGTATTTTTGAACTGTATGTATCAATAACAAACATAACCTAACCACCGCAGCGCGCTGTTAACTTGGATGAGTGAGTGTAGCAGGCCCAGTGTCTAGGCTGCGGGCGAAGATGCGTTCGCCGTGATCATCGGTGACATGGCTGACTGTAAAGTGTAAAGCATAACTAAAAAACCTTAGAAATTATAAACATGGTATTTTTACACAATGTATAATGGCAGTCTTGAATGTCTCAATACAACTATAACTTTTGAGACTGTAAAATTTCTCACACAATTGTGACACAAAGTTGTCTTGTAAAGCATGTTAATATAGTCTTCTTTCAATTTATGTTCTTTTAAAAGATAATAACATAAAATGTGTTCGAAAACGTCTGTTTTTACTTTTACACCATAAATCTGAAAAAGTCAAACTTTCCTATTTATTTGCACCTCTACACGGAAGAAGCTTTCCAATGACCCATTAATTAATAAAATCGGTCCCATAGAACAGTAGATTTATTTGTACAAATTGTAATAAAAATATCTTTAATTCATTATTTTCTAGTGTTCGTATCAATTTAGGCCTAAAGATTATAACGAAATAAGATTTTTCTTGGCACAGAGACCTGTATTTATATTATTTCTATCCCAGAACTAGATTATTTGCAAAGTTTGAAGACAATCGTTAAAGCCGTTTATGAGCCGTGTACAGACATACAGACCTACATACAAATATAAATTACTCTTATTGGAGTATAAGATATCTATGAATCTAAACGAAAGGAGTTTTTTGCTACTAGGGGGCCTCAAAATAAAAAATAAAAAAGTAACATGCTCCCGGGCTACCGTGATATCGTGTTTCCAATAGCTAATTCGCTAAAATCTTTGAGAACTGATCAGAAGAATAAAAATCAATTTAATGTAAATACAAATACAACACAATGTACTATTCGCAATAATCGTTTTTTTAAATCATAGGTTATAAGAACTACATCTCATATAAAGCAGCCTGTATTTACAGAAATAAAATATCGGCGGCGGGCGGTTCGGCGCGGCGCGCATCGGCGGCGGCGCGGCGTGGGAGGCAAATGTGTCAGGTTTTGTCTTTGTCAGACCTTGTCCCCGGCGGGCCAACTAAAACTGTCAGACTTTGTCCGGACCGGTCCAGACAAAACCTGACACCTCAGGAATGTGGATTGGAATGTGTCATATCTTGTCCTTGTCTGACTTTGTCTTTGTCAGACCTTGTCCCAACCGAGCCAGACGAAAGTGTCAGGTTTTGTCCCTGTCTGACTTTGGCAGCTTCCCCTCTCCAGCTATCACAGAGGGATAGGTCTCATCTGTATGTCACTAAACAGAACAGCCACCCTAGTCTCCATACCCAGCTTTACCACAACCACAGGTCGTGGAAGATTGTCCTAAGAGACGGAGATGAGGCGGGGCTCACACAACCCTAACTAAATGTAGCAAAGGAAACAAACAAAAAAAAAATAATAAAAAAAATAAAATAAAAATAAAATTCGGTCACTCAAATCGAAAGTGGTCATTGCTGGAAAATATATTAAAAATTTATCTTAAAAATAACTAAAATAATGATTTTCCTAATTTAAAGAATTAGAAACAACATTTTTTCAAACCTTCAAATTTTATCCTGTTCTGCAGCTGCAACAGGAACCCTCTTCCAGAAAAATTTATTTATAAAGTTGAATAACAGTAGTGATATAAATTTGTGTGGAACATAAAAAAATAACAAGGAGACACTTAAACAAATAATTTTACAAAAAAAAACAAAAACTAATGTTTAAATTACAATCGGGTAGCCTACTTATGTTCAATCAAAGTCTTTGTTGGTGCATCAGTTAGATCAATATTTTTGGAGTGGTGGTGGCAGAAAAAGACGACGCGGATGCATTTGGGAGGGGGACGTTCCCTCTGCCATAGGTCCAACGATTAGGTGATGGTGGTGGGGAGTGGGGGGATCTTCACTGGGACCTTACTTTAAATAAAAATAAAAACAACTGGATCGCTAACTGAGGTGGCGGTATGGTGTTAAAAACGAGCCAGCTTCCACCCAATACCGCCGCCACTAGGCCGCGTTGTATGTCAGCTGTCATTGTTATTATTGGTGCGTCCACTGCGATCTTTGTTTGTTTAGGTCTACATTATTTTATTTACTTAATAACCACCTTGCGCTGGTAGGGAAGACCTCTCATTCTCAAAGCAAATTGTTAGTGATCTAGTTGTTCTCTTTTATATTTATGGACCTTACTCGTCCTGTGGAAGGAAACTTACGAAAATATCGCGGTTGAAGTCGGATTCTTAAGAAAGAAGAGAAAAACGTTTTCTTCATGATGAACAAAACCTTAATCAACATAAGTCATGAATCATAGATCAGTAGCACTGTCCTTATGACAACGCATATGAAGGAAGAGACCAACCGGCTCCATGTCCGACAAAAGCAACTGAACGGACGCTTTCGACAGGTGTGCCACACACACAAACATATAACTAGAAACAAAACATACAACTACAACGTTGCGTCACGTACGCATATGGCATTATCTTGGTTTGTTCTTAGTACAGTACCTATCTCTATTTCTTTAGAGTAGGAAATTCTTGTTGTTGCAGGGCCATATTTGTTGAAGCCTACGCTGAAGACAGCTACGTCATGCAACTATACGGACACAGGAACACAAGCTTCGCTGCCCCGTTCAACTTTAAACTATTGGAGTATGCTGATCAGAGCTCGCGAGCCTCACAGATACGAGACATCGTGAAAGGATATCTTGCACTGTTGAAAGAGGACGAAACGCCTAACTGGGTGGTGAGTTAATTATAATAACAGCATAAATTCAAAACATTCAAATTATGGAGCTAGGATCTTCATTATATCCCGTTCACTATAGAGAGGGTATCCATTATCCACTAATAAAGCCTGAAACCCAGGTTGGTTATTACCAAATACGCTTTAATAGATTAAAAAGGCTAATGACGAAAGATATTTACATTGTGAACGCGGAATTTCTTATACAACATTTTAAGACATTATATTATTAACCATTTGCAGAAATCATTTATTTTTGTTCGCAGCAAAGCAAGACTAGTAAGCTTACTTGATGTTAAACTTATAAATTTCAAAGTTAAAGATAGCCTACTTAAAGGTAGTGACGGTCCGTCCTAATCCTTTAGTGTCAAATACCCCCTATAGCAGCGCAGCCGACTGGTTAGTCACCGGTTAGTCCCCGGATCTTGAGAGATTTTCAGAATTTTGACCACTGCCATGAAATATTAATTACCAAAAACAAAAAATGCAATTTCCTTAAACAGGTGGGCAACCACGACAACTATAGGATGGCTGACCTATACGGGCCAGAGGCGGTGGACGCTATAGGGATGGTGCTCGGAGTGCTGCCTGGTGTCAAGGTCGTGTACTACGGCGAGGAGATCGGCATGCAGGACACCTACATACGACCCGACCAGAGCGTAGATCCTGGTGCTCACACGGTCCTTCCTGACAACACAGTCCTCAACAGGGATCCACACAGAACACCAATGCAGTGGGACGACTCCACACCCAATGCAGGTCTGTTTGAAGAAAATTATCCCTGTCATAGTAGGGCATATAAAACTGACAATTCTCTGTTTAACACATACCTAGTATATCAATATCAGGCAAAAAACATTGTTACATCCACTACAATAGATATAAGCATCTACACATTCTGACAATAAAAGCATATCAAAAGCATACTGAACGTTTACTCACGGCTTTTATCCTCTAGCCTACAAGAAATGTTTGTTATCACCTGAACCCAACTTTCCTTGACTCCAGGGGCGAACCCAGGGGGGGATAAAGGGGATACATCCCCCCCCCGAAATGTTGGAAAAAATTTCCCATTGTAATATAAATTCAATACATCCCTATATACTTGCTAGTAGAAGAAAGAAAATCGACTTTTGTATTGGCGCCTAATGTAGAATTAGTGAGGTCACCCAGCTAGCCAGAGGCTACTTGGCCACTTGTTAGTGTCGATGGGATGAAGTGACATTTGGAATTTCACGTAGTTCCTTCTCAGGAATCTAAAATCGTGGTTTGTCACGGCTACGAAAAGATAAGATCTTTCTTTATCCAGTTCCTGCCTATTTATGGATACTTAAGTCTGTATTCTCCATTGAACGGTTAATGTTAACGCACCTAGATTCAGGTACTGAGGACACGATGAAAATTCCAATAAAATTACATTTTTAAACTTTAAAACTTTTTACTTTAATTTTAATTTCCAATTGAAGTCAAAGTCAAAGTAAAAAGTAAAAACTTTAATAAAAAGCCAGTGAAGTGCGTCATCAAAGCACTTTCTTTGCGCACCGTTTATATAAAGGATATATAAAGGACAGCAAATAACAGCAATTAATTGGTTTAATGATCACAAATCCAGGCCGAGCCTGAAAGGGGCAGAGAATACATATTGCGATTTCGTAGTAAACGATTTCCCTATAGCAGTAAACAAGAGGAGTTTTGTTAAAACACAATCGGGGTCTTATCAGTTACACAATTACCTGTGTGAAGAGGAAAACCAATTTTACACCACCGTTTGGTCAGGCCGGCCGAACATCAAAACGGAAGCGACCCGACAAAGCATCTTAGGACTTCCCAAGCGAAGGTAAAAGCATATGTTTAAATAGAACTCTTACGCACTGCAGCGAACACTACAGTGCGTGGACATTCCATTTACTCAGATGGTTTTACCTTCACTCACGAAGTCGAAATATGATTTGACGCATCGCGTCGTGTCGATGCCATTTCGGTGTGCGGCAGGCCTATGGTTTGGAGGTTGCATACACCGTTATGCCATTTTGCCTTATTCTAAGTAAACAAAAACAAAAATACTCGATAACCTTGAGTTATACTTTTGGGATCCCACGGAGGGTTAATGAATATTTTAATTAACTAACATCTGTTACAATTAATATCCAGGTTTCTCGTCCGCAATCAAGACTTGGCTGCCGGTCAACCCCAACTACTGGTGGCTCAACGTGGAGGCCCAAAGAAAAGCTGAGAAAAGTCACCTGAAGGTTTTTCAAGACGTGTCCCGTGTTCGGAAGGATCCAGTGCTCCAAAGGGGAACCACAGATATATTGGCTCCCAACAACGACACCCTTGTGGTCATCAGGTAAAAATTGTTTAGACGTGTTTGTTTTCCATCTTCTTTAATCTGGGTGGTGTACGCATTCAATGAAATAATACACAACGCTCGCAATTGTCAAGTTCAGCTGATGTTACAATCTACACCAAGGCTGTTGGTCATTGTTGTTTAGTAATGTTGTTGTTGTTGTTGTTGTTATGTTTGATGGTTGTTACTGTGTGCCAATGAATAGAAATTTAACAACAGAAACACGTTCTGTTTTGCAAACGTGACTATATTTATAGTGATGTGTGTGATCTATTTAGAGAATGTTTTCCGAATGTCGAACCTCGATCTCGACAAGGTATTCTAAAACTAAATTTAAGATTTTGTGAGACTAGATCTGTAGCTGAACTTCCACGTACTGTGTTCCACGTACTGCCAACATCAGTTATAATTTCTTGCTAGTTCCACTCAGATTTCTTTGTATATGTTTGGAAGCTCATTTTGATTCCAGTTTTGGGTAGATTTGCTAGTTTTTGTGTCTTTTGATGTATTTTTCCATTATAGTTGTTACTCTTGTTACCATTGTATTAACTTCATTAATTATCTTTCAGGTCTTACAACGAATCACTCTATGCTTACATCTTCAACATAGGTACTGAAGTCATTAACGTCTCTCCCCGAGAGTTAGCCTCCATACAAGTGGACCAAACCCTATCCGTCGAGGTTTCCAGCATTAACTCTAAAATCGATAAAGGGTGGGTTTTTTATTTGAATTGTTTTAAGTGAGTTCCTCACGTATCTTAACCTGATAAGAGCAATTTTAATTATGAAAAAATGTACAGTTCTCGTGTTTTAATAGCCTCCAGAGAACTACTATAAAAATTGAAAAAAATCTACTTTACCTTTGTCTTTTTAGGATTAGGATTTTAGGCTAATCCCATCCGACAGATCCAGTGGGATTAACCTACAAACTGAAAAAGGACGGAGGTAAAGTAACCCGTTTGTAAGTAATACAATTTTTTCTTTTAGATGTTAGTCAAAATATTTGTTTTAAATATCAGTGATTAGAAATACGAATTAGTTAGTGCACAAGCCTGTAATCAATGTAATGTGCTAACAGCCTTAAGTCATGCAAACGATCAGTTTTGCATTACTTAAGGGGTTTTACATCATCATTTAAACTTTGAAAGCCTGTAGGGCGTAGCCCTGGAGTCTGATCTGAATTATGTCAAGATACTGCTCGTTTACAGGATACTACCTTTCTAAGCTGAGAAAATAGGAGGAAAAGAATTATTCTTGCCAATTAACATATAAAGTAGATAATAATTTGCAAAAAATATTAATATCTTTCATGTAAACAAATTTTCGTGGCCGTTTCGTAGTCATAAGTTATTTCTACTATATTTCACTTCTATACACTTGTAGGCATATACACTTGAATACAAACATCAGACTTAATTTACCTAGGTGTTCCTAAATTACAGCGAACTTTACTCCTTAAACCCCCGACTTGTTATGTTCCAGGACGCTGGTGAAGAGCTCGGACACGCTGACCCTGAGGCCCAAGGCCGCCGTCATCCTGAGGTCCCCGCCCTCGACCTCCTCGGCCTCCCCCTCACTCGGCGTCAGCGGCCTTGTAGTTCTTCCGATTATGTTAGTAGTGTCAAATTGTTGGTGCTGGGCCAGTTCAAGGTCACCTGAGGGATGACGTCATCGAGGTCAATGACCTCACCGATGACGTCATCGATGACGTCATCGATTGCGTCATCGATGACGTCATCACTAATGACGTCATTTCTATGACGTCACACCCATGACGTCATCACCCCTTACGTCATCAAAATGACGTCACCGACGCCACTGAGGTCAAGGTCACGCCGAAACTTAAAATTTTTTGGCACTTTTGCCGTTTCTCGCACTACGCTCCGAGTTTCAGTCAGAGTCCCCGTGACCTTGACCACTCGGAGCGAATTTTCGACGAGAAACGGCAAAAGTGCCAAGTTAAACTCGAGTTTCTGACTTGACCCTGCCTAAATGGCCAATCGGTTATCCCTCAGGTGACCTTGAACCAGCACAACACCAACAATTTGATATTACCGTGACCTTGAAAACCTAACAACGGAGCGCCGACACCGATGCGCACCCCACGACAGCCACCGAGTGACTGACTGTCAGGCTCTGTGTACGCTAGGTATATCGGCTTGAGAGACTAAGACTCTAAACTGTCAGGAATGGGAGTAACTAACTGAATTTTGCAAGGAAAAGTCATTTCATCTAATATTCTAAACAAATCTTCATCAGTAAAACTGACATTAGTCTGTTTGGTATAAAACCTAGGGTGTCCACGCAACAGTTTGCGCCACTTAGCTAAAGTCGAAACCTTCTTAACTTTGAGTGGTGGACAGTGAGCAACTAACAAAGTCTTAACACGGCTAAGTTTCTTACCTAAAGCGTCCCGCGACATGGCTTCCCCTCACAAAAGTCCGCACAATACTGAGAGACTGCTTGTAGCGCATGAGTCAAGGGAAAAGAGGTGGGGGAAACAGCAGGAGTGGGGGAAGGTTACAGTGGTGGGGGAAGGTGAGGTGGTACGCCGGAGTATCGCATCACTTCACCATGAGCTGTCCTACAGTCAACACACTGTTCTCTTGGCCCGAGTTGGCACTAGAAGAAACATTTCTGTACAGCTTAGGCTGTGAGAGCCGAGGAAGCAAAGTCAAAGTGGAAATTGTGTTAAACTCCAAGATGAAGAGTCTCCTAAATAAACTAATTGTATCCTTGCAATCTCCTATAACCTTAGAGAAATACCACTTTATTAAGCGACACCTTATACTTTGGCAAAACGAAGCGGAAATGGAAAAGATTACAGTAAAATTAATTTAACTTAAAACTTGGACTGGACACTCATGGCGATACCACGTGGCGTGCAAACGCCACCCTAAACATTACAAGTTAGGTTATTGAGCACCTCTGGTACGATAACCGATGTGCTAGAGTTAAAGTGTGATGACCTTGAGTCAAAACACTGAAATACTACAAGTCGATATCGTCCCAGAGTTAAAGTGTAGTGACCTACATTCAGAACTTGTAAAATTACTTACATATAGAGAGCTAGAGAACAGCGAGACGCACCGCATGGAAGCCGAAGACATACTGGCGAAGCGGTGTTGTGCAGCCTAGGGACCCAGTTGTGGTGGGGGTATAGCCAACACTTAGAGTACAAGTGTTGTGGGTGACCTTGACCCACTTAACTTACCTGACCCCCCCCCCCCCCCCGACAAAAAGTGCGAGCCCCCCCCCCCCGACAAAAAGTGCGAGCCCCCCCCCCACCCCCACCCCCACCCCTGATATCCTGGGCGTGGCAGCCCCGGTGGGGATATAAGGGGGCCCAGCCAGAGCCGGCTCGCAGTCCGCTCCCGCGCGTTGAACGTGAACGATCGGGACGGACCGCCATAGGCATCACTAAACATTGAATGGCGCCTTCAGTGTTTAGCGAAGTCTACTCTAACTTTAAGACTTGTATTAGTTTTAAGATATTGCGCTTGCGTTTGGGTATTGCGAATTGTTTTATATGAGAGTGTTTTACTTGTACCTTATGTCTCCTGTGTGTCTTTTATCCTTTGTGTCTTGTTTGTTATATGTGTTTAATGTGTATGTGCTTGTTCCAGCATTGACTATGTTGAGCTCTATCGTGTGTTGTAAGTGTGTTATATTTTTCTAAAGTGTATACGCTTGTTGTAGCATTTCCCCTTGAGCTTTTGCAATGCTCAAAGTAAATTGTAAAGACAGGGAACGGGAGTAGGCCCCCGTGTAAAGTTACTTTTGTATAATTGTTAGGCTCCTCTCATGCATGCTTCAATGCGGCTGAGAAATAGGAGTTGGTCCGTTTGTATGCTTATATGGGGGTAATGAGCCGATGGCCTCTGCACTCGGACCGAGGATGTAAGCCACTAGGGTGTCCTCAGTTAGTTTCCCTTCTGGAAACTCAAAATTATGTAAATGAAACTTTGTTAGCGATTTGTGTTTTTTGTCCCCAAGGCCCCCGAACATTCGTGGTTCGCCATGGATGTACGGGGGCCGAAATTTTTTAATGTCCGTGTGGCCTTGACCCACATAGGACTTGTAAAAATTTACTGCATTGCTAAATTAAAAATATTAAAGATAGGGTTACGGGAGTAGGCCCCCGTGTAAAGCCACTTTTTATAATTGTTAGGCTCCTCTCATGCATGCTTCAATGCGGCTGAGAAATAGGAGTTGGTCCGTTTGTACGCTTATACGGGGGTAATGAGCCGATGGCCTCTGCACTCGGACCGAGGACGTAAGCCACTAGGGCGTCCTCAGTTTCTTTCAAAATTATGTAAATGACATTTTGTTAGCTATTGGAAAAGTTATTAGTTAGAAATGCAGTAAATGTTTACAAGTCTCGCGTGGCGAAGGGTACACGACATTGGATGTTGCCTTGTTGTCATAGTTGGGTCTCTTCGGAGGCTACAGCGATGACAACCCAAGTGCCCCACACCCCCATAGGGGGGTGTGGGGCTTAATTTTTTTAAAGTTTTTTTCGTGACCTTGACCTAAATATAAAAGTTTTCAAAATCTTTAACAGTCAGGTCTTATCAACACAGTTTATATATAGAGGTCTTTTAAAAGTTAACAGTTAGGTATTAGTAACACACAAGTGTGGAGTTGTTTATAGTTGGGTCTCTTGGGAGGCTTCAGCGATGGCAATATAAATGCCCCAAGTGGGGCTTATTTTTTTGAAAAAGTGCGAGCCCCCCCCCCTCCCCTGATATCCTGGGCGTGGCAGCCCCGGTGGGGATATAAGGCGGCCCGGTTGCACGCACTTCTCATTCCTGCTCCAGCCTTCGTTGGAAGTTCTTCTCCGTTATTTGCATTTAACGCTCTCTCTACCTCAACATGCGCTTCAAGAACTATCCACCAGTTCTCCCATACATCAAATCGAATTCAACCAACACGTCTACTCCGACCAACACATCTACTCCAACTTCAACCTCCGCTGCTCCGATTCTCCAAACGTGTTTGATGAGCACAATCCTCAGCTGTTTGGAGATGCCGTCGGCTCCTTCGATGCCCAGCCTATCTCCGCTGCCACCAATGGAACCAACAAGTCCAAGTGTCAGTGGTGCTGGTGATGCTCCGTCGACTTCAAGAGGGGCTGGCGCTCACCCTGCAAGCAGCCGAGTGCTCATAGCATCACCGCCGATCTCATTGCTGTCAGATTCTGATTCGGAGTCAGCGGTCTTTGAGGAGAAGAAGTCGAGGTCCAAAATCATTCCCTACTCCCGTACACAGAAAATCCTTTCCTATACAAAGACCCAATGTCCACTACCCGTATCCCCCATGCCATCCACACCAGTCAAACCATCCTGTAAATCGATCTTTTCCCCAGACAAGTCAACCTCACCCAAAGCCAACATTCCATCTACAGTCAAACCATCCCGTAAATCGATCTTTTCCCCAGACAATTCTACCTCACCTAAAACCACCATTGATCTAACCCATTCTCCTACCCGACCCAAAATTCTTTGCAAATTACCCCTTGACCGTGCTAAACCATCACCCTCCATCCTTTCCAGCCAGCCTAAGTTAGATCAAGCGCCGCTCCAAAACACTAAGAGTCCAACACAAAAGAAACGTAATCGTGTTAAATGCCCTGCTGGCAAGCGTGATAAATGCGATTATGTTTGGTTTAGCAGAGAGGCTGTGGTTCTTTGTTGTCCGAGTTTTGCTCTTCCAGAAAAAGATCGTTGCCAACGACACTTGAATAAGAAAATCAAAATTCCGACACCAAAGCCCTATAGCCTTAATATTATGCCTGAAAAGTCCAAGTTCAAACACCCCAACAGTCCGCAGAAGCTGAAAATTAATAGGCTCAAGAGCGACAAAAAATATTATTTCATTGTTCAAGCTTATGGAGCATTTAACATAAATGTGCAAATCATTCTAAAAGGTGATGGCCGCCTTCATAGAATGAAAGTACCACCTGCGATGGTACAAAGAGAATTTTTTGTCCCCGGGGCTTATTTAATTCGAAGAAAAGGATGCCTATCTGTTTGGGAAATGGACTAGGACATGGGCTCACCAAAAAATCAAAATTGTTTAAAAGTGTTGGACATTAATTAAATTTCTTCTTCCAAATTAATTTTTCTAAATTTAGTCTTAACCCTCTTAAAGTAAGGGAGAGGGGTATTATACAAGTCAAGGAATAAAAAAACACTTGACTTGTATAATACTTTAACCTGGCGGTGATGTAAAGTCACTGGGACAATCTCAAACCGTGTCCTTGAGGGTGAAGACTAAGTTACAAAAATCTTTAAGAAATAAAAACTTACCTCCAAACACTTGTAACTTGCTACAAGTGTTTGGAGGTAAAAATTTTTTAAAGTTTGAATGACCTTGACCCATATAAATTACTGTTTAAAGTAAAGTGCTAACCTTACAACTAATGTTGTGTATCACGTGATACCCCCACTCTAACGCTCTTACTAAGCTTGTATGAGCCGTTCATTTGCTTCAGTCTGTTTCTGTGCTCCGTGGTAAACATGTCACGGTACAATTACAAAGGTGGTGACTTCTTGATAGATCAACACAATGCTTGGGAAGTGCTAAACCAGCATAGAATGGAAGTTGAGTATTGTATAAGACGAGACGGGTCTACATTTTATCTATGTATTATAAACAACCAAACTCATAAGTATGAACACTGGACAAAAATCAATTATAACAACATAGATGAGCTGTTTGCTTGGGTGTTTGAGGTGTGTAAAGTTATTGAAGAAACAAAAATAATGGGTGTGCTAAAGGTATGTAAAACTGATGACCGGGAAGACTAAGCAAAATTTCTTTTGGCCCCCCCCCCCCTTCGTGTTATCCCCACCACTAAAAACGGGTATATATAGGAGTGGTGATCAACCGTCCTCTCATTCTGCTTTACACCGTTAAGCTGAACACCACCATGTCTGCTATGAACGTCCCAGCCTCTACCTCTGGCCCGGCCGC
The DNA here is from genome assembly GCA_030545055.2 of Neoaliturus tenellus. Lineage (NCBI taxonomy): Eukaryota > Metazoa > Arthropoda > Insecta > Hemiptera > Cicadellidae > Neoaliturus > Neoaliturus tenellus. The sequence continues at coordinate 191,958,979 of CM061532.1, forward strand.
CTCCAACTCCAGCCCGAGCATTGGACCAATCCGATCGGGGCCTTCGTCAAGGAGTCGTGTCCGATTCTCCGGCTTTGGTCCTGTGAGGAAGGAGTTGCGGAGCAGCGGAGCTTCTCAACCAACCACGATGGACGCATCAACTCAGACTCCACCAAACATCATCGAGTGGTACGATGAAGTCATAGAGCAAAGGGACAGAATGCTAGAGAATACTCGCAGTGAGCTACTTCATATCCGGAGTAAATGGGAAAAACTAATTAGGAAGTGTGAAAGCCTGTTGGACAGTGATGATAGTGAGGATGAGAGTGGATAGGTGTGTGGGTAAAGACTTGGACTGGGACTTGTGTGTATGTATGAATGTGTGCGTGAATGTGAAATACAGAGCGGGGGATAGATCTATCCCCCGTTCTGGTAATGTTTTTGGATGGCCTTGACCCACTTTACAAGGTTAACTAGTACCCCCACCACTGATAAATGTATATATACGGGTATTAATGTGCAGTTTGGTTATTCTGCTTTGTACCGCTTAGCTGAATACCGCACTGTAACATGGCGTCCAACTCCAAAACTTCTTGGGCTTCCTCTTCTTCTTCAAGAAGGCGTGCTGCCAACGTGCTGCCTGCTACTCGTGGACCTGCTCGACCATTCCACAGCATAACTGTTGCTCGGGCAAACGCCTGCAAAGCTCCAATGCTACGTTTCTTGCTGGAGGTGAGCCAAGACGGGCAAGGCTTGCTCAGTCCTGGTCAACGGCAGGAGCAAGAAAGGCGTATGGCGTACTTCAGGCTGCAGGGTGTAGTTCCCAGCTTGAAGTTAGGCGATCCCAGAGTAGCAAGCATCAACGAGGCAGCGGACTACATATCACACCTTCACAGTGTTTTAGAAGTAAAGGACCAACAAATTGAAAACTTAAAAGAACAATTGAAACAATTTAACTTTAACCCGGTGGAGTTTGTGGAAGCAGTGATGAGTGATAGTGATGATGAAGGAAGTGAATATATATTAGGTATGTAATGAAAGACTTGGACAGGGACATGTGTGTGTGTGTGTGTGTGTAGAATACAGAGCGGGGGATAGACTACTTTGCGGCAATGGACTAGCATGCTGCTTAGTGGTCTATCCCCCGCTCAAAGGGTACTTTTGAATGACCTTGACCCACTTTAAATGAAGGACAACCGGTTAACTGGTATAAAAGAGGGAGTCTGTACATCCCGACTTCATTCTGCTTTGGACCTTCCAGTGGAACGCTAGAAAAATGAGTGGATCACTGATCATTGGTAAGGAGTGGGAGTATGTGTCCATTAACTATTTAAATTCTAGAGGGATGTTGAAGAAAGTGTATGATAATGTTAAAAGAATGGTTGTTGAAGAAGGTAGGGTAGTGATTGTAGCGTGGAAGAAGAAGCAGTATACAGGACAACAAGTGAGAGCAAGTGACTTTGGGGGGAATAGTGTGTTTCAAATTGGACGAGCGAACTTGGTTAATTTAGACATTGTGTTTTGGGACTTGGAAAGGTTAATTGAAAATAGTGGCAAACATGGGGAACTCTTAATTGGCAGGGAGGACAGAGTATATGGCTAAGTGTAAAAGACTGGGGCTTATGTGTGTGTGTAAAGACTAGGACTTGTGTGGAATACAGAGCGGGGGATAGATCACTTTGCGGCAATGGACTAGCATGCTGCTTAGTGGTCTATCCCCCGCTCAAAGGGTATTATTGGATGGCCTTGACCCATATAAAGGTAGAGGGGGAATGGGTAATGGGAGAGGGAATTGGTATATATGTAGGATTGATGAAGAGCGGATTTAGTCAAGCAATTGTGTAGACACCAGCTACAATGGAAAGCTTCAGCGTTGAGTTCATCCTTATGGAAGAAGATGTTAATGAAGTTGTGGAATTGATCGAAGAGAAGACAAGCCTAGGTACATTGGAACTTGTAAACTGTGAACCTTTAGACAATGCTGCAATTGATAAGATTGCATATTTCATGATGCATTTACATACCGAAAATACAACTAATATGGAGTTTGTTCAGTACCTCTTTGCAAACCAAGTGAATGTGCGAATAACTATTACCTGGTGGCAATAAAGTGTGTAAAATTCTTGGCTTGGGCTTGGACTTGGACTTGGACTTGAGTGTGGTCTGCGGAATAGAGCGGGGGATAGATCACTTTGCGACAATGGACTAGCATGTCGCTTAGTGGTCTATCCCCCGCTCAAAGGGTATTTTGACGTGACCTTGACCCACATAAGATGTATAGTTGGTGGGGGTATAAAAAGGGCAAACCAATTGGATAGATACACCACTTTCATACCATGGCTCCACTTGACAACACCGTGTTCCATCGCGACAGAATTCTTTCAGTTCTGGAGGTAATACCTGTAGAAGTTATAGAAGCAGAGGACCAACTACCTGCGGTTGACCAGGAAGAGGAGGAAGAAGAAATAATGGACATTGAAACGGAGTCGGACGAAGCTAGTTAAACGGATAATGAAATGGACTTGCACGCCTACGAAACATTAGAGTCATCATCTGAGTCGGAAATTGAAGAAGAAGAACAAGACTCTCCTCATCGTCCAATGGATAGGATGTTAGTTGCAAGAAGAATTATGTATTGTCATCGCTACCTATTTCGTGATGAAAATGATTCCGACTCTGATGGTGATGTCTCACCGTTGTAAAATTTTAAACAAAAAGTTAAAAAAGAATGTGAGCGGGGGATAGAGCACTTTGTAGTAAATGATGCTGCTTAGTGCTCTATCCCCCGCTCAAAATAATAATTCCAAATGACCTTGACCTACATAAACTTGCTCAAACAGACGTCTTTGAAAAAACCTGTACAAATTATTGAATCTAGACCAAATACCATCAATTTATCAAGTCTACTGATAAATGTATTACAAACGGTTGTGTAAAGGCTAAATTTAGCACATGAGTGATAACCTGTTTCTATATGACGTCACTTTCCCCACCTATCTGCCTCGGATATAAAGGGTCCCGGTCGAGCGCGCTGCTCATTATTGCGTGGACATTCACAGAGTGTGCATTCAAAGCCAAACTGTTTGAAATGGCTCTTTGCGACATTTGTGGGGAAATCTTTCAAGACAAAGATCTTTTCACCCTACACAGAGAATTACATGAAGACGAAGATAGAAAAGAAGATATAACCATGGATGAAATAGACTTAGACTCAATTGACCGGTTTTTGGAAGAGCACCAGAAGCAGACGGACTACTGGGACAGCTATCTACAGCAAATGCAAAGAAGAAGACCTAATGTGATCCAATTTGCTGGTGCTGGACCATCTACTGCTAAAAGACCTTTTGAAGAAGAAAATTATATGCAAGAAGAAGAAGACACTGAAGAAGAGGACACTGAAGAAGAACTGGAAGATGTGAAACAACTGCGCACCACGGCTTTGCCAGGACGAGTTGTAACTCATTTCAAAATTAATAATGTTCAATTGGAACTGGAAACATTTATAACCCAGGCTAAGGAACTTGTTGGTGAAACCTTGAGGGAAGAACTAAGAAGATTAAACTTTATTAAATTTGGAATGGTGTTAGAGGCTATGTTTAACAATACTGATGGTGAAACAGCATTGAGAGCGTTCATTACCAAAAACCGAACCCTTACCTTCACCTCCAACATCGATGACATTATTGAAGAATGCTTGGAGGAACTTATAACCAAACTTCAAGAACATGAAGGAAGAGGATCTGGATGGACTTTATCATCAATTGAAGGTATGGATGTAAGGGTTCATAAGCATGGATATGGTTTAAGGGGTAGTAGTTTTATCCCTCTACCAAAGAAAATCCAAAACACCAACTCGTGTAGGAATGTGCAAAATGAAGGTAATGAATGTTTTAAATATGCAATGATAACCAAGTATGTTAAAGATCATCCTTGTAGAGTTGGTAGAGAATATTACGAGAATGAACACCGCTACAACTTTCAAGGTCTCACCTACCCAGTTACCTTGAAAGACATTGACAAATTTGAAAAGAAAAATTCTGGCGTTTCAGTCAATGTTTTTGGTCTGGATGATTCGAACAACGTTTATCCTTTGCGGGTAGTAAAGGTCGAGCAAAGAAACCACACTGATTTGCTATTGATAACTAAGGGTGAAATTTCCCATTATGTATGGATAAAGGACTTTGAAGCCTTAGTTGTAAAACAATTGACCAAAAGAGTAAATAGGATTACAGTTTGCAAGAGATGTTTCTGCTTTTCTTGGAAAGATTCAAGACGTGGAGGATTGGACTGGTTGTCGGAACATAAAAGACTTTGCAACGAGAACTATGAAGTAAAGATAAGTCTTCCACCGCCTACCCGAGCTTCAATACAATTTAACAAGACAGTTCACCAATACCGAATTCCACTAGTGGTCTACGCAGATTTTGAATCGACGTTAGTACCACAGGAGCTGCCGGACGGTGAAGTGACTAGAAGAACAAAATATCAGTTGCATCAACCCAACAGTTTTTGTTTACTAGTTAAATCAACCTTGTCTAAAAACCAATTGCAAGACTATGGTTTAACATCCACTCCAATACTCTACCGTGGTGAAGAAGCCGCTAAGTATTTTGTAGACCAACTGTACGATATTGCTGGAAAGGTTCAACGCTTGTTCGGTAATATTGTACCTATGGAAGCGTTAAACCAAAATCAACAAGAAGAATACAACGTAGCGACAAGATGCTATTTATGCAAGAAGATGTTCAGTGAAGAAAATCCAAAAGTAAGAGATCACGATCACCTGACAGGGTTATACAGAGGAGCTGCTTGTAATTCATGCAATATAAATTACAAACTGCCAAACTTTATTCCTGTCGTTTTACACAATCTTAGCGGCTACGACTCCCACTTTATTACCCCGGAGTTAGGAAGAGATGACGGTAAAATTGATGTTCTTGCTACAACATTGGAAAAGTACATCAGCTTTTCAAAAACAGTAGGTAAAATTAAACTTCGCTTCGTAGACTCTTACAGATTTATGGCATCTAGTTTAGCCAAATTGTCAGAGAACCTAAGAAGAGAAGACCTAAAAGAAACCAGAAAAATTGTACCTGAAGATAAATTAGACCTAGTATTACGGAAAGGAGTTTTCCCCTATGATTACATAACGTCTGCAGAAAAATTCGAAGAAACCAGTCTGCCACCGATTGAAGCCTTCAACAGCAAATTAAACGAAAGTGAAATCTCCGTTGAAGACTACAATCATGCTTGTAATGTTTGGAACCAACTAAACATTCAAACCTTAGGGGAATATTCTGACTTTTATATAAAATTGGACGTAACTCTGCTGTGCGATGTGATGGAAGAATTTCGAAACACCTGCTTCTCCGCCTATGGACTGGACCCTCTACACTCGTACACATCTCCAGGATTAGCATGGCAAGCTATGCTAAAGTCAACCAACTGTCGACTGGAACTTCTAACGGATATTGATATGGTGCTCATGATGGAATCTGGTGTACGGGGCGGTTTGACACAAGCTGTAACACGTCATGTCAAAGCCAACAACAAGTACATCCCCGGCTTCGACGAGCAACAATTATCGGTCTACCTTGGCTACTTTGACGCAAACAACCTTTATGGTTGGGCCATGTCAAATCCGCTTCCCTACGCTAACTTCAAATGGATCGACCCGGCCACCATCGGAGACATCTCACAGATTCCGAAAAATGGTCCAAAAGGCTATATTCTGGACTGTGATTTTGAATATCCGGAGCACCTTCATGACCATCACTACGACTTGCCTCTCCTAGCCAAGACTGAAGTTTCACCGACAGGAAGATGGCCAAAATTGATGATGACCTTGGAGAATAAGGATCGCTATGTGGCTCACTACTGGGTAGTTCAACAGGCTCTTGAATTGGGTCTACGTATAGTGAGAATTCATAGAGCAATTGAATTCACCCAGTCTTGTTGGTTGAAACCATATATTGATTCCAACACTACAAGAAGAGCTGCAGCGACAACAGCATTTGAAAAGGACTTCTATAAATTAATGAACAATGCCATCTTTGGGAAGACCTTGGAGAACAAAAGAAAACACAAAAATGTAAAATTAGTGAGTGATCCTAGGAAATTGGAAAAATTAGTGCAAAAACCAAATTTCGGAACATCCATGATTATAAACGAAAATCTAGTCGCTGTCAGTATGAAGAAAACAACAATAGTTATGGACCGTCCGTTATACATAGGTATGTCGATTTTGGACATAAGTAAAACCCTGATGTATGATTTCCATTATAACAAAATGGTTAAACACTACGGAAGGGAAAACATCGGAGTCGCATACATGGATACGGACGCGTTTATCTACTGGATAAAGACTTTGGACATGTATGAAGACCTGAGGACCTTTCCATACAAAGAAGATTTCGACTTTTCTGACTATCCGAAGAACCATCCAAATTTTAATGAAGAAAATAAAAAAGTAATTGGAAAATTTAAAGATGAAGCAAATGGAATGCCTTTAGAAGAAATAGTGGCGCTGATGGCGAAATTGTATTCATTTAAGATGTACCACGAGAACAACACACCGACAGTCAAGAAAGCAAAAGGAGTGAAAACATCTTATTTGAAAAAACACGTGACATTTGACCACTAAAAGACTTGTTTGTTTGAAGATACTACGATATCAGCAACATTCAACAATATCCGAAGCTTCAAGCATCAAGTCTACAGTGTAACCGAAATTAAAAAAGCGCTGTCAGCTCGGGATGATAAAAGACATATTTTGCCCGACAAAATCCACACTCTTCCTTTCGGCCATTACTCCCTAAACTCTATCAACTAGTAACCTATTCTTCGTCCTTCTACAACTTCGACCTTATTCCTTTCTCCTTCCGTAAAAAAATGGGGAACACGGCAAGTCCAACGCCGTGTTCCCCATTTTTTTACACAAGTTTAGATGACCTTGACCCATATAAATAATGTGAATATTTAAAACAACATTCATTGTGATTATACATGTGATACAACAAACATTGAAACCTGCAATATGAAGGACTTGAAGCAAGACATCGTCAACGAACTTCATAAACCTGCAAGAAGAAAGTTTCCACGAAGAAATACGGTGATAAAAGGAATTAACGATTTATATCAAGCAGATTTAATTGAAATGATTCCTTATAGCAAACAAAATAAAGGATATAAATACATATTGACTGTTATTAACTGTTTTTCAAAAATGGCAGATGCTTTACCGCTAAAAGATAAAAGTGGTAAAAGTGTTACAAAAGCAATGGAAATAGCTATACAAAGAGACAAACATACTATTAAAAATTTACAAACCGATGATGGAAAAGAATATTTTAATAAGGAATTTGCAAGTTTAATGAAAAAACACAATATAAACCATTATTCAACCAATTCAGAGGTAAAAGCTTCAATAATTGAAAGATTCAACAGAACCTTAAAAAGTGCAATGTATAAAATGTTTTCCAACAGAGGATCGCACATATGGATTGATATGTTACCGAAACTTATAAACGATTATAATAACAAGTTTCACAGAACTATTGGGATGAAACCAAACCAGGTGACTAGCAAAAATGGAAAACTGGTATTAAAACGTATAAAAATGAATACTAAACCAAAAGTTGAAAAACTAAAGCCTAAAAAATTTAATGTGGGTGATAAAGTGCGAATAAGTAAATATAAAGGTGTATTCAGTAAAAGATATTTGCCAAATTGGACCAATGAGGTCTTTACTGTATTCAAAGTACAACCTACAGTACCCGAGACATATATTTTAAAGGATAATAAAGGACAATTGCTTGAAGGAGGGTTTTATGGACATGAAATGTTAAAGTCAACAGTAGGCGATGTATATTTAGTTGAAAAGGTGTTGCAACGGAAAAAAGATAAGGTTAAAGTACGATGGTTAGGATTTAATAAGACGGAAGATTCTTGGATACCTAAAAAGGATTTGATATAACGATAGAGAATCATTTTAGGTTGAACCATTACAAAGGATGGAGATAGTACCACAAAAAGAGAGTTTTACTATTAATAATATAGATGAACTCACAGTGGATAATTCAGAATTCAATAGTGGGAAACATGGCAATTTGTTACCAAACACCGTGCGCTGTCTGGTTACCGGACCTTCCAACTGTGGAAAAACTAATGTAGTATTCAATTTGATTACAAACCCTAAAGGATTACGTTTTAATAATTTATATGTATTTTCAAAATCACTACAACAACCAAAGTATCAATTATTGGAAAAAATACTGAATAATGTGCCTGAAGTTAAATACTTAAAATTTAATGCAAGCGAGAGTGTTATGCAACCACAAGAAGCTAAACCATTCTCTGTGTTCATATTTGACGATGTATCTTGTGAAAACCAAAACACAATAAGGAATTACTTCGCTATGGGTCGACATAACAACATAGATAGCATTTATATTGGCCAAACTTATAGCAAAATACCTAAACAACTCATTAGAGACAATGCAAACATGTTAATTGTATTTAAACAGGACGAAACCAACCTAAAACATATATATTTTGATCATGTAAATGCGGATATGACATTTGAACGATTTAAAGAGTTATGTGGAAAGGCTTGGGCTGAAAAGTATGGGTTCCTAACAATTATGAAGGAACAACCGCTAAACAACGGTCGATACAGGATATGATTTGATAAATTTATATTAATACATTGAACGTGGTATAAAACATTCATTGTTGTACAACACGTCTTGCTACAAACATGGTTAACCAAGAAAAATTAGTAAAAGAAATAAAATCACTTAGTGATTCTATTCGGGCTAAAAACAGAGCATTAAAACTAGGTATTAGCGAGAGGGAGAAATTCCTTGAATCTACTTTTAAACCTATTACTGAACCTTTAAAACAATTAAACAAAAAATTCGCTAAACCTGTATTGGAAGGAGATGCGATTGCACCTATCACAAAGTTTGAAAGAGAAAGTGTAAAATATGAAGGTTTTAGTGATGAAGACCCGGAATCCTCTACATATAGTGGCTTTACCGGAGCAGAATCTGAAAGAGAGCTAGAATCGCCAGGATATAGTGAAAGGGGACCTGAAGAAGCACCAACTGCTAGTGAAGGGGAAAAAAGAGAAGAGGCAAGAGAAGGACCGTCAAACATAAGCTTGTTGGGTGAAAACATTCATAACAAAGGACCTCTAGGAAGGAAATACATGGTAAAAATGTTACTCGGAACAATTCCTAATAAGAATTACCATAGTTATGGAGCGAGATTAACAGAAGATGGTTTAATGATAGGTAATAGCCCGTTAAACGTTGACGAACATGATAATATTGTTGTTGGTGATCAAAGATATAAGGGCACAAAAGGATTATTTGAAAATAAGCCTTCAGTATCGTTAGTAAAAGAAAAAGACATGGAAGCATATAAAAAGATTTTGGAACAGACAAATGCATATAGAAGAAAGTATTTACCTGACCAGCTTCCTTTTAGATCTAAGTCTTTAAAATATAGAGAATTTGTATCCAAGTTAATACCAACTAGAAGACAAACAATGCCGTTAACACAAAGAAAACCTGTAAAACGAAGATTTATGGCATCCACTTTGGATGTAAGTGCTCAGGAACGAAGAAAAAGAAGTAAGTCTGTTACGGGTACAGGTTTAATGAAGAAATTATATAACACAAATGTGATTTATTACAATAATATCAATAAATTGGTGGATAGAATGAAACTAATACATGAAGCCAAAGAAGCGGGTCATACTGGATTGGAAAACGAATGGGTGGCTTTAGTGGATGAACTCCGAAACCGTGGGGTAATCTTTTAAAAATGCGTTACTCCTTAGAGTACTATTCAGTTGCACCATGAGTGTTGACAAGTTCGGACGTTACTCCTCGGATGGGTTATATTATGCGAATAGTTTAAAAAGAAGTGCTGGTTTACCACAAACACCTGATGGAGATTATGATATGAGTAATAAAAGGTTAAAAAACATAAAAGATCCTACGGATGAAAACGATGCAATAAACTTAAAAATATTAAAGGAAAAGATATCGCCAACATTACAACTACAAAATAACACATATGACGCAGAAGATCATAGAATTATCAACGTTGGTAAACCAAATCAAAACGGTGATGCGATAAACAAAGGTTATTTGTCATCTGAATTAAAAAATACGTTAAAATTCAATGGGAAAACGTATAGTGCCAACAATAAACGTATATCCAACGTAGATGACCCTAAAGATGCAAAAGACAGCGTAAATAGACGCTATTTACATTCCTTGATACCTGAAAAGACAAAAGATGGATTTTCTTTTTATAAATTTGTTATTAATGATATAGGTTATCCAAAAACTGAAAACGACGCTGTAAATCTAAAATATATTAAAGATCATTGTATCATGCGTGATGTAGGGGTTATAGATTGTTTTAATAATTGTTTAGCAAATGTTAAAGATGGTTCGGCGCCATCAGATGGTGCAACAGTGGGTCAAATGAAAGAGACTTTAAAACAAGAGACATCTGGATTTGTAAAACAAGACCAAGTGGTATCACGGCAGGGGGATGTGTTTGTACAAGGAAATGAAAAGTTTACATTACTTGAAGAAAAGAATAAAGTTCTTGATGGATATGTATTAAGGAATAATGTTTGGGATGGTAAAGGAAAACAAATGATACATATAGCTCCCGCGACATTGCCTGGTAATGTTGTTACTTTTGAACAGATAATACAATTAGAGCCAACTGGACATAGATGGTGGAATTGCAATAACAAACGATTAACAAGAGTTGCAGACCCTGATTATGTAGATGACGCTGTAAACGTTAATTTTCTTGTTAAAGTGATAGGTAATATAATGTTTGATATGCATAATTATATTGCAAGCGGACAATATAATCGTGTTGATGAAAAAATGAGAAATTCATGGATAAAACAAGACATCCTTTATAAGTATTTCTTTAATAAAACACCACAACCTTAAGGATCCACATTTTAGGGTCCTTTTAGTATTTAATTGATCAAAAGCATAAATAAAGTCATTTATGTTTAACTTGTCGTAGAGGTAACACATACGTTGCGAAATTCAATTATAAAAGTGCATTATGACATTTCAATATATCAGTCCATATCGAGACACTGTAAGGAAAGGAGGTGGGATCACGTCCACAGCGGTTTCTCTATTAAGTAAAGCCTTAAATCGAATTCCAGTAGGATCCATAGTAAATAGAGCAATAGACGCATTACCATACGAATTTCATATACCAGGAGGTTATCAGTATTGCGGACCAGGAACTAAATTGAAAAAACGACTGGAAAGAGGCGATCCAGGCATAAATAAGTTAGATCAGGCTTGTAAAGAACACGATATCGCATATTCCACGTTTGCCGATTCAAAAAATAGATCGATAGCAGACAGAAAGCTTGCGGACATAGCTTGGCAACGAGTAAAATCAAGTGACGCTAGCATAGCAGAAAAAGCAGCAGCTTTAGCAGTAACAGCAGGTATGAAGGCTAAAATAGCAGTAGGAGGTGGAAGAAGGAGGAGAAGGAGAGTAAAAAGGAGGTCAACCACAAGAAAACATGGAGGAAATATAAAAAGAAGACGGCGATCTACAAGAAAAGGCAAGAAGAAGCCCACCGTGTGGTCAATGGTAAAAAACGGGGCAGGACTTTACCTAAGACCTTATCGTGCATATTAAATGAAAGAAATCAATTGGTCATACCACATAAAGCATTAACCAATGTTGAATTATTTAAATATATTTCCTGTTTAAAAATACCATTTTTCTGCGGTGTATTCATGAAAGACAGTTTACCAAAGAAAATGTGGCAAAATGAGACTGGAATTGTAAATTTGGATAATACTGAAGGGCCTGGCACCCATTGGGTTTGTTATAAGAAACTAAATAACAATGTATATTATTTTGATAGTTTCGGTAATTTGCCACCACCAAAAGAACTTCAAAATTACTTTAAATCTGCTAAAAACATATATTATAACTATAAAAGAGAACAACCTGATAATACTTCAATATGCGGCCATTTATGTTTGGAATTTTTAGCTAAAAGTATCAGTCACTATTGAGATGTCTTCCTATACGGTATCATTAACAGGAAAATCGTCCACTTTACGAAGTATCCTTTTTCCAGCGTTACGCTTGCAAAAAGGAAGATTTTGGGAAGCGGCACTATTGGATTTTACAACTTACAACTCTATTCCCAATGTTACGGAAGGTAAAAATAACGTATTGCATTATTATAAGGGAAAAGATGCCAGTGGGAAATTTACAGACTTACAAGAGTGTAGGTTACCCACAGGTTCTTATGAAATCGATCACATAAATGAATTTTTGCAAACTAAAATGGGAAAAGACAATATAACATTAAAAGGTAATAATAATACGATGAAAGCTGAAATTACTTCCTATATAGATTTACTCAACCACACTCAATTGGTGATTTATTAGGATTTTCCAACGATGAGCCTGTTTTAGAACCAGATGTAACACATTCCGGTAAGAAAACAGTAACAATATTAAAAGTCAATAATATAGACATAACTTGCAACATTATACAAGGAGCTTACAGGGATGGGGCTAACACCCATATCATACATACATTTTACCCAAGTGTACCACCTGGATTTAAAATTGTTGAAAAGCCACAAAACCTGGTATATCTACCGTTGAACACCACTTTCATTTCAGACATCGTGTTGAGCGTATTGGATCAAGACGGTAACTTGGTAGACTTCAGAGAAGAGCCTATTACGATTAGATTACATTTAAAATCGACACTTTAATACAAAACCATGGGTTTAACATTTAAAAGCGAACAACCTACGGGAAACCGCATTAGTAGCTCTTCAGCTGTGGAGGAGTTAACACGCGAGAACATTCGTTTCTTAGAGAGAGTTGGATTAAAATTAACCGATTATGGATATACTGGATATAGCGCAGGGTCCAACATTCGACGAAACCCTATGGGAAAAAGAATATCACACCCACAACCCTTACACTTCATCGAAATTAAACAATAACGATGAAATTCGTATTCCCATACAACATCAAGACATTTACACACTACCATGTGAAAGTTACTTGTATATTGAAGGAAAAGTTACTAAAAAGGACGGTACTACTACTGGTACAACAGTTCCATTTATAAATAATCCTATGGCTTTCCTTTTTGATGAAATTAGATATGAAATATCAGGTGTAACAGTTGATTCTACTAAAAAAGTAGGTATTACAACAACTTTAAAAGGGATAACATCTATATCACCTAATGAAACCAATTTACTTCAACCTGCCGGATGGGTTTTACCTGAACATGATACAATCACTCCAAATACAAATGGATATTTTGATTTTCATATCCCATTACGTTTGTTGCTTGGATTTGCTGAAGACTATAGAAAAATAATATTAAATGTTAAACAAGAATTAGTTTTATTGAGATCTTCTAACGATAAAGACATTATTAAAGCTCCAGATGGTACAACAGATGCAAACTTAGAATGGAAATTAACATTAGACAAAATTGTATGGAGAGTTCCACATGTTAAATTAGCTGACGAGCATAGAATGCTACTATTAAGGAAGTTAAAGGCTGATCGTGATATTGTAATTCCTTTTAGAAGTTGGGAATTCCATAAACATCCAAGCTTGCCAGCTACGGATCGTCACACTTGGACTGTTAAAACATCTAATTACGTAGAACGAGCCAGGTATATTATATTTGGTTTACAAACAGGTAGGAGGGACAGCATCACAAAACATGCAGGCAAGTTTGATCATTGCAACTTAAAAAATATTAAAGTTTATTTGAATTCACAATTTTTCCCCTATGACAATTTGAATGTGTCATTCGCTAATAAAAAGTACAGTATATTATACGATATGTATGCGAGATTCCAAAATTCATATTACGGTAAAACAAATACACCTTTACTATCACCAGAAGAATACTTAGATGGTTACACAATAGTTGTAATTGATTGTTCTAAACAAAATGAATCAGTAAAATCATCAAGTGTTGACATAAAGATTGAAATGGAGTTTACTGCAACTATACCTGCAAATACAACTGCATACTGTTTAATTCTACATGATAAAATTGTAACATACACACCTTTAACTGGAATTGTTAAGAATGTACTGTAAAAACCGGTTTTGTTTCATTCCGCGAGTATAAAAGCAGAGCGTACAGGCCGCTCCTCATCAGTTTGTTGCCTACTGTTGTATGGGTAGCATCGTATTCAATATGGCTTCTCCTAGTGGTACACCTGAAAATGTGGTAGATATTGAGAAGGAGATATCTGAGTTTTTAGATCCTCAAGGTCACCAGGAAGGAGGTGAACAAAACGTTTGCGGACAACTTCACGCCAGTAATAATGTTGAAGAAAAAGGTAAAAGAAGAAAGAATATACAAAAGAGAAAAAGGGATATTGAAGATAATATTTCTCCAAACATATTGAGTGAGGTATTTTTGCGAATATTTTACCCAATCTCTTCCAGTTTGGACAAAAGTGTTTTAATCGGTGTTATGAAATCGACAGATTATTCCCCTACTGTAATTTTAACTCATGGACCCAAAATGATTTTGTTTACGGACAGTGCTTGGGAATCGTTTATGAAACACTTGCATCTGCTAGAATGCTATTTAAGTAGTAACATGTTTGGAAGAAAGACAAGAGTAGGACTTTTGGATTCAAATGTGGAAATCGATATTATTAAGCATCGTGGTGATCATCAGCTGCGGTTTAGAGACACAACAAGACATGATAACAAAATTCAACTTAATCGAGAGGAGTTTTTCATTTTAACTTGTGCTACTGAACCAATAACAAGATATTTGAGACAACTGGTGTTTTCAAGTTCAATTATTAAAGATTATCTGGAAGACACTTTGGACAAACAACCGGACGCACCTATATTATATGGACCTGTGGATACTTCTATATTTAATAGAGTTCCTCATGAAGTACAGATGTGGAGACAATTGGAAAAGTACGCTCAACTACATAAGAAATCAGTAAAACAGGAAGAAGAGGAAGATGGAGGAGAAGAATCAAGTGTTAGTGATGAAAATGAAAACAAGGAAAATATAAAGATGGAAACTTAAATGACAATGGTTAGTTTTTAAAACAATAACCAACATTTTGTGGGGTTAGGCCTATTGGGGACGGTGCCCACGTTAAATATACACCAACGCGCCAACAACTGTACGGCCTGGTATAAAAGTAGTACCTACCGTGGTGTGGAAATCAGTTGACCTCCTGACTTCGTAATGAGCAGACGTGTGACCTTCAAAATGGACAAGGGAGAAGAAGAACAAGTAAAGTCCAAGCCTGGTATTATTGAGTTTCAAGCGTTTCGTGGTAATGATGATAGATTCATTATAAAAGAACTTGTGTTTTTGGACATGAATACAAGTGTTCCTTATTCGTTTTTATTTAAACCACCATGTTCTTATTCGTCTTTAACTAGTAAAGCCGCTACTACCAACAGATGGATTTCAAAACACTTCCATCATATCGATTGGTATGATGGTTTTACAAGTTACACGGACTTGTATCACATTATGCATCACTTTTCAGACAAGTTTACCAATATTTACACAAAGGGGCTGGAAAAGAAAAGATGGATCGAAGGATTTACTCATGTTCCGGTTAATGATGTGGAATTGGATAAAAATTATCAATACATGCTGGAAACCATATGTATTTGTACAAAAAGCCCAGAACATGATAAAGATAGACATTGCGCTTTGAAAAATGCCTATAAACTCGCCTCTTACCTTCAAAGTGGGGAAGTGGGGAGTGGTGGGGGTAACGTAGAGTATATAAGTGGGGAGCAGACAGGGACCTGGCATGAGTATTACTCGAGATTCCGAGACGACAACATCTCCGAGCAAGAAGACGATCTGTAACCTGACCATGGCATCTCACCAGTTCCTTCAGACTTTGGTCGAGCAGTTCAATGCTCACTCCAAGTCAACAATATTACCTGTAAAGAAGTGCTCGGAACTAAAAGACGAGAAGCACTACATAATCCATGCTATGAAGAAGATGGAGACTACAGTTGGGGAGGCCATCTGCTGCAGTCTCAGCGAGGCACCGTTTACTCCGGGGGATGAACCAAAGTTCCAGGTGTACCTGCCCAAGAGATTCGTCCATCTTCTACAAAACGAGGATCTTCGCTCTATTCAACCCGGGTGTCTATACCTGGTGTCGCACGGCTGCACGGGTAGCAATTCTACAGAGTTGACCATCCACATCGCTGACAAGCAGCAGTGTTAGATTTAAGTTTTAATGTTGTACATATGTTGTTGTTGTAATGTTTTATAAATAAACAAATCATAAAAGACAAAAAAATAAAAAAAAAACAAAAAATGCAACATATCAATATGTGACAAACTTCACGTATTGATATGTTGCATTTTTTTTTTAACTTAAAAAAAAGGTGACCTTGACCTTTGACCTTTGCATTTCACAACTACCCCCACTACCGTAATTACCCCCACTACCGCACTAGGATTCAAACCTGCTTGGATGCGAAAAACGGTCATTCTGTTGCCAACTAGCAAACGATGAGCACCTTGTACGAGCTTTGCTTACAACGAGTTATAACTGACGCATCTTTATTCCAGACGGCTTTACGAGATAATATCCCTATAACAGTAAAACAGGATATCGAAGAGTACAAGAAAGATAATAGAGGGTATTCGGGATACTCCTGGTATAGGTTCCAAGACGGGGAAAAGTTTTGTAGGCCTTGTGGCAATGCTGCCGTCAGAGACCTTCGACGGTTCGTACAGGAAGGTGGTAGAAAACAGTTCGGATTTCTAGCACCGATGTTTAGATTTGAAAACTACAAGGACACCTGTGCTATTTGTTCCATCCCACTGTATCAATGGAAAAAGTTTAGAAGTGTTTAATTGGATCTTCCATACCCCCACCACCATTACCCCCACCACTTTTTCATGTACCTCCAAACGCTGTGCCTCGGCTTCATTTCTACTCCAGCAGCCGACCTAGCAACATCAGGATGTCTCTGAACGTCAGTTGCGCAAGTTACGAGGAGGTGAGCATCAAGACTCAGCAGGAGCTAAACGACTTGTACAAGGAGTTGCAGCTCATGGTGGCACGAGGCTACCGTATAAACGTGCAAGTTTACGCTTGCAACATACGGAACACCCGGCAGTCAAAAGAAGAGCCTGGACACTCCTCCACGGCTTCCCCACCGGCGTCGATGAAGACCGAGCCAGACAACTTGGACTACTTCAGCTGACTAGCAGTTGTCTTCCTTGTTCTTACAATAATAGAATATGTATATTTTTTCATTATATTAAAGAAGTAAAAGAGCAAAAACACCTATCTTGTTACTGACATATAAGCTCAGTAACAAGATAGGTTTTTTTAAAACACAATTTGGATGACCTTGAAACTTCCCCCTTCACTGCTTTGCTACCCCCACCACTTGACTATTGATGTACATGGCACATCACAATTGGAAACCTCATTCCATCTTCAACAGCCAAACCGACAACATCAACAATGGCAAACCTACCAACGGATAAAACATGTCCTCACGTTTGCTGTGACTTCGTCCACGAGTTGGAGAAGAGGATGCAGGAGAGGGCGATACGAAGAAAGCAGATACACTCAGAAAATATCATGATAGTCAACGGCTATCTTTTATTGTTCGGCCTTATTATGGTTGTACTTTTCATACTGTATGGCATAGTCACATGTGTCGGCAAGGTTGCAGAAGAAAACGCTCGCCACCATCAATTGGAAAGTTTCAATGTTACTTTGTAGGTTTTCCTTTTTTTTAAAACTTCGTTTGGATGACCTTGAAAATACCCCCACTACTCCACCACACCCCCACCACTTCACCATGTTCCTGCATGAGCATCACATCAACCGTCATTCCTTGTCCGACAAGCAACCATGGCAGACAACAACACCATCAGCCAAGCTGACTCCACTACTGATGTCGGTACAAGTACGGGTTGGACACTGTCGATCGATAGTGTACACTATTTGGAAACAATTTGCGAACGGATGAAGGAAATACTGCGGGACAACCCTGGAATCATAATACAAATGAATTTAAATTATGATTGGTCCCAAGTCAGAATGCAAGGGGACGATAACAACGGTCAACAATCTCCACAATATTCGCCCATGTCCCCGATCTACCCTTACGGCGAGTCTGACGTCGATGAAGATGAGGCTAATGAGGATGTGGGGGACAACGAGGCTGAAGAGGAGTAACCTTCATTCCTTTTTTTTAAAACCCAAATTGGATGACCTTGAGAATTCCCCCTCCACTATTTCCTTTTTTTTAAAACCCAAATTAAATGACCTTGAAAACACCCCCTCCACATACTTTTGGTTTACCCCCTCTACTTTTCAATACTGTTACCACAGTCTGTAGCTCACATCATTCCTTGCTTAGCTATCATGGCGGACAGCACTCTTTCTCGAGTTGACTCCACTACGGATGAAGAATGGCCATTTTCCTGGAATGTTCATCTGCAAGACTCGGCAGAAGTGGATATGTTGCATGAGAAATTGGTGTATGTATTAAACGAAAACCCCAACATTGAATGTAGAATGACTATGGATTTCGATGCGACAGGGGTCCACACTCAACCTTCCACTTCCAGCCAGCCTGAACCTCAGCTACAGCCGAAGAACTTTACACATCTTTACACTCCAATACGGCCGGAGGATGTGGTTATCAGCGAGGCAGACTCTACTAAAAGTTATATTGAGCCAACAAATTGGAAGCTTGTTGTTGACACCTTACACAAGGTGGACTTAGTATGTGACAAATTAAAGGAATTGATGATGCAAGATCCTGGTCTTCGTTTTAAAATTGATTTGTTTTTCATCTGGGGAGCACCTGCACGGGGCTCTTCGTCTGACAGCTCTCTAAGTACAACGGACGAGGAGGAGGACGACTAGTTATCTTTTTTAAAACTCCGTTTGGACGGCCTTGACCTTTCCCCCTCCACTGAGTTTATTTAAGGTGCACTCTCAATGACTGCAGCATCATTTCATCGCGCACCTTCACCGCAGCAACATGGAGAGTCAACTTAACTACTGTTGCGAACAGAAATGTTTTTCATGGCCAAATGACATTGATGTTGCGGATGGCCTGGCGTGTAGAAAATGTGAAGCTTTTGGTCAATGCATGTGTAAGTGCAAGTCTTGGAAGAAGCCTAAACCAGAGTTGAAGACATTCGATGTGTACCAGATGAGAGGGCATAAGTACACTTGTTGCCCTGAACGTTGCATTGAATTCACACTAAAACAGCTAACTGGCTGCAAATTGTGCAACAATCATTTTGCAGGTTTTTGCAAACATTATTTAGGAGCCTGTCAGTACAGATCAACTTGGCATACAGAAGCACTCACTATCAATGAAATCGCTATAGATACACAAGAGTAGTCTTTCTACTCTTTTCTTTTTTTTAAAACTCCATTTGGATGACCTTGACCTTTCCCCCTCCACTCACCTTAGTTTATATAAACCCCATTTCCACTGACCACAGCATCACTTCATCGTGCTCCCTCGTCAAAGCAACATCAACTATGGAAAGTAAGCGCATCTCATGTTGCGAGCATAGGTGTTTGGAGATACAAGGCGTCACATATTGTGCAAAGAAGCGTTGGGAGGAAGAGACGGGGACAACCTATTGCTGTGAGGATAAGTGTTTCCTCTTACCAAAGTGGCAAGTGGATGGGCTGGCCTGCCGGCAATGTGAATGCTTCGGATGTTGCAGGTGTAGATGCAAGAACCAACAGCTGCCACCACCGGTACTACAAACTTTCAAAATCTACAAATCCAAATACTTTTATACTTGTTGTCCGCAGCGGTGTATTAAATTTCACTTCTCCAATCTTACCAATTGTCGGAAGTGCTACGGACAACCTGATGGGTGGTGCACCTGTTTTCTGGACTCCTGCCGCTACAGATCGGATTGGTTTACAGATCCGTTGGAAATTGATGAAGTCGCCCAGGAAGCACAAGAGTAATCTTTCTACTCTTCAACTTTTTTAAAACTCCATTTGGATGACCTTGAGATTTCCCCCTCCACTTCCCCATATACCTAGAGTACACAGAGCCTGACAGTCAGTCACTCGGTGGCTGTCGTGGGGTGCGCATCGGTGTCGGCGCTCCGTTGTTAGGTTTTCAAGGTCACAGTAATATCAAATTGTTGGTGTTGTGCTGGTTCAAGGTCACCTGAGGGATAACCGATTGCCCATTTAGGCAGGTCATGTCAGAAACTCGAGTTTAACTTGGCACTTTTGCCGTTTCTCGTCGAAAATTCGCTCCAAGTGGTCAAGGTCACGGGGACTCTGACTGAAACTCGGAGCGTAGTGCGAGAAACGGCAAAAGTGCCAAAAAAATTTAAGTTTCGGCGTGACCTTGACCTCAGTGGCGTCGGTGACGTCATTTTGATGACGTAAGGGGTGATGACGTCATCAGCACGTCATTTCTGTGACGTCATGGGTGTGACGTCATAGAAATGACGTCATTAGTGATGACGTCATCGATGACGCAATCGATGACGTCATCGATGACGTCATCGGTGAGGTCATTGACCTCGATGACGTCATCCCTCAGGTGACCTTGAACTGGCCCAGCACCAACAATTTGACACTACTTATGTTACTACGTTGTATAGGGCACTTTTTTACGTGATACTTTAAACAATGTACATCAGCATTTTAAATTATAATTTTGTATGTAATCATTAATTTGTATATTTTTACTGAACATTATACACCCTTTGTTGAAAATGTAAGACCCAGTTAATTTCTAGGTTACAGCGTGTTTAATACATAATATAAATAAATTAAATAATGTTTATTTATTTTTTCCTATGAAAACTTTCAATACCTTAATGTGCCTTTAAATTATCTCGATTGAAAAAACTCTGAATGTTATATAAATTCGCCAAATGACTCCAGTTCAGTACGATTTCAAATACCATCAGATAGGATTACTTTGTTACCAAAACATTTTTTTAATGATTTCTAAACATTGTATGCTAAAAAACTATTCTTGTTCCGTATATTGTGAATAGATCTTATCAACAACTTGTGAGTAGTGGGAAAAAGCCACTTCTAAACCGGAAGTGACGTCAGCTGCCAGGGCAGCTGCAGGGGTCAGATGGTGTCAGCTGCCAGGGCAGCTGCAGGGTGCAGATGGCGAGAGCATATGCCCTGAATTTGAAGTAGAATTGGGCATGAATTAAGAGTTAGTTCAAAATTGAAATTCAACAGTTATAACTGGAGCCTGGAAAGTATGTCAAGGTCATTCAGAGTAAGTTTTAAAAAAGCCTACCCAACTACTACCAGAAATAGTTCAAAGTTGAACTAGTTGGTGATAGTGGGATAGGCTGAAGTAAATTTTGAATTTTATTTGTGAACATATAATTAATGTGCAACAGCAGAGTTTAAACAAGTTGAACTTTTGTGATGAACTACAGAGTTGTAAATGCAAACACCAACGACGATGAGAAGGTAAACGCAGAGTCCCCAGATGATGTATTTGAAAAGCTTGAACAAATGTAACATTTCGAGTTGGTTTTCCCGTTCCATTTCCAATCGTTTAATTTCCAATTTCAATTTATCCTCTTCCATTCTAGTTATGAAGGGAACTTCATCCATCATATCCATCATGATTTTGTAGTGTTTGAAATTTTAAAACAAGTGATGTTGATAGTTCAAAAGTTGAAGACGGAATGAGAAGTGAAAGCGAGAAATGTTAGTTAAATAAAGAAGTGGTGGGGGGAACGAAGAATTACAAAGAAGTGGTGGGGGAAATATTTTGCTGTTCATTATTACCATCAGTAGTGTCAGATGGTGCAGGAGTTAGATTTAGTAAACTGTCTTCGTCCGAACTTTCAATCTTATCACAAATAGGACAATCGTATGTTATTTCCAAATTTATTTTGATGGTTGTAAAATTATCTACAAGTTTTTGTAAAATATTAAAAATGTCTTGTAACTCTTCTTTAGAGTTTATTTCAAAACTAGAATTCATTCGGGCCAATGGAGAGTTGTTCATTATTGGAG
The DNA here is from genome assembly GCA_030545055.2 of Neoaliturus tenellus. Lineage (NCBI taxonomy): Eukaryota > Metazoa > Arthropoda > Insecta > Hemiptera > Cicadellidae > Neoaliturus > Neoaliturus tenellus. The sequence goes on from CM061532.1 coordinate 191,981,070, forward strand.
AGTCGGTGATGGAATGAGGATCGGCGCATAGGGAGGGGGCTTATATAATGGTGACCTTGAGCAGGCGTCTAGGGAGGGGGGCTGTCTAGGGAGGGGGCTTTTATATAGGGAACCTTGAGCTTATGATTGAATAAAACGTTTAGTTCTTCTTCTCCATCTTTTAATTCAATTATTTGAACCGAAGTAGTTGTTTCATCTTCTTCACTTGATGAAGAAAACAATTCACCAGGATTTAAATATTGAACTACAATTCTGAACCATCTTATAGGATATTCGTCAATGACAGAAAGTAAGTTTTGAAACAATTCTTCCATCTCCTCCCTGTCAGTTATTATATGTTCAAATTTGATAAATTTGTTTTCCATGTTGTTAGTTAGAGTGTTGGAAGTGGAATGATTTAATATTATATAAAAATTAGAACTAGTGGTGGGGGAAATCTCAAGGTCATCCAAATGAAGTTTTAAAAAAGAGTGTAAAACTGAAATTACACATTTGATGGTTCTACAGGATCGGAATACCAATCTGATCTGTATTTACATCTTTTTATCATATGTGTACAAAAATCATCTTGATGAGAATTGGTGCGTTGACAATGAGCAAGATCTAGAGGGTGAAATTTGAAACATCTTTGAGGACAACATGTATGAAAATATCTTGATTTGTAAAATTTGAAAGTTCGCAATTCCGGTGGTGGTAGTTGTTTTGTTTTGCATTTGCAATAACAAGATCCGAAGAATTCACATTTAGTACAAGCTAACCCATCCACCATCATTGGTCCTAAATCTGTACACTGTTGTTCACAACAGTAACGAGGTTTGTACTTGTATTTTTGCTCTTCCATGTTGACGCTGCGGAGTCCAGTGAAAGAATAAGAGTGTATAGTGTTCAATAGTGAGTTTTATGTACTGTGAAAAGTGGTAGGGGTAATTTCAAGGTCATCCAAATGGAGTTTTAAAAAATTATACCTTACAAGTGTAAGGATTATTAAAATTTAGGAAGTTTGCTTTTCTTTGTTTTCTTCAGACTTTTTCTCTCTCTCCGCCTTAGCCATAGCAACAAGTTCTTCTGTTGATAATGGATGTACTTCAGGAAATTTTAAAATTAATTTAGCTTGATATCCTTCTTTAGTTAATACATCTAAATCTTGGGTCATTTGTTCAATGGTGTTGTAGTCTTTTCCATAGATTTTTCCATCAAGTTGAATCATCATTCTGTACAACATTTTCTTAAATAGGTCTTGTCGTGGTGAGAGCTAAGAAGCGAATGATTATTTATACAAGTATCACATCCTTTTTATTAACTCACATTGATCATGTGATTCTTTAGTTGTAGCTTTGTCTGTCAAAAGTTATTCAACATTGGTAATACTTTTGGAACTTGATGTTATGTTGACCAGTTGGCGATGAAGAAGTTGTAGGTTGTGTAGAAATAAATATTTCATCATCGCAATATTTTGTTTTAGTGAACATCCTTGTATTAGTAGCACTAACATCAACAGTTAAGTGATAACCACCGGTAAGTAAAACTCGCATTTCGTTAGTTAAATCTTCAAGTTGTTCAAAAGTAGTTATGGTGTTGGTATCATAAGATGCACACTTAACCTTTAGGGACATGTTGCAGTTTTATATTCAGGGATTAAGAGCGAGATGTGTACGGTATGAAAGGTAGCAGTAGACTGATGAATTTTGCAAGTACATTTCCCCTTTTATAATTATACAAAATTGGGTCAAGGTCATCCTGTGGAATTTTTAAAAAAAGCAACATATTGTAATGTACAAAGACATTACAATATGTTGCTTTTTTTATTTTTATTTTTTGTTTTGTTTTATATCATATTTATTGAAAAAACAAATACAAAGAAATATTTACAATGTTATGTACAAATTAATCAGTAGTAGGTGTTACATGAATTGTAAGTTCAGTAGAGTTGTTTCCACTGGGTCCATGTGATACCAAATAGAGTGCGCCGGGTTGAATTATACGAAGATCTTCATTTTGAAGTAGTTGTATGAAGCGCTTTGGTAAGAAGATCTGAAATTTTGCTTCATCACCAATTGTATAAGGTGCCTCGCTCAAAGTGCAATTTATAGCATCACCTACTGAAGTTTCCATTTTCTTAATAGTATGAATGATGTAGTGTTTTTCTTCTTTTAGTTCAGAACATTTCTTCGTAGGTAGAATTGATGATTTAGAATGAGCGTTGAACTGATCAACTAAACTTTGAAGTAAGTTCTGTGATGCCATATTGATGTTGTTGTTAATCTTCTTGTTAATAAGAATGTCCGTCGGAGATGTTGTCTCTTCGGAGGTTTGAGTAATACTCATGCTGTGTCATGGTAGCGCTCTCACTTTTATAATCGACACTACCCCCACCACTGACACTACCCCCACCAGTTTGTTGAAGGAAATTATTCAAGCGGTAGGCATTCTTTAAAGCGCACTGCGACCTTCGATGTTTAAAACTTTTTGATGAAATACAAAGTTCGTTGAAGTAGCATTGGAAATCTTTATCAATTTATTGCATTAATCACTTCGTTGCTTGTAAATGATTGTATCCAATTTGCTTTTTCCAATCCCCTTGTGTAGATAATTTTAAACTCATTGCAATAATGATTCATAATGTGCGGCATCATATTATAATTAATGAAACCTTCATCCCATCTTAAGTTGTGAAAATGTTTGTTCAACCATTTGTTTGTAACTTTCGCTTTAGTTGTTAGTCTATTAAATGGTACTGGAGGTTTGAACAAATAATGATAAACTACTGATGTGTTCATGTCCAAGATTACTAATTCTTTAATAATAAAATTACCATCATTTCCTCGGAAAGCTTGAAATTCAATTATACCTCTTTTAACTTCCATTATATGTGGCGCATTAGAAAATGAAACCCGTTTATTCATGATGAAGTCTTACTAACAACTGACTTAAAAATTGAATGAGCCGATGTTTATAACAGACAGGATTGTTCTTCTTCTTTCACTTCTTGTGCCACTTCATCAATATTAAAATTGGTGTGATAGTTGTTTAATTGTCTCCACATTTCAACTTCTTGAGGTATTCTATTAAAGATTGAAGTATCCACGGGACCGTATAAAATTGGAACAAAAGGTTTTTTGTCCAATGTATCAATTAGATAGTCTTTAATTATTGCACTGGAAAATATTAGTTGTTTCAAATATCTGGTGACGGGACCGGTAGTACAACTTAAAGTATAAAATTCTTCTTTAGTGAAATATAATTTAACATTATGTGTAGTTAAATCTCTGAAGCGAACAATTTGTCCTCCACGATGTTTTACTATATCAACTTCAATATTTGATTCCAATAAACTTAATCTTGTTCTTCTTCCAAATGTGTTGTTACTTAAATAGCACTCCAAAAGATGTAAATGTTTCATGAGAGATTCCCAAGTAATTTCACTGAAAGTAACCATTTTGTTTCCATGATTTAAAATAACAATTGGTGAATAATCCATTGATTTTAAAATTCCAACTGATATACTTTTTGTCATGCATGAAGAAATTGGGTAGATAATCCGAAGAAATACTTCTGTTAAAATATTGGTTGTAATGTTAACTTCAACCTCCTTCCTTTTTACTTCTTTTTCAGCTTTTTCTTCTTCTCTCTTCTTATGTTTGTTGAATTTTAGGAACTCGTCCATTTCTCGTTCAACTTGTTTTTCTATATCTGAACTATTATCATCCATTAGAGGTGTATTTTCTTCTCCGTTAGTAGAATTCATCTTGCGAATGATGTTTCCCATACGACGGTTGAAGATAGAATGAAGTTTCTACTAATTATTTTCTCGCTTTTATATTTTTCGTAAATCCTTGAAATTTATACAATTACATAATTGTTTGTTTTGAACTTGTCTTTCACAAATGAAATTCTAACCTCAAAAATTAAAGCAGATAATTCTAACCTCAAAAATTTGCAGTTGTTGTACAATTCTTCTTAAAGTACATTCTTCACAATTCCGGTCAGCGGTGTGTAAGTAACTATTTTATCATGTAGAATTAGACAGTATGCCGAAGTTCCATCCGCTACTGGTTCTTCAAATTCCATTTCAATTTTTATATCTACACTTGATGATTTTACCGATTCATTTTGTTTTGAACAATCGATTACAATTATTGGAGCCTTGGAATAATACTGGTCAGGTGATAATAGTGGTGTATTAGTCTTTCCATAATATGACGATTGAAATCTTGCATACATATCGTATAAAATAGAAAAACGTTTTTTGCTGAACATGACATTCAAATTGTCATAGGGAAAGAATTGAGAGTTTAGGAAAACTTTACAATTCTTTATTTTACAGTGATCAAATTGACCAGCATTTGCAGTGATAACATCTTTTCGCTTAGTTTGAAAACCGAGTATTATGTACCTTGCTCGTTCCAAGTAAGTTGATGTCTTGACGGTCCATGTTTGTCGTTCTGTCTGAGGTAGTGTAGGGTATTCATGAAATTCCCAACTTCGGAATGGCATCACAATATCACGGTCAGATTTCAACTTTCTCAATAATAGGATTCTATGTTCATCAGCCAATCTTACATGAGGTACTCTCCAAACAACTTTATCCAACTGTAGTTGCCATTCCAGTTTATCTTCCGTAGTTGCAGGGTCTGCAAGTATCAAGTCCTTATTAGTTGAAGATCTGAGTAATACTAATTCTTGTTTGACATTTATTATTACCCGTTTGTAATCTTCAGCGAATCCCAAAAGCAATCGTAAAGGTACATGAAAATCAAAGTGACCGTTGGAAGCTGGTGTTATAGTGTCTTTATCGGGGGCAACCCATCCGGCGGTGACTATTGAATTCTTCTCATGCGGTGTTAATGATGTTAATCCTTTCAATGTCGTTGTTAAACCAACCTTTTTTGTTGAATCAACCGTCACCCCTGATATTTCATATCTTATTTCATCAAAAAGATATGCCATCGGGTTATTTATAAAAGGAACTGTTGAAGCAGTTTTTCCATCCAATTTTAATACCCGTCCTTCAATGTACAAGTAACTTTCACACGGTAAAGTGTAAATATCTTGTTGTTGAATGGGGATCCTTATTTCATCGTTATTGTTTAATTTTGATGAAGTGTAAGGGTTGTGCGTGTGATATTCCTTCTCCCATAGTGTTTCGTCGAACGTTGGTCCTTGAGATATATCCAGGATATCCATCGCTGTTAAGTTTCAATCCAATCTTCTGTAGAAAACGAATGTTTTCCGATGTTAACTCTTCCAATGTCGAGGAGCTACTGAGCTCCCGACTCTTCCGTTGCGGTTTAAATGATAATCCCATGTTGACTTTTATGTTGCTGCTCTGATGTGTATCCGTATAGTAATTGTTTCTCCTCTAAAGTCAACACTATGACCGTCTTGATCCAATATGTTCAGTACGATGTCTGAAATGAAACTGGTGTTTAACGGTAGGTATATCAAGTTTTGTGGCTTCTCAACAATTTTAAAACCGGGAGCCACTGTTGGATAAAATGTATGTAAAATATGTTGATTAACTCCATCTCTATACGATCCGTGTATAATATTGCACGTGACATCAATACTATTTACTTTCAATATTGTTACAGTTGAATCACCTGAATGAGTAGTTCCAGGAGTTAAGATTTTTTTTTTGTATCTGTAAATCCAAGTAAACTGCCAATCGACTGTTCCAAGCTGACATCAATATAATATTTTGAAGTTATTTCTGCTTTTAAAGTATTATTGTTTCCTTTAACGGTGATATTGTCTTCTCCGAGTTGTTTCTGTAATAATTGGTTTATATCATCAATTTCATAAGCTCCAGTAGGAAATGTAATTATTTTCAATTCTGAGTATTTTCCTGCAGCATCCTTAGTTTCATAATAATGTAGTAAATTGTTTTTTCCTTCTGTAACATTAGGAATTGAATTGTAGGTAGTCAAATCAAGTAATGCCGCTTCCCATAATCTTTCCTTGGATAGACGCAATGCTGGGAACAGCGTACTTTTCAATGTGGATGAATTTCCACTCAGTGACACTGTATACGATGACATCTTAAAGCTGACTGACACTCTTCGCTAGAAACTCCAAACATAAATGCCCACATATTTCAGTATTGTTAGGTTGTTCTCTTTTGTAATTGTAAAAAATGTTTTTGGAGTTTCGAAAATAATGTTGCAGTTCTTTTGGCGGTGGTAGATTGCCAAAACTGTCAAAGTAGTAAATGGTTTGTCCGAGTTTTTTATAGCATACCCAATGAGTGCCTGGACCATAGGTGGAATCCAAATTTACTATTCCAGTTTCATTTTTCCATATTTTAGTTGGTAATGCATCTTTCATAAAAACTCCTCGAAAGAATGGTATTTTCAAACAATTTACATAATCATTTAACTGATGATTTGTTAAGGCTTTATTTGGAATTATCAATTGATTCTTCTTATTTAGTACACACGGTATGGTCTTAGGTATAAACCTGCTCCGTTTTTTACCATTTGCCAAACAGAAGTCTTCTTTACACTTGCCTTATGAGTTCTACGACGTCCTTTTTTAATGTTTCCACCTCTTTTGGGAGCGCCTCTCTTTGCAGGTCTTCCTCTGCGACGTCTTCCACCACCTAACTTTGCTTTTGTCTTCATGGCTGTAGTTACTGCCCAAGCTGCTGCTTTTTCTGCAATATTTGCGTCACTTGATTTTACTCTTTGCCAAGCTTTTTCCGCTAGAATTTTATCTGCTATTGATCTATTTGTTGAATCTTTATACTTTGAATATGCTATATCGTGTTCTTTGCAAGCTTGATCTAATTTATTAATTCCAGGATCTCCTCTTGCTAAACGTTTTGCCAACTTAGTTCCAGGTCCACAATATTGATAACCTCCGGGCAGATGTAATTCGTATGGTAAAGCGTCTATTGCTCGATTTACAACAGCACCAATAGGTATCCGTCTAAGCAGGGATAACGCAGTTGAAGTTATACCACGTCCTCTCTTGTTGCTGTCTTGATGATGACTGAGTGATACGGCCTTCATTATGTAGTCTTATATAAACTGGTGTGTTTACTCCACAAGATACATTACATAAATGAATAAGTTATGTATAATTTTTTATATTTAAACACTTAGTTATTCAAATTAATTATATACTGATTTATAATTCTATTTTTAATCCAAGCTTCTCGTTCATCGGGTTGAATCATCACATGATTCGTTGTACTAGCTATATGATTATGGGTATCAATAAGTAAATTGCCCACTATTCTTATTAAACAATCTAAATTTACAGCATCTTTTGGATGTTGAGGATCATGTAATTGCATAATACGTTTATCATTACATGTGTAAGCTGTTGAATCACTTTTTGATGTTTTTATGACTTGTCCAATAGTAGCAGCATCATTTGAATCTTCGCCTGGTAAAATATTAATTATTTTCTTCATCTTTGCATCATATTTGGTCCCAAAGTGTTTATCCCAAGTTATTGTTTGTTTCATTGTAACACAATCATTTGCTTCGTAACCAGGATAAATATCTTTTATTCTTCTATTACGACCATTGTATGTACCTAATGTACCACCAGTAGCAATTAATGTTTGCACCATTAGAGGTACATCTGTATCTTTTATACCAAATCTTCCATTTGTTATTGTTTTACGTCCTGCATCCCATTCATCATTATTTCCTTGCATTAAATTAAACTTTTCATTTCCATGTATAAATTTATCTCCCCGCTTTAACACGGCATCTTCATGTTTTACAAAATTGGATGTTTCCTTTTTTAATTCTTTAGATAATTGTTCTATAGTAACAGCATCTTTTGGTTGAGAACCAAACTTTACATTTGTCAATGTTTTACCATGACAATCGATTTCATTAACATCTTGTAAAATACAGTTGTCCTTGATGTATTTTAGGTTTACAGCATCACCGTCTTCCTTTGGGTATCCAATGTCATTTATAATAAATTTATAAAAAGAATATCCATGTTCAGTTTTTTCCGGTATTATAGAATGTAAATATTCTTTATTAACTGAATCTTTATCATTTTTGGGATTTCCCACGTTGGTTATTCTATAATTTCCAGCATCATATGTTTGTCCATCTTTTAAGTTGTTACCCCATTGCAATTTTAAAGTATTTGAAAGTTCAGATGATAAGTACTCTTTAGTAATTGCATCAGAACCTTCAGTTGGTTTACCAACATTAATTAATCTATGTGATTCAACATCATAAGTATTCTTATGTAATTTTAATGATGTTGAAGTAGCTTCTTTTACTGTCTTCAAATTTGCTCCATCAGTATCTTCTTCTGGATCTTTAACTAGTTTTAAACGTTTATTACTTATGCTATAGTCACCTTCAGGTGTTTGCGGTAATCCACTTCTTTTTCTGTCTTCTCCAACTTGCACTCCTAAAGCGGAGTACCGTCCGAACTTGTCGACGCTCATGTTAGAACTGATACGTCTTATGCTTGCACCTCTTTTATATCCACGGACAATTATACGACTATACCGCGATTCCTAAGCTCATCAACTAGAGCCACCCATTCATTATTCAAACCTGTATGACCGGCTTCCATGGCTTCATGCAATAGTCTCATTCTATCAACCAATTTATTGATATCATTGTAGTAAATCACATTCGTATTGTATAGATTTTTCATCAATCCTTTACCAGATGTTGAAGTATCTCCTTTACTCTTTTTACCATGTTGTTCAAGAAGTGATAAATCCATAAGTGATAAAGATTTTCTTTTCAGTGGTTGTCTCACCGCTGGTGCAGTACGTAATGTTGGCAATTTTCGTGGAGGAAACAACTTTTTTATAACGATGTTATATTTTGTTGCACGTGAACGATTAATCATTGCATCCTTTGAGTAGTTTCTTTTATGAGCGTTAGTATTTTGTAGAATCTCCTTAAAAACACTTAAATCTTTGGATGAATATCTTAGTGGTATGTTTTTAAAAATTAATTCATATAATCCTTTTGTTCCTTTATATCTATGCTCACCAATAATGATGTAATCGTCTTGTGTTATTTCAAGCTTTGAATCGCCAATCTTCAATTCATTCCCATCAATTCTTGCTCCGTATACGTGTGATCTACTCAAATTCGGGTTTGATTTCATGTCATGTAGCATTTTCATTATATATTTTCTTCCAAGAGGTCCATGTTGTAATATATCGCTACTCAATTGAGTTAAATTTGGAATAGATTGTTCTGCTTCTGGTATTGGCTGTTCTTCTTCCTTTTCAACAATTGGTTCTTCTTCTTCTTTTGTTTCTTCTTGCTCACTAGCACTTGTATATGAATCATCATCTTCTTCTTTTTTTAATGCTTGTACTTCTTGTTTAGAAACTGGTAGTAAAACATCTCCTTCATAACGAGGTTTACCAATAGTTTCTGATATCTGTTTTAAAGGTTCCGTAATAGGTTTAAATGTAGTCTCTAGAAATTCTTCTCTTTCACTTAAACCCATCCTCAATGCACGATTCTTCATCCTAATAGAATCACTCAGTGATTTTATTTCTTTCAATAGTTTTTCTTGATTCACCATGTTTACACTGTGAAGTTCAACATGTAACTAGATGTAGCATCGGTAGTTCAACGCATAAATACAAATTTATCCAACCCTATACGATATCTACCATTTTTAATATCTTCTTCCTTCATAATAACGAGAAAGCTATATTTCTCATTCCATGCTTTGCCACACATCTCTTTAAATTTTTCAAATGGCATATCCGCATTTACATGATCATTATATATATGCTTTAAATTTGTTTCATCTTGCTTGAAGATGATCAACATATTTGCATTGTCTCTTATAAGTTGTTTTGGAATTTTACTGTATGTTTGACCAATATAAATGCTATCAATATTATGATGTCTTCCCATAGCAAAATAATTCCTTATTGTGTCATGATTTTCACAAGAAACATCGTCAAATATAAAAATAGAAAATGGTTTTGCTTCATTTGGTTGCATAATTGTTTCACTGGCATTAAACTTGTAAAAATTCACTTCAGGTACACTTGCAAGTACTTTATCCAATAATTGATATTTTGGTTGTTGCAATGATTTTGAAAAAATGTATATATTATTAAAACGCAATCCTTTAGGATTAGTTATAAGGTTAAAAACAACATTAGTTTTTCCACAATTTGAAGGACCAGTTATTAGACATCTTATCGTATTTGGTAGTAATTCACCATGTTTTCCATGATTTAACTTATCATTGTCAACTGTCAATTCATCAATGTTATTGATATTAAATCGATCTTTTTGTTGTACAATCTCCATCTTGTATAAAGGTTAAACACACAATGAGCTATTAAACAACTATACTAAGTCTTTTGAAGGAATCCAAGAGTCTTCACTTTTATCAAACCCTAACCACCGGACTTTAACCATATCCTTTTTCCTTTGTAAAATCTTCTCGACAAGATATACATCACCAACTGTTGATTTCAACAATTCGTGTCCGTAGAATCCACCTTGAAGTAATTCACCCTTGTTATCCTTTAATAAATAGGTTTCAGGTATAGTTGGTTGCACTTTATAAATTGTAAATACTTCATTAGTCCAATTTGGTAGATATCTTTTACTAAATACACCTTTGTATTTGCTTATACGAACTTTATCCTTGACCTTGAACTTCTTTGGTTGCAATTTTTCTAATTTCGGTGTTGTATTATTTTTAATGCGTTGTAATACAATTTTCGCATTAGCACTGTTTACCTGGATAGGTTTCATTCCAATGGTACGATGATATTTGTTGTTATACTGTTTTATAAGTTGTGGTAATATGTCATACCACACATATGATCCTCGTTTTGAAAATTGTTTATACATCGCACCTTTCAATGTTCTATTGAATCTTTCAATTATTGAAGCTTTAACTTCAGAATTTGTAGAATAATGATTTATTTGATATTTCTTCATCAAAGCTCTAAAGTCTTTATTAAAATATTCTTTTCCATCATCGGTCTGTAGATGTTTAATTTTAAATTTATTTCTTTGTATTATGGTTTCCATAGCTTTTGTAACACTTTTACCAGTCTTATCCTTCAATGGTAAAGCGTCAGCTATTTTAGTAAAACAGTCTATAATTGTTAAAATATATTTAAATCCTTTGTTTAATTTACTGTGCGGTATCATTTCAATGAGATCAGCTTGATAAAGATCATTCATCCCTTTAATGATTGTACTTCTTCTTGGAAATCTTCTTCTTGCTGGTTTATGTAGTTCATTTACAATCTTGTCCTTCACACTTTCCATCTTCAGATGTTGCTTGTACACCGCATGTAAAAATACTGATCCATAGAATAGTTTATTCTCATTTATATAGTTTGAATATAGGTCAAGGCCAATTCATATTAGTGTAAAAAAGAGGGAACATGGCATTGGGCTTGCCATGTCCCCTCTTCTTTACGGAAAGGAAAAAGGAAGAAGGTAGAGGACGAAGAATAGGTTTACTGGTCGATAGGGTTTAGAGAGTAGTGGCCGAATGGTAAAGTATTAATTTTATCTTCTAAAATATGGCGCTTGTCATCTTTGTAGCTTAATGCCCACTTTGTTTGTTTGACACTAAATAGTTGATGATTATAACTTCTAATAGTGTTGAACGTTGCAGTTGTTTCAACATTTTCAAACAAACATCTTTTATAATGTTCAAACTGTACGTTCTTCTTCAGGAAAGAAGTTTTTATTCCTTTGGCCTTCTTCGTGACTTGATGTTCGTTCCTCTCGTTTATGTACAGTTGAAATGAATACAGTTTGGACATTAATGCTACAATTTCCATCATCGGCACACCATTTGTTTCATCTTTAAATTTTCCCAATACTTTCTTATTTCTGTCATAGTCGTAATTTGGATGATCCTTAGGATAATCGGAAAAGTCGAAATCATCTTTATATATAAAGGTGCGTAGATCTTCATACATGTCATTTGTTTTAATCCAGTAAATTAGTGCATCCGTGTCCATATATGCAATACCAATGTTCTCTCTTCCATAATAGTTAACCATCTTCTTATAATGAAACTCGTACATATGTGTTTTTGAAATATCCAAGATTGACATTCCAAGATACAAAGGACGATCCATTGTAACTGACTTCTTGTTCATGGAAATAACAACTAGATTTTCATTAATAATTATAGATGAACCAAAGTTTGGTTGTTGCACCAATTTCTGTAATTTTACTGGATCAGTTACCAATTTGATATCCTTATGTTTCCTTTTGTTTTCCAAAGTTTTGCCAAATATTGCGTTATTCATTAATTTGAAAAAATCTTTTTGAAAACTTGATGTAGCGGTGGCTCTTCTTCTTGTGTTGTTGTCGATGTAAGGTTTTAACCAACAAGATTGAGAAAATTGTAGTACTCGATTAATTTTTGTAATTCTCAATCCTAAGTCTAAAGCTTGTTGTATCATCCAGTAGTGTCCAACATATCGAAACTTGTCGGTTAAAGTCATCATTAATTTTGGCCATCTTCCAGTAGGGGAAATTTCAGTCTTAGGAAGAAGTGGTAAATCATAATGTTGATCATGAAGATGTTCAGGATATTCAAAATTAACATCAAAAATGTAACCAGTTTCACCATGCTTCGGTATATCCATTATGTTTCCAATCGATTCTGGATCTATCCATTTAAAATTATCATATGGAAGGGGATTCGACATTGCCCATCCGTATAAGTTATTTGCATCAAAATAACCCAGGAATGTTGTTGGTTTTGATGCATCATAATCGGGCAGATACTTGTTGTTCGCCTTGAAATGTCGTGTAACGCTTTGCGTCAATCCCCCTCGAACTCCTGACTCTAACATCATAACCATATCTATATCAGTAAGAAGTTGTATTTTACAATTTGTTTCTTTCAACATAGCTTGCCATGCTAATCCAGGTGAAGTGTACGAATGAAGAGGGTCCAATCCATATGCTGCAAAACATGTATTTCTAAATTCTTCCATTATATCACATAGTAAAGTTACATCCAATTTAACATAAAAATCTGAATATTCTCCCAATGTTCTAAATCCTAAATCGTTCCATACTTTACATGCATGATCATAGTCCTCTTGAGATATGTCCATGTCATAAAGTTTACTTTTGAATTCTTCTTTAGCCGGAAGTGATGTTTCATTAAATCTTTCTAAACTGTCTATGTAATCATATGGAAACACACCTTTCCGAAGTACCAAATCCAGTTTGTCATTATTTACAATCTTCTTTGTTTCGATGAAATCTTGTTTCCTTAAATTTTCTGAAAGTTTGGACAAACTCGACGGCATAAATCTGTAGGAGTCCAAGAATCTTAGTTTCATGTTTCCAACTTCTTTGGAAAAACTTATGAACTTCTCTGAAGTTTCAGCTAACACATCGATTTTACCGTCGTCTCTTCCTAGTTCAGGTATTATAAAATGAGCATCGTACCCACTGAGGTTATGCAGAACCACAGGAATAAATAGTGGTAAACGATAGCTTAAGTTGCATTTATTACAAGCAGCACCCCTGTAATAACCTGTGAGGTGATCATGATCTTTAACTTTATAATTCTCAATAGTAAAATCATTTTTGCATAAGAAACATCGAGTTGCATTTTCATGTTGAATTTCTTCTTCTTCCTCCATCGGTTTCATTGGTACAATATTTGTATATAATCTTTGTGCATTTCCAGCTATTGAATATAAGTGATCAAGAAATATTTTTTCTACATTTTCACCACGATATATTAGAGGTTCTGAAGTTAATCCATATCTGTTTAAATGTTCTTCTGATAATGTTGATTTAACCATTAAACAAAAACTGTTTGGTTTGTGCATTTGATACTTGACACTTTTTCTAGCTTCACAATTTTCATCTTCAACAGGAACAAGTGTTGATTCAAAGTCCGCATACACAACTAGAGGAATACGGTACTGATGATGAACCTTTTCAAATGTAACAAATGCTCTGCTTTCCGAAGGTAAAATAATCTTTGCTTCATAATTATTGTTACATAATCTTTTGTGCTCTTGTAACCATTCTCTTGAGTGTAGCCCATCTCGTTTAAAATTGAAACATCTCTTGCAAATTAACTTTCTGTGTCGATCTTTAGAAAGCTGCTTATTAACAAGACGATCAAATTGCTTTATGTACACATAGTGAGACACATCTCCTCGCGTTAGTAGTAGTAAATCCGTATGATCTGGTAGCTCTTCTTTTGCAATACGTAAAGGATACACTTTGTTTGAACTATCTAATGCAAAAACATTGATAGACGTACCAGGATTTTTCTTCTCAAATTTTGATATATCTTTCAGTGATACAGGATAAGTGATTCCTTGAAAATTGTATCTAAATCTTTGATTTTCATATTCTTGGTTAGGTCTATTCACATGAAGTGGTGGTACAAATTTAGCTGTCATTGCATAACGAAAACATTCATTGTCTTCATTTTTAACATTAACACAAGATTTTGTATTTTCAATTCTTTTTGGTAAAGGAATGTAACTAGATCCCATTAGTCCATATCCATGTTTGTGAACTCTTATATCTAATACTTCAATACTTGTAAGACTCCATCCGGATCCTCTTCCTTCGTGTTCCTGAATTTTTGTTAATATTTCTTCTATACAATTTTCTATTATTGAATCAATGTTTGAACTTTCCATAATGGTTCGGTTTTTTGTTATGAATCCTCTTGGTGATAATTCTTCTTGTACATTTATAAACATAGCTTCTAGTAGTAAACCAAATTTAAGAAAGTTTAATCTTTTCAATTCTTCTTTTAAAATTTTACTTACGATTGGTTTTGCTTCTCTAATAAATTCTTCTAGCTTCAAGTTTTCATTTTGAATCTTATGATGCATTACTACTTTACCAGGTAATGCAAATACTTGTAGATTCGGTAAAGTAGTTGAAGATGTTGCTGTTATTTCATCTTGTTCTTCTTGTTGTTCTTGTTCTTGTTCTTGTTCTTGTTCTTGTTCTTGTTCTTCTTGTTGTTCTTGTTCTTGTTGTTCTTGTTTTTCTTCTGGGTTGTTGTGAATTAGTTCTTTATGACAGTCTAATAGAATTTCATCGTGAAACGATTCCGAACATTTATCGCAACGATACATGTTGAGATGTTTACTCTTCGAAATTTTGCCAAGAAATGAAATAGGCTCTCGCGTTCCTCCTTTTATAACGGTCCCCCCACCACTATTTCATCTTCTTCACTATACAAGGAAATCAAACTTTTTAAATAAAAATATTAACCTTCAACAAACTAATTGTTCATTCGTGTTCTTTATTCCCATTGGAGTTTTAGTATATACTTCTTTATATTCAACCTTTAACTAACTTTCCCCCACCCAACTAATTTTAGTTACTTTTAAAACCAAACACCTGCCCTCCAAACATCTATTAGGACAGATGTTATGGGACAGATGTTGAAAGAACAAATGTTAGGGTGGAAATGGCTAGAGCACAGGCACTTGGTTAAACTAAATTTGCACATAAATTAACTAGAGTTGAACTAAAAATTCGCATAAATTAAAAGTTAGTTCAAAACTAAAATTCGACAGTGTTAAGAAACTCTAACATTTGAACAAGAATAAACATTAGTTCAAAACTGAAATTCAACAGTGTTAACCAAATTCTAACAGTCGAACAAATAGGTCAAGGTAATCCAATTTTAACGCGAGAACGAGGAATAGAGCACTAAGTGGCATGTTAGTCCATTACCACAAAGTGATCTATTCCTCGCTCTCTATTCTACATCTACTTTTTTCAGTTTACTTATTTATATTAAAATGTTCAAATTTTA
Source organism: Neoaliturus tenellus (assembly GCA_030545055.2). Taxonomy (NCBI): domain Eukaryota; kingdom Metazoa; phylum Arthropoda; class Insecta; order Hemiptera; family Cicadellidae; genus Neoaliturus; species Neoaliturus tenellus. Next base: position 191,996,844 of record CM061532.1, read on the forward strand.
CTATGTAGAATGTCCATTCTTTCTCTTCAACTCTTCGATTGTTTTTAGCAATTGTAACAAATATTCGTTAGTTTTCACCAAAGTCTTTAGTTTGCTACATCCAATTTCAATGGAAGGTATTATAAGTTGTAATTTTATAAGTTCAATCTTTTCTTTCTTGCGAATTTCTTTCTTTATTATATTATTCCTTATTTTTGCTGAAGATTTAAACTCCATGTTGTTTCTGCTAAAGCCACAATAATAATAAAAGTCTCTTGAAACAACCTGCATTTATACACATTCCCCCACCACTTTATAATCCCCACTCCTTTCCCCCTCTTCTTTATATGTGGAAGGAAGTATTATAATTAGATTCCTAATATTTCTTTTCCTTCTTCACTACGTGGGGGAAGGGTAATTTGTTATTACACTAGTTGTGCAAGAAAATAGCCGCCAGTGTCCACACCTTGTTCGTAGCACTCCATCATAGATTGTGCCCACTCCAACATGCGGTCTCTGTCATTTGGTGTGACAAGGAAAGAATGACTATCACCATACAATATAAAAGAGTCAATTCGTACATAACATCCTGAGTCCAACCATTTATTAGCTTCAGCCATAAACTTTTCTATTGTATCAAATGGAAATTGTGGATCAATTGCTATGACTTTACGTTCTTCACTAAGTTCAACAGTATAATCATCATCGTCCTCATCATCTTCACTTTCACTGTCGTTACTTAAAGTGTCTTCAGATTGTTCAAAAACATCAGAAATTTCAGAAAAATTAAAATTTTCATTCAGATGAGGAGGCATTTTGAAGCAAGAAATATTATAAACAGCAGAGACGAAACGACAAGAGCGGCATGTAGAAGAAAAATGAAGGGGTGACCAACGCTCGCTCCGCTTTTATAATAGTATGCAAATGAGGGGTAGGTGCTGACCATGACCAGTCATCGACCCAAAGGAGTGGGGCAAGTACTTTTCTTACTACTTGGATGGAAGTAGGTTAGTAGGTCACGAGACTTAGAGTGTTAAAAAATAATGGGGGAGAAACACGACGCTATAACGCGTTGTGTTTCTCCCCCAGTATTTTTTTAAGCAATAATTTGGAAAAAGCTATGTGAATTTACTTGCTACGCCCCCACCTTGTAATACCATCCAGTTTGTGTCTGAGGAGATAGTCTTTAGAGTCTAACTCATAAACGGATTTCTCTTTGCGCAAGGATTCAATCACTTTAATATTATATCTTACGCCGTTACAAGTTGCCAAAATGTTTTCGTTGTCAATAACACTTTCAAAAAAATAGACACAACCTCTCTTAAGCCTATTTCCTTTCACACCAATAATTTTGGATTGGTATTCAACAGTGGGGGTTTCTGTCACTTGTAGTTCAGAAATGTGTTTTACGACATGTACACGGCAAAAACTTTCGTTTTTTACACATTTCCTCCCACAAGGTGATCCTTTCTTAATTCCCCTAGTAAGCATTTCAGGGCAAGTAGTGGGACGGCTAAATGCCCTACGACGCTGTTCTTGTAATAATTGAAATTGCTCTGAAGGAGCGGGTTTAGGAGTAGGTTTAGGAGTAAGTTTAGGAGCTGGTTTAGAAGCTGGTTTAGGAGCTGATTTAGGAGATGATTTAGTAGCAGGTTGAGAGGATTCAGTTTTGTGATAGGTATGATCTTCAGGTGTACTAAGTGGTGGGGTAGGAGGCAATGGTGATAGTGGGATAATGGGTGTGCTTAGACGATGAACAATGGTTTCAACGGAAGGGGTATTAGGATGGTGGTGAACTGGCTTCTGCGGTGGCGGCATAGTAGTTGATGGTGGTGCGGAGTCCTTTGAAGGCGAAGGCGGTGAAAAAATACTACGAAGTCTAGAAGTGTTAGTTGGCGGAAGAATAGCTCCAGAAGTTGAAGGTTGAGATGCAAGTCGATTCTTGTAGCAATCAGGAAGGTTTTTGAGGCGAAGAGTTTTCTTAGGTGCAGGAACAGCCGTAGTAGAAATAGAAGTCGAAGTAGAAGTTAAAGTAGAAGTTGTAGTTGGCAGAGATAACATGGTTGTGGCTCCAAGTTCGCAGCGTAACGTCTGGAATCAGAATGAAATGTTAGCCGCAGTCGGTACGTCTTTTATAACAATATGCAAATGAGAGGGGTAGCAGCTGGCCGAGACTGATTATTGACCTGGGAGGTGGGGGAAAAGGGGAAAGAGAAGGTATTTATTTAAAATAATTCGCATAACTTTTGACTAAAATAAGATAACCAAATTCTTCTTTTACCAAAATGTTTGTCTTACATAGACCTTTTCAATGATGTATCGCTTGTCCAAATCCGTCAATCCGTTATCAAGTTATAGCCATTTTAATTTTTCAGGTCATGACCGGTCGTTCACCCGTAGTGGGGGAAGGAGTGGGGGTAGGAGTGGGGGAGGGAGGGGGGGGGTCGACTCCATTTTTTCGGGGGGGGGGAGGGGGGGGGGAATCGGCTCCATTTTTTCGGGGGGGGGGTCATTGACCCTTCCGAAAGTGGGTCAAGGTCATTCAAGATTTATAATGATCCAAGGTGATGGGAACAGTAATACTGTTCCCACCACCCTGTTTGCCTAGCGGTTCCCACTCCCAACCCACTAGTTACGTTCTGCAAGGGAGGTCCCTGGGCCGTCCGCATCAAAGCGTAACTTCCCGTCCGCATCAAAGCGTAACCATTAATTTCAGGGAAACTGGAACAGTTAATGCAGAAACGCAACTCTAACCCCACCCAAACTAATCCCACCCATCATATTCCTAAACAAAATGCAAAAAAAGTCCGACTTGCGGATGTCCCACCCATTTTAAATGAAGTTCAACTGAACTTCTGAATTTACAGTTAATCTACCCCCTAACATCTAGCTGTAAGGCAAAACAAATGCACAAAACAAACATAAATTATTAGTACCAACACATCATTATTAAAAACCAAATAATTCAACACAACCAAATACCATCATTATTCTTAAAATTAATACACCTTAATGCTAAACACCTCTTAAAATTAATACACCTTAATGCTAAATACCATCATTATTCTTAAAAATTAATACACCTTAATGCTAAACCCAACTTATAACTAACATCGCAATGCGCAAATTATTTCTTAAATTAAATACACCTTAAAACTAAACACACACACACACACATACCACATTGCATTAAAAAACGCAACATAGTAGAAGAAGTTCAAATATATATAGGCCTACTATATATTTGAAACCTCTTGCTGAGTCGCCAACAACCTTTCGCTATGAAAGTTTGTTGGCGACTGAAGCAAAGATATAGCTCCTATCGCTCCTCGGGTTTTCAAGGAGTGGGGGAAGTTGTTTCACTCCAGTACAGTGTTCAATCCAGTCCAATTCGCAGCAGTGTAAAAGGAAGGCGAAGGAGTGGGGAGCAGCATATGCACAGCAACGCAAAACCAAGGTTTGAGGTTAGAATTATCCATGTGCAGTAGCGCTAAAGTGAGTAATACAGGACTAGGCGCATGCGCAATAGCATAGTCACTATTCCGATCCGGAGAACTCGTTGCATGCGCAGCAGGTTTGAGGTTAGAATTATCCATGGCAGCTGCCATATTTAGTCTGGTTTCACCACATAAAGTCAACAACCGGTAGTGACCGGCCATTGACCTGGAGGAGTGGGGGAAGGAGTGGGGGAAGGGGGGGGGGCTCCATTTTTTCGGGGGGGGGAGGGGGGGGGGGAGGGGGGGGGAGGGGGGGAGGGAGGTCATTGACCTTTCCGGTCGGTCATTGACCCCAAGGAGTAGGGATAGACACAGAACCCTACTTCTCTTACTACTCAGGTGAAAGTCGGTCAACCAGTCATTTGCTTGCCATCTGCCGCCATCTGGCTGGAGTTATTGCCTCTATAAAGGTGGGTAGTTTATCGCGCTACAAACATTCATTGCCTCGCATCCGCTCGGTCATCATCTCTCGTTAGTTTTATGTTATGACTACTTCACTTACTAGGTTTGAGGTTAGAATTATCCATGGAATAGCCTTCGTAAATTCTAACCTATAAAATTACTACTCTGGCTTTCTGTTTCAATTTCTTTTACACTTCATTTTATATCTCAGTCTTATTTTAACTTCTGAACTTAACACATCGGTTATGATGACTGCACAATGTTTAAAATTAAAGCTTTTGCGAACACAACACATATTACGAAGTACTTCTAAACCTTCAATTTCAAAGTGTAGAACTAATTTAAATAGAGTTAGGAAGAAGTACAGTTTTAACCCATTATACTCAAAGACTTCGCAGGTTAATGTTGATGATAATGTTATTTACAACATTTTGCATTCTATGTTACAATTCAACAACTTTGAACTTGTTACACCTATCGACTGTGTTCAACAAGTTTTTTTATTTTACCCCTACTATTCCTCATATAAGCGCTGTCACCACAATTCCTACTTCATGCTCCTCTATTCTCTTCAGTTAAGCTAAGGTTTGAGGTTAGACTTATCCATGGCGGCCGCCATGTCTAGTTCAGTTTCACCACATAGAGTCGGCGACCGGTTATTGGTCTAAAGGAGTGGGGGAATGGGTGGTGGGGAGAAGGTTGCCATTTTATAAGCCCTCTCCCTAGGCGGCGCTTCTCATTCAATCGCCAACTTTCAAACAATAAACACCTCTCCCATGGCACAAATGAATTATCCCACTATCACCAACTAGTTCAACTTTGAACTATTTCTGGTGGTAGTTGGGTAGGCTTTTTTAAAACTTACTCTGGATGACCTTGACATACTTTCTAGGCCCCCAGTTATAACTGTTGAATTTCAGTTTTGATCTTACTCTTAATTTTTGTTCAACTTTTAGAGTTTAGTTAACACAGTTGAATTTTACTTTTCAACTAACTCTTCATTCATGCCCAATTCTACTTCAAATTCAGGGCATATGCTCTCGCCATCTGCACCCTGCAGCTGCCCTGGCAGCTAACACCATCTGACCCCTGCAGCTGCCCTGGCAGCTGACGTCACTTCCGGTTTAGAAGTGGCTTTTTCCCACTACTCTTGTGCGTGTATAAAAACTAATACTAAAGTTAAATTAAAAACTGTTTAGCCTTTCAAAGTGGCCAATTCGATGGGGCTTCTATGATCCCTATTTAAATCCTGGAACTTTTGAATCTAGGGTATTCTTTGAAAACCTTGAAAAGGTTGGGGTTCAATGAACAATTAAATAAAAAAATTATTTTACAAATTAAAAACTGAAACAAATTACCGAAAATGTGAATTTCTTTCTTTATAAGTATAATGGTTTCTAATTGTTATAGAAGATTGGCAATTTATTATCTTATATACTAAATATTAAATAAGTTTTTAGAAAAACAAATTGTTTATATGTTTGAAAACCGCCCTAAAGCATTTTGAAAATATGGTATAAAACAAGCCCTAAAAACCGACTGTAATGGAGTCAAAACTTTAAAAATAACTTATATTTATACGGTATTTACAATTTCCCTCAACTTTTCTTGCTTATATGATATTATATCCGCAACAATTTACTCAACAGTAACATAACAGTATACTTGCTTAGATTTGCACTGAATGTAAAAATGTGTGATTCTCTTGATGAAAATATTGTCTGTTCGGTAACAGCTTCTACCCTGTCATTGTAGGGAGCGTTATCATATTCATCTTTGGAGCGTTAAATGAATTTATTGTTTCCCTGGTTGCTCAAGAATTTTACTTGGGCTCACTTGCTATTGCATTTATGATTTGCCCAAATAAATAGTGATTAAAAATTAAAACTTATTATATTTTCAATTTCTTTTTTTTTCAAAATCACACCGATGTTCAAAGTAACCCCACGTTCACTCTAAAAAAATCAAAAATCTTTAAACAAAAAAATAAAATATTTTAAAGATTGATAACTGTTTGCGGGCAAGAATATTATACCAAATAGCCAAGGTTACATAAAATATACTTAGTCTACCTTTTTCCCCTAAATGAAATAGTATGGGTGGGTTCGTATTTTCGTCAAAACACGCAGTCTCGGTTAATGTAAATGTTTTTAATTATTTTATACAATATTACATAAAACCTTATGATATTTTCTGAAAGTATAAGAACAAGGAAAATCAGAAAATGTATATCATGAAAGATATGACACACTCAATGTGTTTTTACTCAGTCAACATATTTTTTACTTTTTTATAGTAAGTCCACAGTTCAAAGTGAAGGACCGCAAAATGAGTCGTTTCGATTCATTTTTAATATGACGGGTACATTTAACATTGAATTTTCCCACTAATTGAAGCATGTAATTTTAAAAGTAAAATGAATATAGTTTAATAACACTATTAATTCTTACCGTGAAAAGAAAGGTGGCTTGTTACAGAGTTTTTATTAAAAAATATAAATAAATGTATAAACGGTTATATATATATATATATATATATATATATATATATATATATATATATATATATAAATATATATATATATATATTTGAAAAAATATACATATATGAAAGATATATTTAGTATTTTATGTAGATACAAAGTTACAAATGATCTTAGTTTCACAAACAAGAGCAATAAGACTAATGCAGGGATTAATGAGAGGACAATCTTGCAGATAAGCTTTTAAATCACTGGGTATATTACCATTCTCTTTCATAAAGGGTATTCATTACATTGCATCTGGCTAAGTGATAGCAGTCAATCGTAACTTATTAAAAGTTTTGAAATAATCCTTCGAATTTTATTAATCACATCGAACTAGAACTAATATAAAAAAAATAAGAAAACACTCATTTCTTTTTTAAACAAATTTTAAATGTGAAAGGTTATAGTTGGTTGTTGTTGGTAATGATTGTCACGATGATGTAACAACAGAGAATTACTAAACCAACGAGCAAGGCCCGGATTTAGCCAGTTTTTGTAGCTGAAACCCCCATATTATAACAGAAAAGAAAAATTCCTTAGATAAAGAGAAAATCGAGGCCACACACTGGCCTAACAAACATTGCTTGTTCTACAGTATAAGGATTTGTATGAAAAACGAATCAACTGTCTTCAATTGAGCACTTCACACTTTATTACATATATTGAGGCAGAAAAAAGGAATACAATACATAAAACTTTTGAAATATATTTATACACATAAAAATGTATAAATACATATAGAATACAAGTATAAAACACAACAAAAACATGTTCATATGAAAAAGAACTAAAGCCTAAAAACCAAGCATTCAAAAATGTCTTCTTAACTAATAATATTAGCCTAAATAGATGAACACAGTGTGTCAAAAAAATCCATCATGACCTCTGGAGTTTGTAGTAAATTTACCTAAGTTAAAAATAAAATTTTTATTTATTACCGTAAAAATACATACAAATACAATAATCATAAATCACATTTGTAAAAATTATATAGATAACAGGAAAGACGTTTACCTTCAAATATATTCAGGCTAAAATTTCCAGTTATAAATTATCTTGAAAACTAACATAAAACAGGGGCGAACTCAGGGGGGGGATAAAGGGGATATATCACACCCCCCCCCCCCGCGAAATGTTGGAGGATAAAAAATATGCCCAAAAAATAAAGATATTCTATGACAAAATGGTTAAAGTTTTATTTTCATACGCCAGACTTTTATAAACAGGTATAAACCCCAACTTATATAAATAATAATAGGGGTTTTAATTGCACAATGCAAAAAGATAAAACAGTAATATTACATCCAATTTAGTTTTGGAAATGAAATACATTATTTATTGCGCATATTAATTATATATTATCTTTATAATATAAATAACTCTGATAGGCTACTGTATTCTATGTCTTATAGATAAATCGTGTATTTACCTCTTGATGAGTACTGTATTTTGGTACGGTACCTATTTTTAATAAGCTTAAGACTTTAAATTTTTACTGTAGGCTACTTAGCCTGAATGTTATTTATTTCTCATCGTAATATAAAGTCAATACATTTTATCCAAGTTTAAATAATAGTCTGCTCCCTTTATTTAATATTCGAAACCCATTAGTTTCATTTTAATTCTGACGGAGTAGAGGTTTGCATAAAGTTAAATTTTAACTTCTCACTTACTATTTAGCTTTGAAAATCCAAAAATTTCCGGAGGAGGCTCCCTAACCTGCCGTATTCTTGGGATGTATTCCATAAACCCCAGACCCTCCGGTATTACCCCTCCGCAATACATACCCCCCTCCCTTCCTCCGAAATTAAATGCTGGGTTCGCCCCTGACACAGAAGAATCAATATTTACAATAACAGGATATCCAGCAATTTAAAAAATAATGAGTTTGGCAGTACTGGAGATGGATTTTTATAAAACAGAACTGTACGCATAAATTTTCCTTAAAAACAAAAAAGTTTAAGTTTAAACGTCTATATTACAAAGACCCAACACTCTTAAAAAGATCTTAAATTGAAAAATCTCAATTTAAAACACTGTTTATGTTCAACACAGTAAAACGATCAATTCATCACACATTGGGATTTAAAACAAATATTTTACTTTTTATAAATACTGTAAAATAAAATTGAAAATCTTAAAAAATAATGGCTCAGAAACATTTTTAGAACAAATTAGCAGACAATATTTCTTAGAAATCTATGGTAAAGTGACCAGGACCTGACAGTGTAAATCAATAAAACTTGCAGACATAAAAAAAAATTGTTATGGGCCCTTTTTAATCGATCAATTATACAGTAAATAAAACTAAATTTCAACTTCAACTTAGATAACTTCAATAATAGATAATTTTCTACCATAGGCAGTCCAACTGTGGAAAAGATAATCATTTCTAAAAAAAAGAAACCCATTACTGTTGTATTGAAGAGCAGTCCAAAGAAGTCCTTGACGCAATCGTCACACAATCCTAACAGCAGTCTTAAGATTAACCTTGGTCTAACACTTCATTCTCCTTATCTTTCTCAATTCCCTAAAAAGAAAATTATTTGTATTAATTCCATGAAAAAATGTACCAATTACCAAGAAGTGAAGAGAACAAGTACTGTAAATTGATTTGACAAGTCATGGAATGGAAGCAGTTCTAGAATAGTATATTTTTTCACTAGTTCGGAAAGTGGTCATTACCGGTGAAAAATTGAGTTTCAAATTTGAGGCGAAGCCAAGTACTTTCATCATACCGCCTTTATTTTATTTTTTTATTTAATAGACCTGCAGTTTGGGCAAAAGTTAATAAATTTCGACCTATATCCCCCTCTTACATTATTAATTGTTTATCTTGTATTTAAACTTTTTTCAGCTATTAGTACTATCTAAAAAATGTGTTCTAGAAACTATCAGCTATTTGTGAAAATTGTATAATGGAATACCATAAGTAGAATAGCAGCGCTGGTGTGGTGTCAAATCTTTGAAGTTTTTTCTAGCCTAGTCCCGAACACTACTATTTTCCGGACTGTCTACCCAGCCCATGAGAAATTGACTAGTTTCAATCACAGCCGACTGTTCAGAAAAAAAGATTTTCATTACTCTACACAGGAAAGTACACTTTCTAAACGTAAAATGAGCTAAGAAAATAGGTTATTCCCGCTACTGCACGGCAAAATTACATAACGTTTACTTTCCATGCGTATGTGGTGCACGGAAAGTAACCGTTATGGGATTTTGCCGTGCAGTCCGATCAGCTGTTGCATTAGGCCGATCAGCTGTTGCACAACGCTTAGTTTCGGTGCGTGTGTACCACGACATAAGCACGGAAACTCAGCGTTATGAGTTCGGTTTTTTCTTGACACTAAGTTGAACAAACAAAAATATTCATGTTGTTTACAAGTTTTTTGATATCGTAATGAAAAATAATGTTCAATACTCGTCTCGAAAGTGACTCATTGCGGGCGGAAAAGGCTATCGAGCCCCTTTTAATTTGACTACTATAAATCTTCAAATAATTTGTATTTTTAGTTATGAATTACTCAAATATATAGTTTTCTAGTAATGCAAACAACTATTCTTGCAAGAGTATGACGACTAGTATATTTAATTATGAATACCGAAAGTGGCATTTTCCGGTAAAAGTTATGAACGGTACTTTTCATCTCAATGCAAAAGTTACACATACAGAATAACAAACCTCAATAAAATTAAAACTATGTTATTTCTCAATTAACATAACAGCAAAACTAGTTATTCCTACTTCTGTTTACATTTAAATTGTCAAACAGCAACAACAGCTGGGTCAAAGTCACAAAATGGTATAATTTCAGAGAATAAAATCTAAATAAATAAAGGTTATTAAATTTTTTTTCATAATCCAGGAGTAAATTATATAAACTAACATCATGAATACAGTATCATATCTAAATTTTACTATTTATTACTTTTTTCTGCACTCTCCAAGTATTTCTTACCTAAGATTCCTTTAAGGTCACCCTTTAATTAAAAACAATAATAATACAACTCTAAACAATTTGTGCAGTAATAATTTGACTACTATAAATCTTCAAATAATTTGTATTTTTAGTTATGAAATACTCAAATATATATCAACAAATTTAATGGTCTTTTTTATAAATAGATAAATTGAACAGTGACAGGAAGGTGTGTGACTAGAAAGTAAATCCGCTATGTTTCACTCTAATTTATCTAAATAAATCTAAAAACCTACTTTTTTATCCTGTATTCAGTTTTAGCTAGGACTGATACAGATGATTACACCTTTAAAACCAAAATAAATTATTATATTTTTAACTTAATTAAAAGACGTGACCCGAAGGAAAATAATTTAAATCCTCTTAACAACTTTTTTTTGTAAATTTGAGGGGAAAATAGTCAAATGTAAAACAGGAAAATATGTATAACATTTTGGCCAGTATTTCTACAAGTTATAAAAGTATTTTCAGTATATAAAACTGAAAAGTTACCTGTTTTAATTACTATATTTTATTTGTATAGAAATATTGTTTTCAGTGAGTGAATTCTGGTGACACAAGTACATTTTTCTATAAAACCAAAATAATTTGTTTTATTAATTTTAAATCATCTCATTTATTTAATGTAACTTAATCACAACCTTGTTCATATACTAAAATGTAATTATACGGTAAAATTTTTAAACGTGTAAACAAAGTAATTTATTTATGCAGCCCATTCCTGGAGACCGTGACCTGAATGGTAAATTGAGCCAAAAAGTAAATTGAGTGAAAAAAATAACAATGAACATATTTAAAAGTTTTATTAATTAATTGTATAAAAACGAATCTCTCTTTGTTCATGGGCTAAGTTTAAACATACATATAGTCATTAATGTTTCTTTTAATATTTGGGTGACTTAAATTATACCACTTCGTGACTTTGACCCAACTGATTTATATTATAAAAATAATCGATAAAGAAAAACGAGCGTGCGTAGTGGGCAAATGGAGAATAAATTGAAAGCATCAATAGTAATTTTTGAGAAAGCGAAAATCAGCTGATTGTTTTTCCCTCACTCTAAATTTAGAGCTTCTGAAAGAGTTATTTTCGTTTATATCAGCGGTCATCGAAAATAGCAACTTTTTATATGGAGTGATGAAAATAATTTTAGTTGATCCCAGAACATAATCATTTTTATATATGATGGGTCAACTCTAAGCCTATCCAGACAATTGTATTCCAATTTCTAAATTATTAATTGGCACTTATTCGAGGTGTGAGCGATGATGAAAGGTACAATGGCGTTGTTTGTTCCTACTGGTACTGAGCTAACACCTAATACGTAACAATTTTTCTGTTTATTTATAAAAATCTATGCCATTTAAAATTTGCTAATTTGGTGAACCCTGGAGTAAACTCATCAAAACAACTGGAGTGAATCTACAACGCGAGACTCAGCGGCACTTGCTCTTGAGTAAGAGAAATTTATTTTGTTTAATTTTTTTCTTCACTGAGAAAGTTGTCACACAATTTTACTTGTATTTAGTAATTTTAAAGTAAGTTATTTAATCCCAAATTAATTTATGATATAGTTAAAATGTTAAAGAGGAAAAATACAAACCAGCTATCCTGTTTTTAGTTATAAATAAGAATAAAAATAATTATAAGATTTTTATGACACTGCCCCCTTCCCCGCGCCAACAAAATAGTACAATGTCACAATGTATACCTGAACACTTTGGGCCACCCAATTCAGTAGGCCCTCATAAAAAACGTTAATATAAGCAATAAAGACGTAGGCCCTAACTTCCATCACTTGGCAGGGTTTTATTCTTTCATATGCCTCCTTTTTTCACTCCATTTAGTGATTTCCTGTTTAGGGTGTACACAGGTCTGCAGCTTCATCAGATAGGATTTTTCTTGTCAGGTTGGCAGCAAGGCCTTTCACATCGGCCCCACAACCTCGATGAGAATTCGAGTCTGAAAAAGAAATCTATTGTGATTTTGAGAAAAAAAATATACGAGATCTATTATCTATATCTATCTCGTAACCTAAAAGAAATTTTAATGGACTGAAGATAGATTGATCATGTTGGCCCAAGTAATTCCTTGCGAGGCAAATCATAAGCTGGATGTGAAACACTTGAGGCCAAGCGTTCAAGCCGACCGAACTAGGCTGACCAGATTGTGCGTGGCTAATCCCAGGGGCCAATTAACTTTTACCTGTGTCAGACCATTGATTGAATTGAATTATCTTTCTCAAAATTTTAAGTATTATACAATAGTTTAACGCCAACCATGTCAGAGTTTAAACAAATTTTTCAAAATCATGTTTCATTATGTTACACATAGCGTCAGAAAAAAACTTTCCTTTTGCGCGTTAATTTTAATTTAAGGGAAATATTTGCACTAGCAATCAATGGTTACCGAATCATTAGTAGAAAACGAATTACCGGTAAGTATTTTCATACAAACAGTGTAAATATTTTTCTCATAACACCACAACTGCTAATATTTAGAATGCTATAATAAACTTTAATACATACGAGTAAAGTACCATACAAAAACATACGTTTGTAGATACCCTATACCCTAATTAATTACAAGGAAGAAAAAATAATTTTTCAGTTATATTCCCTATGACTTTAATGGTCATTGTTCATCTGAGAGACTAAATAAAAATAAAAAAAAAGTTCGCTTAGGTGCTTGACCTTTTTTTATGGATATATGCGAGAGGTGCCGTTGCTTTTTTTAGCCAAAATGCAAGCGTTTAGAAAAATGGTGTTTTTGGCTTCTGGGGACCTCAAAACAAAAAAATTATCATGGTCCCGGGTTAGGTCTTAGCGGGACTCCTACCGCAATAGCGTAAAATTTGCTACTATTGGGAAATTCGCTAAACTGGGACACACAATGCAAATAATACACATTTTTCAATCATACAGCATTGTAGGGTTGCCATTAAGTGTTGGCTATTATTTTTCACTAATGTTAGGCTACTTATGTTTTATCTCACATACGATTATGGAAAAACCACACAAACACCAATTATTATTATTATTATTCTTTTTTGCTTTTTTCTACAAAAAAGGCATTTTTAGGAGTGTTTTACAGGTTTTACCAATGTTCCTTAAAAAGCTTTTACGGGAAAGCGCTCCAAACCCAAGTGAGGCCCGAGATGAGTTTGTAGATCGCACGCTTTACAGACCGAATAGTTTTCCACAACATAAACCACAAGAACGTCACGAAAAATTACTATTAGGCCTATCATCCAATGAGACTTGTCAAGGCAGTCATTATGGTATGTATGCAACAGTTTTGGAATTTCTTAGATTAGATTGTAACTTAACTCGCCTAAAACATCGTAGGCCTAACTAAATTTTTCCTGAGTAAATTTATGATTTTGGCCAAATGCGATCCAAAATTTACCGTCGCGAATGACTTTCCTATGGGACACATTTACCAAATTAAGGGACTGTCCCTTAGAATTCGGACCATTTGGGAACACTGTAAAGTTATTCTCACACTCAATATGTTACTTACATGGGAAAGAAATTCAAAGGCCTAAAGTGTTACACAGATTTCATTACCAAGAATAAGCGAATAGATTAACATGTAATTTTAAGTTAATAGCCTAGGTAATTGGCATAGGCTTTGTCTACATGGAATGATTTAAAAATAGAGATAGGCTAGGCCTAGGCTAAGAAACACTTCATATACTGTAAAGTTCAGGTGGCTACCTTAAGACTGCCTTGTTGACAAGATACAGAATAAAACTTGCCTACATACTTTCTAGGAATGTTACAATTTTTCGGTGAGATTAAAACAGGCGACCATCCTTGTCTAGGGCCTGAGATCAAATAATATCTGAATCCTACCTAAATATCTAACTTAGCTTTTGTTGAGACCATTACGAATGGGCAACGATCAAATTGGCTACTACATATGTAAGATATAAATAATCATTTGTAAGATAACTCAATACATATGTAAATACATATGTAAGATATAACTCAATAAAATACTCACCATTAAAACGGATTCTAAAACCAAACAGCAAAGCAGTCAAAGCACTACTTGAAACTAACCAACGTTAAAAACAACTTTCATCCAACGAACCAAGAGTCAAATTTATAACCTTAAAATGGCGTCAAATGCTGCTTGTTTCCTTGTTTGTGGTGGCGTGGTGTGGGCGATCAACGCCGAGAAGATCGGTCACGTGATCATGCGCGCGCACCCTTAATCTATGAGGTTGTGGAAATCTTACGACAACATATTGTAAAGAATATTGGCCCGGCAACCTCTTTGAAAAGGGTAATAATGAGGTTACGCTGTAGAGGTCGATTCGTAAATGGTTTGAAAATTATTTGACAGCATTTACATAATCTTGTGTGCTGACTGGGCTATGGTCTTCTAAAAATACTAAATGTTCTGCGTACGAGGATTGTTGATGGTTAAGTCTCTTAGGTATATGTTCTTTAAATTTTACGAGAAGAACGAACAGTGTGTTTAGCTTTTAGGGATCCTAAAACAAAAAAATAACATGGTATAGGGCTTAAGCCTTACCTTGAGTACTACCGTAATATTGTATTCCTCACAGGGAAATTCGCTAAAAATAAAACACAATATTAGGCTAATATGATATTATTTTAAGATTTGCGAACTTCCTTGGCGAGAGTTACAATAAAAACTGATAGTTTTTATCAAGGGCGAGCGATAGTCTTAGAACATTCCCCATTCTTGTTCAATGACATGGACAAGGTTTCCACATTTTGAAACTTATTTATTATTATTTAACTTATTTATTAACATCACGATTGTTTGGGATAAAATGAGTTCTTTCTTATCAGGACAAGTATAATTTTCCGTTTCCTTTAAGTTTATACAACCAAATTCTAATTTGAAACAAGATTGATATCAGTTGACATCTCAAGAAGTTGTGTAATACACTGCTCGAGTGGTAGCCAGTGGTATATAAACACAACCAACAACCACTCACTACGAAATACTAATTTGCAGTAGACAGGTTAACATCATGGCGAGTCTACGGTGCTGTTTAGGACTAGTAGTTGCACTATGTGCTACAGTGACGGTAGCGCAGGAACCGCACCTTCCCTGGTGGAAGACAGCGACACTGTACCAGGTCTACCCGCGGTCATTCCAGGATAGCGACGGCGACGGAACCGGCGATCTTAAAGGTTATATAAACTTTTAATTAAATAGAGATGCTGATACTTTTTTATGTGAATATCACTACTTGTACCTTGCAATTCAACTAAAATATACATGAGCCACTGCGGTGGGCTAAAATCAAGTCCGCACTGGCCGAAAATGTTAACGAAAATTTGTATGTTTTTGGTGTTTATATAAAAAACCATATGGTATTTGATTGTTCGTTAGAAATGTTTGTTTTTTATTTGGTTTAAGTTACTGTTAAATAAAGCAAACTTGGCATTGCAAAACTAGGATTTTTGAGAAGTAAAGTTTAATTTTTTTCAATCATCTATGGAGCTAATAAGGCAAAATCAACAAAGTGAAATAGACATTTATAAGTGTTTAAATCATGCAGAACAATGTACAGGGTGTCACAACAAACATTTCTGGGCTTCACAATAAGATAGCACTTATTCAAAAATCAAAAATAAAGTTAATTTGAACATTTTTTAAATATAATATTTCGATAGATCCATAGAACCAGTGGATTATTTCTAGATGATAAACACATATTTAGAGATTTTCAAAACAAAAATCGTAATAGCCCCATTCTTAGCCGTACGATTTTTACAATTTTATATCTTTGTTTTAACCTACAGTAATAAACCTTAAAATTCTTTGTATCTTGTAAAGGTTTGATAAAATTTAACGCTTTAATTTATATTGGAATATTGCCTTTGGCAGTTTAAATAGCCTACATTTGTCAAATACATATAAAAAAATTATTTTCTCAAAATGAGCAGATGGGATTAAGTTCTACACCTAATTTGAACTTATAACGATCCATTAAGGATATAAAAATTACCAAGCGTTACAAAAAAAAAAAAGAAAAAAAAATGGCTAGTAGCTTAACTAAGCATTTTAGTACTTATGTTTATTTAAACATTGTTTCTAAGTTTTGTACAGATAATGAAATCCCGAAGTCCTGAAATTTTTATGTAACACCCTGTATTGTTCATTCCTTATATTGTGTATTTATAATTACAGTTTCATATTTATTTCCGATTTTCTGGAACCAGATTATGTACCTAATGATAATTTATTAGTCATATGGATTAGTACGGTACACAGTTAAAACATATCCTGAGGCTTTAAGGAAAGTATTTTCAATCAACTCTGACTTGTTGTTGAGAATGTACAATGCCCGTTTGGTAGAAGGGGTGTTTCCGGCTCCCTGGAAAACAGCCAGGCTTGTACTGATCAGCAAGGGCAAAGGTGATCCCGAGCTGCCGTCGTCCCACAGGCCTCTCTGCATGTTGGACACGGCTGGGAAGCTGTTCGAGAAGCTGATCCGTTCCCGCCTGACTTCTGCCGTGGAAGCTGCCGGGGACTTATGCCCCCGTCAGTACGGCTTCAGAAAGGGACGGTCAACGATCGACGCTGTCACCGAAGTTCAGAGAGCTGTGGAGAGAGCCGAGAGCCACAACCATTTCTCCCGCCGAGTAGTGCTTCTTGTTACGCTTGATGTCAAGAATGCCTTCAACTCGGCGAGGTGGGTCGATATGTTGGATGCGCTTCGCAACACCTTTCGTATTCCTGCATATCTGTTGCGGCTCATCGAGGATTATCTACGCTCTCGAAGCCTGATTTATGACACGAGGGACGGAACGCGGACGATGGAAGTCACTTCTGGTGCCGCACAAGGTTCAATACTCGGCCCGGATCTCTGGAACGTTGCCTATGACAGCCTCCTGAGGTCCGAGATGCCTGAGGAAACCACTTTGGTTGGGTACGCCGATGACGTCGCAGCTCTCATTGCTGCACGCAACGTTGAGCTGGCCCAACTGAAGTTGAACCGAGTTATGCGGGTGGTTAACAACTGGATGTCCGATCACGGTCTCTCACTTGCTCTCAGTAAGACGGAGATCGTGATTCTTACGAAGAAGAGGATCGACACCATCGTCCCGTTTCGAGTGGGAAGGGAGGTGGTCACATCAACTCGTGCCGCCAAATACCTCGGGGTTATGGTGGACACCAAGTTAAGCTAGAGGGATCAGATCTTCGTACGGCGGACAAGGCCGCTAAGGTAGTGACTTACCTTAGTAGGCTGATGGCCAATGTCGGGGGTCCCCGATCCAGCAGAAGACGTCTGTTGATGTCCGCGCTCCAGTCCGTGCTTCTTTACGGGGCAGAGGTGTGGGCAGGCGCTCTAGATAAGGAGTGCTACAGGTTGCGACTCGCCCGGGTTCAGCGTCAAGCTGCGCTCCGGGTGTGTTCCGCCTACCGGACAGTGTCCGAGCCTGCCGTCCTGGTGGTCGCCGGAGTCATCCCTGTCAAGCTCTTGGCAGGGGAGAGGAAAGCGATTTATCAGAGACAAGGCGAGATCGGCAAGGACACGGCAAGAACAGAAGAGCGCTCCCGAACCTTCCAGCAGTGGCAACACAGCTGGGAGCACGACACCCGAGGACGATGGACTGCGCGACTTATCAAGCAGGTCCAACCATGGTTGGAACGGCGGCATGGGGAGGTGGACTACTACCTGACCCAATTTTTGACAGGTCACGGCTATTTTCGGTCGTACCTGAACCGGATGGGAAAGACCGGTTCACCGGACTGCATTTATTGCCCGGGTGTTCCCGACGATGCGGAACACACATTCTTCCGCTGTCCCCGTTGGGAAGGGCCCCGCCTGGAGGCCACACAAATCTTTGGTGCATTTTCGGTGGACTCGGTCTGCCAAAAGATTTTGGAGGATGAGGGCAACTGGGATTGTTTGTCACAGTTCGTCCGGGGCATCCTCCTGGAAAAGAAAACCGATCTGGACCGCGAAGTGGCCCAGATCCCTTGATCGAGCGGCTGAATAAGGAGCGAGCCCCACGGGCGTAAGCCAAATTTAGGCCTAGCCTGACGTAATGTGACAAACAATTCCAGGTTAGATTCCTAAAGAGTAGAGGAGGTTTTTTAGTGGGTAAACCCGTTTTTAGGGGAGCCCCACACTACAGGCTGGCCACCTGTGTGCGTAATGCATTTTTCCGCCTCTCCCTCAAAAAAAAAAAAAAAAAAAAAAAAAAAAAAAACCTGCCTCGGCCGGGGCGGCGCGGCGGCGGCGGCGACTTACCGCCCCTCACATTGCTGAGAGGAATTAAGAATACTTCTAGCGTTGATGTTACATAATAATCTTTTAACATTCATACAATGTCCTTTCACGAGTTCTTCAATAATTTCTTAGTTATTTTGGTACCTTCAATTAACAGTATTCTTCCAGTGACTCTGACCTATCTATACTCTCGCATTTTCAGTATCTTTACATTAGTTCACTAATACAGTAAATATAAGATACTGTAGAATATAATTTTACTGTTTATGGATAGTTATGTGTCAATTGTAAAATAAATAATTAATAATACAACGCGTTAAATTCGTATACTTATTATACTAAGTGTAATAAGTATTACACAATTAAATAAGTGGAACTTGTGTTTGAGAATGTAATTCTCGCCTCATCTGTCTCACCAATTTCATTTTTCTTCCCAAGCAACAATTACAGGTATTAATTATTTTTTTGTTTACCATGTCTTAGGCCTAATTGTTGCAGAGCACTTATGAATATTGTAACTAGCATAAGTGTAAGGTAGCATATAACGTTACTGCTACTTAAAAAAAAAAAAAAAAAAAAAAAAAAAAAAAAAACACAGTTAAAACACTGAGTTCTTAGTATTCTCGCCATTTATATGTTACCATTAAAGGGAATAATGCTCAGATCATCGGAATTCCCTTAAAATGCACGATCGTCTTTAGGATTAACCTATGGTCTTTTTAACTTCCTTGGCAATTCAATTTCATGGAAGAGTAAAGCTCAATAAAAAATATCACCTTTTTTATTTACTCAGCTAAAAAATTGTATAATGTTTTGTTTCCCTCACTTGTGGTACATCTGGTCTACCGTAGCGGATCACGTCAATTTAGTTAGTGCATTTAATATTTTGTCTTTTATCAATTAGAAAAAGGTGTTAGACATTTTTAGCATTTAATTAAAACGTAAGGCCTACATTACAGTCACTTTGACACCATTATAAACAAAATTACAGCCTAAATTCCAATTTTCACCGATTAAGGATAATAGGTTGTAATATACTGCAATTAGTTAAAGATTTAAGTCTAATATCAGTACATAAATAAATATCGCTATCGTTAAAATTTTTTAATTTACATTAAAAATATAATTTTCCTTTACTAAATACAATTATAGTTTCTTTATGTTCTTTATTATTTTGCAATGTGTTTAAAATACATCACACAACATGTTACTATTTAAAGTAAGTTATCAGTAAGTACATTAGACCTATAATTATTTTTTTACAGCCAACATAAACCATTTCAAAACATTAAATAAAGTTACTCAAATCATTTTAGTGATCAACGTTAAAATATGGAAGTATTCAAATTTACTTCAAAGTCGAGTACCAGAATAAATCCAATTTTTAAGATAACAAGCGGATAAAAAAAGCTTACATTTTGGTAATAACTTAATATCGTGATCATTAGTTTGAAATGTATTATTTAAAGAGACTTACAGTTATAAAAATATTGTAAAGAAATAAATCAATTGTTTGCCTAAAACACAACACCGTCAGAATCACTCCTCGTGTATTGATCGACAAAGATTATTCATAGCCTTAACCGGTGTCATGATGTCAACTATCTGCAGGTATCACTCAGAGAGCAGACTACTTCAAGGAGATCGGAGTGGACGCCATCTGGATTTCCCCCATCTTCAAGTCGCCCATGGTGGACAACGGCTATGACATTTCCGACTTCAGAGACATCGACCCCTTGTTCGGCACCTTGGATGACTTTAAGGAGCTTGTTGCGAAATTGAAATCCTTGGGTGAATTCTCATTTCCAACATTAAACAAAAACAATATTAATAATTAGTAGTTTCAAAATGTATATTTAATGTCTTTTAGACCACTTAGTCAATCAAGATGGATGTAAAAAAATTAGAATTTAATATAAACAAACGGTTAACAAAATTCTCAAATACATGTTGTAGGCCCAAGATACATGTTGTAGACGACCATTAAAAAGCGCGAATTCTCAAAATGAGACGTTTTGTAAGAACGTAAAAAGTCTTCCTCTCTGCTGAGAGGAAAACTGTCCAAGGGAAGAATATTTAGGTAGTTGGACATATAATTTATGTTGTTTTAATAGGGTAAGTGAGTGTCTGAGATACTAACGGTTATAGTGTAATAAAATTAGTCAGGAAAAATGAAATAATTTTTGGAAAGCTAATTTCTTTTGAAATGTGTTCTATGGCATCCCCTGACCTTCCTCCGAAAAGTCCTCTGAAATCCCATGTGGGGATCATGCTCAAAAATGAGGGGTTGGCCTCTAAGGAGTTAAAATAAATTTGGATACTAAGCATACTAAATTTGAATACATTCCAGAAGGTTAATATATATCAAATTAAAGGTCTTAAAATGTAGAGTACAATGCCGTAAACCCGAAATAAATATAACGGTCGGGAGAGAAATGTCATACGTTCAAAATTTAGAATAAAATAATATTATCAAAATTTTGCAATGCAATAACTTCCGACATATTTGACCTTTGGAGGTCTGGTTTTCGGCTATGTACTCTCCTTATTAAGACCTTTAAAATTCTGTATAGCATGACTATGGACTAAGAGAAAATTGTCAAAACTCCCTCTTTGGGACGTCCATGTAGAGGGTGGTTCAAGGGTAACATGATGGGCATATGTCAGGATATCCCTGTTTGCAAAGGTAATTGTACAAGCAAACGTTTGCCGCAAACCGAACCTCAAAAGGTCAAGTTTTTTTGAATATTATTACATTTTTAAGCGTTTAGATTAAAATTTGATTTTTATTGTAAGTTTGGCAGGCTGCCATTTCCGACTCAAGCAACCTTTTGAGATGGGGTTTGCGGCATTAAATTCTACTACTTAAGAGCTTTAATTTGATATACATAAACCTATTGGTCGACGAAAGACTTATTTCTGACTCCACGAGGGCCATCCCATCATTTTTAGGCATGTTGCCCACTGGGGATTTCAGGGGACTTTTCCGAGGGAGGTCAGGGGATGACATAGAACACATTTCAGCAACAATTGGCTGTCCAAAAATTTTTTTATTTTCCAGCCATATTTTGGCTTAATTTTACTACACTATTAAATCTGATCAGAAGAATATATATATAACAAATCATGAGTCTCTCATGTAAGTTAGCTGAAACTATTCTGTACTTTTTCAAGGCAGGTAAATAGCCTTTTAACACACAACACACTGAGTCAACCGATAAACTCGCTAACATACACCCTTTTTTGTAAAGCGAATAACTGTGAGGAAGTTGTTTATTTGTTTATTAAGTTTTTTTTTTTTTTTTTTTTTTTTTAACATGTGTATATCAGACGTAAAGCTACTTCTGGACATGGTGCCCAACCACTCCAGCGACCAACACGAGTGGTTTAACAAATCGCTACACAGGGAAGATCCGTACACCGACTACTACGTCTGGAACAACGGAAAGATTGACACAGCGACTAATCTAACGGTTCCTCCGGACAACTGGGTAAGTGAGAAGTGACTGGACTGTTACTGAGATAGCATGATTTTATATATATATATATATACATATTAATAGTCCACGAAATAAATTGCGAGGTCAAAAGAATGTACCTCTACCCAAGCCTAACAATACTCATTCTGCTATAACTTATCTTTTCATTGCACCAAGTTTATTTAATCGAATACCGGAGGAAATCAAAAATTCAGATAAGAAAAGACTAAGAATGTGGCTTATCAATCCGATATAGAGGAATATTTCCATTTCGCAGTATAAAAATATCTATAGAGCATTGTTCTGTTTCCGCTTCTATCTCTGAGGGTTTTATAAGTCTTTATTGTGTTTGGGTATTTTAATTTATTTTCGACATCTTCGTACATATTTGTATTTATGTAGTCACCACTCAATTTTTTATCTTATATGTTCTGTTATACTTATTAATATTTTACTATCTCCTATGCTCAGCTAATTATTCTATTCAAAAGTGTTATCTCGGCTCTATTTCTCTATATTACACAATCTTTGCCTACGGTGTACGTGAAATTTCTCAAATAAAAAAGTACTAGGTTGCCAGTACTGTAATAAATGTTTATAATAAATGTTTTTTATTATATTAGTTTGTTGAGGTAACTAATGACGTACTATTGAATTAATTTCATTAGTTTATAGTATTAATTTGACTGTGTTTTATCGTTTTTTTTATATATAAAGTTATAGTAGTAGTAATAGTAATATTATTATGGACAAGGAATGTCAACATTCGAACTATAACTAAATAAGTTGACTTCAATAGACCCAGCAATGAAGTGGCACATCCATAGGAAACCCTATTAATCACTTTTATGCCACTAGTTCTAAATATTATTGAGCTTAGTGAATCACTACAGCGATTTCAAAAGTTATTGAATAAAGTGCTTTTTTGTTCAGATATCATAAAGATACTTTGCATAGTTATTGTGTTATATAAGAGAATAATAGTCTTTTAACGTTATGACCGACTTAAGACTATTATTCTCTTACTTATTCTTGTGTTCTTATCATCTTACTTTTTGCTGCTAGGACTGTCTTTTTAATCGTTTGGTAATTTTTTTACAAGTTCCAATAATATTGTTTTATTAGTATTAAATTATTATTCCATTAATAACTTTTATTACAAATGCTTCTTACTGATTTAGTTTTGAAATTCATCATACTACAGAATCTTTAAATTCCATTACAGCTACATGTATATACAGTTATTTTGAAAATTTTTATGATGTAGGCGGGCTTATTCCAAGGGTCCGCATGGGAGTGGAGAGAAGAGAGAAAGCAGTACTACCTCCACCAGTTCACAACGAAGCAGATTGACTTTAACTACAGAAACCCTGCTGTTCTTCAGGAAATAGATGTAAGTCGTACAGTTCCATTTCTGTTCAGCACTAACTGATTATTTCTTCAAATTAATTACACTGGTAATTGCAGTGGTAATGTTTTATTTCGTAATAAATAGCTATAGTATATTTTGTATTTACTCTTTTAACTATTTGCCAAAATATTTACCTAATGCAACAGTTCGCATGAGCTTTAAGCTCCTACAAATTAGGTTTTACTGTTCTTGCCGTTCATTTTGTGACATGGTATGACTGAGTCATGGTATGCATTATTTAACATCTTTGGAATTCACTGTCGTTGGTTATAAATTAGTGCGGATATATATGATTTCTATTGTATAATAAATCGCTTTAAATGTTTTAATGATTAAATAATCAGTAAAAATGAAATAAATATAAAATTTATATGGTCATTGAATGTACTTTCACTTCGTGTAAAAATTGCTTAAACCCTAATCAACCAATTTTAGATCCATGGGATTTAACATAAATGTATTTTCTTTATTGCAGGACATAATGAAATTCTGGCTCGACCTCGGCGTTGATGGATTCAGGATGGACGCTGTCATATTCCTCTGGGAACATGACTACAACATGGACGAACCTCTATTACCCGGTTCAACAGGGGGCTGGTTTGGCATGAATCACACCCAAACCATCTGTCAGCCAGAGGACTTTGAACTACAGGACCATTGGAATCAACTTATTTACAACTACAGTTTGAGTGATGGAAAAGAAAGGTAATTTAGACTTCTGTTCCATGTCCCCTCGGCGTAAACAAGTGTATGAAATAGCTGGAACAATATTCAAACAAGATTATGTTACAATCACAATTAAGCATGGGTTTTAAAGCTCATCCGATGCTTGATTTAATTACAATATTACTTTTAGAAATCCCAACTACTAACCCTTTAGTAAAGCAATAATATACCTATAAATAATAATGTTGTTTCAGAGACAGTGTTAGATTATTGAATTTTGTGGAATTGAGCTTTGTAAAAACTAAGCAACTTTTGTGTATTCTTTATAAGTGTTGTATTTTTATTATATTTTTATTGCCTATTAAACCACTTGTTTTTCATACAATTTAAATATTAATACTAACAAGTATTTTCAAATCAAAATATTTTGAAATTTCTTGTTTAAATCTACTGGACCACACAAGTTGGATTATTTGACTTTCGCTAACACTTTATTGGTCTTAATAAATCATTGTAATGAAACATATTTTAAAATCTTGTTGTGGACTTTCCATAAAGGATATAGTATCTGCACCACTTTCAATTCTGTTCAAAACTTTTTAACTTTCCCTATTTCTTTCCCTCATTTTGACCCCTCTTTCTATTTGGTTCTCCACATCTTTGTTTTCTTTGACATCTTTCTCTTTCCTTGAAGATTCCATTCCAGCGTCTGTTTGCAAATACTTCTGTTTGGTTTTCTAAACCTGTATCTATCTATACTTACATTTCTTATTTGTTTTTTTTCCGATTTACATTCATCCAAATCTTTTCACTATTACCATCTTAAGGCCGGCGCACACAGAAACAGATGAAGGTGTGCATGCGGACGGATGTTTAAAGTCAACGCACATAGCCACAAACGGATGGGGGATCATCAGCTGCTAGTATCAGTGGTGCTAGCATGCGCGATATAAAACGTAGGCATACAGACGTTCAGAAAATCGCCCTCGGAGCGATTCTAAATATCTACATGCAGACGTTAGCAGACACGAAGACAGACGGACGTCTATTTGCGTTACAACATTTAATAACCTGGGGTTTTCCTCCATCCATCTGTTGCTGTGTGCGCCGGCCTTTACCACTATTACATTGGGAAAAATTAATCCCAAGTATCGATTCTACAGTTGTTCTTTTTTATATCTATGCAACTTACTCGTCGTGTGGCAGGAAACTTACGAAAATATCCCGGTCGAAATCGGATTCTTAAGAAAGAAGAGAAAAACTTTTTCTTCATGATGAACAAAAATTTGTTCAACATAAAACATGAACCATAGATCAGTAGCACTGTCCTCATGACAACGCATATGAAGGAAGAGACCAACCCTGTCCGGCAAAAGCAAATGAACGGACGCTTTCGTCAGGTGACAAAAATATAACGAGGAACAAAACATACATCTACAACATTGCGTCACGTACGCATATGGCATTATCTTGTTTGTTCTTAAAACAGTACCTATCTCTATCTCTTTAGAGTAGGAAATTCTTGTTGTTGCAGGGCCATGTCCTCAGCTTTGTTGAAGTCTACGCTGAAGACAGCTGCGTTATGCAACTATGCGGACACGGGAACACAAGCTTCACTGCACCGTTCAACTTTAAACTACTGGAGGAAGTTGATCAGAGCTCACGAGCCTCACAGATACGAGACATCGTGAAAGGATATCTTGCACTGTTGAAAGAGGACGAAACACCTAACTGGGTGGTGAGTTAATTATAATAACAGCATAAATTCAAAACATTCAAATTATGGAGCCAGGATCTTCATTATATCCCGTTCACTATAGAGAGGGTATCCATTATCCACTAATAAAGCCTGAAACCCAGTTTGGTTATTACCCAAATACGCTTTAATAGATTGAAAAGGCTATGAAAGGGGGGCAAAAAATATGTACATCGTGAATGCGGAATTTCTTGTAAAACATTTTAAGACCTTATATTATTAACCGTTTGCCGTAATCATTTATTTGTGTTCGCAGCAAAGCAAGACTAGTAAGCTTACTTGATGTTAAATTTATAAATTTCAAGGTTAAAGGGACTTGATGGTAGTGACGGTCCGTACTAATCCTTTAGTGACAAATACCCCCTATAGCAACGCAGCCGACTGGTTAGTCACCGGTTGATCTCCCAGGTCTTGAGAGATTTTCAAAATTTTGATCACTGCCATGAAATATTAAGCATCAAAAAAATGTAATTTCCTTAAACAGGTGGGCAACCACGACCACTATAGGATGGCTGACCGGTACGGACCGGAGGCGGTCGACGCGATGGGGATGCTGCTCGGCGTGCTGCCTGGTGTCAAGGTCGTGTACTACGGCGAGGAGATCGGCATGCAGGACACCTACATACGACCCGACCAGAGCGTAGATCCTGGTGCTCACACGGTCCTTCCTGACAACACGTTCCTCAACAGGGATCCACACAGAACACCAATGCAGTGGGATGACTCCACACCCAATGCAGGTCAGTTTGATGGAAATTATCCCTGTCATAGTAAGGCATATTGGCAACTAGGTTTACAAACTCCTTTTTTTATTCCCGGCTATAAAACTGGCAATTCTCTATTCTACACACATACCTTGTATATCAATATCAGGAAAAAAACATCGTTAAATCCACTGCAATAGACATAAGCATCTACACATTCTGACAATAAAAGCATTTCGAAAGCGCATTGAACGCTTACTCACAGCTTTTATCCTCTAGCCTTCTAGAAATGTTTTTTATCACCTGAACTCAACTCTCCTTGACTCCGGGGGTGAACCCAGGGAGGGAACATTCAAACTTGATAAAGGAGATACATCCCCCCCCCCGAAATGTTGTAAAATAAAAATAGATATGCACAAAAAATATAAATACATATAAACGCCAACTTACATAAGGAATAATAGGGATTTTAATGCAAATGCAAAATGCAAAAAGAATAAACAGTAATATTTCATTCAAAACAGGTCATTTTAGTTTTGGAAATGATATACATTATTTATTGCGCGTTGGCATTACTAACGATCTCATACAAAGCGTATTGTCGGCACCTTGAGGAATTATATAATTACACAATTCCTCCAAGGTCGGCACTGTCAAATTCTTGCAATCGGCACACTCTAATTCACTCGAAGTGCTGCCACGGAACTTATTAGTTATTTCGTGGTTTTGCCGTTTAGTTAGTCTAAACGTGTGTGTATCTTAGAGATAAAGATAACTCATATATTTTATGGTTTTTAAGTAGTGTACTTCTTTTGGTAATTCTTATAGACTGTAGACTATAATTTACTGAAATTCATTTGAATTTCGATAACTTAATTCTTTTTTAAGAAGACACGATATCTTTTGCCTTGATATATGTACTGTTAAAATAATGTAATACATCGTTAAGGTACAATTGTTAAATTATTATTTAATATTTGTACCTTATGTTACTACCTATGTTATGTAACTATGTTACTATCTTAATTCTAACCAGTACGAACCCACTATCTTGCCTATATGTGTAGGTTTGGAATGGTTCAACTCGTAGAGAAAGCCTAAAAAAAATTTGCTTAATTTTGGTGGTCACGCTGGACAACAAGCTCGCATAATTTCAGAACTCGAACGGCTGATGGTAAAGTTTTGTGGACCGAGGCAGGATACGCAGAAGCTGTTGCTCTCAACACTCCAGGACATGATCTTCTATGACATGGAGATCGGGGATGATGCAACGAAGTAACGAAACTCGCAAACTCGCTGGGCAGCAACTTTGTGATCTGGGGGTCTCGTCAGCATTTAGAACTGTTTACGAAGTGGCTGTTTTGGCCATAATTGGTCATCTTTATCGAAGTGCTAGACGAAGAAAGAAAATCGACTTTTGTACGGGCACCTAATGTAGAATGGGTGAGGTCACCAAGTGCGCCAGAGGCTACTTGGCCACTTGTTAGCGTCGATTGGATGAAGTGACAACCGAAACGTTTGACGTAGATCCTTCTTAGGAATCTGAAATCGTGGTTTGTCTTTACTAAAATATAAGCTCTTTCTTTATCCAGTTCCTGCCTATTTATGGATACTAAAATCTGTATTCTCCATCGAACGGTTAATGTTAACAAACCTAGATGCAGGTACTGAGGAAACGACCAAAATTCCAATTAAAGTATTTTATATTTTTATTTTAAAACTCTTTACTTTAATTTGAATTTCCAATTGAAGTCCAAATCAAAGTAAAAAGTAAAGACTTTAATAAAAAGCCGGTGAAGTGCGTCTTCAACGCACTTTCTTTGGGCACCGTCTTTTTGAAGAAGAAAGAATCACAATGTTGGCATCCAAAGAATATTTATCCTTCCCTAAAATCGTCGTGGGTAAGATGATGTAGGCCAAAAACCGCTTAAACGTAGTAACAGACTTTGTTGGGTCCATACTGTGTCGGAAAAGGAGTGACGATTATCTAGAATAACCCAATATATAAACGACAGCAAAGAACAGCAATTGGTTTGATGAGCACATATACAGGACAATCCTGGCTACATATTACAGGGGCAGAGGCTACATATTATTGCGATTTCGTAGTAAACAAATTCCCTATCGAAGTAAACAAGAGGAGTTAGGTGGAACACAATCGAGGTCTTATCAGTTACACACTTACCTGTGTGAAGAGAAAGACCAATTTTACACCACCGTTTGGTTAGGCCGGCCGCACACCAAAACGGACGCGACGCGACAAAGCATCTTACGACTTCTCAAGCGAGATAAAAGCATATGTTTAAATATAACTCTTACACACTACAGCGAACACGACAGTGCGTGGGTATTCTATTTCCTAAGATAGTTTTACCTTCGCTCACGAAGTCGTATGATTTGTCGCATCGCGTGGTGTCGCGTTCATTTCGGTGTGCGTCCATTTCGGTGTTTCGGTTTCGGTTCATGCAACCAGTCTATGGTTTGAAGGTTGCATGCACCGTTATGCCATTTTGCCTTGTTCCAAGTAAACCCAATTAAAAACAAAATTACTCAATAACCTTGAGTTATACTTATTGTTGGGATCTCACGCAGAGTAATGAAGATTTCAACTAACGTCTGTTCCAATTTCAATTGTTTTCAGGTTTCTCGTCCGCAATCAAGACATGGCTGCCAGTCAACCCCAACTACTGGTGGCTCAATGTGGAAGCCCAAAGGCAGGCTGAGAAAAGTCACCTGAAGGTTTTCCAAGACGTGTCCCGTGTTCGAAAGGATCCAGTGCTCCAAAGGGGAACCACAGATATATTGGCTCCCAACAACGACACCCTTGTGGTCATCAGGTAAAGATGGTTTAGACGTGTGTGTTTTAGCGAATTTCCCTATAGGGAATACGCTATTACGGTAGTAGCCATGGTAAAACCTAAGCTCGGGACCATGTTACTTTTTCATTTTGAGGTCCCCAGAAGCCAAAAACACCGTGCGTTCATTTTCATATATGTATATGTATATGTACAGTATATATATCTATATATCTATGTGTCCGTGGTACTGATAACTTTTGAAGGGAACCTCCGATTTTGATGAAATTTGGTATGAAGGTGTAAGGCTAGGTCTATTTTCATGAGATCGCGAACCAGCATGATCGGGTTATGGGAACGGGGTTTTATGGGGTTTCAAAGGGGTCAAAATGTGTTTTTTGCATTTTTGGAGCTTAATTTTCAAAATTCAACAATTTTAACTAAAACCATATAAAAGAGCTTAAAAAAACAAACAATTTCATATTTTGAATTTTTAACTTGGCTTAACAGGTTACGGAGAAAAGCCAAAAATAGGTTTTCCATATTAATCTTATGGGAAAGCAACAAAACCCTGTATCTCCCTTATTTATTGGAATAACTTGATAAAATTTGGTATGTACATTCACTTGGTAGGGTTAAACTGATATTTGCTTACAACACCCATATGGCGGCAAACCTACGTACTCACCCCTATGGGGTTTATGGGGAAAATTAAAAAGTGCCAAATATTGATACAGTTTGACATTTACCTTATGGAACTTTTACATTTCCTAACAAAACCAACATTTTCTAACAACATCCCTTGGCAGCAAACCTACATAACCATTCCTATGGTGTTTTTTGGGAAAATACAAAATCTCAAGATCGTTTGGAAATTCGCTGAGTACACAGGTCTGCTGCGAGGTATTTTTCTTGTATTTATTAAATTCAACCATTTTAACCTAAACCATTTGAAAGAGCTTAAAAAACAAACAATCTAGTATTTTGAATTTTTAACTAGCTTAAATGGTTATGGAGAAAATAAAAAAAACTATGTTTTCCTTGTTATTCTTATGGGAAATAAACAAAACCCTCTATCTTGCTTATATATTGACATATCTTGATAGCATGTGCTTACAACACCCATATGGCGGCAAACCTACTTACTCTCACCATTATGGAGTTTATGGGGAAAATGAAAAAGCGCCGAAAATTGATACAGTTTGACATTTACCTAACGTAACTATTGTAAGATTCTTAAATAAAGATAATCCAAATCATAAACAACAAGCATGTATTTCCACTAGCCATAACCTGACAAACTGTTGTTGTTTACTACATATGTGTAATATTTACTGTTATTGTTTAAACCATATGTTCAATATATTATTAACATATAACACATCTTCCTCCTTGCAGAAAGAACAGAAAAAGGAGTAAAACATAAAATAGAATCCAAAAACATAAAACTGTAAATTAACAAACAAATATTTTACTGAGCTGATGTTGATTGTTTGACATGACGACGATTTCTTCTAAACAACGTTCCATCTTCCCCTTCCACCCAGTAGCTTCGTGGAGTAGATGCCTTCTTAACAACTTTTCCTTGTTCCCATCTTCTGTTATTCATATACACTACTTTCTCTCCGTCTTTCAAACTCTGCAGGTCTTTGGCCGATCGATCATAGTATTTTTTCTGAAGGTTTTGCCTTTTCTTCAAACGGTCTTCTATGTCTTCATTCACGACTGGCTTAAGTAGCTCCCTAGTTATCGGGATGGTTGTTTTGCATCTGCGTTGAAACATAAGCTGGGCAGGAGAGTATCCCAAATGTTTTACAGGCATGTTTCTGTGCTCTAGCAATGCCAATGTTAAATCCTTACGATCGTTTTCAGTTTTTCTCATCAACTGTTTTGCCATTCCAACCCCTCTCTCGGCGAGGCCATTCGACTGGGGATAACCTGGACTGCGTGTAACAATCTCAAAATTCCATTCACGGGAAAACTCTCTCATCTGGGCACTATTATACGGGACATTATCTGCTACCATCACATCTGGAGGCCCGAACCTGCTAAAAACTTCCTTGCACGCTGAAATAACAGATGTAGCTGACTTGTTCTGAATTCTTATGACCTCCAACCAGTTAGAGTAAGCGTCTATTATCACTAAGAAAACTTTGCCTCCGTAAGTGAATATATCCGATCCAACGCGCTCCCACGGCCTGGTAGGTACAGGATAAGGCAATAAGGTTTCCTTAGAATTGCTTCGTGAAAATATTTCACATGTCCTACATTTTGCAACAAAATTCTCAATGTCTGTTGACATTCGTGGCCAGTATAATAGCTGACGTGCTCTAGCTTTGCATTTTTCCATTCCTCCATGGGCAGCATGAATTCGCTCTAGCATGTCTTGTCGCAGCTGCCTCGGTACAATCAATTTATGATTCATGAAGAGCAGACCATCTTCCTCTGAGATCGTATTTCTTTGGTTCCAGTAGTGTCTAACAGCCTCCGTCACATCGTGCTTTTTGTCTGGCCAACCATCTAGACAATATGCCTTCACCATTGCAGTATCGGGATCCTCTTCAGTGCAACGCTGAAAAACTTTCTTTTTCTCTGCAGTCATTGGTAAAGAACTAGATAGGCTATGAACCTGAAAGTCCAATGAAGGAGAAGTTTTGTTACAAGTCAGAGCAGCCCTGGATAGCGTGTCAGCAATAAATTGATTACTTCCAGGCAGATACTTTATTTCCAGATCATAGTTCATACACCTCATTCTCATTTTCTGCAACCTACCTGGTACTTTTTGCAAATCCTGCTGAAAAATATTTACAAGAGGCTTGTGGTCTGTTAGTACTGTCACCTTGTAACCGTAAATGAACCTGTGAAACTTTTCCGCCGCGAAGACTATGGCCAAGGTTTCCTTTTCAAGTTGCGAATACCTTTTCTCTGTATCCGTCAGTGAGCGTGACATGAAGGCCACCGGTCGTCCTTCCTGGAGCAAACAACATCCTAAGCCATCCTGGGAAGCATCTGTTTGTATTTCAATCGGTTTCCTGTAATCAAAGTATGTCAATACCTGTTTGCTCGAAATAATGTCCTTTATAACGGTCAGGGCAGCTTCATGTTCGGTTGTCCACAAAACGTTCACGTTTTTCCTAGTTAAATATCTGAGTGGTGCCAATATGTTAGCCAAATTGGGAATAAACCTAGACAAGTACTTCAGCATTCCTAACAACCTCATTACCCCCTTCTTGTCTGTTGGCGCGGCCATCTCTGCGATTGCTCTTACATAATCTGGGTCCGGTCGAATCCCTGTTGCCGATACTATATGTCCTAAGTATTTGACTTCGCTTTTCCTAAACTGCATCTTGGCTGAATTGAACTTGATACCATATTTGATAGCTCTGTCAAACACCCTCTGCAAGTTTTCATCATGTTCCTCGACTGTTGCTCCACCAATAATAATGTCATCGTGCACAATGTTGACTCCCTTTAGATCTCCAAAGCATTTGTAGTTATATTTCTGGCATATTTCTGGTCCCGAACATATTCCGAAAGGGAATCTACAGAACTGGTATCTACCAAACGGGGTGCTAACTGTACATAGTTCACGGCTATCTTCATCCAATACAATTTGAAAAAACCCGTCTTTCAGGTCTAAGACCGTGAAGTATTTGTAACCACTCAATGTCACGAGCATATCATCCGGATGTGGCATCAAATAATGTTCTCTCATAACCACCTTGTTCAAGGGCATTGGATCTATGCAGACTCTCAAAGATTTGTCAGGCTTCTCAACAATTACTAGGGGATTAACCCAAGCTGTGGGCCTGTCGACTTTCCGAATCACGCCCGACTCTTCAAGCTGATCCAGTTTTTCCTTAAGTCTGTTCATCATGCTATATGGTACTCTTCTAGACTGCTGTACTTGTGGAACAGCTCCTTCTTTGAGTTGTATGTGGTTTGTAGTAGGAAAAGTACCCAGTCCTTCAAAAACTGTCTTGTAGCAACCCAAAATCTCTTCCTTATCACTAAAACTTGCCTTCAATTGCGACACTTTTTGTATGAGTCCCAAATTAACACAGTCTCTCAATCCCAGAATTGGTAGTTCATGTTCAACATTAACCACAACAAAATCCACATTAACTGTCATTCCAGCTTTGATCTCACACGGTAACACAATGTGTCCTACTGGCTTGATCTTGAATTTTTCATCCCCCCATGCTGAAAGTACAAAATCGCTGCGTTTTACATGAGTGACATTCATTTTCTTCAGGTAACTTACAGGTAAAATACTCACTTCAGCTCCTGTATCCAACTTAAACTTTATTATTTCGCCACCAACATTAACATTTTCTGTCCATGACTTATCATTTTGTCCATTTACTCCACCAATATTTACTGTGAGAGAACCCAAACTTACGTCATTTTCCTCTTCATTTGAGATGGCGTGAGTATTTCTAATCTTATTCTGACAAACACGGGCAAAATGATTCTTTCCTTCACACTTTGAACATATTTTCCCATATGCAGGACATCTGCCTTTAAGATGTTTGTAGCCACAAAAGTTACACTCAATTTTCAGTCTTTCAGTTTCTTTACCATGCAAGTTAGAATCTGTTTTTTGTTTAC
The DNA here is from genome assembly GCA_030545055.2 of Neoaliturus tenellus. Lineage (NCBI taxonomy): Eukaryota > Metazoa > Arthropoda > Insecta > Hemiptera > Cicadellidae > Neoaliturus > Neoaliturus tenellus. The sequence goes on from CM061532.1 coordinate 192,030,882, forward strand.
TACTAACAACATTTACATTGCAGGAATCCGTTTTAACCACCGAATGCTCGAATTTGTTTTTATCATGCTCATCAATCGCCTTACATTGGTTCTTACTCGTTTCTACAATCGAACAAAATTCGATTGCTTTTTCTAAGTCTAGTTTCGTGTCACGTAGAAGTCGTTCCTGAGTGTTTTTTTCTCTTATACCTAGGACTATTCTATCTCTTATCATGTTGTCCATTTCCTTAAATTCACACGATTTAGCAGCCAGCTTTAACTGTTTGACAAATTGACTAAATTCTTGTCCCTCCTCTTGCTTTATGTTATAAAATTTAAAACGCTCAAAAACAACATTCTTCTTGGGACAACAGTACGACTCAAACTTCTGTAGTACACAATCAAATTTATCCTTTTCATCGTCTTCAAAAGTAAACGTGTTAAAAACATCCAGTCCTTCGTCGCCTACCAAATTTAGAAGCTGCGCAATCTTTATTTGGTCCTTGATTGTCTTACCTTGACTTGTTGCAAGTAAGTACAGCTCAAACTTTTGTCGGAATTTCCTCCAGTTTTCACTCACGTTTCCTTCAAAACACATTTGATCCGGTATTCTAAAAGTTCCAAACTCCATTTTAAATCCCAAGGTTCGTAATTTACACCTAACGTAACTATTGTAAGATTCTTAAATAAAGATAATCCAAATCATAAACAACAAGAATGTATTTCCACTAGCCATAACCTGACAAACTGTTGTTGTTTACTACATATGTGTAATATTTACTGTTATTGTTTAAACCATATGTTCAATATATTATTAACATATAATACATTTCCTAACAAAACTAACATTTTCTAACAACATCCCAAGGCAGCCAACCTACATACCCATTCCTATGGTGTTAATGGGGAAAATACAATATCTCAAGATCGTTTGGAAATTCGCTGAGTACGCAGGTCTGCTGCGACTGGGGGTATTTCATCTTCTTTAGTTTGGGTGGTTCATAAGTCAGTTGACACATTAACGCATTCGATGAAATAATACACAACGCTCTTAATTGTCAAGTTCAGCTGTTGGTCACCACAGCTGTTAATCACTGTTGTTGTTTAGTAATTTTGTTGTTGTTATGTTTGATGGTTGTTAGTGTGTGCATTGTTATTATATAAACAATGAATAGAAATTTAACAACAGAACAACGTGTAGTTTTGCAAACATGACTATATTTATAGTGATGTGTGTGATCTGTTTAGAGAACGTTTTCCGAATGTCGAACTTCAATCTCGAAAAGGTATTTTAAAACTGAATTTAAGATTTTACGAGACCGGATTTGTAGCTGAACTACCACGTATTGGTAGGACAACATCAGTTACAATTTCTTATTAAATTACACTCAGATTTCTTTGTATATTTTTGAAGGTTCATTTTGACTCCAGTTTTGGGTAGATTTGCTAGTGTTTGTGTCTTTTGATGTATTTTTTCATTATAGTTGTTACTGTTGTTACCATTGCATTAACTTTATTAATTATTTTTCAGGTCTTACAACGAATCACTCTATGCTTACATCTTTAACATAGGTACTGAAGTCATTAACGTCTCTCCCCGAGAGTTTGCCTCCATACAAATGGACCAAACCCTATCAGTAGAGGTTGCCAGCATTAACTCTAAAATCGATAAAGGGTAGGTTTTTTTATTTGAATTTTTTCTAGTGAGTTCATCATGTTTCCTATACTATATTACGAGGACTGTCTGAAGGGATGTGTGTTCCGCTATCTCGAAGTTTAGCGCGTAGATTTTGCTTAAACTTTGCATTAAACAGTAATTTGGAGCAAAAATCAAAGTTTAGAAACAGTCTCAATACCAAGAAAAATCGAATTTGGTCTAAATTTAAGTGTAAAAATCGTAATTTTTTACATTAGTCTTAAGAGTTGAAATACCAACGAAAGGCATACAAAAATAAAGGAACATTAATGTTAAGCAGTCTTTTTGAAACAGCTTTTAAGTAAGTTGATATACGGTAGTTGGTTGTTGGTGGAAATTAAATAGCTTTATTACTATGACCCTATAACAAAAGTGAATTAAAACCAACGAGCAAGGCTCGGTTAACCTGCTACTCTTACCCTGATAAGAGAAATTGTACTATGAGAAAATGTTCAGTTCTCGTGTTTTAATTGCCTCCAAAACTATACTAGAAAAATTTAAAAGAAGTTACCTTATCTTTGTTCTTTTAGGCTTAGGATTTTATGTTAATCCCATCCGACAGGTCATGTGGGATTAACCTACAAACTGAAAAAGAATTCATGTAAAGTAACCCGTTTGTAAGTAATAAAAAATTTTGCTTTGAGTTGTTAGTCGAAAGATTTGTTTTTAATATCAGTGATTACAAATACGAATTAATGCACGTGTCTGTACTTAATGTAATGTGCGTACAGCCTTAAGTCATGCAAACTATCAGTTTTGCATGACTAATGGGGTTTTACATCACCATTTAAACTTTGAAAGCCCGTAGGGCGTAGCCCCGGAGGCTGATATGAGTTATAGCGAGAGACTGCTCGTCTATACAAAAGGTCTACCTTTTTAAGCTGGGAAAAAGGATAGGAATTATTCTTGCCGATTAACATATAGGGTGGATAAGAATTTGCAAAAAATATTAATATCTTCCATGTAAACAAATTTTCGTGACCGTTGCGTAGTCATAGGCATAAGTTATTTCGACTATATTTCACTTTTATACAAGGAATACAAACATCAGACTTTTACCTATGTAAATTACACAGCGAACTTTACTCCTTAAACCCCCGCTTTGTTATGTTCCAGGACGCTGGTGAAGAGCTCGGACACGCTGACCCTGAGGCCCAAGGCCGCCGTCATCCTGAGGTCCCCGCCCTCGACCTCCTCGGCCTCCCCCTCACTCGGCGTCAGCGACCTTGTAGTTCTTCCGATTATGTTACTACGTTGTATAGGGCACTTTTTTACGTGATACTTTAAACAATGTACATCATCATTTTAAGTTCGAATTTTGTATGTAATCAATCATTTGTATATTTTTACTGAACATTATACACCCTGTGTTGAAAATGTAAGACCCAGTGAATTTTTAGGTTACAGCAATACAATACAATAATATAAATTGATTAATTAATGTTTATTTATTTTTTCCTATTAAAACCCTCAATACCTAATGTGCCTTTAAATGATCTCGGTTAAAAAAAAAAAAAAAAAAAAAAAAAAAAAAAAAAAAAAAAAAAAAAAACTCTGAATGTTATATAAATTCCCCAAATGACTCCAGTTCAGTACAATTTCAAATGCCATTAAATAGGACTACTTTGTTACCAAATTTTTATTTTTTAGAATAATTTGTAAATTTTGTATGCATAGTAATCAATTCTTGTGCCGTATAATGTGGATAGATCTTATCATTAACTTGTGCATGTATAATTTTTTTTAACCTCCACTGCCCGTCACCATGGGCCAAGGCTTGTGTGGTGATCTAAAGACAGCAAGGTATTTTACAAAGTAAAAACCGAAACAAATTACCAAAAATGTGAATTTCTTTCTTCATAAGTATAATGGTTTCTAATTGTTGTAGAAGACTGGCAATTTATTATATTCTATATTAAATATTAAAGAATTTCTTTAGTAAAAAAATTGATTATATGTTTGAAAACCGCCCTAAAGCATATTGAAAATATGGTACAAAACAAGCACTAAAAAGCTACTCTAATGGAGTGGAAACTTAAATATAACTCATATTTATACAGTATTTACAATTTCCCCCCTTTTCTTGCATATATGATGCATGTTCGCAAGAATTTAGTCAATAATAAAATAATAGTGTACTTGCTCAGATTAGCAAATAAAAATGTGCGACCCTCTTGATGAAAATATTGTCTGTTCGGTAAATATTCTCTGTTAAAGACAAGTGGTGCACAATAACAATGCACCACGTCTTTCCAGTTGGTCCACTTAGAAAGTAAATTAACAGCACTGCTCATATATCCAATACACTATTATATTAACCTACTAGAAAAAATACATTCTTCATTATTTTCTTTCATTAAAAATCTAAATACAACAACAAAGATTTGTTAAACCAAGAACTGTTAGATTAATTCTAAACTGTATGTTTAAATGTTGATTTTGAAAATTATAAAATAGAACCATATAAGACTAAGGTCTACATTGAAAATATTTTTCAATACAAAAACAAAGCTAAATATTTGACTTGGTAAAAAGGATTTTCAACAACTTTTCTGTCTAAGCAAGAGATGACTACCTCGTTTAAAAATATTTGTTTAAATATTGTATTTTTTATTGACGATTTGAGAGTGATTAATAATTGATTTCATTAATTAATTCCCAAATTTAAAACCAAGAATATTTAACAAAATTTCCTAAACCCCGCCAATTCCTTCCATTTAACAGACCTATAAATTCCTCGTAACCTAAAATTGATTTCTCCAAATACAACGTCTAACCTCTCTAAGCATCGGGCATCTTGCTGCAAAGTAATACGCCGGTTATTCTCACATATATTGCACAAGGAACAAAAATAGTTTTTACTTTCAAGCTTAGGCTTGAAGTTAGGGTCTAAAGGTTCTCCGCTGCATTTTATTATCCATGATATTACAGATATGTCAAGGTTCTTATTAAAAAAAATTCTCTCTCTAAGATCAAATCGACTGATACATTTGTGAATGAAATACAGAGGTACTCGCCTTATACAAACATTCTGCCCTCCAATTATCTCTTAACGCACTCACAACGCTTATCACCTGGGTCATGAAGGTCCCCCCTTCCCCTCCAGGATAGTTACAGTTTAAATAAACAGGTTACACCTTAAAATTTCTGCCATTAAATTTTGTGTCAATATTAATAAGTACAAAGTAATTACAATTAACAAAAGATATCATATCCAATTAGGGCCATTTATTCTTCAGCAGAATAATTAAGCCTCCCATAAATCTACCATAATTGGCCGTTCTTTCAGCATACTTTACATTGATTTTGAACCCTTTCAGTGTACCTAAAACAAAATTCAATTCTCTCTCGGAAATGAATGTTTCCATTAAAACACTTATTTCATAACTTTTAATTAACTTTAAAAACGAAAATCATCTACTTCACTTTTAAGGCCACATAAATTGTAAGAAACCTTAAGCAACTTTTACACTGTTTTACTGTATTTACACTATTTCCTAAGACTACCCGATGTTCGTCGCTGGTGTCCTGTTGTCCCTGGCCCAACACACATTAGAAATACAAGAAATATGTATTGACGATCGTCTAATAGTTATAATAATTACACAATTAAATACATTTCAATTCAAAAAACTATACAATGAAGACTATAGTGAAACTTAAAACTAAAACAAGAATCATTGAGTTGAGCAAGTATCAAAACAATAAGAGCTTACAATTTGTGAACATTCCAGTTTATGTTCAAAAAAATCATCAGCTTTATATAAACATTCACCTGTTAATATTTGCTTTAGTCTTAGTGTAAAACTGTCATGAGACAAGGTCTTAAAAGCTTGTAGAACAGAATTGTACAACTAAATTGCTATTTGACACCAATTTTTTGTGTGAACTACTATACCTATATGGCTGAATTCTTAAACTATTTTTATTTCTGGTATCATGAGTATGAAAATCTGCATTTTTTTGAAATTGATCAATACTTTTAACTCAATACTCGTTGGTGTTTCGTCGCTCTCCTCTGCCCCGCCACCGTTTGTCGATGATGTGCTCTGCCTGATAGAGTGGCTGTTCGTTGTCGTCCGCTGAACTTATTGCTGTCGCGTGTAGGATGATCTCTTAGGCCGCTTACAAATTCGGAGAAGTCATGGCCAAACATAGATTTTTGCTTGTCGACTCAGTTCTGCCGTCCTCCCACGTGAACCTGCATCGTTCTATCGTCAGATGGTCGTACACGATGGGCATTCTCTGGCGACCTGTTACTCTCTCAACCTCCGATCTCACTGCTGCCAGACATGCTAGTTTTACGCGAATTTCTGTTGGAAAATCGCGATTCCCTGCATAACCTGTGTTCTTCAAGACCCTTACCCGGCTCATAATATAGTCGCAATCTGCATCATAAGGGAAGTGAGCTATAACTGTGTCCCTCTGTCCTCACAACGGATGAGCCCTATTAATACACACCAGGCTATTTCCCATCACATCCCTGTAAAACTTGCCTACAACTTGTTTAAAGTCTGTTGTTCTTTCTCCCCACTTAAGTACTTTAAATATGCCTTTTTCTAAATCTAGAAGCTTATCCAACATAAATTTATTTTGTATTTTAAGTTTAATGATACTGTATTGCTGGGTTTCATTTTCATTCCTTAGATCTTGAACTTCTTTAGTTAGGTTAACCAAGTCACTTTTTGTTGCTAAGGTACAAAGTTTCGTATCTAGTACCTCAGGCATCACATCTCTCAAAGCACATCTTAGCTGTCCTTTTGTAAGGTCACCAACCTTTTCCTCCTCGTTCACCATGGCGTTGATTCCCAATCTACGTCGGTCCTCAGGGGATGTTGAAGGTGACAATGATCTGGGGCGTTTATCACTTTGGGAAACAGGGGTAAAATACTCATTGATTTTATGTTTTGGTATTAAAAATCACACTGCATATTTGGAATGTGCTCAATAATGTTACACTTGCCCAAAAAAAAAAAAAAAAAAAAAAAAAAAAAAAAAAAAAAAAAAAAAAAAAAAAAAACACAAAAACACAAAAACACAAAAACTGCTCCTAAAAATAATTAATTATGTACAATTCATGTTGTAATAAACTTAGTTACACGAGTTTATAATGCCATGATGCCAGTAAATTAGTTTGCTTAGTACAAAGAATATTTGATATTATCTATATCTATAAAAGAGGAAGTATGTATATATATTTATTTATTTGTATGTTGCCTGTAGACTCCGAAACCATTCAACAGATTGCAACGAAACTTTCAGGCATTATTAAGCATTATTCAAGGATGGTTTGTGTGAAGTTTAGTGCAAATCTGTCCAAAGGGCTCTGATCCAGAGGGCATACAATGGTGCAGTGTCAGGTTTTAGAAATTTAGTGTTTACAAAATGAACTGCTGTAATTAAAAAATTTGAAAGTTTCATTCAAGCAGATGCTTATACTCAAAGAAGTAACCAGATGTGAGGTATAATGTTTATGTTTGTGTTGTCTTTATGGCTTCGCCCTACGGAAGCTAACAATTACACTAAAAGCCTAAAGGTGGTGAAATTTGACATGGACGATTCTCTTTGTCCATACGTGCAACATAGGTCCATAGGTTTTGCAAATATAGTTTTCTAAGCTCTTCAGGGCTCACCCCACTGGACTTCAAAATTACTTTAGGGCCACTGGGGTTGAAGTTTGATGGACGATTCTCTTTACCCATAGGTACACACTAAGAAACGATTTTGCAAATATAGTTTTTTAAGCACTTTAGTTCTCCGCCTCACTGGACATTGAAATTACTTTAGGACCTCCGGAGCTGAAATTTGACATGGACAATTCTCTTTGTTCATAGGTACTGACTAGGAAACGGTTTTGCAAATACAGAGGTGCCCACCCCCCCCCCCCCCTTGGACTAGGACTCAACCCCCCCCCCCCCGGAAAAATGTCCTGTTCTAAATATAAATTATTCTTGTGTAATCTTTCTGTAATTAATTTATCAAGAAATTAATTTAAATGTACGTTTGGCTGTTTAAAGTTAATAGTTAAGCAACCTGTAAAAAAAGAAAAAACTGTGAAAGTTTTTAGGATATCGGCTTTGGAGTACATTTTTAAACATTTATAGGCCTATATATTAATAAGTTATACAATTGAAATGCTATGTTCTTAGTAACTAGGCCTACAAAACTAATTTTCATGATTTATGTATCAATTATTAAGAGTCATCTTCACTTTTGGGCTAATACAGTAGCCCATTTTTGCGCAGTCGGCAATGTTAACCATACGGCTTTTATGTAAAACATGGTATTTTATGCCCCTGTTTCGGACGCCATTTTCAGCCGATTTTCTTTAAGCTTGGTAAGTGTTTAGTTGAATAGTTATTTTAGGTCCTTCATACCTCAACATTTTGGAAATTTAACAAATATTCCTTTCTGTAACTTCGCAAAGTAAATCAATTTGACTTACTTTTAAGATTTTTTTTAATTATACAATTTATTTTTACTTATATATAAGGTATGAGGGACCTAGATCTAACCTTAATTTACAGTAAAACCTAAATTTTACGAATAAATATAAAAAAACCCGTCCGAAACAGGGGAAACGGATGAGGCATATTTTCAGTGTTATTACAAGGGTGAAGATGACTCTTAAAGAGCGTGATGAGTATATATTTGCATTATTTCCTTTAAATACACGATTATCCTCAGGATTAGTCTACATCCTATAACTTATCTCTTTTAAAGTCTCGAGCCAATGCAATTACCAAAGATTAAGATTAAAACTAAAACAATTACTAACATTACACATTAAACTCAATTTTTACTGATGTGGCCTAACAGAGGTAAATTCTTATGTTTTTAAAGTGAATTGTGAGGGGGTCGCCGTTTTGACAACGTGAATAGGAAGACACGGCGTCAATACTAAGACTAAACTGAATACCGTATTTAATTGTTCCGTTTGTTTTGGTGTTTCATCAATCATCAGGGACACGTGAATTTTTTTGTGGATTTCCTTTTTGTGGATGGTTTTAATGCGATCTAATTTAACTCAATACATTGTCAACTTTTAGAATAAAATCTAATAATTGTCTGGTTTTGAATCACAGAATCCTTGAATAGGCCTAACTTACCAACTAAACGTTTTGTTTTGAGGTTATCGCGCACGCACAACAGTCATATTTCTGATTTCTTTATCGTGAAATTTCATTGACCAAGGCTATGAAAAACGCTACTCTCAGGACAAAATTACAAACAGCTTAATGTGTCTGTTTCTGGTGTTGTTGCATAAAATAAAAACAGATATGAGCAAGTGAATCAACTTTGGCATAACGACATAGCGCACGTCATTTACAGCTCGCCCGTTTCCATAGCAACATAGGCTTCTAGATTCCGCCAACCTTAGAGAAATGAATACAGAGAGTCACTGGTAGTATTCCGGGCGCCTCACCGGGTTTACCGGTGACTAAATTGTCGTCTGCTAAACAATGCAAATGCCTTGTTAGCAGACGACATAGCAGACGAAGTTACCGTTTTGGTGACACCGGTGAGGCGCCCGGAATACTACCACTGTGTTTGTTGACCAACAGTTGGGGAAATTTGTTGGTAAGTCCTAAGCTGTACAGTTTTTGGCGGTCATAAATGATTTGTTTATTTTAAAAAAAACTTAACTTTTAATACCACTCGTTATAAAAGTAAGTTACACTTAAAAAATCGCCCCCCCCCCATCTCGGACAAAAATACCCTTTTTACGACCCCCCCCCCCCCAAAAATTTCAATGACGCAGTCTGCGTCGTAACCCCCCTGTTGCCAAAGGCAAATAATATTTTTTTACTGTTTTTATAATCAGATGTTTAATTGAAAAGAACTTTGTTGTTTGTTTACCTTTGCATAAAGAATATAAAATGAATGTTAGAATAAAGCAAATAACTAAAACTAAACTTAACTTTATTTTCTACAACTAATAAAACTAATTATACAAATCTAGAACAACTCAAACTCAACTACATGGTAGCAGAGCTATTACTGTTCCACTGACTTTCACTAATATACGAACTAGGACAATAATGACTTCTAGATGGGAAAATCATCTGAAAACTTCCCTGGTAAGGCTCAAGTCTTCAATTGAAGAGGCGCACCAACTATTGGGGGAGGAGGATGTCACTGCAGCAAGGTTGAAGACTAAAATGAAAACTCTAGCAGGATTTGTCAAAAGGGTAGAAGATATACAAGGCCGACTCGAACATGGAACGGATCCGGGAGAAGCGACGGAAGCTGGAGAGCAACGGGGAGCAGAGGACGACTTCATTACTACGATGATGGACTACGATGAGGTGATGGCCGAACTAGAGGTGAGATTAGACACTGTGACAGAATCAACATCACCGAGAGGTCAATTACCAGAAAATATTGCCACACCACTTTCTTCTGTCCCTAAAACTTCAATCAAACTCCCAAAACTGGTAATACCCACATTCAATGGCAATATTTTGAAGTGGCAAGAGTTTTGGGACTCATTTGAATCATCCATTCATAACAACCCGGCTCTCAGTAATGTCGATAAGTTCAACTACTTGCTCGCACAGTTGAGGGGCGAAGCTAGGTGTTGTGTGGAAGGGCTTACTCTCACTGGAATTAATTATAACATAGCTGTCGATCTACTGAAAGAAAGATTTGCCAATAAGCAAATCATTATAAATTCACATTACACCGCCCTTATGGACATGCCACCTCTAAAAACAAATGACACGGCTAAACTCAGGCGGGGGTATGATATGATAGAAAAACACTTGCGATGCCTTCAGGCTTTGGGTGAAGATATTTCTTCTAACTATTTTATTTCTTTAATAATTAGTAAATTGCCATATGAAGTTGTTTTAAAAGTAGAAGAAATGAATATTTCAGAGCAAAGAGATGTTAAGGCATTATGTAAATGTATTAACAATATAATTTCAGCTAAGGAACGGTCTGAAAGGCTAACAGGTATGTTTAACTATCCACATTCTTCCTCTACTAATAGTAAGACTAAACTTCCTTCACTGTCTCGTGAGGAAGGTGAAAATGATGGTTACACCACTCAAGCTCTTGTGGGAAGCGATAAATGCATTTGTATATTCTGCAATGGTAAACACTGGAGTGACCAGTGCTCCAAGTATTCAACTATAGAAGAACGGAAGAACAAGATAAAAGGTATGTGTTTCATATGTTTAAGGAAAGGGCATTCAATTAAACAATGTACTTTAATCAAAGCTTGCTGTTACTGTAAACAAAAGGGTAACCACCATAGGAGTTTGTGTAGTAAACAATTTCCCACAACTAACTCACCTAGTCAATCACATGTTGTGAAAGATGAAGAATCTCAATCTCATATTGTTATTAAAAGTTTGCCATCTTGTAATAACGACGATACTCCAAAACCGCAGGAGGAATCTACTATGGTTTCAGTCAATGAAAATGTTGTACTACAAACTGCTGTAGCGAGTTTGTACAATACTGAAACTAATCAGTCGATACGTTGTGGAGTTCTCCTGGATACAGGAAGCCAAAGGTCTTATATATCCAAAGATCTAGCTTCAAAACTTAAATTAAAGAGGAGGGATACTCAAATACTCTCTTTGTTTACGTTTGGAAATCATCTGTCTAAAACCATTGAAACTCAAACAGTAGACGTTGGGTTGCAACTTCAGAATAACGAGCTTTTTACTATCCAAGCAAATGTTGTACCTCATATTACCGGTAAAATATCTCATAAAACTACTTTGGATGTAAATAAAATAGCATCTTTATATCCAAACCTTTAACTAGCCGAGGGACAACTAACTACAACTCAAGTAGATTTACTAATTGGGAATGATTATTATTTTGACATCATATCAGAAAACAAAGTTCAATTATCAAAAGGTTTGTATCTAGTTGACACTAAACTAGGCTGGATTGTTAGTGGTAGGGACAGAACGCAAAATCATCAGTCTGTGATGTATGAGTCATCATTTCTAACACTTCTAAAACCAAATAACTTATTTCCAAAGTCACTAAACTTTGAAGTGCCGGATACCCAAATTTGTAATGAAGATGACATAAAAAATTTATGGCGTTTGGAAACTATTGGTATACGCGATGATCCTCATATTAAAGATGATGATATTGCCTTGCACCATTTTAATGAAACAGTTAAGTTTGAAAATGGTAGATATTCCGTCACTTGGCCTTGGAAATATTTTCCACCGGATTTGAATACTAACTATAATCTATCTCTTGGACGGTTAAAATCGTTAACTGACAGACTTTCAAACAAACCAGATTTACTTGCTGAATAAAATTCTATCATTGAAATGCAACTAAAGGCAGGAATTATTGAACCTGTAAATACTAAAACTGATGAAAGTTCAGGAAACATTGTACACTACATACCACATCATCCTGTAGTAAACGTGTCCAATAGTTCAACAAAACTTAGGATCGTTTATGATGCTTCTGCTAAAACCAAAAGGAGCAACAATAGCCTCAATGACTGTCTTTATCGCGGTCCTGTAATTTTGGAAAACTTGTGCAGTTTGCTATTGAGGTTCCGCATGAATGCTGTAGGAATCACCACTGATATAGAAAAGGCCTTCCTTCACATAAATCTTCAAAGCCCAGATAGGGATGTAACTAGATTTTTATGGTTAAAAGATCCTTTATCAGCACCTTCTCAAGATAACATAATAGAGTACAGATTTTGCAGAGTTCCATTCGGAGTGATATCTAGTCTATTTCTGCTTAGTGCTACAATTGCTTACCATTTGTCTCAATCACAACCCTATCAAATCACTGAGAGATTAAAATCGTCATTTTATGTAGACAATATGGTCATTAGTTGTAGTACAGAACAAGATGCAATGACGCTTTATGAAACTGCTTCTAGTTTATTTTCTGATATTAACATGAATCTTCGTTGTTGGTGTTCAAACTCAAAAACTCTTATGTCTCAGATTCCAACAGACAAAACTACTTCTGAAAATGAAACTAATGTCAATATGTTGGGTTTCAAATGGAATACTAAGCTACATACCCTTCACATAAAACAAATAAACGTCAATGCCAATCTTCCTGTTTCCAAAAGACAAGTACTAAGCGCAGTATCATCAGTTTTTGATCGCTTAGGTTTAGTGTCTCCAATAACTCTGAAGACTAGGCTCTTCCTTAAAATGCTATGGGAGGAGAACATGACATGGGATGAACTACTTGAGGAACAAAAGTGTAAAGAGTGGGAAACTATTCTGACTGACCTACTTACCATAAATGACATTTCAATTCCTAGATATACAGGATTAATACCAGTCAACGTAGAACTGCATTGCTTTACCGATGCTTCTAAAGACGTTTACTCATGTGCAGTCTATGTAAAGATAGAATGTCAGGAATCTGTAAAAATAACTCAGATGTTTTGCAAAAGTCATCTGACTCCTAAGTCAAAGAAAAATAAAACATTGTCTCGACTTGAACTTTTGGGTGTTTTAATTGAGGTAAGGGCGTTAAATTTTGTGGAATCGTCTTTAAGCATCACAATTAACAGGAAAATAATGTGGACTGATTCACAATGTGTGTTACATTGGTTATCCTCCACAATACTAATCCCAAAGTTTGTGGAAAGAAGAGTGAAAGAAATTAAAACAAGCGTTAACACTCAATTTAAATATGTACCAACTCAAGAAAAACCAGCTGACATTGCTACTCGGAGTAAGTCGGTAGAGGAGTTGAAATCCTGCAATGAATGGTGGACATATCCATTGTGGTTATGCCCGACTAAATCAGAAAACGGCCCAACAAGATTTACGGTCGTGGGAGTGTTGCCAAAGGCAAATAATATTTTTTTACTGTTTTTATAATCAGATGTTTAATTGAAAAGAACTTTGTTGTTTGTTTACCTTTGCATAAAGAATATAAAATGAATGTTAGAATAAAGCAAATAACTAAAACTAAACTTAACTTTATTTTCTACAACTAATAAAACTAATTATACAAATCTAGAACAACTCAAACTCAACTACACCCCCCCCCTGTGGGCACCCCTGTGCAAATATAGTTTTTTAAGCTCTTTAGGGCTCCATTCCACTGAACTTCAAAATTACTTTAGGGCCACCGGGATTGAAATTTGATGGACGATGCTTTTTACCCATAGGTACTTACTAAGAAACGATTTTGCAAATATAGTTTTTTAAGCACTTTAGGGCTCCGCCTCACTGGACATTGAAATTACATTAGGACCTCCGGAGCTGAAATTTGACATAGACAATTCTCTTTGCTCATATGTACTCACTAGGAAACGGTTTTGAAAATATAGTTTTTTAAGCTCTTTAGGGCTCCACCCCACTGGACTTCAAAATTAATTTAGGGCCACCGGGGTTGAAATTTGATGGACGATGCTTTTTACCCATAGGTACTTACTAAGAAACGATTTTGCAAATATAGTTTTTTAAGCACTTTAGGGCTCCGCCTCACTGGACATTGAAATTACTTTAGGACCTCCGGAGCTGAAATTTGACATGGACGATTCTCTTTGCTCATAGGTACTCACTATCAAACGGTTTTGCAAATATAGTTTTTTAAGCTCTTTAGGGCTCCACCCCACTGGACTTCAAAATTACCTTAGGGCCACCGGGGTTGAAATTTGATGGACGATGTTCTTTACCCAAAGGTACTCAATAAGAAACAATTTTGCAAATATAGTTTTTGAAGCTTTTTAGGGCTCTGCCCCATTGTACTTCAAAATTACTTCAGGGCCACCAGGGTTGAAATTTAACATGGACGTGCCTCTTTGCTCATAGGTAATCACCAAGAAACTGTTTTGCAAATATAGTTTTTGAAGTTCTTTAGGGCTCTGCCCCACTGGGCTTCGAAATTACTTTAGGGCCACCGGGGTTGAAATTTGACAGACGATTCTCTTTACTCTTAGGTGCTTACTAAGAAACAGTTTTGCAAATATAGTTTTTTAAGATCTTTAGAGCTCCACCCCACTGGACTTTAAAATCGCTTTAGGGCCACCGGGGTTGAAATTATATGGATGATTCTTTTTGTTCATAGGTGCTCACTAAGATACGGTTTTGCACATATCGTTTTTAAGCACTTTAGGGCTCTGCCCCACTGGACTTTAAATTACTTTAGGGCCACCATGGTTGAACTTTTACTTGGACATGCCTCTTTGCTCATAGGTACTCACCAAGAATGGTTTTGCAAATATATTTTTAGTAGGGCTGTGCTCCACTGGACTTTAAAATTAATTTAGGGGCTCCGGGGTTGAAATTTGACATGGACGTGATTCTTTGCTCATAGGTGCTCTTGCATTTGCAATTACGATCAATAAGATACAAGGCAAACTTTGACTATTCTGGGTTTAAATTTGCAAAATGCCTGTTTATTCTTTGGCCTTACAGTAATATTAATATACTTACTTTCTATGATATTGACTTCTTTTGTTATATTAAAAAACTTAAAACTTAACTTATCTTTTTTTTGTTATATTAAAATAGCTTCATATATGTAAAAAACTTAATTTTAGCGCAGCAACGCGCGCCGGGTCACTGCTAGTTAATTTATAACAGATCAAAACTGACAGACCATAAAAATTACATAAACACCAAAACTTTTTCTACCAAAAAAACTCCTTCTAATACCTCATTGCTCATTATAAAACAGTCTCATTTCACATTTCATTAGGCTAAATTCCATCAAGTTAAAACAATCCAGATATTAAATAGTGAGTGAAAATATATTATGAAGTAACTACCAACCTTAGCAATAATTCAAAATTTTTTCGGAGTATTGAGACCTTTCCAAATTTCGTATTTTTATTTTTCAAATATGTTTAATGATTATGTTTTGTATTCCTAGTCTGGAAAACAGTTTTCCACCCGCAAGCTCTCAAGAGTTAAAACAGACTTCAAAATGAATTAATGAAATAATGATTTATTCCTTCAAAGAAAGCGATAATACAATAATAACAAAAATTACACCCATGAATTTTTGTAGGCCAGTTACCTGTATTTGGCCTACAAGAAGTTATCTGATAAAGTCCACAGTTCACCACATGGTTAAGTGAGTTCAGCAACAAATGAATTACATGATAAGAGAGCAGTTCTCCACAGCGTTCCAGCACACACTTCTTAACTATTTACATTCACTGTTTATTTTTTTTTTTTTTTTTTTTTTTTTGCAAGCTTACAACCTAACTTAATGTTACGTACTACGAATAACACAATCTTTTCATTAGGTTTTATTTAAAAAAATATAACATCCTCTTATTAAAAAAGCCATTTCGTTAGTTCGGAACTGAATTCTTTCACATTATTTGACATCCTAATTTCGCAAGGTAATTGATTAAAATATTTTTGACCACTATACACAAACGTATTTTTAAAGACAGGTTTTTTTATAATTTTTTTACTTTTGGAATTCTATATACTTGTTTCTTTACATTACATTTATAGTTGAGTAGAACAGTTCATTTGTTACTTTGTTTCCGCTTCTATTATAAAACAATTTCAATACTTTAAAAACCGACGTGTGTTGAATTGACATTATTTCAAATCAACAAAGAGAGAAGAAGAACTATCTCTTAAATTTGAATTTATTATTATTCGAATACAATGATTTGATTTTGCGTGACCCTATTTTTTTCATTGAGGTACTGTAAGTATTTATAAGTACTACCCCATGCAGTCAACCCATATTGTATTGTAGGCTGAATCAAAGCAAAGACCTCTTAATAAAGTAACGTCACAGATTTATTTTATAAAATATAACTTTCTTTTCTTAATCTTAATTTTACTATTCAAATTGTTTTTGTGTTTTTAAAGTTTCGTTTTTCATCAACACATAAAATTTGAAA
Organism: Neoaliturus tenellus; assembly: GCA_030545055.2. NCBI lineage: Eukaryota > Metazoa > Arthropoda > Insecta > Hemiptera > Cicadellidae > Neoaliturus > Neoaliturus tenellus. Next base: position 192,047,399 of record CM061532.1, read on the forward strand.
TTATTTTTTCCTATTTCATTGCAGTCCAATATATATTAGAAAAATTCGTATCATGATATATTATGGATATTAAGTGATCAAAGCCTATATTAGTGATTAAAACACCTCTTACATTTTTTTCTATTCTGTAGTATTTTTCAAGTTTTGAATTCAAAGCGACACTCAATTTGTTAACTAGGAGGAAAAAACATCTCTGGAGTCCTTTAGATATTAAACACTTACCGATTGCGGCAACGTTTGATGAATAAGGGTTTTTATTATCAGCTTCCGTTAGATAAATCACTGATACAGAAGCTCCAAATTTGAAACATAATTGGCTGTGGGTAATTTGATGATGGCTAGAGTTCTCAATGCAATACTTGAGTTTTGGTTAGTTTTATATATAAACACACAACCACTTCATTACTAAATAGTGTTTCGCAGTAGACAGGTTAACATCATGCTGAGGTGTCTAGGGCTATTGGTTGCAGTGTTCGCAGCGACTGCAGCACAGGAGTCGCCACTTCCCTGGTGGAAGACAGCAACACTGTACCAGGTCTACCCACGGTCCTTCCAGGATACCAACGGCGACGGAACTGGCGATCTTAAAGGTTTTTATCCATATAATAATAAGCAAGCATGTTTCTTTTTCTCCTTTTTTCTCAGCTTTTGTGCATTGTAGGAAAAATCCAAGCATACCGCTAGAAAGGTATCGTTGTATAGATAAGCAGACCCACATTATAATTCCCACTGGTCCCTAGAACCACCCCTACAAGTTTTCAAATTTTCGTCATAATCTTATGGAGGAAGGGTAATTGATTGTATCATTAAACAGCTTAGTATTGTAATAAAAATCTGTAATTGTAATAAAAAGTTCTCATGGACATCTTTCCAACACCAATCGTTCTTTGTTGAAAGTAATTCATTCAGAGATTCAACTATGTGAGGAAGATTTGGCAAAAAATTCATAACTATCACTAAAAATCGTTTAAGCTCCGTTTGATTTTTAAGCGCCGTAAATGAATTTGGCAGACATTTCCTCAAGATCCGGCAGGAGAAGTCCATTCTCAATAATGACAATGTGACCAACAAATTTGATCCTCGAGTTTGTGAACTCATACTTTTCTGAACTGAGAGTTATTCCTATTCACATCAGGCGAGGTATAACTTTGTCTAGTCTTTCATCGTGTTATTCATTTGTACATCCATATGCACAGGGATGTTAGATTAGCAACACCTTCAAGCCCCTCTAGACATTTAGACATTTTCTCTGAAAGTGTTCTTGCACTAAATTTACAAATGGAAGACGTTGTAACGGTCGAAAATTAGACCCCCTTTATTTCGTCATGAGCCACGTTGCGACTGCAAAGTTCAGTTGATAAGAGTAGTAGGCCGGGAGGCATGCCGCAACACGATTGCGAGCAAAGCGCTTCCGCGATGACCACCACAGCACCGGTGTTCTAAAATTTATTATTTATGCTCTGATAAACATTTTGAATAGATATTTTGTGTGAAATTAACAACCGAAATTTTTTTTAAGCTGTAAAAATTGTTTCATGATTTCTGAAGTGCTTATTGATAATGTGTGGTCAATCAATTCATAGCCTTAACGTGTGTCATGATGTCAACTATCTGCAGGCATCACTCAGAGAGCAGAATACTTCAAGGAGATCGGAGTGGACGCCATCTGGATTTCCCCCTTCTTCAAGTCGCCCATGGTGGACAACGGTTATGACATTTCCGATTTCAGAGACGTCGACCCTCTGTTCGGAACCTTGGGTGACTTTAAGGAGCTTGTTGCGAAATTTAAATCCCTTGGTAAGTTCTTATTTCTATCTTTATCATATAAAGGTAGAATTGTATTTTAATTTATTTTAAAAATCAATTTTCGTTTTCATATTTTAATATTTTTGGTCATTGAAGTTCGTTTTTTCCATAAGATTAAGGAAAGATTAAGTAAAACATCCATAAGAACCCAAGTAAAATTTGTCAAATTTAGGTACATTTTTCTCAGACACCCTATAGTATTCAAAATTTCACACATTGTACCTTTTCATGGGCAATTGATGTCATTTTTTTAGTTTCGTTCAAGGAGAGTAGAACAATAGGCCTATTACCTTTCATGAGGAGAGCAGCATTTGAACTTTACACCACACAAACACAATTATTCACTCCTCGGACACATACATCGATACCACACACTCCCTTTTACAGGAAATGAAAACTGTTATAACATTTTTCAAAATTACCATGTTTTATTTTAGACATAAAGGTGCTTCTGGACATGGTGCCCAACCACTGCAGTGACCAGCACGAGTGGTTCAAAAAATCGCTGAACAAGGAAGACCCGTACACCAACTACTTCGTCTGGAATGACGGAAAGATTGACCCAGCGACTGGTAAAAGGGTCCCTCCAAACAACTGGGTGTGTGCCGTTTTAAGTTGTCAATTTACTTCCACACACACTTCTCTAGACGGTTTAGTTATTTTGTTACTACTATATTTTGTAATACTACTATATTTTATATTTTTGCTGTATTTGGTGGAGGATGAAAGCACCAGCGAATGACCATCCATTATTGATCTCATGGTTTTCGCCGAAAACGCTTAAAATAATGGTTTAATACAACAGTTACATTATTCATTAAACCTATAAATCAATTTACATATACAAGCAGGTAATTTTTATTTAAATAAATTGAACCACTTAAACAAGTGATAATAATTCTCCTCTTTTTGTGATATCTTTACTAAAATTCTGCTTTGTTATAGGAAGTTAAGTGCAATGTAAAAGATTTAAATTGTTATTAATAATACTAACGCAGGAATGCCCAAAAACAGCATATGACTTTTATCGATGTTAATTGCTGGAAGGAAGCAATTGAACTACTGGCACTCAAATGTATACTGATGTATACTACTCTGTCATGTAAACTTTACTATTTATAATTCATGATTAATTAATAGTTATAATATTTCTGGTAATGTCCACGATCCAGAGAGGCTTGTTCTACGGATCGGCCTGGGAGTGGAGAGAGGAGAGAAAGCAGTACTACTTTCATCAGTTCACTCCTCAGCAGATTGACTTTGACTACAGAAACCCTGCTGTGCTGAAGGAGATGGATGTGAGTCGTACAATTATAGTTACTAGTAAACGTGTTGCTCGAAATCAAGCAATTTATTTTAATACAGTACAAATGTTACCCTAGCTCTAAATCAATAACATCCGACCAATCCAATAATGTGAATATCTGTAATCACAAATAACTACACGTAATTACAGCTGATTATTAACAGATGTTTAAAATGCTTAATTCAATCCCAGTGTTATTTTAATGGGAAATTTTGAGATTTTAATGGTGGATAGCGCCCTTATTTTAAGTCCGATTCCCATCAATTTTTGTCGGAAACAACTACAGACCAAGCCCTATCCAACGACGCCAAAAACTTGAAAATCGGTTGAAAATTGTAGGAGTAATTCTCAACACAAAAAAAACTCCTTAGCGTATTTAATAAGTATAGATTTTAACCCCCAAACGTTTATTTCCTCAAGCGTTCAAAAAGATTTGATATAGGTTTTCAAATGACATTCATTTTAATTGGAATAAAATAAAATCCTAAAACTTTATCAACACCAGTACACAATGGGGTGAATTTTCTGACTCTTTCAAGGATAGTCCGTCATATAAATTTAAAGATGACTCAAAGAACTAAAATTTCAGACCAATCAGCTTGTTGAGTGTGTCCTCTAAAGTATTAGATAAAGCAATTAAAGATTAATTCATGGTTAACTTTAAAAGGATACATTTTAGAAATTTCCAAAAAGAGTTATTTAAAGCTAAATATACAATATTTCAAATGTGCTCTTTAATAAAAAATAATTATTTCAGTAGAGTCTGAAAGCAAGACGTAGTTGATAATTTGAAATTATTTAAAGTAATGTCTACAGCTATTAGATGTATCAGTAATACGCCAACTCACATTGAGCTAAATTCTTATCTAGATAGCTCAGGTTTATCATGACATTGTGAATCTCTGGAGCGTTAAAACATAGTGATACACAAACATAACAATTTTAGTAGGCATAATTTGATCGCCCGCTAAACATGCACGAATTTGTGAACATGGTATAGTGAGAGGTATCTTATCAATTAGGTTGTTTCAACACACACATGGGTTTCAACTAATAATTTAATTTTCTGTTTTTTGCCATGTTATATCCAAACGCATTATTTTCATTATTATTTTAATATTAGTTTGAGCTTAATAACAAACCAACATCATATCTTTTGTACTATAAATGCTCTGTACCGGTAAAATTCTGATAGTTAACGAAGCGGAATCAAAATTATCGTTAAAAGTCCTTTGCTCAAAATACTAATTACCTAAACTATTTCTATATGATTTTAAATGAATACGTTCCTCAATAAATTGCAGGACATGATGACATTCTGGCTGGACCTGGGGATCGACGGGCTCAGGATGGACGCTGTCATATTCCTCTGGGAACATGACTACAACGTGGACGAACCCCTATTACCAGGCGCTTCAGGGCAGACTTGGTTAGACTACAATCACACCCAAACCCTCTGTCAGCCAGAGGACATTCAGATCCAGAACCACTGGAACGAACTTGTGTACAATTATAGTAAACGTGATGGGAAACAAAGGTAATTTAGACTTCATGTGTTATATTTTAACTGTCATGTATTTAAAATAAATAGCTTCCCTACAGCTATTTCGTAACATGCCTGGAGCCCGAATTTTACAACCTGCTCTGTTGCTGTTTAGCTAAATGGCATAAAAGGTGACTAGGGAGATGTAGGTGTATAAAATGGTTAGGCACAGACACAGTCGAGGAGTATTTTGTAAAAATCTAAATAATTAATTAAGTAATAGCGTATTCCCCAAGGAAAAATTTTCTAAAATTAAATGCATATCGTATATTGTTATCAGCTAAATTCTCTGGACTTATCCAACCAACTCCAACGGAAACATATAATATGTCCTATATAATGTAATGAATAATTATTTTTAACATATTTTTGTTTATGCTGAAAACAGATACAGATAGATCGGCATTAAGTTGAGCATAAATCACCTCAATTATGAGATTAAGTCAAAAGAACGCCTACATAATTTTAGTTCTAATAATTTTATTAAAAATATTTTCAATTATTTTTGTTGCAGGGTCATATTTGTTGAAGCCTATGCTAAGGATAGTTACATAATGCAACTATATGGACACGGCAACACAAGCTTCACCTCCCCGTTTAACTTTAAACTTCTGATGCAAGGCAATCAAAACCTGCAAGCACCACAGATCCGGGACATCATGAAAGGATATCTTGCACTGTTGTCAGGAGACCAAACGCCAAACTGGGTGGTAAGTTGATATTCACAACCCAACATAAATTCAGAACTACAAGAGTATGAAGTTGTATTTGACACTGAAGTGGTTAAACACTAAGATATAAATGTATGAATCTTTGAAGATATTTTACTGATGAGGTTAAAATAATAATATTTATTTTAAATAACTTTAAAAAATTGAAACATTGTTGTTTTTTTTTTAATTAAGTGTCATAACAAATATTATTTCCTAAAACAGATAGGCAATCACGACAATATGAGATTGGCAAACCGGTACGGACCGGAGGCGGTGGACGCGATGGGGATGCTGCTCGGCGTGCTGCCTGGTGTCAAGGTCGTGTACTACGGCGAGGAGATCGGCATGCAGGACACCTACATACGACCCGACCAGGCCGTAGATCCAGGTTCTAAATCGGCCACTCCTGAAACCCAACTTCTCGACAGAGATCCTCCTAGAACACCAATGCAGTGGGACGACTCGACTCCCAATGCAGGTCAGTTTGGGCAAAGTTATCTCTTTTATAGTAAGGCAAAATTACTAATAATAAAAGGAATTAGCTGTGCTTTGAATGAAGAGGAGAATTTATTCCGTCCTATGGCGAGACACATTGTACTATGTATATGTACCTGGTAAATATAATTATTATCTTTATATACTACCGTCAATAACCTTCTCATAGCATATAGGTATTTGAAAACGATTTGTGGTGGAGCGATATTCCCCGGCGTGCATGGAAGTACATTAGACATATGTATGCCTTTGTGATGCATATCCTACACTTTGTTAAAAATACTTTGATTTTTCAGGTAAGAGGTTTAACGACATTGTTTTAGTCGTTTTTTATACCTGCGACATTGTTTTTTTTTTAGTCGTTAGGATGAATAAGTCAACTACTGAGATTTTTGTTCATTTTGTGCACTTTCACACACCCACGCTTTCAGCCGGTGTGTATTAAAAACGACGACAAGGAGAATAGGTCAGATTTTTATATCCAGTGTTGCAAACTTATATCCTGCTTAAACAACGTTAGCTTAATGGTTGATGCACAATGTTTTTGTGTTCTGAAGCTTAAACACTTAAGTGCCCAAAGTAAATCAACAGTGCGAGTGCGCAAAGTAAAATGAATGCAAAATCACATGTATCGTGACGCGTGTATCCAGTATGAAAACAACTGCTATTCTCGGAAAGAATAGAGAAATATATTTTGGCAGCACTGTAAATACAGCTGAATAATTATAACATATATTACAACGCCTCTGACACGTTCCAAATTTCGGTACTGGATGAGAAATCTATTCACTTTAGCGTGAGTCGGTGGCGTAGTGGTTAGCGCGCCGGACTTCGGGACAATGGCAGCGATATCCGCGTGCTGCCAGTAACTTTTATCAGTACCGTTCACCTTGTACTGTAGTGGCTCACCCCCTTACTTTGTCAAATACGATCCACGCTCAGATCAATAGTCTATGTGGACGGGGCATAGTAAGGAAAAATTAGGTCCACCAACCCCTTAAAAAAATTTAGTGTATATAGGCAATGATAAAATCCTCTTTCTCTGTCACCACGTCCACTATGAAAGCAGTTATTCATTAATATTAATCGAGGCCTCTTCCTAATGTTAATTTCCGGGAAAAGATTGCCTTAATATATATATATATATATATATATATATATATATATATATATATATATATATATATATGTATATATATATATATATATATATATATATATATATATCGTATGGCTATCATAGCCAGCTACCAATATAAAATAATAATAATAATAAAATAAATAAAATATGTTCTGCAAAAACACCAAATGCAAAACACCTGCGTCAGTACATTTAAAAAAACTAAAATAAACATTTATGATCTCTCTATAAAGCTAAATCCAGGGCGCTAAGCCATTGCAGCCCAGCTTCCCTTGCACAATGCAGGCCCTCGGCCCTTCCGGGAAAGCACTCAAAGGGCACTCGGTGACAATGTGAGTCATAGTCTGTAACTCTGCACCACAGCTGCATGACTGATCTTCTGCCATTCCCCTTTTGTATTTCCAATAATTACATCTTCCTACTACAGTGCGGAATCGATTGAGTAAAGTCCACTGATTCCGAGGAAGATTCATACCACCGACTGCTAAGGTCGGGTCGGCAATCAGAAAGCAATTGTGACCTTGGAAAGATTCCAAGAAGGCAGTCCAGTCGGTATGGATGGAAAAGTTTGAGTCCGTCAATTGGGATACTGTCGGCAGTGGTGGTTTTCGGAACCTAAATCGGCCCGTCATCTGGGGTAGGTAATCATGGATGGGCAGATGTGGAACAGATAAGATCTTAGTATATTCCCTAATGAGTGCATCCCTTTGTCTGGTTTCAGATGGATGCCTTAAAATGATACCACAAGGATGATCCAATCTTATTCAAAACTAGCTAACTTGCCAGTGCTTTACAACGGTGCTCAAATTGCTCCTTAGTATATTGTAATTGTATACTGCATCTTATGAAACTGTCTGGAGGAAAGGCCTTCTAATTCAATTTTACATCTTGATTCCTTGCCCTTTCTTGTTGCGTCTCCTCAACTCAAATGCTCCATGGATGATAAAAGTATATTTGGGACGCAGGAAAAGTCCTTTTAGGCATTTGAATAATGGCCTACCACAGGGGCCAGTGCTTTCCCCACTATTCTTTAATGTATTGATTATACTGGCGACATTTCAGTATTTCGTTTTTTTGAAGTTTATTTATGGATACGATATTGCATTGGCATATCAGCACCATAGAACTATGATCAGCACCAGCATTTTCGACAAGCTGAGAAAACACTAACAAATTACCTTACGACCCTCGGTGTAGGCCCATACTTGCTTGTCCTATGCTTTACTACTTATACTACTTATATATACTATACTTATACTTTTGGAAGCTAAATCCAAACCCAACTAAAACTGAGGTTTCTTGCTTCCACTTAAGCAATAGACTGGCCAACCAAAAGCCTCAAATCGTATTCGATGGCTAAATCATAACTTTAAAGTTATTTAGTGCAAAAACGGTAAAAGATCCAGCAAAGCCTCGAATAAAAATTTGTAGGTAATTTAATTCACCACTAACGATGTCCCATCATATTTCAGATCAGATTCAACTTGGTTTTCACGTCAATAGCTTTTAATCAAGTACATCTAAGAATGTTAGTGTTAGGGGGTTTGGCTTATGGGAATGCTTAAACAACAACAGTTACATTCAACATTCAAAACCCAACTTTCATTTATATACAATATAAGATAATAAGGCACATTGTGTGCTGTAATTCCTCTTCACCATGCCCGCAGTACCTTAATCTGAGAGAATTGACCTGTACAAATACGTTATAACTACAGGCCCACTACAGTATCCATAGCCCATCCGACACCGGTTGAGATCTACCGGATGAGGCTATAAACCTCTTTTTGGTCACGGTAAAACTACGGTAGCAGTTGCAGGTCTCTGAAAGTAAAACTAAATATCGTTTTGTAGTTTTTCCGATATGTTATTGTAAGTTTAAAATGTGCTTTTTCGCACTCAATAATTATTGTAGTTTCAACTAAAACATTTAATAAGAAAATTTAAAAGAAGGGAAGAGGTGGGCGATATTTAACTAAATAATTAACACATGATATGGATTCACGGTCTTAGGCCTATGCATTAGTCTTGTTCTCCCGTCATCCTATTGAATATGCCAAGTGGCCAATTTCGCCTGGAGCTATCTAAATGACCTCAGCGCTTTCGATTCCAGCAAACGGTCCTCGACCCAATATGTTTCGATTTAAGCTCATTACATACACAAACATATCCTATCTGAACTGTGTGAGGTATATACTTACAGTTTATATCGTCTTGGTCATGGTAAAACCACTGTTCCAGATCTCTGCCAAATAATATATCCTGTCTGGTTTTCTGAATACCCTATAACAATATCCTTTCACCATATATCCCTCTGGATTGGGTCTATCTCGTCGATCTCAACGATTTCCATTCCGACAAACGTGGCTAAAAGGTTTCTCTGAAAGTCCACTTAAGCTTAAACAACACTGTACAAACACGAACATTCCTTTGAAATGCATTTGAGGCACTACTAATATCTTGATAACGCTATGACAGATTCACTGTCTAGGTCTTATGTAGTTTAACAATTACATTTGGATGATAACATCTGGTACAAAATCTTATATTTTACAGGTTTCTCGTCAGCAATCAAGACATGGCTGCCGGTCAACCCCAACTACTGGTGGCTTAACGTGGAGGCCCAAAGAAGAGCTGAGAAAAGTCACCTGAAGGTTTTCCAAGACGTGTCCCGTTTACGGAAGGATCGAGTGCTCCAAAGGGGAACCACAGATATATTGGCTCCCAACGATAACACCCTTGCAGTCATCAGGTAAAATACTTTTAAGAAATACTTTTAATACTTTACAGCCATCATGGGATATTTTACTAAATATCCTTGGCTTCTAATAAAATTATGACTTTGTTAGGTTTGGTAAAATTTTTAAATATCAATAAAGTAATACATTTGTACCTCTGGGTAGAATACTGTTGGACGGATCGGTAGTTTTGGTATCCATTAATCTAATTTGGTCCTAAATAATAAGAAAATGCAAAATCATATAAATTTATTATTATTATTATTATTATTTTTAATCTAAAATATATGAACTGAAGCGAACGGAATTTATACAACGTTTCTAAACCTTTTAAGTTATATTTGTTTATTTCTTGAGGTAGAGGTGGTGTGCTACATGTAATGAATTGAAAAATAATAATATCTGTTATATTCTGTTCTTGAATATGTAACATTTGAATTTCATCGAGATTTCGGTTTTGGGTGGTGTTTTTTTGAGGGGGGAAGGGGGGATTATGAAATGGTTTTTGTTAGGGTGACTGATGTCTCGCAATTATTTTGAATGTATTTTATCTTGCTTTTATTGCTTTAGGTCCTACAACGGAACATTCTACGCTTACATCTTCAACATTGGCAGTGAAATCATCAATGTGACACTTCAAGACATCACCACCTTCCCAGTAGGCATAACAGTGTCCGTGGAGGTGGCCAGCATCAACTCTAAATTTGATAAAGGGTGAATAAATCAAAACCTTTTACTTTCCTTCATTTTTTATAATGAGAGACATAATTATAATTTTAGTTGCTATTGTGTATGGATATCAGTAAGTGAAAAATGGCTAAAGTGAACTATTTCTAAAGTGCGTGTGTGTTTATTAGCTTTTTACCGTGTTAACAGCCAAAAACCACATAAATTTTCTATTTTGGTTCTACTCAATAAATTGTTTAATTTTTTATGTAAATTTGAAACATCCATTCATAGGTGCTATTTTATGAATCATATCCTCACCCTAGAGAATAATAGAAAAATAACAAACTGAAAAATAATATTTTTATTGTTGTTACGATAAAAAAAGTTCATCTTTGTTTTATATTTTTTCTTGCGTAAGTCTGTAAGAAAGAGCCAAAAGCAGGATGAATTGTCTATTTTTGCAATATTTTACTACTTACACCCCAATTTGTTATGTTCCAGGACCCTGTTGAAAAGCTCCGATAGGTTGACCCTGAGGCCCAAGGCCGCCGTCATCCTGAGGTCCCCGCCCTCGGCCTCGTCGGCCTCCACCTCACTCGGCGTCAGCGGTCTAATCATTCTACCGTTTCTGTTACTACGATTTACTGTACACTTTTTAGCATAATTCTGTTTTTAAGTTAAATTGTATATAACCTTTTTATATTTATACTGAATGTATACTCACGAATATTGAGTGTATACACTGATGTATTCTACTCTGTGTATACTATTGTATATACTGAATGTATCCTTTATACTCTCTGTGTTAAAAATGTAAGATGTAGTGTATTTTAAATGTGCTAATATATACAGGATGGCAACAAATATATGTACAGTAATTTATTATCTTTGATTCATTTAAAAATCCTCTTTAAACTTTTTTACAACTGTAGCAATGTAAAAGCTTCAATTTACATACACTGCTTTGAAAAGTCCCGGAACGGTGGAATACATTTTTTTACCATAGATAAAGCATTGAGACATGGCATGACAATAATAGCCATAAATATCTGATATTTTAAGCTATTATCACGCTAGGCCTACAAGGAGTCAGAAAAAATCCTTAAATAGCAGTATAGGTCGAATCTGGTACCAAATGAAACATCTCACTTAGCAGAGTACAATGCCGCCAACTAGACTTCAAATGGATGACCGAGACGGAAATGGCAGGAAAACAACGTTTCCATTAAAATCATAAAAGTAAAACTTTAAAATGTAATAACTTTCTTAATACTCAACCTTTTGACGTCGAGTTTGTTGCTTATTACTCTAAATGCAAAGACGTTTAAAATTATGTATGATGTGACAAGGGCCAAAGAAGTTTTCACATACCCTTAAAGTGTTGTCCCTAATGGAAGTTTTACGAAATCTGCTTTGGCCATTGTCAAATCATACATCATCTTAAACGTCTTTGCATTTGGAGTATTCGAATGTGTTTAGTCTCATTTTTGTAAGAGTAAAGATAACATACATAAATTATTTGGCAACTTAAAAATTGGTCCTGAATAGGTTTGAGTTAAAGTTTTGTGGGATTCGGGATCACGCACCTTAGTCACTAAAGACAATAAAAACCCCAATAAGTGTGAAAAACCTATTCAAAATATCAAATAAATCAAGCAATTGCAATAAAAATACGAAAGAACTCAAAAATCCAATTTTAACAAGTACTGAATAGACTAGTTCCATGTAGTACAGAACAGGCTAGTTCCGTCGAAGTTATGAATAACCAGATTTTTTGTTATGAACCGTAACAAAAAACCGCCGTTTGTGCCGTTTTGACATGAACCGTAAAATAATGTATGATACTGGGTCTTCCACATTTATAAACCACTCGGTCTTTAACATCAAACAGTTATGATTAAAAGACCAAAACCTTAATATAATATAAATTAAGTATCTTTAGATTAAATTTCCATGTATTAAAACAATGTAAATTACAACTAAATTTAATATATTAGCCCAGTCAAAATAGGTTTGTGTCGGAAATAATTCTGGAGGAGCTGAATTTTTCACAGTTGATAGGTACTAATAAGGGGTGCATTTTCCCAAAAGTTCCGAAAAATCCCCCTTGAGCTTTCCGCTCTACGCTCCTTTTAAGTTAAAGTTGCACTGTTTTAGAAAACTGGCTATACCTCTGTAACGAATAACGCTATCGACTTAAATAAGGTTTTATATTATTTCTAGTAAAATTTTCTAAAAAATTTGTTTCAACCATTCATTACAAAAACCTTTTAGTTTAGCCATGAAATTGACACAAAGATGAAAATTTAACTTTTTTAATGGTATCCTCTAAAAACATCTCGCTATCGCTCATTTATACGTAACCTGTCCAAAAAACGGCAAATACAAAACTTTTAGCGCGTAATGTGACCTTTAAAATGATTTGTAATATGGCTATATAAAATTAATGGATAATGAGTAAATATGCTTTATATTGGAAAATGTCAGTGGAATTAGTGGCTGACATTTATCCGCCCTCCCGTGCCACCGCTCAGACTGCTAATAAAATTATTGAATTTTTTAAAGCACGAACAGCAGATACTGTGAATCTTTTAAAAATATTATGGATAACAATTTCAGAGTTAGCTAATAACAAGAAGAACTAGGGTTTGGACCGTTTCCATTAAAAAAGGAAAACATTTCACCGGAGTGAATATCCACCAAATCTGATATCTTTATTAGTTATTACATTAACTAATGTGAGAATAATGCACATTCCTATAACTTTAACGTGTTATAAAATAAAAAATCGATTTTTAAAAAGCTTGTTGTTGATTGATTTAATGAATTTTATTTTAGAATTCAAATGTTTTGAATTCGATATGACTTTTTTAGGTTTAAAATGTTTCTATACATTGTGACGCCAAAAGAATGGTCACATTTTAAATGAATATAACATCAGTGTTTTACAACATAACTTTAATTTATTTTAATTTTTTTGGTTTTATCAATTCTTCAAATGAAGCCAATCATAATAAAATCGCTATGAATGCACTTTTTCTAACGAAATAATAATTCCGAAAGTTGAAGTACAGCGCATGGTGAACCGTCGCGCATCGTCGCGTAGGGGACTCTGGAGCATTGATGCTTTTACACTTTATTTCAAGGTTTTCTGGCTGAATGTGGACCGCCCGAACATTTTACTAATCATCATTGACTCTAACGAATAGCCACCGTTCTGAAAAGTATTGGTTCTAAAAAGAATGGTTCCATATAGTGAAAGTAAGTTCATCCACTGACCACTGAGAAATCTATCACCAAACTTGTTAAAATGGTCGATGTAAAAGAGGATGGGTGAACCCCTCTATCCCCATCACTACTACCACGTAAGTAAAAACCGACAACTCTTTCTTATCACCCTATATTTCTTGCTTAATTTAAATTGTCTGGTTGGTAATTCTGATTAAAAAACAGACAAAATATTTAAAATACATATGTTTTCCGTCAACAATGGTATATTAATGTGTTATTATCAATCATTAATGTTATAAATTTTAAATGGTCTAATTATCTACTTTATTATGTTAAGTGGTAAATTTTTAGGGGTTATTAATAAGTGAATATGTATGTCAATATGTTGTAAAACTATTCACTTTATGAGTAATTTCAAAGACTAATGTTTGAGGGCTATTTTAGATTTATTACAGTCAATATGAAGTGTTCTCAATGTAGTGTGTATACTATACATTTTTTAAACAACTCCCGTGAGAGGGAAAGTACTCTTTTCGTGTTGTTGAGAAGACAGTCATACATTTTAACGAGAAAAAGCGACTTTCTAATTTTTTACGTAAAAAATGTGAAAATAAATCGTTTCATGTTAAATGAGTAGAGTATTCGTTACAGAAAATGAAAATGTTTTTTCTTTTTTCATGTGTTTTTTTTTTTTTTTTTTTTTTTTTTTTTTTTTTTTTTTTTTTTTTTTTTTTTTTGTAATTGTTATGCATAAACTTTTTAGTGGACGTATATGTGTAGTGGTACAAGTAAGAACTACGAGATTCCTACGATTGTAAGAAAATGGATAGTTATAATTTAGTATGTTTTTTGTGCAAAAAGCCTTTACAGGGCAATTTGTCTGCGGTAGGGGAGAGCGGGGCAAGACGGGGTTGAGGGGAAGACGGGGTTTTACATTTTTTTTGCTCCGGCAGATGTCACAGTATATCGCCAAATAGTTGAATTAATAGCCTGTTGCCATGTGAATATGTGATAGTGCTACCAGCCATTTTGAGCAGACCGTTCCAAGAATATGGATTTAAATGTGTTTTTATGATGTGACGATCTAATTTTCTGTCAGTCTTGAACGTGAAAAGAATTAGACACCTGTTTTTCCTGGTATTATTGATTATTATTATTGAGTAAGGTATTTTTTTAGGAATACATTAATGCATACTATAACCTAGAGGAATATATCCTTGTAGTATTAAATCAATCTAACCTAAAACTTGTCCTTGGGATCAAGACAGGGTATTTAGAAGGAGGGCAAGATGGGGTGTACTATTTAAATGGTGTTCATTTTAAATAGTATCGACTTTGGTATTTGGTATAAAAATTATTCATTTACCAATAGGCCTATTGCCAAAACGGTTAAATTAGCAAGACTCTTATTTGTATTTAGTTTTTCGAGTAAGCTCAGGGTTAATCTTTGATAAAGCTTATCAATAAATTTGTTTGATTAATTTTTTAAGGTAAATATAACATTATTTAGTGTTGAGACAGTGCCTATTTATATAGGTATAAATAATAAATATTTTTAAAAGGTAAATCAGTTTTAATTTAGCAAATAAACCCCTTTTCTTTTTATAGTATTGAGATACCCCATCTTGCCCTCAGTATAGGGTAAGATGGGGTAGGGTAGACCGGGGAACTTTGTCACAAGGGTACTTTGTCACAATATCTACTGGGAGAAAACGGGGGGCAGGAGGGAAATTCTAGTGGCACCGCTAGACTCCTTAGGTTGGCACTACTTCATACAAACAGTATCAGACTTGTCCAGCGACAATTGTGATTGTTATCAATTAAAATGTGTTTTGCTTCACTAAAAGTAATTTTTTTTACAAGAAGTTGGCAATTTTTAAAGAAAGCTACGTTCCGCAAATGTATGTAAATGTTTTATCATTGTATTCCTTAGTTCATTGGGAATAGATCAACGTTAGACTGATTAAGTGTATTAGATTATTACTTGGCTAAAATGTAAACATAACCTAAATCGGTCGCGTGGGGTGCTTTGTCACAAACTCGACGGGGCACTTTGTCACAATAGTTAAATGGGCGATTTTGCAAGTTTTATTAAACTAGCGTATTTTTGCAGATGGTGCGTAACCATAAAAAGAAAACAGTAGTTATTTGTTTTCTTTATTATATTAAACATATTTAAGTGGCCAAGAATTATGGTAAATATTTACTTTTTAATATGAACTTTTTTACTTTAAAACAGCAATTATTTGTTTGTTTTTTATTATATTATACATAATTAAGTGGCCAAGAATTATGGTAAATTTGTTCTAAGTAAAAATATTATGTACTAATTAAAATAAATAATTAGTTATGCACTAGGGGCTTGTAGGGGCAAAGGCCCCTAAAAGTGTAATTGGTGCTGCTATCTCCAAAAGTAAGTTTGAATTCATCACCTCCTTGCACAGTTGTGATTCTTCTCAAGCCATACTGTGAATTTACACTCTTGAATTTTCTTATAAAATATTACCTTAATCTTTATAGAACTTATTGGTGGTATCAAATCAGCAATGAAACAATAACTTTCCTTGTATTACGTACAGTAGTCTATTTTGTGGAAAAATGAAAATTCATTACACTACTAAACTGCCAGACGCAATAAAAATAGTTTTAACCTTAACCATGTGATGAGTTTGTAACTCAAATAAATAAAATACTTCAATACATTATGACAAAATGGTTATTAGCCTATTAATCCTGTACACCACTGTATTCTGAAGCCCTGTGCCTCCATGTCCCTGTGCCCGATCCACAGCTCCTCGTTTCCCCTTGTCCCCTGTTCCCCCGCATGACCCGTGCTTAGTGCCCCCATATGCGCCAGGGACCCTTGTGACTCCCATGTCCCCGCACCACCCGTACCACCTCGCGCCCCTCCCGCCTCTATGCTCCTGTGCCCCCATGTCCGCCATTCTTTCCCATGCCCCCTATGTCCAGCAAGCCTTTTCCATATATCCCCCGTGCCCCCCTGTCTAACTGCACCAATGTGCCACCAAAGCCCCTCATGCCCCTGGTACCCTCCCATGCTCCCCGCCCCCTCACACCAAGCTCCTGTTCCCCCCATGCCAGTGGTTCCACTCTGTCCCCATCCTCCCTGTGTTTAAAAACATTCTTCCCTGTATCCCTATGCTACCAAAGGTTCTCTTGGCCATTGTACCCTTCCATGCCCCCGCACCCCCATGGCTCCCCTTGGCCCCCGTTTCCCCCATGCTTCAGGGCCACCATGCTCGCCATTTTACCCAGTGCCCTTATGTCTCCCATGCCTCCCCCATGTCCCCTTTCACTCCCAAGCCTCCCCTATGTCCCCATACCTCATAAGCCTTACATACCCCATCAGCCCATACCCCATAAGCCTTTCGTGCCCCTGGTACCCTCCCATACCTCTCGCCCCCCCCTACGTCCCATACACCCGTACCCCTATGCCCCGTGTCTCCTCTGTCCCATACTCTCCCTTGCTCCCGTGCCCCCATGCCCACCGTTCTTCCCTGTGCCTCCATGCCCCCCAAGCCCAACTACCCCAATACCACCAAAGCCCATCTTGCCCCTTGTACCCTACCATGCTCCCACGCCCCCTTCTCCCATGGCCCCTTGGTCCCCGTTTCCCCCATACTACTGTACCCCCATGACCGCCGTTCCTCCCCGAGCCCCCTTGCCCCCTGTCCTCCATGCCTCCCCCATTCTTCCACGTACCCCCATGCCCTTTATATCCACCCATGCCCCAACATGCTCCCAATGTACATGTACCCCCATGCGTCCTACCCCCCGTTCCATCGACGTCCCTCGTGCTATGATTGTTGTACGTTTTGTCTGTTTGTTCAATGAAAACATTGATTTATATATTGTTTGTTTTCACACACTGTTATTTACATGAATAGGGCCTAGGTCCCCGTCTGTATGGGTTAACGGGTATTGTTTGTTTCCATACTACCTACGTAAAGAAAGAAGTAGAGAATGAATCAAACTAAATGTTCCTCACGCAGAGGTTAGTTTACAATATTTAGTCGAAAATAACCACACACTTTAGTAAAACGATTTAACTCTAACCATTAAATATAGCTAAAATGTAAAACAGTAACATAATAACTAAACGTCATTCACTGAGTAAAGACAATATATTAACTATTATACTAACTGTATCAAGGTTAAGCATCTTTTAATTGTGGTCTATTCAAGAAACAAAATCATTTTAGTATTCAGTCCTGATTATATACTAAATGTCATACATGTGGCCACGAAGAAGAAATACACTGTGGATTCGTAATTTTTCCATGACTATTGGTGTTTTTCTTTTTTTATAGTGCATTGCCCAATTTAAAAAGTTATAATTAAGGTTATCTTAACTCAACGTAAACAGCTGAGTTGTTCAGTTAATATAAAATACTCACTGGCACATCTGCTTAATCACACGTGTAGATCTAAAAATCTCCTCCCCATAAGATTAACATTGGAATTTCACGGACCAATGGGGCAAAGCCCAGGTAACTTTTGATAATTCTGCTATTTTTCCTTGCGTCCTTGGCTCTCAAGCTTTAAAATGAGCCATAATACGTTGCCCTATCTTTCTCCTAACTCGAGATATTTCGTGGGGACCGATTCGCTTACGGAATTATATATATAGATTTTTATCTATTTTTATATTCCGCTAATATCTTATTAAAAATACATGTGACAAAGTGCCCCATGCCCTGGGGGGGGGCACATATATGGGGCACTTTGTCACAGTTGTAAGGGTTACAAAAAAAATTAAAATTATTTACTTTGAAAATATGTAGGATTTAGAAAAAAATACCTAATACTCATAAAAGTATAAAGGTAGTAATCATGCATTGGTATTGGGTCATAGCCTTAAATGAAGTGAGTAAAAAAATAAAAAGTAAAAATTGTGACAAAGTACCCCGGTCTACCCCTACTTGGTAAACCTTTAGAACAAATTTTTTTATTAGTGATAATACTTTTAATTTTTTTTGTTCAAATTTTTTTATTGGCTCTATAGATACTGCAGTTTTAATTGATATATGTAGTATGTTTGTTGAGGTTTTTATAACGCAACAAAAAAATGTTAAGTGCTTAAGTACCCTGTCTTGCCCCCCTAACAGTAAAAATAGGAATTCAGAATATTATTCAGTATAGTTTAGAACGCCAAGATAATTTTCATTTGGAACTTGTCAACAGAAAAATAATTAATGTTCACATAAAGTGTAGGCAGAGTTATACTAGACCTAAGTGTGTTAAGACACTGTCACTTACAAATCAACTTCTTGAACCAGAAAATCCAAATCCTGGAATGATACTCCGAAACTGTGAAACGAAGTTTAGTTTTAAAACAAATTGTTTTTTCTGTGGGCGTAACTGTACCACACAAACTAAGTGTCCTTCGAATCGGAAGCGAACTATGTACAGTGTTGCAAATTTATTTGTCAGGGAAAAGATAATTGAAAGATGTGATTTTCGAAATGACGAATGGGGATTTAATGTAAAACACAGAGTTTTGAGTACTTTGGATCTTGTAGCAGCCGATGCACGTTATCAAGACGAATGCGATAGAAATATTTTTATAACAAATCTAAAAACGACGTTTTACGGCCAAAGGGTAAAAGAGAGGAGGCTTTTTTAGCTATGTGTAATTTGATTGAGCATAGTGATGAATGCCAATTTACTTTAAAAGAACTTCAAGATTTTATGGCCGAATTCATTCCCGAGGAGTACAAAAAGGAAAAGAATATTTTGTATACTGATAAATACTTATAAGAGCGTTTATAGAAGTATTTTGGAGACCACATAGTGATATCCAATGTATCAGGACGGAAGTGGCAGCGGCCGATATAATTAGAGAGGACATTCAAAAAATGGCTTATGATTCAAACACTTATCCTGATTGTTAAGACATTACAAACGAAGACAAATTTGTACCACAATCTCTTTAACTGTTTATGGATAAAGTTACCAGGAAAAAAACAGGAAAAGGACTCTGATAAAATAAAGAAAAAGGCCATTGTCATAAATCATGCAATAGTGGCAAGTGTTCGGCATAGATCATATATCTCTCCAATTCAGACAGGACTGGCCCTAACTCTTCATCGTCTGTTTGGGTCCAAATATTTGATTGATCTTCTTTCGTCTTTAGGATTATGTGTTTCGTATTACGAATCAGATCTTTATTTGAATTCACTTATAGCAGCTGGATCACCTGATTTTGGATCTAAGGGATTTAGGCTATTTGTATTTGACAATGCGGATATTAATGTTAGGACTTTAGATGGTTTGAATACCTTTCATGCTATGGAAGGTGTTCAATGAATTACTCCTGGAAGCTCCGTTGAAACCAAAGTATCAGTCCCAAAGCTTTCCTCTGGTTCATTCAACCACAATTTAGATGAGATTCGTATCAAGGCCCATCCCAGTAAAAGAAAACATACATCTACTCTTGTAATCGAAGACTTTTCTCAGCTGACAAGTCGTATTGAATCAACAGAAATCAAAGCTTGTATTTTTTCAGCAAACTTATTGTGGATGGCAAACGTGAAAAAGCAGCCTGGGTGGAACGGGTTTATGAACCTAGTCAGTAACAATGAACCATCTTGGGAGTCGACTTCTATAATAGCCTTACCTTTCATAAATCTAAACCCAAGTGATATGAGCACAATTTATTCTGCCCTGCCATTTGCTGCAGACGAGTGCCGTAAAAGAGAGCAGCCCTGTATTGTAACTTTTGATCAACCAATCTACCATAAAGCAATGCAAATTGTAGAAAGTGCAGACATCAACAGTGACCTTTCCAAAATTATTCTTAGATTAGGGGGGTTCCACCTTTTGATGTCTTTTATGGGATCAGTTGGCCGTATAATGGAAGGGAATGGACTGCAATGTCTATGGGAGACAGTTTATGGGCCATCTACTGTCAATCACATGCTAAGTGGTCATGCTTACTCCAGAGGAATAAGAGCTTATTCCATAACAGCTGCCTCTCTTTTCACAATACTTCGAGAAGAATATCCAGAAATAGATAGGGAATGTAATCAACTTAACGATATAAGTCGGAAAATGTTCGAAAAAGAAGTTGACTCTGAACACTGTTTCAAAGAAGACAAAGTAATAGAAAACACTGAAAGGCTCGAGAGTCAATTTGAGGAGGTAAAATCTTCAAGCAGGACGGCCAGACTCTGGCTTAATCTACTTTTATGTATAGATCTCATGTTGAGATTTATATTTGCAGAAAGGACTGGTAACTGATTTGTGCATCTGCGTTCGGTAGTGGACATGTAACCCTATTTCCACGCAGCAGGTCATTTACCCTACTCTAAATCGGCGCATTACTATGTCCAAAAAATGTTACAACTAGAAACCAGATCCCTAAAGACATGTATGAAAATTTTGCCAAAAAAGGTTACTTTACTGTACAAAGGAATAGTAAATATTGGTCTGGCACTTGGACGGGTATGATTATAGAGCAGTGTCTAATGCGTCCCATGAAAGCTGTTGGGGGTCTAACTGACGGAAGAGGAGTTCAAGATAACATTCTGTTTAAATGGGTTCGCTCTTTTCCATATTACTTGAAGGTCCAAGAGGTACTAGATGAATTTGCCGGAACTTCACTAAGTTTTACGGGGCAGCATGTAGAACTTAGAGAGTCAAGTAAGAAAAGGGATGGTGAAGATCTCGATAAATTCAATGCCTGGTTTAGGCAGCTCAACCCGTTCAAAAAATTTACTGGAGATTTGGTTGCTTTGGACACTGGTCTTGTATCAGATGAACGAGCAAATTGTGACAAGGCCTTTGAAGTAGGGGTAGGGGCGATGGAAAGAATGAAAGGAATAACCTTTGGTGAGTTAAAACTTAAAAGAAAAGATATGGTTATTACTCAGTCCAGTTTTAAGGCCATAACAGTCAGATCCCACAAAGTTAATGTTAACACACAACAACTTTTCAATAGGATTCTTTGTGTATGTGATAGCCCTGAAAAACTAAAGTCTTATTTGGAATATGAGTTGGCATCACTACCACCATTTTTGACAAGACTTCATTGAGAAAAGGCACGAAATCCTCAATAGAGAAACATATGCTGTTTGCCCATGCTGTATCAGGTTGTTACACTACTTCGGCATTTTATGGCATCGGCAAGTTGAAAGCTGTAGAACTAATAAAAAATAATGATGCAGCAAAGACCATTGCGGAGATTTTTATAGACTATCCTGTGTGCAACGAAAAACTAACTATAAGTGGTGAAAGGTTTGTTCTTTTGATGTATAGTTTAGGAAAACATCCGACTTTAAATGAAGCACGTTATTTTAGTTTTACACGACAAACAAAGAAGTCCCCGTTAAATTCCAATTTTCATCTATCAAAATTACCACCAACGTCTGAATCATGTCATCAACACTTGCTAAGAGTTTATTTACAAGTACAGCATTGGTTGGACAATATAACTCACCCCTTCAGACTGGGGATGGAGACAAGAGTACTAGTGTAGTAAAATTAGTCGGGGAAAATTAAATAATTTTTGGAAATCCAATTTCTTTTGAAATGTGTTCTATGGCGTCCCCTGAACTTCCTCCGAAAAGTCCCCAGAAATCTCATATGGGGATCACGCTTAAAAACTAGGGGTTGGCCTATAAGGAGTTACATTAAAATTTGATACTAAGCATACTAAATTTAAATACATTCTAGAAGGTTTATATATATCATATTAAAGGTCTTAAAATGTAGAATACAATGCCGTAAACCGGACCCCAATATCACTATCGGGAGTGAAATGGCAGGCGTTTAAAGTTTGGAATAAAATAATATTATCAAAACTTTGAAATACAATAACTTCCGACATATTTGACCTTTTGAGGTCTGGTTTTTGGCTATGTACTCTCCTTTCATGACCTTTAAAATTATGTATAGCATGGCTATGGACTAAGAAATCTTTTTTTAAACTTCCTCTTTGGGACGTCCATGTGGAGGGTGGTTCAAGGGTAGTATGATAAGCATGTGACTAGCTATCCGCATTTTCAAAGGTAATTGTAAAAGCAAACGTTTGCCGCAAACCGAACCTCGAAAGGTTAAGTATTTTGAAAATTATTACATTTTTAAGCGTTTAGGTTAAAATTTGATTTTTATTCAAAGTTTGACAGGCTGCCGTTTTCGACTCAGGCAACCTTTTGAGATGGGGTTTGCGGCATTAAATTCTACTACTTAAGAGCTTTAATTTGATGTACATAAAGCCATTGGTCGTAGAAAGATTTATTTCTGACTCCACGTGGGCCATCCCATCATTTTTAGGCATGTTGCCCCATGGGGATTTCAGGGGACTTTTCTGAGGGGGGTCAGGGGATGGCATGGAACACATTTCAGCAAAATTTCGCTGTCCAAAAATTATTTCATTTTCCAGCCATATTTTGGCTTAATTTTACTACACTATACCTGAAAGGGATTGAGGGCCAGCGGAAGACATTAAGACCTGTTCCAACCCTTAAACCGTTTGCACCTGAATATTTAATATCATTAGTTTCATGTTCATGTAAAAAAGTTCGTAGAACTTACTGTGGTTGCAGAAAGTCAGGTTTATATTGTTCAGCAATGTGTGAACATTGCAATGGCTTCTGTACAAATGTAATGCAATTCCATGAAATCTAGGATGAGTAATAGTTGTATATTTCTAACGTTTGTTGTATTTTTCAAAGTTATAAATATCTTTATATTCAATCATAAATAAATATCAAGCTTTTTACAAAAGGATTTTTTATTTTATTACACGTTAAAGTTATAGGAATGTGCATTATGTTCACATTATTTAATGTAATAACTAATAAAGATATCAAATTTGGTGGATATTCAATCCGGTGAAATGTTTTCCTTTTTTAATGGAAACTGTCCAAACCCTAGTTCTTCTTGTTATAAGCTAACCCTGAAAATGTTACCCATAAATCACAATATAATATTTTCAAACGATAAACAGTATCCGCTGTTCGTGCTTTAAAATTTTCAATAATTGGATTAGCAGTGTGAGCGGTGGAACGGGAGGGCGGCGAAATGTCATCCACTAATTCCACTGACATTTTCCAATATAAATCATATTTACTCATTATTCATTAATTTTATATAGCCATATTATAAATCATTTTAAAGGTCACATTACGCGCTAAAAGTTTTGTATTTGCCGTTTTTTGGACAGGTTACGTATAAATGAGCGATAGCGAGATGTTTCCAGAGGATACCATTAAAAAAGTTAAATTTTCATCTTTGTGTCAATTTCCTGGCTAAACTAAAAGATTTTTGTAATGAATGGTTACAACAACTTTTGTAGAAAATGTTACTAGAAATAATATAAAACCTTATTTAAGTCAATAGCGTTAATCGTTACAGAGTTATAGCCAGTTTTCTAAAACAGTGCAACTTTAACTTAAAAGGGGTCTAGAGCGAAAGCTCAAGGGGGATTTTTCGGGACTTTTGGGAAAATGCATCCCTTTATTAGTATATATCAACTGTGAAAAATTTAGCTCCTCCAGAATTACTTCCGACACAAACCTATTTTGACTGGGCTAATATTTGTTAAAATGATGTAGTAACATTTGAAAAAAAAACCTCAGGTCAATGTTCTGTACGTAATGGAGGTTTAGTATTTCTAAGCTGTAGTATAAACATTACTTTAAAATTATGTGTTAAAACATTGATTAGTGGGGCGATTAATAGTAAAAACTATAGTACATTTTCATGAACATTATACATTTTCAACCAATATTAGCAAACAGCCAATAGAAAAATTTGCCAGAAAAATATCTATTCTATTTGATTCTATTCTAATAGACTAATAGGACAATAGAACAGTTGGTTCAGTATATCAGATTTTGAAATTTGCGATATCACGTAATACCATTGACTTTGTACATAGTCAATGGTAATACGTTGTGCTAATATACATACACGTAATAATGTCTTATCTTTCAACTAATATTGTCAGTTGCAAACTCAAATATATAATATAATGAACAGTGACTTTCAAGCAAGAAGTAAATCTGATATTTATATTTAAGCTGTGTTACCTTGATGAACGTTGTAAAAAATTATTGTGGCAGAACAGTGTTATTTTTTCACATATGCAAACCTAAATACAAATTAAAAATATATAGCTGGAAATTTTATAATAAAGGTTCGCTTAGTTGGAGGCCAAGGAACCAACAGCGCCAAGAGGTCTCCTTACCGAGACTTCTGACCGAGACGAATTTCTCCTTACCGAGACGAATTTCTGATACCCCGATGAGTGAGTGAGTTACACATGGGAGTGTATATATTATAGACAAGCTGTTTCCCGTCACGGCTTTTTTTTTTTTTTTTTTTTTTTTTTTTTGAGGGAGAGGCGGAAAAATGCATTACGCACACAGGTGGCCAGCCTGTAGAGTGGGACTCCCCTAAAAAACGGGTTTACCCACTAAAAAACCTCCTCTACTCTTTAGGAATCTAACCTGGAATTGTTTATCACATTACGTCAGGCTAGGCCTAAATTTGGCTTACGCCCGTGGGGCTCGCTCCTTATCCAGCCGCTCGATCAAGGGATCTGGGCCACTTCGCGGTCCAGATCGGTTTTCTTTTCCAGGAGGATGCCCCGGACGAACTGTGGCAAACAATTCCAGTTGCCCTCATCCTCCAAAATCTTTTGGCAGACCGAGTCCACCGAAAATGCACCAAAGATTTGTGTGGCCTCCAGGCGGGGCCTTTCCCAACGGGGACAGCGGAAGAATGTGTGTTCCGCATCGTCGGGAACACCCGGGCAATAAATGCAGTCCGGTGAACCGGTCTTTCCCATTCGGTTCAGGTACGACCGAAAATAGCCGTGACCTGTCAAAAATTGGGTCAGATAGTAGTCCACCTCCCCATGCCGCCGTTCCACCCATGGTTGGACCTGCTTGATAAGTCGCGCAGTCCATCGTCCTCGGGTGTCATGCTCCCAGCTGTGTTGCCACAGCTGGAAGGTTCGGGAGCGCTCTTCTGTTCTTGCCGTGTCCTTGCCGATCTCGCCTTGTCTCTGATAAATCGCCTTCCTCTCTCCAGCCAAGAGCTTGACAGGAATGACTCCGGCGACCACCAGGACGGCAAGCTCGGACACTGTCCGGTAGGCGGAATACACCCGGAGCGCAGCTTGACGCTGAACCCGGGCGAGTCGCAACCTGTAGCACTCCTTATCTAGAGCGCCTGCCCACACCTCTGCCCCGTAAATGAGCACGGACTGGACCGCGGACATCAACAGACGTCTTCTGCTGGATCGGGGACCCCCGACATTGGCCATCAGCCTACTAAGGTAAGTGACTACCTTAGCGGCCTTGTCCGCCGTACGGAAGATCTGATCCCTCCAGCTTAACTTGGTGTCCACCATAACCCCGAGGTATTTGGCGGCACGAGTTGATGTGACCACCTCCCTTCCCACTCGAAACTGGACGACGGTGTCGATCCTCTTCTTCGTAAGGATCACAATTTCCGTCTTACTGAGACCGTGATCTGACATCCAGGTGTTAACCACACGCATGACTCGGTTCAACTTTAGTTGGGCCAGCTGAACGTTGCGTGCAGCAATGAGAGCTGCGACGTCATCGGCGTACCCAACCAAAGTGGTTTCCTCAGGCATCTCGGATCTCAGGAGGCTGTCATAGGCAACGTTCCAGAGATCCGGGCCGAGTTTTGAACCTTGCGCGGCACCAGAAGTGACTTCCATCGTTCGCGTTCCGTCCCTCGTGTCATAAATCAGGCTTCGAGAGCGTAGATAGTCCTCGATGAGCCGCAACAGATATGCAGGAACGCGAAAGGTGTTGCGAAGCGCATCCAACATATCGACCCACCTCGCCGAGTTGAAGGCATTCTTGACGTCAAGCGTAACAAGAAGCACTACTCGGCGAGAGAAATGGTTGTGGCTTTCGGCTCTCTCCACAGCTCTCTGGACTTCGGTGACAGCGTCGATCGTTGACCGTCCCTTTCTGAAGCCGTACTGACGGGGGCATAAGTCCCCGGCAGCTTCCACGGCAGAAGTCAGGCGGGAACGGATCAGCTTCTCGAACAGCTTCCCAGCCGTGTCCAACATGCAGAGAGGCCTGTGGGGCGACGGCAGCTCGGGATCACCCTTGCCCTTGCTGATCAGTACAAGCCTGGCTGTTTTCCAGGGAGCCGGAAACACCCCTTCTACCAAACAGGCATTATACATTCTCAACAACAAGTCAGCGTTGATTAAAGATACTTTCTTTAAAGCCTCATTGGGAATCCCGTCCGGGCCAGGAGCCTTGTTGCTCTTCAGGGAGAGAACGGAGGTTTCCAGCTCCTCGAAAGTGAAGAGTGGAACGTCCTCTACCCGTCCGGAGTCAACCGGCGGTCGCTGTGGATGTTCAGGAAACAACGCAGCGACGATCCTCCCCATGGTGGCGCCCTCCATGATGGAAGGTGGAGAGCGGGCGCCGAGTTTCTGTGTTACAAGTTTGTAACCCAGGCCCCA
Source organism: Neoaliturus tenellus (assembly GCA_030545055.2). Lineage (NCBI taxonomy): Eukaryota > Metazoa > Arthropoda > Insecta > Hemiptera > Cicadellidae > Neoaliturus > Neoaliturus tenellus. The sequence continues at coordinate 192,074,530 of CM061532.1, forward strand.
CGGGTCGGAGTCAACGTCGTCACGAAGTCTCCTCCAGCTATTCGCCTTGCTCCTGTTGATCGCCTGGCGGAGAGATTTTCTCGCAGCTTTATAGGCCTCCGACTTACGAACTCTGTCTGCGGGAATTCTCGCTCTAGTGGCGGCTCGTCTAGTTCTTAAACATGTTCTTCTGAGTTCCGCAATCTCTTCAGTCCACCAGTAAACGGGTGGTTTGTCGCGTCGGGGTTTCCTAAGCGGCATAGACTGGTCGCAGGCCGAGACGATCAGTTCCATCGTGGATATTACTACTGCCTCGGCCAGAGCCTCACCAGGATTCCCCTGCGCTCCCCGAGAGATGACTTCGGTGAACTTGACCACGTCCAGTTTGTTGGTGTTCCACAAGCGTGGCCCTTCCCGAGATGCGGAGACTCGACGATTTGCCTGATCATGCAGGTCAAACACGACGTATTGGTGGTCGCTACCCGTGTAGTCCTCCACAACCCTCCAGCCAGAGATTTATGGAAGGAGCGACTCAGACGCAAAGGTGACGTCGGGGATCGTGCCTCTCTGAACGGGGCGCCGAAAAGTAGGTGTGTCGCCCTGGTTGAGGACGACAAGACCGGCCCTGGCGATGAAATCCAGGATGTATTTCCCCCGGGAGCTGGTGGAGGGCATTCCCCACTCGACGGCCCTGGCGTTGAAATCGCCACCAATGACGACATGCCCGGTGGTGCCAAGAATGCACTCCTCTAGACTATCTATCTTGTCGCGGAAGTCCTGGTCGGCCTCGTTGGGTGTGAGGTAGCAACTGAAAATAGTCACGTCCCTACACCAAACTACACACAAACCATCCTTGGATAATGCTTAATAATACCTGAAAGTTTCATTACAATCTGTAGAGTGGTTACGGAGTGTATAGGCAAGATACATATTTACATACATACTTCCTGTTTTATAGATAACTTATCAGTTTCAAGATTCTGAATAAAAACTTACCGTACTTTATTCTGTTGATTATGATCGTTCAAGTGAAAAAGTATAATTATCGTGTTATAATTTCAACAATTGGTTCAGCGAATTAATACCAGTTCGTCCTATTCGTGAATTAATATGGGCGAATTAATGTCATGATGCTACTACCATCATAAGGCATTTAATCCAAAATTCTGCAGGGAGAGTGAGCGAAGCGAAAGAGGAAGTGGAAGGGACATGAGGTGAGTGAGTGGAGCAAACGAGCTCGTTTGGAGAAGGAACAACTTCTAATCAGGATCATAGGATAACCTCATTAGAATCTGTGGATGTATTTACTGCAAAACAACTGTTTAAGTTTATTGAGTAAACGATCAATTCCCAGGTACTGTACTATTGTTTCGTAACACTTTTGATTGTTTACCATTCAAAGGTAGGCGCACGTATAGAAAATCGCATTGCGACCAAAACAGATTAGTTTTGTTACCAAACGTCCGTCAGCGAATTGCCTTCTTAAATTAATTCTGTACATTTAATGTTCTAAAACACTCAGGTACAAGAATTTATAAATACATATGCTTTTTAAAAGTATAAATAATTGTTGATAATATTAATTTCTACTGAACATAATTGACAATGAAAAATTGCATTATACTAGGAATACTATGTAAAGAAAGTCATGTCTCTAAGAATTTTTTATGTATTATCTGGAATGAGGTGTTGCTATCAATTTTGTCTCTGTTATCCGTAAGGATTAATCGCATAATAGCGACAAGTGTAATGCTTTAGTTGGTAACACTTTTCAGTCAAGACGAAGAAAATATGTATTTAATATTTTAACCTATGATTGATTTTTTTTCCTCTTGCATTCCATGAAGTTTTGCTCTTTCTAGAATTTGGCTGATGATTAATTAAAGCTTATTGGGAAAGAAAGAAGAATCCTCTATTGAAATTATACCTTATATACAGAAATATTTACATTTATTCACTGATATTTGTTTTTATGAATAGTATTCAAAGGTCGAACTAAAATTAATAAAAACTAAAACACTACCTATATTAAAAGTCGCCTAATAAAAAAATAAAATAAAAATAAATTAATACTTTATGATGCAATTCTTAAACAGTCTCATTGCATAATTTATTGGGGCTAGAGTCCTCTAAATTACAATTTGTCTTGAAAATAAAATAGTGAAAATTATTTATGATGCAATTATTACCGACCGTATTAATAATCAAAATCATTCTTAGGAGTATTGACACTTTTCTAAATTTCATGGTTTTAAATCTGTTCGATAATAATGTTGTGTCCCTAGTCTCGAAAATCGGCTTCTGTATTTTTCCTACTTTATTTTCAATTCCCAGAAACGATCAATGAGTTAACTATAAGGAAAAAATCACCTCTGAGTCCTTGAGATATTAAACACTTACCGGTTGCCGCAACGTTTGATGAATCTAGTTTTTCTTATCATTTTCGCTTTGCTTTAATTACCGATACGGAGACTCCAAATTTGGAGCATGATTGGCTGGAGTTCACGTGGTTATGCAACGCAACACTCAACTTTTGACTGATTGTATATATCCAAAACTAGCAGCTACTTGTTACAAAGTGATATTTTGCGCCGTTACAGTGACAATGAGAAGCAGGTTAACGTGATGGGGTATCTAGTTTTGTGTCTCGGGCTATTGGTTGCAGTGTTCGCAGTGACGTCAGCACAGGAGCCACCACTTCCCTGGTGGAAGACAGCGACACTGTACCAGGTCTACCCACGGTCCTTCCAGGATACCGACGGCGACGGAACTGGCGATCTTAAAGGTTATTTTTCAAGTTAAATAAAAACTTGAAGTTCCAGGAGTTGTGAGCTGGATGCCTTTCGTCTCGGTCGATGAGTAATTTTAACTTGTACGTTGTACGTTAGCGTCATTAAGTGTCAATCCATGTGGTTTGCGAATTTGTTTGTTCCGTCCGCAATGTGTCCGTGTTCGTGTAATTTTATGTCTAGCCCTACTGTGACTTTGATATGCTTTTAATTACTGACGAATTCCATTGGATAGAATGACAACACGTGTTTCATCGCTTTCCTGAATATGGTGCAATAAGCATCGAAACCTAGGTCACACTAGACCTCCAAGGAACTGTTTACTGAGGTATTTAAACTATTTATTTGTCAATTACAGTTCCGGGCCAATATAAACATCTTTATGATGTCGAAAATGGTAAAAAAAACCCTGGCGTGCGGTATGGTCCGGTGGGAACTGTAACATATGACAATATAGTGTAGTAAAATTAAGCCAAAATATGGCTGGAAAATGAAATAATTTTTGGACAGCGAATTTTTTCTGAAATGTGTTCTATGCCATCCCCTGACCTCAATCAGAAAAGTCCCCTGAAATCCCCAGTGGGCAACATGCCTAAAAATGATGGGATGGCCCACGTGGAGTCAGAAATAAATCTTTCTTCGACCAATAGGTTTATGTACATCAAATTAAAGCTCTTAAGTAGTAGAATTCAATGCCGCAAACCCCTTCTAAAAAGGTTGCCTGAGTCGAAAACGGCAGCCTGTCAAACTTTGAATAAAAATCAAATATTAACCTAAGCGCTTAAAAATGTAATAATTTTCGAAATACTTGACCTTTCGAGGTGCGGTTTGCGGCATACGTTTCCTTTTACAATTACCATTGAAAATGCGGATAGCTAGTCATATGCTTATCATACTACCCTTGAACCACCCTTCACATGGACGTCCCAAAGAGGAAGTTTAAAAAAATTTCTTAGACCATAGCCATCCTATACATAATTTTAAAGGTCTTTGTAAGGAGAGTACATAGCCGAAAACCAGACCTCAAAAGGTCAAATATGTCAGAAGTTATTGTATTTCAAAGTTTTGATAATATTATTTTATTCTAAACTTTGAACGCCTGCCATTTCACTCCCAACAGTTATATTGTGATCGGGTTTACGGCAATGTATTCTACATTTGAAGACCTTTTAATTTGATATATATAAACCTTCAGGAATATATTTAAATTTAGTTTGCTTAATATCAAAATGTAACTCCTTATGGGCCAACCCCTTATTTTTAAGCGTGAACCCCATATGGGATTTCTGGGGACTTTTCGGAGGAAGGTCAGGGGACGCTATAGAACACATTTCAAAAGAAATTGGCTTTCCAAAAATTATTTAATTTTCCCCGACTAATTTTACTACACTAATACGGTGAGCGATCTTTTCAAAGTGTGATTAACGGTAGCGGTAGGCGGTGTGAAACGACCTTAAAAGATGTGTTCCGCGTCGTCAAAAACGCCCGGGCAGTAGATGCAATCCGGTGAACCAGTCTTGCCCATTGGCGATTCAGGTATGACTTGAAATAGCCGTGACCTGTCAGGAACTGCGTGAAGCAGTAGTCCACCTCATGGCGCAGTCCACAGTTCTCGGGTGTCATGCTCCCATCTGTGTTGCCACTGCTGGAAGGTTTGGGCGCGATCTTCAGATCCTGCTGCCCTAAATAAATATAGATGTTCACAAAAATGTAGGTAATTATTTAACGTGCAAACCTAAAGAATACGTACAAATCTGTTCAGAAATATTTTTTGTCTATCTATTCATGGACTTTTACATGGTACCTGAAATATGTCTTGAGTCACATAATTAAAAAATGTCATGATATGTCGCAGAAATTCTTAGGGAAAATAGTTTCATGTCTCCACTCGGGGAGACCGGGGATGGTTGGCAGACTTTTTAGATTAATAATTTTTCTAAGTTATTCGTAGTCCTAGTTTATTGAAAATCGGCATGTAATTTGATACAAACTTTCTTCTATATTATAAATGTTTCCAAATAAAATCTGTATGATAAATATTTATAAATTTTTTTTTAAACCATTACAAGTGTGTCAACCAACCCCTAAGGCGGTGTTTGTTGTCACAACGGCTGGGGTTGGTTGTCTCTAGTATTTCTTATAGATAAATATAACAAATATGTATAACTTTTTGAGATATGGGTAAAAAAAAATAAAAATTCATAAATAACAATAGTTTAGTACAAAATTATACTTAAAATAAACTAAGGTAAATCTAAGAGCTTTTGAAAACAGAAAAATCAATGTCAAATGAACTATTTGATTTATTGTTCAGTTAACAATATTTACACACGTTATATAAACAAGTTATATTTACAAGTTTAGTAAAATATTTTAAAATAACGTATTGAGTCCTTGGAAATGTTTTATATATTTTGTTTGGGAAAATTTTATATAACAGCCTTTAATGGAAAATCTTGTAAGTAAAATAAACTAGGCCTAATAGGCTATCTTAGAAATATTTTCAAAGTGCAAAAGTCATCGTAGCTTGAAATATCACTTTCACAATTTTTGCAAATGAGTTGTGGCATTCCAGGAATATCTGTAGGCCTGCTTTATAATTAATATTACAAACATTCTTCCAAACCTGAAAATGGCACAAAATGTAAATGCTTCAACGAAGTTAGGTGTCACTCGTGACAACCAACCCCTTACTCTTTGTGACAACTTGCCCCGTGCCGCCATTTTGGACGAAAATCGACGTATAACGTAAACTGTTAAAATTTTTTTGTTAATAAATCGGGTTTAATACCTTTAAGTATATCTAATGTTATAAAATGAGATTTATGTTATTAACTCATAAGCTAAGGATGGCAAAAAATTATTACGTGACTTAAGAATATTTACTTAGCTAGAGTAAAATTAGTAAAAACGCCAAAATTCATACAAACACATAGATAAAGACCAACTCCCTAGAAAAATTATCTCTCTATTGAACGAAGAAATGCCACAAGCAAAACTAGCACCAACGGTGGTGACAGGTGTTATAAGCTTTGTGACAACCAACCCGTGTGACTTTTAGCCCCGGTCTCCTCCCCTATTTAACGCTTTGATATTTATTTTTCAAACATCAAATATAATTAAGACTTTTTTTCAAAAAAGTTATGATATTAAATAATTTGGGAGAATTTCCATAATTTGAAACTTTATATACGAACAAATATCATAATGGCTCGTGTCAGTAAAAATTAGCGAACCGACAATCATTGGTTTACATTTTCGAATAACTTAATATGACCAATTATTATTTAAAATTATGCAAAATTATGTGTGAATTAAAAAAGAATGTTTTTTGAAACTTCAAAGATTCCATTTTGTTTCTTCAATTTTGTTTATAGAGAATGTCGGCCTTAGTCAGTAACAAGACTACAAGATCGCGCCACAATCATCCTACACTCATCCCTCATTCATACTTGGCTTTAAACTACCTTTTGAGTTAGGTCGCCATTTCAATAAAGGTATTTAAGGTATAGATGAATTTTTTATTCATTATCAATCAATTTTGTAAACAATTAAAATAATTTATTTCAATTAATTATGTTTGTGTGATTTCATTTATTGTATGTTAATTTATTGTAGCGTTGTTAACTATCTGCAGGTATCACTCAGAGAGCAGACTACTTCAAGGAGATCGGAGTGGACGCCATCTGGATTTCCCCCATCTTCAAGTCTCCCATGGTGGACAACGGCTACGACATTTCCGACTTCAGAGACATCGACCCCTTGTTCGGCACCTTGGGTGATTTTAAGGAGCTTGTTGCAAAATTGAAATCCTTGGGTAAATTGTAATTTTTTTCTTTTATAAAAATAGGTTATACAACCAAAATTCGTTTTCAAATGTTTTTCGACGTTTAAAACTTAAATGTCTTTTAACAAATTTTGAAACGATGGTTTAAGTTCTAATGTGTAAATTATACAAGTTCTTGTTTAAGCAACATGCTTTATAAGTTTAAAAATTTAAGTTTTATTGAAAACAACAATAATAATTTATTGAAGAATTTCATACAAATTACACAGAACACCAGGGAAGGCAACCATTAAGTTAAACCATGGTTACACTGGTATGAATAAACCTTCCAGGAGAGCCACCATTTTTTTAACTAAAAAACTAACAGTAACTTTTACTGTCATCATCTAATTGACCCATGAAAACAATTTAATGGTTTATGTACGTTACTAAATCCTAACATCCATTGTGTGTTCTAAACGCAATTAAAATGGTTTAATTCTGACATGGATGATGCTGGGTGCCCGGGTCCAGTCACCTTCTCAATCTCATTGCCACTATATTGGTTTAATTGATAAGTTATCTTTACTCATGATATGATATTTTTTACCTTTTAAAAACTTGTGTTTTCACAAATCCTATACTATAATACGATCACTGTCTGAAGGGATGTGTGTTCCACGATCTCAAAATCTAGGGGGTAGATTTTGCTTAAACTTTGCATTCAAGAGTGTATGGGCCCCTAAAATAAGTTTTGAAACAGCCTCAATCCCAGGAAAAATCTAATTTGGTCTAAATTTAAGTTTTAGAAATCTTAATTTTTAACATTGGTCATATGGGTTGCTATTTTGGCAACGAAAGTTATACAAAAATAAAGGAACATTAATGTTAAGCAGTCTTTTTGAAACAGCTGTTAACTGCGAAGAGGTATTGTTGGTATTTTCAGGGAGGTATTTTCATGAGTTCGCTAACCAGCAAGATCGGGTTATTGGAACTTTGTTTCATGGGGTTTCAAAAGGGGTCAAAAATGTGTTTTTTGCATTTTTAGAGCATAATTTTCAAAATTCAACAATTTTAACTAAAACCATTTAAAAGAGCTTAAAAAACAAGCAATTTAGTATTTTGAATTTTTAACTTGGCTTCACAGGTTATGGAGAAAAACCAAAAATAGGTTTTCCATGTTAATCTTATGGGAAATCTACAAAAACCGGTATCTCGCGTATTTATTGGACTAGCTTGATAAAATTTGGTATGTACATTCATTAGGTAGGATTTAACTGGTATTTGCTTACGACACCCATATGGCGGCAAACCTACGTACTCATGGGGTTTATTTGGAAAATTAAAAAGTGCCAAATATTGATACAGTTTGACATTTACCTTATGTAACTTTTACATTTCCTAAGAAACCAAACATTTTCTAACAACATCCCTTGGCAGCAAACCTACATACCCATTCCTATGGTGTTTATGGGGAAAATGCAAAATCTCAAGATCGTTTGGAAATTCTCTGAGTACACAGGTCTGCTGCGAGGGGGGTATTTTACTTGTATTTATAAAATTCAACCATTTTAACCTAAACCATTTAAAAGAGCTTAAAAAATAAACAATCTAGTATTTTGAATTTTTAACTAGCTTAAATGGTTATGGAGAAAATAAAAAAAACTATGTTTTCCTTGATATTCTCATGGGAAATAAACAAAACCTTCTATCTTGCTTATTTATTGACATATCATGATGGCATTTGGTAAGTACATTCATTAGAAAGCGTTTAATTTATATTACTTACAAAACCCATATGACGGCAAACCTACGAACTCACCCCTATGGGGTTTATGGGGGAAATTAAAAAGTGCCGAATACTGGTAAAATTTAATATTTACATTACCTAACAATTACATTTCCTAACAACTAACTTTTCCAACAACATTTCATGGCAGCAAACCTACATACACATTCCTATGTTGTTTAAAGGGAAAATACAAAATCTCAATCTCCTTTGGAAATTCGCTGAGTAAGCAGGTCTGCTGCGACGGGGGTATTTAATATTACAGTCTGATCTGGTTTTAAACAAAATAACACCATAACCTGATAAAATTTTGGTATGTACATTCACCAGGTAGGGTTTTACTTAGATTTACCAACAAGATCAAGATTCTTATAGCGGCAAACTTACCTACTCATTCCTATGGATTTTATAAGAAAATAGAAAATATAGGCCTACCAAAATTCCATTGGAAATTTGATGAGTATTCAGGTCTGCTGCGACAGGGGTATTATTGAAGTTATCGACGTTAGCTTGCTGTCACGGGCAATGGGAGACCTACTCATAGTTTTGGGATAGTTCTAGGTAGGAAGTAAAACACCACCGGTACTTTTTATTCATGTGCAGCATTTGAATTATACACCACGACCACATTGAATTGCCATGACGGCACATTTACTGACACATACACCGATACCTCTCACTCCGTTTTATGGGAAATGAAAACGATTATTAAGTTTATGCTTATGATCATGTTTTATTTTCAGACATAAAGCTGCTTCTGGACATGGTGCCGAACCACTCCAGTGACCAGCACGAGTGGTTCAAAAAGTCGCTAAACAAAGAAGACCCGTACACCGACTACTTCGTTTGGAATGACGGAAAGATTGACCCAGTGACTGGTAAAAGGGTCCCTCCAAACAACTGGGTGAGTGCCTTTTATTATAAGCAATGCCATAAACACTGCTCTAGACTGTCTTTTTCCCTCGTATTTGTGAAGAATGAAAGCACTTGTGAATTCATTTATTAACCTCACGATTTTTACCAGAAAACGTTTAAAATAAGTTTTGTAATCGAATAGGTACATTATTCATTAAACCAATGAATCAATTTAGCTATACAAGCAGTTAATTTGGAAATGTCTACGATCCAGAAAGGCTTGTTCTCCGGTTTGGCCTGGGAGTGGAGAGATGAGAGAAAGCAGTACTACCTTCACCAGTTCACGCCGCAGCAGATTGACCTTAACTACAGAAATTCTGCTGTGCTGAAGGAGATGGATGTAAGTCGTACAATTCTTTTTTTTTAACTGATAGTTTTTTCCTCTCTTAAACAAACGTAAAATAATATGTTGGTGATGCATTTACCCTTTCTTTGTTTAAAAAATATTGACAAAATATAGAATAATATTTGATAATTGTTAAAACATTATAAATACCTTTACACAAGCGGTTGTGTTTCACACCAATCAGCTTGTTGAGGTGTATTCTCGAAGAATTAGATAAGACAATTAAAGATCTATTAGTTTGTTATCTTGAGAAGAATAGCATTTTGACACGTCACTTCTACAGCTATTAAATTTATCAGTGACATGCCTACTCACACTAGTAAAAATTAAGCTACCTTTGTATTTCAAAATCAAGTTTGATTTGACATTTGTGTAAATCTCTGGAGCGTATAGAGAAATTTTAATCAGCCTTTTGTTCGTACTGGATTAGATGGTTTATCACCATTTCTGGCTTCTCATAGAATTTTGCTTCAGGTCCCCAAGGTCACCAGGACTCGTGAGAAAATCAGAGAAAAATGCGAGTAATCACACAAATGCAAAAAAACTTAACTTTCAAAGTGAGTTTGACCTACATGACGTCTGTGACGTCATCGATGTTATCGACGATGACGTAGCTCATGACGTCATAGTCGATTACGTCATTTACTGTGACCTACTTAAAGGTCATGAACTGAGCTGAGTCAGAAAAATCTTCTACTTATAGATTTTCGGATTCATACGCTAAACCTATTAAAAATCAAAAGGCCTAATTTGTACAACCAACGCCCATATGGGCTTCATGTGTTGTAGAATTAATAATATAGAATACAATACGTGTGTTAAGAGAAAACTAGGACTTTGTTTTAATTGTAAATAGCAATACACCGAAAGCGCTCCTGCAAACTGTCTAAAAACACGTGCTCGGTAAGGAATCCTAAAATAGTTAAATCGATTATATATATTAACATATAATACGAGGAATGTCTGAAGGGATGTGTGTTCCACGATCTCGAAGTCTAGCTGTTAGATTTTGCTTAAACTTTGCATTTAAGAGTGTTTCGGCCCAAAAATAAGTTTAGAATCAGTCTCAATCCCAGGAAAAATCAAATTTGATCTAAATTTAAGTTTAAAAATCGTAATTTTTAACATTGGTCTTATGGGTTGCTATTTTGGTAACGAAATAACAACTAAATGTAAACAAAAATAAAGGAACATTAATGATAAGCAGACTTTTTCAAACAGCTGTTAACTGTGAAGAGGTATAGTTGGTTGTTGGTGGAAAATCACTTACGTCTTTAGAAATATCTTCATTTATCAATTTGACATACATCAAACAGTATTTTAATAGCAAAGATCTTTTATTAAATAGGCCTAATATTGAAACTAATTTTATTTCTTTCAGTACTTGTAAAAATAAAAAATCAACCATCTCCAGAAATTTCTTGTGATTTGAACACACTAACAGAAATAGAAGAAACCAAATTTTTAGGTGTTGTATTTGACAAGAATTTAAGTTTTAATGGACATATAAATTTCATAAGCAAAAAGATTGGATCTGGAATTTATGCTTTAAAAAGAATATTAAATGGTATATTTCTCTCTTATTCAATCTCACATTGTCTATGGAATAACATGTTATGGATCCACATCTCATCAAAATTTAAACAAAATTCCTATACTACAGAAGAAAGCTTTGAGAATAATGCTAAATTTAAAATATACAGAATCAGTGAAGAAATATTTTGCCGAGATGGAAATTTTGACTGTATTTGGATTGTACATTTTTGAGACAATTAAATACAAAAGAACACTACCTAATAACAAATTAATACTGTAAATCATAATCATTACACAAGAAATCATAAGTATTCTACGGCGAATCACCATAATTTAAATTTCTATAATAAAATTCCAAGTTACATAGGTTTAAAATTCATCAAAAATTTACCAATCCATATAAAAATAGAACAAAATAATAAGAGTTTTTACAGAAAGCTGAAAGAATATCTTATTTCAAAATCACTTTATTCCTTAGAAGGGTATTTTAGAAAAGAAGATTAAATTATGAAAGTGAAATGAAGCAAGAAGAATTAACTGAATGTGAAATTCCTATACTGTAGTGTTTTGCGTTAGATTATTTAATGTAGGCCTATGTTACACCTTAAAAGACATACGATTGTATGTAGGTGTCTCAAATAAATAAATAAAAATATTAAAATTGAATCAAAACCAACGAGCAAGGCTCGGTTAACCTGGTACTCGATTATAACACAAGAACTACAATACTATTAGATCAAGAGGGTTTAATATACAACCGCAGGCATAAGTAAAGATCCCGTGAAACTAGTATTAATATATGAAAAGTAATTATTGTGTGAGATACACTCTCTCTCATTATCAATATTGTTTATCCGATCTTACCGTGTTATGTTTAAACACCATTTCTTTACATCACTAGAGTAATTTTATTATTGGTTTTATTTTATTAGGTAAATACAACATTATTTCTTTTCACTATGAACTTTCCGTACCAGTGATAAATATTTATAGTAAAACAAATGGAATAATCATAATATATATATATATATATATATATATATATATATATATATATATTATAAATAATCAGAATGCTCTTTAAGTTTAAATGGTGTCGTCTGCCGAGCGGCGAACCACAGGTAGAAAAGGGTCAAATGGAATTTGCGGGGAATTCCTCCCTTTGGCTGGGAGAACCTCCTGAGCGGCTTTGAGTAGAAGGAATGCATGCTAAATCGGTACATGCGACAAATTAGTACAGCTTAGAGTGACAGATGTTTAATAGCGGTCTGACGAGGGTTTGATGGGAAGGCGATAAACGGGAAGTGTGTGGAATCTGTACACCACCAGCCTCGGCCGGGGCGGCTCGGCGCGGCGGCGTCGACTTACCGCCCCTCACATTCCTGAGAGGAATTAAGAATACTTCTAGTGTTGATGTGACATAATAATCTCTTAACATTCATACAATGTTCTTTCGCGAGTTCTTCAAAATTTTGTTAGTTATTTTGGTACCTTCAATTTACAGTCTTCTTTCAGTGACTCTGACCTATTTATAAGCTCGCATTTTCAGTGTCTTTACATTAGTTCACTAATACAGTAAATATAAAATACTGTAATATATAAATTTACCGTTCATGGATAGTGATGTGTCAATTGTATAATTAAGCGCGTTAATTTCGTATACTTTTCATAATAAGTATTACATAGTTAAATAAGTGGAACTTGTGTTTGAGAATTTAATTCTCGCCCTATTTGTCTGACCATTTTTATTTTTCTTCCCAAGCAATAATTATAGGTAATAATTATTTTTTTATTTACTATGTCGTAGGCCTAATTGTTGCAGAGCACTTATGAATATTGTAAGTAGCATAAGTGTACGGTATCATATAATGTTACTAAATAAGGATAGCGATGTATTAATTATTGTAAAATTAAGCTTACTGATCTAAGCACTGTAGTACCGCTTTAAAAAAATCAATAATAATACAATCCGGTCACTTGGGGAAAATTTTCACAGTCCAAAATTCGCGGGTCTTTGATCCCCTAACACGACATTAGGTTTGTCAAACCATATGCGATGATTCGTGACAGGCCCACCTCATCTTGAGGTGCCTTACAAAAAAGTGGACTCGCAATCCTGGCTGGCGCTAACAATGAACTTTTCGCTTTTTAGTCAATGCTTTTGAACTTATTAATAAAGCTTAATAAATAAAAGTATATATTGACTAAATTTTAATAATAAGACCGTGTGCGTCTTGTTTGAATTGGCATTTACAGTGTATTGTATTTACTGTATTAGTGAACTAATATAAAGACACTGAAAATGAGAGTGTGTAGATAGGCCATAGTCACCTGAGAGGTCTTGTACTCAGAGCCGCTCAGGAAGTTCTCTGCCGAAGGGAGGAATTTCAAATTCCTCTTCAAAAAGGAATCAAAAAGGAATCTTCAAAAAGGAATGAAAAGGGTCAAATTCCATTTGACCCTTTTCTACCTGTGGTTCGCCGCTCAGAGCACTCGCCACTCGGGGGACTCGCCGCTCAGCGCACGTTTCCGTTAAAATTGCTCAGAACACTTATGAACCAAATTATTTAAATGGGTTTTTATAATTCGACAGGGTTTCTCAATTTCAGGACATGATGACATTCTGGCTGGACCTGGGGATCGACGGGTTCAGGATGGACGCTGTCATATTCCTCTGGGAACACGACTACAACATGGACGAGCCCCAATACCCAGGCACTTCAGGGCAGACTTGGTTCGACTACAATCACACCCAAACATTTTGTCAGCCAGAGGACATTGAGATCCAGAACCACTGGAACGAACTTGTGTACAATTATAGTAAACGTGATGGAAAAAAAAGGTAATTTATACTTCAATGAGCTTTTATTGCTTTAACTATCAAATTATAATGAAACACTAGTGGCTCATAGGGGCAAAAGCCCCTAATCATAAAATTAAAATAGCATGAACCATAGTGTATGACAATTTCTTCCACTAGGAAGGTTTCCAGAAAATTTAATTTTAATTTGCGGTATATAATATTTTAACAATACCGTTTGAACAGACCATTCGCCCCCAAGTACTCTTATCAATCCTGTACTATTAGGCCACTCGTTTGTAAATAAATGCTCTATTTTTTTCTGTTGTTAAACTTATATCGATCTATGAAAAGTAAGTTTTGAAAGAAATCATAGTCCCTTAATAATTGAGCTATGACGAATTTTTAATATAAACGCGGCAATGGAAAAAACACGACGGATGTTCTGCACCTATTTCAGAGTCAATAAACTTTCAATACTTTGTATCATAGGTACCTAACTAATTGTCTAATTTGTCCTAAAATTGAATTGATTTTTTGGCTCCTGTCAGATTTTTTTAATTTTTTGGTTACCAAAGTTAAACACAGCACCTCAAAGTGCATCTTCACTTGCTGTCAATATTCGTCCCTCCGTCCCTCCTAATCAAAACTATTAATTTTGTGTAAAAAAGCAGATTTTTTAAAAATCACTGCATGGAAAATGTGTAAGTAGAACCTTTAATAAAATAATCATTCTTATATATTACCCATTTTGTCGTGAAGTTTTTTACCTGCTGCATTTTCTTCTAGTAAATAGGACAAATGTATTTGATTTTAACTCGTCTTCTATAATACTACAATCTATGAAATGACTAAAAGGCTTCTGGGAAAATTCAGCTAACAGAATACCAAAACTTCACTGACTGATAAACTTTAAGTATCAATTAATGTTTCATTGTCATTCAATATGATCATTTGACAATTTTCGTCTTAAAATAAAACCAAAACATGTTTTAATGGAAATAATGTAGGTGTTTCCCAAACCACAATTCATCACCCATTGCATCTCTAGCACGATCAGAACGTATTTTATGATTTGCAAAACACTCAGGTTTTTTTTACAATTTAAATTATAGTAAGAACAGTAAAATCAGCAGTCAATTTGTAATCGTATGTATAGGTTAACTCTCCTAGTAGAATTTTTAGTCGCTCAAAGCCACAAAACGTCTTATTATAGTCAATGAATACAGAGACTTTTAAGAAGAACATATCCCATGTTAAATATTCTGTCGTTTTTCTTAATTGGGCAACTCACCACCAGGTAGCATCGGAGTGCTGGCTGTTATAACAACGACTACAACCCCACAGTCTTTTATATAAATTGGGCCAATCACCACCGGTAGCTTGAGCGGTGGCTGTCTCAACCAGCGAACACCGCGAACAACTGGCTGTTCCAATTGCACTTCATGCCCCCTCCAGCAACCACCGTGTGAGCGGCAAATTTAGTATTTGGGTTCGAAATGTAATACATAAATAAAATATTTAGATTTTATAGCCCTTCAACCACTTTCGTATGGCCCAGGAAGGTGTAATCAAAGGCGAGCACCATTGTTGGAATTGCGCTAATTCTTCAGTAGCCCCGTGTGTAACGGGGGGGGGGGGGGATACATATAATGGAACACTGCGGGATGTGTGAGGGAGTACCAGCGCGCGCTGTCTCGTGGTGTGTTGCCCAAATACCGAATCTGGCAGAATAAAGCAAAAAGATGTGTTCTTCTTAAAAAAAGTCTCAGTATTCCACTCTATATACCACTATAGAGCATTCCTGTCTCAGTATTCCACTATAGTATTACCACTCTAGGGTTAATTTTTGTCATTTGGCTATTAATAGTTCTTTACTCAATATTGTCATCTGTCTCTCGTTTTAAAATAAAACCAAAACATATGTTTAAATGTACACAAAAACAACTTTTTCGAATACCCATGCTTTTTAAGGAGGACGTTTTAATATATTTCTCATTTCCTTGTAACTTTATGGATACGCTTTATGGGACCGAAACCTTAACTTTGAAACCCAGCCAATACCATCTTCCTGCGATTTGTAAAATGCCCACAATTTTGCCCGAGAAATTTCGCTAACAGAATTGTATATATAGATTGCTTCTCTTGGTGTGAATTATTTTATTATCTTCACTCAATGTTATCATCTGTGTCTCATTTTGAAATTAATCCATAACACATGTTCTAATGTATACAAAGCAGACGTTTTTCGAATCCCCATGATATTCTTATGGAGGACGTTTTACGTGATTTCTCATTTCCTGTTAACATTATGGATACGCCGATAGTTTTCCCTCGTGCATGGGACCGAGAGCTTTAATTTGAAACCCCTCCCATCTTTCTGCGATCTGTAGAACGCTCACAATTTTGCTCAAGAAATATCGCTTACAGAATTATATATATAGATATGAACATTTTATTTGTTATATAATAATACGAGTAAAATATAACTCGTTGCTAGTCCGATTTCTTTTTTCAAGCTTTGGTGCTTGTGTCTGTTGTTAAGTTTAAAGTGAACTAGGATAATTCAGCCCATTAAATGGTTTATACAGTGAGGGACCTTTTTATAATAACCAACAAACTTAATAAACCAAAATTATTGTTTTATTCTTCAAACAAAACTGATCTCGGTGGACAATAAATCAAATAGAATATAAAACGTAATGGGCTTTATTGTAATCAGAATAGTTGTTAATTAAACTTTGTAAGGTAATTTCATCATAAGGACGACTTTAGCAACCTTCCCCCCACCCCCACCCACACTATTTAGTTGAAATTCTCCTGAATTTAAAATAATTATGACTATTTAGGTCCCACTTCAGATTTCTTTAGTGAAAAGCTTTGGCTTCTTTTGAACTGCCTCTGTACTAAGGGAATATTCCCTTAATTGGAAGGAAGGTAAAGTATTTTCTTTTAATGCGTTAAGGACACAATTTTTAGCAGAAATTGCCTAGGTCTTATAATAAAGTGTAAGAACCAATACTTGAATCACACATCCATTGTCTTACACAAAAATGTGATAGTTTAAAAACAATTTAGCGTATGTCAATTCTTAGTAAAAATTTAATATTAGAAGATTAATTTATATCCCAATGTAGGAATAGGGCTCATCCTAATTTAAAAAACATTGCTCATGATATTTGACGGAAATAAGACTTATTACAGTAAATAATTTAGTAACAATTTTCGTTGGGATTGAAACAATTCAACAATTTAATAATGTGGCAGTGCGGTAAACCTTTATAAAAAAAAACTAAATAAATAAAATAAAAAATAAAAAAAACTCCTTGGTAGATTAATTGTTTACTTACAATGGTTATGTCTGTTTGGTGGTAGAATAGAACATATATACATACAGGTACTGTATCTAATCTGTATTTTCTAAACAAAGGGGTGTGGAATACTCCAGAAAAGGACAAAGCTAATTATTTTGTTATAACAAATATTTAGCATTCATTCAACGATTGGGAGAAATTTAATGTTAAATTTGAAATATAGTCATAAAATAAGATAACTTTTAGGGTTATTTTCATAAATGTTTTGTAAAATTAAACTGAGTAAAAAGAAGAACATATCATGTTACATTATATGGACTTACTCTTGTCTACTCACCTACAAGTGTAGGCTACAGGTTGAAATTTCAGTAAAAGGTATACCCCCTTGAAATTTATGATTTTATAATTTAATTATTTACATCTATATAATTATATTTTTAACTATCGAAAATAATGTTTTAGTCCATGTTAAAGGTATGGACCATACGTCGATTCGATTATATGCCTACGACACACAAACATTACCATCTTTTTGCTAAAAAATTTAATTAAAAACGTTTTAAAATTTTTTTGCAGGGCCATATTTGTTGAAGCCTACGCTAGAGATAGTTTCGTAATGCAACTATATGGACACGGCAACACGAGCTTCACCTCCCCGTTTAACTTTAAACTACTGCAGCAAGGCAATCAAAACCTGCGAGCACCGCAGATCCGGGACATCATGAAAGGATATCTCGCACTGTTGTCAGGGGATCAAACACCAAACTGGGTGGTAAGTTTATAAATTCGGAACTACAAGAGTATGAAGTTGTACTTGACACTGAAGTGGTTAAACACTACACGTATTCACATAGGGGAAGGTCGGGTAGTATCGGACACTTAAACTTTTTTTTCGATTTTCTTATTAGTGATAAAAGAAATGATAATTTACTATGCAAAATATCAAAGTTTGAAATGTTATTTATACACACATTTAATATAATAATTATTGTATGAATGAATGTATCACTTTTCCACACTTTTTCTAAACCTTGCTTTTGGGCCCATTTGATTTTTGGAGGGTAGTATCGGACAGGGTTATCTACAACTGCTTGTAGCTAAAATAAAACCACTTGCAGCCAGAAAACACACTTTTATCGTTACAAATTGTTTCAAAACCATAAAAAACTTAACTATAAGTATAAAAAATTTTATTTTCACTATCAGTTTTTTTAGCTGATAACCTTAAGTCTAAATGAAGGAAATTGAGTTTTAAAGTCACAAAATTAAGATCATTTTGGCTCAAAACATTGTTGGTGTTTCCATTTAAAGTTTTTTCTTCTTTGCTTCATGCCCAACACAAATATCATATATTTATAATAGAGATGGATGGCCTCAAGCTAAGCACAGTTTTCGAAAGGCCAACCCTTGCAATGTGAACTTTGTATCCAGTTTTATTGAAATGTCTTATCACAAATAATGCAATGTGTTTCAGACCTACTTCTTTCTTCAAACTGTAATTGCCTTTTTGTAATTTTATACATTTATGTCTTATGCCTTTTTCAAAACTTTCGTATTTTCCTCCTTTGAAGGCCTTGGTGCAGTATTTATATTTTTAAGTCTACCTTGGTGCTTTTTATTTTGTTCATTTTCTCTCTTATGACGTTCGAAAACCTAAAATGGCATCCAAACAATAAACAATAAACAATAAACAATAAAAATAAATAATGGGAGTTAATTATTGATTACCTTAAGTTTTTTACAATTATTTCAAAAATTTACAACCTACCCATTCTGTCCGAAACTACCCGACGCGAGCTTGTCCGATACTGCCCAACTGACATGGTCCGCCATTTTGACTACCACTTCCATAATAACCAAACCAAATAACCATTCACCTACAAAACAAAGTAAAG
This sequence comes from Neoaliturus tenellus, assembly GCA_030545055.2. NCBI lineage: Eukaryota > Metazoa > Arthropoda > Insecta > Hemiptera > Cicadellidae > Neoaliturus > Neoaliturus tenellus. Next base: position 192,093,659 of record CM061532.1, read on the forward strand.
CCTCTTTACTATCAAATAGTGGCGTTGAATCATAAAAGTATTTACTCAGTTTAGCACACGGATGTCTCAAACATACGTACGTGCACAGAAATTGTCACAAAAACAAAAAGAAATGTCACAGCGCAGACGTTTATGAGGCACGAAACGCATAATGGTGCTCAAATAGTCGTTCTCCTTGGTGCTTCTGCTGATGTCCTAGTCAGTGCTGTCTCTAGCGGCAAAAGCTGGAAACAGCGTTTGTCCGATACTACCCGCTGTCCGATACTAGCCGACCTTCCCCTAAACTAGGGGTCCCGTGCAGCGCAATGCTCTGCATTTGTCAAGAGTACCGGTGATCAAACCTTGCTTCATGGTAATTTACAAAGTTACTTTGAATGAAAATTAAATTATTGTGAAAATCAGATCACACCATATTGGTGTTTCATCAATCGATCTTTATCAATAATTCTCCAACTTCCTAATGTGATAGTGTTGAGATTTGGTGGTTGTTCTTTTAGGTCCAAAGTAGCTAGAATTAAGTAATGGTTCTTATGCCGATTTGTCTCTGCCTAAAAACTCCTATAAAATTGAGAATAAATTCTCAGATGTTGGATCTAAATAGTTCATCAAACAAAAAACGTAAAGAAAAATCAACAGAAAAAATCAATTGTTATAACTTCCCGGTCCTGTATGAGCTTTGCAGCTCTCACTGCTGCTGTTCCTTTTTCTAGTAATGTATGAGTTAGTAGGCGCCATAGTGAATTAGCTAAAACACTAGTACACTATCTATATTCTTATTTATATAAGGGATTCGTCTGTTACGTCCCTTTTTCTCTCGACCTACTGAACCGATTTTTAAGATTGAGGTGTCATTTTAAAGCTTAGGATATAGCGCATATGCGAATCGTAATTAAAAAGGTCATATCGTTTCGGGCTTCACCCCCCTCGCCTTTGTTTTATTTCTAGAGGGTGCTTTAAAATGTTGATTAACTTTCATTGTACGATGTTTATAAATGTGACTTGTAACTTAACAACTGATTACTTTCAGAATAATTTTTAAGTCAGATTGTAAACAATAATAGATTTCTGTCACTTCATAACCAACATTTAGGTTAGTTTCTCTCATACAGTATCATAAAATGCGCAATTTGAGCACGGTCCACCTCATTACTATTTATAACGAACTAAATTCTCTTTAACTTAAATTTACATGGCATTACAGAATTTAAACAAACAAATTACAAATTGAGAAAATCTACATTTTTATTATCTGTAGCATTCTGCATTAAATTTATTATAGTATCACAGTAAACTGGTTATTAAATTTATACCAACAACCAACTGTCCCTTTTCCTAGTCCACACCAGTGTGAAAACCCATGTGCAAACATTTAGTGTTCTATTTTAATTTTTGTTAACTTGCGTTGTTGTTTCAATACCAATCTGACAACCCATAAGAATTTCAAAAAATTCAATTTCCAAACCTGTTTTTGTACAGGAAAATTAATTTTCTGGGGTTTATTTATTTTTATGCCCAAATACACATAAATACAATGTTCAAGCAATAAAGTTTACCACTTTTAGGAAAAAGGTAAAACACACAAGTAGAAGGGATTTGCCGGTTCTGGCACAGGTCAAGGTCAGCGGTTGTAACTGGCAGGTGTGTGTTGTTGATTTGGGGGTTTTTTGGGGGGTTTGGGGAGGGGTTGGTAAGTGTGTCAAGGTCATTTGGAGGGGGTTTTAAAAAAGGTGGGGAGTCTGGGGACGGGTGGGGCTCCGGGAAATAAATTTATTCATTCATCAAAGCCTACCAGTGATCGTAGGATGGCTTCTACATCGTTTGCAGCCGTACTGTTGATTTCATTGCTCTGCACGGGTCGGGAGTCGGTGGAGGTAGTGTATGTAGGCGAATTTTGTGTGGGAACACCACCATTGTTATCGTTAGTAGTGGATGTCACTATTGGAGATTGTATGGGTGCACCCTGCCGTGTGTCCATAACTTGAAGAAATAAGAGCTGCTAGATGGTTATATTGTGAGTTGATAGAGTAGAATGAGAGATGTGTGTGATGAAGAACGGTTATATAAACCCGGTAATATAGTGAATAAGAATAACTGGATAACATCATCAATAGGTGTGACAAGATTGTAATGTTGATATTTCAGCATATCAGTTAAGACTGTTTGCAAAATAGTGTCAGTAGAATAACTGTTGCGAAGGTTGGATCTTGTAAAATACAAGGGGTGAAAGCTGAACTGTTTCTTAAGTTTAGCGAATGTATTACGAGGTCTTGAAACTGTGTAGTTAGACTGTTTTTGTAAAATATGTTTGGTGCGTAAAAGTTTCAGCTGTAAAGTGTGGGAAGCCATTGTAATAGTGGTGACTAAATGTGCACTGCGTAAAAAAAAAAAAAAACAAACTGATAAATGGTTAGTGTCTGTAAATGTGTTTGAATATATAAAGAGTGATTAGCATATTAACCGCGAACACATGTTTTAGAGTAAGAAATGTAAATTAGAAAATTGTTAGAAAAGTAAAGACCGAAGTTTACCCTACGAAACCCGGCGAATAAATGAGACGCTCGCGGTACTGACCCCGTATTTAAGCAATTTGTGAGTCACGAACAACCCCTCCTCTACCCTCCCCCCTCAGCCGATGGGATAAAAAGGGTGGGATTGCGGTCACCCCGGTTATTTGTTCGGTAGAGTTGCGATAGTTTGTATTAAAGGGAGAGGGAAATACTTTAAAACTATTTTGTTAAAAATATTAAGATAACATCTAGTTGAAAAAAAAAGGAATTTGTTACTCTGTATGAATTGGCTATGAGCTGCACGAGTGCAAACAACAATCTGTTAATAAGTTGATGCGGTAAGAACTAGTATTTGTACAAACATTATAGTTCAGCAATAATTATATGTGTGAAAAATGGTAAGTTAACACCATGGATAAGACTAACAGTAATGTAATACTATAAATGTTTAAAAGGATTAAATATAATTAAGAGTTTAAAAAAAAAAGCAGATGTGAATATGAATAATTAGCAGCAGGTGAATATAAATATTAAATAATAACAAAAAAAAAAATATTGATGTGACGTTAATTTATGCAGTAATAAAAAAATCGGTAATGGGAGAGTAATATGTGTTTATAGTAAATAAAAAAGAAATAGTTGAAAACTAAGTTATGCATGGGGTGTTAAAAACAAGTAGACCTAATTGGAGTAAGTTAAAAGAAAGCATATATAATATTATTAGACGGTAGCGACTTACCGAGGTGTTGTGTCAGCTGTGGGTCCCGCGAGTGAAAAGAGGCGCAGCTGCTCGTGTAACGGTATTTATAACAGCAGGTGGTAATTATTATGAAAGTGACCCCCCCCCCCCAAATAGGTAATTAACCCCCCCCCCCTTCTTTCACTTTTATTTTATGTTGAAATGGTAATAGTAGTTAAGCTTGTGTAATACTAATTTGGTGTTACCAAACGGTAACTATTGTGGTTAAGATAATACAACATATACTTAAGATAAATTAAACTGATAGAGTAACGGTAATTTAGGTCTGCTGTTGGCAATAGATAAGAATCATAGTTGAGCGGCGAAAGGGAACACATAATTTCCTACTGTTATTAAATTAATAGCAGTGAACAACTATGGTGTAATGCTATAAGGAAAATTGTGGTTCGATTAGGTGGAGATTATAATTAAATGTTGGCCAACATTATTGAAAGCCGCAACACTACACTTAAATTATCGATGACCTACTCGTAATAATCGCCGCTACGTGTATGAAACAGTGTTGCTTGGAAATTTCCTATTGAAGTTGTACTTCGAACGTTGTAAGCCCCTCAAACCCCTACGAGTTCCCCCCCACCATCTTGAAAGTTTACGAATATTCTGTTGAGAATTTTAGAATCAGTTCGTACCGAAACTCCGGACGCGAAGCTTCGGGACGAACTCAAAGGGTAACTTAAATATATAGGCGGCCGATATATATTTGAGTTATTCTTGCTGTTAGGGTTCTAATATTAATATTTGTTGTGTGTGACTGTGTGTGTGTGTATAAAATGTTATTTATTTTTTAGTTTTAAGTTGTGTTATTTTTAAGTTTTAATTTGCGCATTGCGATGTTAGTATTAAGGTGTGTTATATTATTGCTAATGTTTAAAAAATGTGTTTATGCATTTAATGTCGAGTGTTGATGTAATTATTGTGTATTTGTGTGCATGTGTGTGTGTACTAATAACCTTTCACAGCTAGCTGTTAGGAGGGTAGATTAAATTTAAATTTAAATTATAGAAGTTCTGTTGAACTTCATTAAATATGGGTGGGACATGCGTGTTGTGCCATAGGCAGCGCATATTTTTATTTTTTTTAAATTTTTAATTTTTTGTTAGGAAATAATTATATTTGGGTGGGTTTAGATTAAGGGTGGGAGGTTAGAGTTGCGTTTTGCATTAACTGTTCCAGATTCCCTATTGTACAATTGGAATGGTCAGGTCCAGTGCCCAGGCCCGAGGCCGACCGCCCGTATCACAGCCCACCAAACTGGATCGCCACGTGCGTGCGGGCAAAAAATTGGGATCCCTTGCAAGACGTAACTATGGGGTTGGGATTGGGAGTGTTTGAGGAATACAGAGTGGTGGAGACGGCCGTGGCCGCCTCCATCACTTTGGATCATTATTATTTTTTGGTGACCTTGACCTAAATTAAAGTAATTAACCCCCCCCCCCCAAAATTACAATTAGCCCCCCCCCCCCCGAGGTGGTCACTTTCATTCAGCATCCCTATATAAGCGGGGCTAGCTAACATGTCTGTTTATTCTGATTCCAGCCGCTAACGCTGCCACTTCAGAACCATGTCTCTATCAACAACTTCTGCTACTACTATCACTACGCCTGCTGCTCCTGCTGCCACTTCTGTGCCTGCTCCTACTATGAACATACCAGCTGCTAACAAGAAACCGGCAAAGAGACTGAAGTTGAAGAACGTCCCGGAGTCGATGCTGCGGCAGATGGATACACCACCATCTACATCTGCTACAACTGCTCCGGGAAATATTCTTCTACAAGCCATGGCGGTTCTTGGGAGTATTTTTTCTCCACCTCCATCACCAACACACCCTACGGCAACTCCACCACTACAACCCCAACCTACACCTACAACGTCACCACAGATGGAGCTTCCTGTTCGTTCTGATACTCCTTCAATTCTAGAATCTATTCATAATTTCACCTCATTACCACCACTAATAACACCAATTCCTGAACCAAAGTCCATTAATCCTATCATTCCTAGTTCTAAAGTTAAAAAGTCTTTTTTCAAAATTGCTCCTTCAGAGCGTTTTCAATTATTAAAAGCAGAGCGTCGCAGGGCATTTAAAAATCCTCGTAAATGCACTGAGAAGCTGCTTAGGGGTTCTAAAAAAGGATCGGTCTGTGGTAGGAAATGTGTTTTTAATGAAAAGTATTGCCGTGTACATCTTGTAAAACATATTTCTGTGCCACAACCGACTGTGATTTCCAGCAAGTCCTACCCCGCTACTAAGTTGAAGAGATTGCGAGAAGGTTTAAGGTACTTTTTTGTAAGTAGAACAGAAAAGAGCAATAGAATTATAATAGGGTGTAACGGCTACAAATGGGTAATTAAGCTCTCTGTACCTATGAGAAACCAAAAAGCGATCAAAACACTTGATGCGAAAGACTATCTCTACAAAGGTGCGGATGGTTGGACTCGCTGGGGTCGTAGTAAAGAGTGATAAGAATTAGCTTTTTCCAAATTTTGTTAGAAAAATAATGGGAGAGAAACCAGCGCTATATAACAGTGCGCTGCGTTTCTCTCCCATTATTTTTTGGTCACTCTAAGTCCCATGACCTACTTTCACATGACCTTGACCTTGAACTTTACCCCCCCCCCCCAAATAAATAAAAATAACCCCCCCCCCCTCACCCTTCCCTTTCCCCTTCCTCAACTTTCTCTTGCTTTATATAAGTAGCCGCTATGCAACTGGGTATGGGATATTGGCCGCTAACCTGGTGTACAGTGAACATGGCTCCGCTGGATGGTTCAAACTTTTACAACAGGCGATTTGAGCTAAAGAAAATGGAAGAAGTGGAGGAAGATGAATCTGAGCTAGAGGAAATGGAAGAAGTTGAGGAAGATGAATCTGAGCAAGAGGAAATGGAAGAAGTTGAGGAAGATGAACAATTGATATTTGAATATTTGCGTTGTGTAACTTTGGACCTGGAAGAAAGTCTTGACCCATACATGTGGGAAGCATTGGACTGGTTGCAGTTGGGCAGAACAATAGTAATTATATCACCAGTGTTGTTTCTTGGTAGCCCAATTTTGTATGTGACTGCAGACAATGCCGAATACATTTGGCAATGGGCGGAGTTGTTTGAGGATTTTAGGGGAAATGAGGAGTACAATAATTGGTTTAATATTTGTTTAAGATAAGCAGGGTTTTTTAAACCCAAAAAGGCTCTTTTCAGAGCTACCTAATACACCAATTAAGCATATGAGTTTTTTAACTCATGTGTGAGAGTTAATAGTTATTGGTTACTACATAAGTTAAAGTTTGTTGACTTTGACCTTGAACTTGACCCCCCCCCCTCCTGCCTTCTATTAGTTGCATTATAAAAGCCCGCAGCTCACATATTTGCTCAGAACTTAACCAGTTGCTATATAGTGAACATGTCCAAAAGATTGGATTCATTCTTTGCTAAACATACAGAACTTTGGCCACTATTATATGGATTACATAGAAAGATTGAAGAAACAATTTTGAAAGATATGGGTGTAGGGGTTAAAGTGCTTGTATATCGTCGAGGTGATTACAAATTATTGTGTTCATGTACAGTCAGAATTGAAAATTTAAATAATTTATTTCCTTGGATGGTGCAATTACGTAATTTTGTAGAAGAAATGGAGTTTCAGTTGGAAGTAGCCGCAATGTATTATAAGCTTGATAAAGAAGAGTAATTATACTATGTTACAAATGTTTAACTATATGAAATATAGTGGGGGAAAATAGAATATATATATAAGACAGCAACTTCATACTCAGTATCACTTTGTTATAAGATATTACTTTGGTGTGAAGAGAAAAGGTTAATAATGGTTTTTAAGGATACACCTTTTTTAAATTATTTTGAAGTAAAAAATCAGTTTAATACAAATGAAAATATAACTTGGATAGAAGAGACAAATGAAGGTTCGGAAGAAGAATTGAATAATAGTCTGGCTGATTCTATATTGGAAGAAGAAATTTCGTCCTTTGAACAAGAAATATTTGAAGAGCTAATAAATGATAGTGATGAAGAAATTGTTAAAGAAGCAATTGAAACATTCATTTTAGATTCGTCAATTGATACATTGATATCCCCTATACAATCTTCAGACTCTGAATCGGACTAATGATATGTTGGTGTTTTTCTTACTGATCCCCCCCCCCCTTCTTTCCCCTTCCCCATATTTGCTATAAAAGCAAGAGTTGATCAGGTTTTTTATTCATTATATGCTGTGTTGTTAGTAAAGTCATACACTTTATTAAACTATGTCTCCAAGAGCTACTACCTTTATATACATTACTGAAATTATTACACATCGTCAGATACAAGAACAAGAAGAACTAGAACAAGAGATGAATGTTACATTTGGAGAGTTAATAGAAGAAATAGTAGAAGAATTTATAAATTTAAACCAAGAAACAACTAATGAAACTGGAAATATATCAATAATGCATCAACCGGAAGAGTTAACCGAATCTGAAGAAGAAGAATCTGAATAAAATGGTGGGGGGTTGATTATTTAAGCAGGAAAGAAAACAGTTTAAAAATCATTTCATAATGGAGGACCGAGAAGCAATGTTTAAAGCTTTTTGTAAGGAAGAACCCTGGGTTCCACCGGTAAATTCCTTTACATATTATTTCCCACTTTTAGATATGGAGGATTGTAAAAAAATTCCAGACATTGGTTTTAAATTTCAAAAACAAGGAATGTTAATTGGTGTCACTGAAAAATATCACAATGAATATTCGGAAAGATTGGCGTTTAACTTTATGATGGACAATATGAATATTAAACCCAGTGAGTATCCATATTTTCTTTATAAATTTTTAGTTGAAAATGGTGCCAGTGTAACTATTGAAATATGTATTCAACATTTTTGGCCTACTGGGGATAGTGGTGGGGGAAAGTAAATAAATGTGTTGTTTAACCGGATAGTCTCTCACTCTTGTAAAATCATTCACCAACAATGTATCGTCCAATTTTATCTGATTTGGCTGCATCTCATGAAGAAGCTGAAGCTAGAAGGAAGAAAAGCGAACAAGCAAGACAAATTCAGTCTAATATTAATATGGAGTATTATAGGCTACAAATCCAAATCCCAGGTATGCATCTTGGAGAAAACAGAGTAAAGACTGTACATGCGGCTGGTAGTTATATTAAGTATTTGAAATTATTATTGGAAGATAGAGAGTGTAAAATTACAAAATTAGAAGATGAAATGAAGAAATTGAAAAATGAACTATTGCTTTTGAAAAATGGAAATAATGAAGTCGTAGTTGAAGAGGGTGCAGAAGAAGGAAATGAAATATTGGGAATTTGAAGAAAGAAGTTTAAACATCTGTATAAACTTATAAAAAACAAAAATAATAAAAAAATTAATAAAATAAAAAAAATATTAAAAAAATTAGATTTAGAATAGAGAGCGGGGAATAGATCACTTTGTGGCAATGGAATAACATGTCACTTAGTGCTCTATTCCCCGTTCTCGCATTAATATAATTTGACCTTGACATATATAAAATATGGTGGGGATAAAGTATTTAAGACGGATGAAACATGTGTAAACACTTCAGTTGAAATATTAATCTCTTTTATAAAACATGGTGGATACTCTATTTGAACTTTGCTTGAGGAAAATTATTTGTGATGGTTTTTTATTTAACCATATAATAAGATCAGGAGAATGTGTTATTCCAAACAGCATTAGAGAAGCTATTCATGAATACCGAAGACAAAATTATGGGTTTGGCATTATTGTTGCTTATAAATTTGCAGATGGGACGACTCTTTGTCAAGATTGTGCACGAGCAGCTATAGATGATTGGGATGAATTTGATCTTGAAGGAGGATATGTAGACCATCGTGTTAAGGCACCACTAATAAGGTTTGAAATCATGAATGAAAAATGTACAATCTGTGCACAACTGTTATTTAGATTTATTAGATGTAGATCATATTAAAAAAAAACTGTTTAATGTAACACTATGGTGGGGAAATTTATTGAATGGTGGGGGAAAATAGAAGTGGGGGGTATTGGTTATATATGTTGCTCGATGTTCACCAATTTCTTTAGTCTTGTAATATTGTTTGAAAAAGTAACTTGTAATTTAGTAAAAAAAAAAATGAATTTTGAACTAGAAGTGACAAGCTTTAAAATAGTTGAAGAGGAGTGGACAACAGTTTCAAATTTTATTCATTCAAAACAAGATAATGGAACTCTAATGAAGGTATTTTGTTACATTTTAGAGGAAGGGGATGAAGACATAGTAAGAGACTATTTAAGAAATAGAGATATGTCAACTTCCAGCTCGGACTTTGTTAAATTTTTAAAAGACAACAATGTTAACGCGGAATTAGAAGTTTGGTTTTATGTTTAAAGAACTTGGTAGAGGGAGAATAAAAATGGTGGGGGAATTGTGTATAAAACAAGGTTTATACGCAGCAGGAGTTATTCGCTTACTACCATTTAAAAGAAGAACATCATAGAAAAAAAATGGCTGAATCTCGGGACTATTCAACTCCTTCAACAAGTGAAAGAAAACCATTAAATTTGTCAAAGAAGATTGTGAATTTGTCAAGAAAAGGTAAACCTATAACACATCCGGAATTGAGCATTTTAGCTAAGGAACGTCATATAAAAGAGAAAACTGAATTGTATCAAATGCAGCTTTTAGTACCTTCATTGGACGTAGGCTGTACAAGAGCACATACATTGAGGACTGCAAACAAGTACATAATAGAACTGTTGGGTAAAATTGAAGTATTGGAAAATAAACTAAAAGAGTTGCAAAATCTAAATGTATGGAATCCAGCAAATGAACTCCCTGTTCTGCAGATGGAGCCAAACGATCTTCCTGCTACTTATGCATGGAACGCATTTAATGATATTGATAGAGACTCTCCTGTGAAGTACCAACCTCCTGCTGTGTAAAAAATGATGGGTAAAAAAATACAAAAAAAATAATAAAATATAAATGGAAAAAAAATTAGTTGTAGAATAGAGAGCGGGGAATAGATCACTCTGTGGCAATGGAATAACATGTCACTTAGTGCTCTATTCCCCGTTCTCGCATTAATTATGTTTGACCTTGACCTAAATAAACATGGTGGGGGAAGGTAATTGAGTGGGGGAAACTAGATAAAAGAAGTCCAACGCTCGGTTGGAGTCATTCTTATCCTAAACAGGCGTTTACTAACATAACATAAGAAAAGACAACATGAATAGTGAAAACATCATTTTGGATCTTTCATTAAGTGAAAAGAATAAAAAACAATATGCGGACTCTCGAAAAATGAAGATGAAAGAAATGGCAAAGGCAAGAGAAACAAGAATAAAACTAAAATATTATAAACTACAGAGGCTAATACCAGGAGTGAAATTGGGAGAAGTAAGAACCAGAACAATCGACATGGCTGCTGACTACATCAACCAACTTCTTATAGAGTTGACTATAAAAAATGAAAGAATACGTCAATTGGAATATGAACGTAAACAATTGTTTCACCAAGAAAAAGAAGAACCTATGAACTGTGTGATTAAAGACAATCAATAAAGAAAAGTTAAACAAAGGAAACTGCAAAATTACTAAAAATATTGAATATAAATTGGTTATTAATTGGACTTGCATTAGAGAGTGGGGAATAGATCACTTTGTGGTAATGGACTAACATACCACTTAGTGCTCTATTCCCCATTCTCGCTTTAAGTGTTGTTGACCTTGACCTAATAAAATAATTTATATAAAAGCAGCTACGAGAAAGAAGCTCTTTCATTTAATTGACATGGCTCCTGTGGATACCACCGACTATCCAAGTAAACCTATTGCAGAAATATTGTGTAAAATTCTACAAGAGGAGTTTGATGTGGAAGATGTGGATAATGACAGTTCAGAAACAGATAGTGTTAACAGTATGGAAGAAGAATTAATAAATGAAGGGAGTAAAGATGTAGAAATGGAGTTAACAGAGAATGAATACACACCATCATTGGAATTTGAAAATATTCATAATGAAACTCCAACATCCAGTCACGATCCAGATTTGGAATCAATACGTGGAAGATTAATTTTTTGTGCAAGACAATTATTTCCATATGAAGAAGAAGAAGATGAAGAAGATTAAAAATAGTGGTGGGGGTAAAAAGTGGTGGGGTAATACAGCATAAAAAGGAGGTATGAAAAAGATGCATTTCATTTATATGCCGAATTTCATAGGATAAACATCACTAAAATGCATCGTTGTGATATATGTTTAGAAACTTATGAAGATGAAATATTGCTAGACATTCATAAGGAGTTATATCATAATATAAATGAAGATTTAACACAAAATAAAAATAAAAATGCATCTGCAGAAGAAGAAGAAACAGCGGGACCATCTAATGCACTACCTAATTTAAGTATTCATGCATTGCCCGGAAGAGTAGTAACACATCACAAAATCCAAAATGAAAATTTAGAATTAGACAAATTTCTTGCCGAAGCAAAAACCATTGTAGTTAAACTTTTAAAAGAAGAATTAAAACGATTAAATTTTATTAAATTTGGCTTGTTATTGGATGCTATGTTTATAAACGTTGAAGAAGAATTGTCACCAAGAGGATTTATAACTAAAAACAGAACCATCATGAGTAGTTCAGATATTAATTCAATAGTAGAAGAATGTTTTGATGAGATCATCAATAAAATCCAAGAACATGAAGGACGAGGATCAGGTTGGAGTTTAGTTAATGTAGTAAGTATGGATATTAGAGTTCACAAGCATGGATATGGGGTAATGGGGAGCAGTTATATAGCTCTTCCAAAAAGGATTGAAGAAACAAAATCATGTGTAAATGTTCAAAATCATGATACAGAATGTTTCCGATATGCAATGACATCAAAATTCATATTAAGCAATGCACAAAGACCCAGCGAAGAATATGAGAACTATAGATACAGATATAACTTTCAAGGTGTGTCTTATCCGGTAGCCTTGAAGGATATTTCTAAATTTGAAAAACAAAACCCTGGAATATCTGTAAATGTATTTGGTTTGGACAGTTCTAACAAGGTGTATCCTTTGAAAGTGGTAAAAAACGAACTTGCAGACCATACGGATTTGTTATTAATTACAAAGGATGAAGTATCACACTATGTATGGATAAAATCATTTGAAAGACTTGTCAATAAACAATTATCAAGAAATGAACATAGAAAAATAATTTGTAAAAGATGTTTTTGTTTTAAAGAACTTAGAAATGGAGGACAAAATTGGTTACTGGAGCACAAACAACTGTGTAATGAAAATTTTGAAGCTAAGATTATTCTACCACCATTAAATAAATCATATTTACAGTTTGAAAAAGTTTTCCATCAGTATCGCATTCCTATAGTAATATATGCCGATTTTGAATCAACACTTGTTCCAATTGAAGATGAAAACATTGAAGCAAGGAAGAGTATAAAATATCAAATGCACAAGCCTAACAGTTTTTGTTTATTGGTTAAATCCACATTGGTTGAAGAACATTTGAATGCATATGGATTGTCATCAAAACCCGTGGTGTATCGTGGTGAAGATGTTGCCAGAATATTTTTAAATCATCTATATGAAATAGCTGGCCATGTTGAAAATTTGTATAATAATATAGTACCAATGATACCAATGGAGGAAGAAGAGGAAATTCAACATGAAAATGCTACCCACTGTTTTCTATGTAAAAATGAATTTACTTTAAATAACTATAAAGTTAAAGATCACGATCATCTTACAGGATATTATAGGGGTGCAGCATGCAATGCATGCAACATAAACTATAAGATTACCAGAAGAATTCCTGTAATATTGCATAACCTTAGCGGTTATGATGGTCATTTTATAATACCAGAATTGGGGAGAGATGATGGTGCAATTGATGTTCTTGCAGAAACAACTGAAAAGTTTATAACCTTTAGTAAAAAAATTGGAAATATGAAGTTGCAATTTGTAGATTCGTACCGGTTTATGCCGTGCAGCTTATCAAAACTTTCTGAAAATCTTAGAAAAGAAGATTTAATAGAAACAAAAAAAATTGTAAACAATGATAAATTAGATTTAGTTCTTCGTAAAGGCGTTTTTCCTTATGATTACATTGACAATTTGGAAAAATTTGAAGAAACGTCACTTCCACCTAAAGAAGCTTTTAAGAATAAATTACATGAAGAGGACATCAGTGAAGAGGATTATCAACACGCTTGTAGAGTATGGAATGAATTAGAAATAAGAACCTTAGGCGAATATTCAGATTTTTATGTTAAATTAGATGTGACTTTACTCTGCGACATAATGGAAGAATTTAGAAACACCTGTTTTACAGCATATGGATTAGACCCACTTCATTCGTACACAGCTCCCGGATTGGCATGGCAGGCTATGTTAAAAGAAACAAAATGCAAACTTCAACTATTAACTGACATAGACATGGTGTTGATGATTGAATCCGGTATTCGAGGAGGATTAACCCAAAGTGTAACTAGATATGTAAAAGCAAACAATAAATATCTTCCAAATTACGACGCATCACAACCTAGCACATTTATAGGTTATTTTGATGCAAATAATCTGTACGGATGGGCCATGTCGAACCCTCTTCCATATGACAATTTTAAATGGGTTGATCCAAATTCAATCAATAACATCGCTGATATCCCTAAATATGGGGATATTGGCTACATTTTTGACTTTGATTTTGAATACCCAGAACATCTCCACGACCATCATTATGATCTACCACTATTAGCAAAAACAGAAATATCTCCCACTGGTAGATGGCCAAAATTGATGATGACACTTAACAATAAGACTAGGTATGTAGCTCATTATTGGACAGTACAGCAAGCGCTAGAAATGGGATTGAAAATTACGAAAATTAATAAAGTACTGCAATTTTCACAATCCTGTTGGTTAAAATCTTATATAGATAACAACACAAGAAGAAGAACTGCAGCAACATCCAATTTTCAAAAAGATTTCTTTAAATTAATGAACAATGCGATATTCGGTAAAACATTAGAAAACAAAAGAAATCACAAAGACTTAAGATTGGTTGTTGATCCAACAAAATTACAGAAATTGGTGCAAAAACCAAACTTTGCATCTTCTATAATTATTAATGAAAACCTTGTAGCCGTTTCTATGAATAAAATTTCAATTAAGATGGATCGACCCATATATGTTGGAATGTCCATTTTAGACATATCAAAAACTCACATGTATGATTTTCATTATAATAAAATGGTGAAATTTTATGGTAGAAATAATATCGGAATAGCATACATGGATACTGATGCATTCATCTATTGGATTATAACCAATGATATGTACAAAGATTTACGCACATTTGTTTATAAAAATGACTTTGATTTTTCTGACTACCCACAACATCACCCTAATTACGACAATGGAATAAACAAGAAGGTTTTAGGAAAATTTAAAGATGAAACAAATGGTGCACCTATGGAAGAAATTGTGGCATTAATGTCCAAACTGTATTCTTTTCAATTGTACATTAGTGAAAAAGAAGAACATCAAGTTGTAAAGAAGGCAAAAGGTATAAAAACATCATATTTAAAGAAGAATGTACAGTTTGAACATTTTAAAAGATGTTTATTTGAAAGCATGGAAACAACTGCAACTTTTAATACAATAAGAAGCTTTAATCATCAAGTCTACAGTGTCAAGCAAACTAAGTGGGGACTCAGCTACAAGGATGATAAGAGACATATCCAGGAAGACAATATACACACTCTACCTTTTGGACATTATTCTTTAACTCCTATCGACCAATAAAACCTATTCTTCGTCCTTCCACCTGTTTCCTTTTCCTTTCCGTAAAAAAGAGGGAGCATGGCAAGTTCAATGCCATGTTCCCTCTTTTTTACACAAATATAATATGGCCTTGACCCATATTTGTTAATAATATAAAAGGTGATAAACCATTTTGAGGATTAGTATTTTCTCAAGCGGTGTACAAACAACATCTGAAGATGGAAGGATTAAAGGATCAAATTGTAAACGAACTTCATAAGCCGGCAAGAAGAAAGTTTCCAAGAAGAAATACAATTATTAAAGGAATGAACGATCTTTACCAAGCCGATCTTATTGAGATGATACCGCATAGTAAATTAAATAAGGGATTTAAATATATATTAGCAATTATAGATTGTTTTAGTAAGCTTGCTGACGCTATACCACTCAAGGATAAGACTGGGAAAAGTGTAACAAAAGCTATGGAAGCAGCTATAAAGAAAAATAAATTTGTTATAAAACATTTACAAACTGATGATGGAAAAGAATATTTTAACAAAGAATTTACAGCATTAATGAAAAAATATAACATAAATCATTATTCTACAAATTCGGAAGTTAAAGCTTCCATAATTGAACGATTCAACAGAACATTAAAAGGAGCAATGTATAAAACATTTTCTAAACGAGGATCATACGTGTGGTACGATATATTACCGAAGCTTATAAAAGAATACAATAACAAGTTTCATCGCACTATTGGTATGAAACCTATTGAAGTAAATAGCAATAATGCTAAGCTTGTTTTGGAGCGTATTAAGAAAATTACTACTCCTAAAATTGAAAAATTAAAACCTAAAAAGTTTAAAATTAACGACAAAGTACGTATAAGTAAATATAAAGGAGTTTTTAGTAAAAGATATTTACCAAATTGGACTAACGAAATATTTACAATCTACAAAGTGCAACCGACAATACCAGAAACCTACATTTTAAAGGATAACAAAGGTGAACTACTTCAAGGCGGTTTCTATGGTCATGAATTATTAAAATCGACAGTAGGTGATGTATATCTTGTTGAAAAAGTTTTACAAAGAAAAAAGGATAAAGTTAAAGTCCGTTGGTTGGGATTTGATAGGAGTGAAGATTCTTGGATTCCTACAAAAGACTTGGTGTAATACTTTAATAACTCATTATGTGTTTAACCTTTAAACAAGATGGATATTGTACAGCAAAAAGAACGATTTAATATTAATAATATAGATGAATTGACAGTGGATAATAACAATTTAAACCATGGTAAACATGGTGAATTACTACCAAACTCTATAAGATGTTTAATAACTGGCCCTTCTAATTGTGGAAAAACAAATGTTGTTTTTAACCTTATAACTAATCCAAAAGGGCTACGTTTTAATAACATATACATTTTTTCAAAATCTTTGCAACAACCTAAATACCAGTTGTTAGATAAGATATTAGCAAATGTACCAGAAGTAAATTTCTACAAGTTTAATGCTAGTGAAACTATTATGCAACCAAATGAAGCTAAACCATTTTCTATATTTATATTTGACGATGTGTCATGTGAGAATCATGATACAATAAGAAGTTATTTCGCAATGGGGAGACATCATAATATTGACAGTATTTACATTGGTCAAACCTATAGTAAAATTCCAAAACAACTTATAAGAGATAATGCAAATTTGTTGATAATATTCAAGCAAGATGAAACAAATTTGAAACATATATATAACGATCATGTGAATGCCGACATGACATTTGATAAATTTAAAGAGATGTGCGGCAAAGCATGGGCTGAAAAGTATGGATTTCTTGTTATTATGAAAGATGAAGCTATAAAAGATGGAAGGTATCGAATAGGGTTAGATAAATTTGTATTAATCCATTAAATGAATAGCAGTATGTCTAGTAATGAATGAGACTTCATAGTGTAAACATGGTAAATCAAGAAAAACTATTGAAAGAAATAAAATCACTCAGTGATTCTATTAGGATAAAAAACCGTGCATTAAGGATGGGTATAAGCGAAAGAGAAGAATTTTTAGAGACTACATTTAAACCTATTACAGAACCTTTAAAACAAATATCAGAAACCATTAGTAAACCTCGTTATGAAGGAGATGTTTTACTACCAGTTTCTAAACAAGAAGTACAAGCATTAAAAAAAGAAGACAATGATGATTCATATACAAGCGCTAGTGACCAAGAAGAAACAAAAGAAGAAGATGAACCTATTGTTGAAAAGGAAGAAGAACAGCCAATACCTGAAGCAGAACAATCTATTCCAAATTTAACTCAATTGAGTAGCGATATATTACAACACGGACCTCTCGGAAGAAAATATATATTGAAAATGCTACATGATATAAAATCAAACCCCAATTTAAGTAAATCACACATATACGGAGCAAGAATTGATGGGAATGAATTAAAAATAGGTGATTCAAAACTTAAAATAACTGAAGACGATTATATCATTATTGGTGAGCATAAATATAAGGGAACAAAAGGATTATATGAATTAATTTTTAAAAACATACCATTGAGATATTCGACCAAAGATTTAAATACTTTTAAGGAAATTTTACAAAATACTAATGCACATAAAAGGAATTACTCAAAGGATGCAATAATTAATCGTTCACGCGCAACAAAATATAACATTGTTATAAAAAAGTTGTTTCCCCCACGAAAACTACCAACATTACGTACCGCACCAGTAGTGAAACAACCGCTAAAAAGAAAATCTTTATCACTTATGGATTTATCACTTCTTGAACAACATGGTAAAAAGAGTAAAGGAGATACTTCAACATCTGGCAAAGGACTGATGAAAAATCTGTACAATACCAATGTAATTTATTACAAAGACATTAATAAATTAGTTGACAGAATGAGACTATTACATGAAGCTATGGAAGCCGGTCATACAGGTTTAAATAATGAATGGGTGGCTCTAGTTGATGAACTTAGAAGTCGAGGTGTCGTCGTATAATTGTCCGCAGATATAAAAGAACGGCAAGCATATAATGTATCATTTTTAACATGAGCGTCGACAAGTTTGGACGGTACTCCGCGTTAGGAGTGCAAGTTGGAGAAGACAGAAAAAGAAGTGGATTGCCGCAAACACCTGAAGGTGACTATAGCATAAGTAATAAACGTTTAAAACTAGTTAAAGATCCAGAAGAAGATACTGATGGAGCAAATTTAAAGACAGTAAAAGAAGCTACTTCAACATCATTAAAATTACTTAAGGATACTTACGATGTTAAATCACATAGAATAATTAATGTTGGTAAACCAACTGACAGTTCTGATGCAATTACTAAAGAGTATTTATCATCTGAACTTTCAAACACTTTAAAATTGCAGTGGGGTAACAATTTAAAAGATGGACAAACATATGATGCTGGAAATCATAGGATAACCAATGTGGCAAATCCAAAAAATGATAAAGATTCAGTTAATAAAGAATATTTACATTCTATAATACCGGAAAAGACTCAACGAGGATTTTCTTTTTATAAGTTTATTATAAATGACATTGGATACCCAAAGGAAGACGGCGATGCTGTAAACCTGAAATACATCAAGGACAACTGTATTTTACAAGATGGTGATGAAATCGATTGTTATGGGAAAGTATTGTCAAATGTAAAGTTCGGTTCTCAACCAAAAGACGCTGTTACTATGGAACAACTATCTAAAGAATTAAAAAGGGGAACATCGAATTTTGTAAAACATGAAGATGCCGTGCTAAAGCGAGGAGATACATTTATACATGGAAATGAAAAGTTTAATTTAATGCAAGGAAATAATGATGAATGGGATGCAGGACGTAAAACAATAACAAATGGAAGATTTGGTATAAAAGATACAGATGTACCTCTAATGGTGCAAACATTAATTGCTACTGGTGGTACATTAGGTACATACAATGGTCGTAATAGAAGAATAAAAGATATTTATCCTGGTTACGAAGCAAATGATTGTGTTACAATGAAACAAACAATAACTTGGGATAAACACTTTGGGACCAAATATGATGCAAAGATGAAGAAAATAATTAATATTTTACCAGGAGAAGATTTAAATGATGCTGCTACTATAGGACAAGTTATAACAATGTCAAAAAGTGATTCAAACGCTTACACATGTAATGATAAACGTATTATGCAGTTACACGATCCTCAACATCCGAAAGATGCTGTAACTTTAGATTGTTTAATAAGAATAGTGGGCAATTTACTTATTGATACCCACAATCATATAGCTAGTACAACAAATCATGTGATGATTCAACCCGATGAACGAGAAGCATGGATTAAAAATAGAATCATAAATCAATATATAATTAATTTGAATAATTAATTATTTAAATATAAAAATTGTGCATAAGTTATTCATTTATATAAAGCATCTCGTTGAGTAAACACGCCGGTTATATATAAAACAACATAATGAAGATCGCACCGCTCAGTCGTCGTCAAGTCAGCGGCAAGAAAGGACGTGGTATAACATCGGCTGCGTTATCCCTTCTCAAACGAATTCCTGTTGGTGCTGTTGTAAATCGGGCAATAGACGCTCTACCATACGAATTTCATCTGCCCGGAGGTTATCAATATTGCGGACCCGGAACTAAATTGGCAAAACGTTTAGCAAGAGGGGATCCTGGAATTAATAAATTGGATCAAGCTTGCAAAGAACACGATATAGCGTATTCCAAGTTTGCTGATTCAACAAATAGATCAATAGCGGATAAAGCGCTAGCAGAAAAAGCTTGGCAAAGAGTTAAATCAAGTGACGCAAGTATTGCAGAAAAAGCAGCCGCTTGGGCAGTAACTACAGCTATGAAGGCGAAAACAAAATTTGGTGGCGGAAAACGTCGGAGAGGAAGACCTGCAAAGAAAAGAGCTCCTAAAAGAGGTGGAAACATTAAAAAGAGACGTCGTAGAACTCGTAAAACAAAGACAAAAAAGACTTCCGTTTGGTCAATGGTAAAAAACGGAGCAGGTCTATACCTAAGACCGTACCGTGTGTACTAAATAAGAAAAATCAATTGATAATTCCAAATAAAGCCTTAACAAATTATCAATTATCAAATTATGTAAAATGTTTGAAGATACCATTTTTTAGGGGAGTTTTTATGAAAGACGCATTACCAAAAAACATATGGAAAAATGAAACTGGAATAGTAAATTTAGATTCCTCCTATGGTCCAGGAACACATTGGGTATGCTATAAAAAACTCGGACAAAGCGTTTATTATTTTGACAGTTTTGGCAATCTACCACCACCTAAAGAACTTCAACACTACTTTAGAAACTCTAAGAATATATTTTACAATTATAAAAGAGAACAACCTAACAATACAGAAATATGCGGACATTTATGTTTGGAGTTTTTAGCAAAAAGCGTCAGTCAGCTTTAAGATGTCATCGTACACAGTGTCACTGAGCGGAAATTCATCTACATTAAAAAGTACTCTTTTCCCAGCACTGCGTCTATCTAAAGATAGATTATGGGAAGCGGCATTATTAGATTTCACTACATACAATTCAATTCCCAACATTACAGAGGGTAAAAACAATTTACTACATTATTATGAAAGTAAAGATAAAAAAGGAAACTATTCAGAATTAAAAATAATCACCTTGTCTACAGGAGCATATGAAATAGATGATATAAACCAGCTATTACAGAAGCAGCTAGGAGAAGAAAATATCTGTATAAAAGGAAACAACAATACTTTAAAAGCGGAAATTACCTCAAAATATTATATAGATTTGAGTTTAAAAAATTCAATCGGTAGTTTACTCGGATTTTCAGATAAGAAAAAAAAAATCTTAGATCCCGGAACTACTCATACGGGTGATACCACAGTAACAATATTAAAGGTTAATAGTATTGATATAACATGCAATATTATACACGGATCGTATAGAGATGGGGTAAACCAACATATTTTACATACATTTTATCCAACAGTAGCTCCTGGGTTTAAAATAGTTGAGAAGCCACAAAACCTTATATACCTACCGTTAAACACCAGTTTTATTTCAGACATCGTACTGAACATATCAGATCAGGACGGTAATAGTGTTGACTTTAGAAAAGAAACAATTACAATACGGTTACACATAAAAGCGGTAACTTAAGTATAACATGGGATTAACATTTAAACCACAACGGAAAAGCCGGGAGCTCAGTAGCTCTTCAACATTGGACGAGTTAACACCGGACAACATACATTTCCTACAAAAAATTGGGTTAAAACTAAATTACAATGGACATTCTGGATATATCTCAAGGTCCGACGTTCGACGAAACCCTATGGGAGAAGGAATATCACACGCACAACCCTTACACTTCATCAAAATTAAACAATAATGATGAAATAAGGATTCCCATTCAACAACAAGATATTTACACATTACAATGTGAGAGTTATTTATATATTGAGGGACAAGTATTAAAATTGGATGGAAAAACTGGTTCGTCTGTTCCTTTTATAAATAACCCAATGGCATATCTTTTTGACGAAATAAGATATGAAATATCAGGAGTGACAGTTGATTCAACAAAAAAGGTTGGTATAACAACAACACTAAAAGGATTAACATCATTAACACCACATGAGAAGAATTCAATAGTCACCGCCGGATGGGTTACCCCCGATAAAGACAGCATAACACCAAATTCCAATGGTCATTTTGATTTTCACATACCTTTACGATTGCTTTTGGGATTCGCTGAAGATTACAAAAGAATAATAATAAATGTCAAACAAGAATTGGTATTACTCAGATCTTCAACTAACAAAGACTTGATACTAGCAGCAAGTGGCACTGAAGAAAGTAAACTAGAATGGCAGCTACAATTAAATAAAATCGTGTGGAGAGTACCTCATGTAAGATTAGCCGATGAACATAGAATCGTATTGTTAAGAAAGTTAAAATCTGACCGTGATATTGTAATGCCGTTTAGAAGTTGGGAATTCCATGAATACCCCATATTACCTCAAACAGAACGACAAACATGGACTGTTAAAACATCTACTTATTTGGAACGAGCAAGGTACATAATACTAGGGTTTCAAACCAATCGAAAAGATGTTATAACCGCACACGCAGGTCAATTTGACCATTGCAATATAAAGAATTGCAAAGTTTTTCTAAACTCTCAATTCTTTCCTTATGACAATTTAAATGTCATGTTTAGCAAAAAGCGTTATTCCATCTTATACGATATGTATGCAAGATTTCAATCGTCATATTATGGAAAAACTAATACACCACTGTTATCACCTGAACAGTATTATTCAAAAGCCCCAATAATCGTTATCGATTGCTCAAAGCAAAATGAATCAGTAAAATCGTCAAGTGTGGATATAAAAATCGAAATGGAATTTGAAGATAAAATACCAGAAGGTACTTCGGCATATTGTCTCATTTTACATGACAAAATAGTAACATATACTCCACTAACTGGAATAGTTAAAAATGTGTTATAAAAAACGGTTTTTAGGTGGGGGCGATTGTTATAAAAGGAGGAAAACGAAGTAGAAATTTCATTATTTGTTTGACCATCCTATGGGAAACATCGTTAGCAAAATGAGTTCACTTAATGCAAATACTAACGAAGAAGAAACTACACCGCTTATAGCCGACAACAGTTCCGATATAGAAAAACAAATTGAACAAGAAATGGATGAGTTCCTCAAGTTTAAACATAAGAAAAGAGAAGAGGAAGTTGAAAAAGGAATTAAAAAAAGAAAAGTCGATGACATTATTTCCACCAATATTTTAACAGAGGTATTTCTTAGAATCTACTATCCCATCTCATCATGTATGACAAAAAGCGTATCTGCCGGAGTAATAAAATCATTGGAGTATTCACCAACTATTATTTTGAATCATGGATCTAAAATGGTGTTTTTCTCTGAAATTTCCTGGGAATCGTTTATGAAGCATATACATCTTTTAGAATGTTATTTAAGTAACAATACATATGGAAGAAGAACGAAATTAAGTTTGCTAGAATCAAATATTGAAATCGATATAGTAAAACATCGGGGAGGACAAATTGTTCGTTTTAGAGATTTAACTAAACATGACATAAAAATACACCTTACAAAAGATGAATTCTACACCCTCAGCTGTGCTACAGGTCCTATCACAAGATATCTAAAACAACTAATATTTTCAAGCGCAATCATAAAAGAATATTTAACCGATACATTGGATAGACAACCATATGTACCAATCCTATACGGTCCCGTAGATACTTCCATTTTCAATAGAATACCTCACGAAGTTGATATGTGGAGACAGTTGCACAACTATCAGACTAACTTCGGTATAGATGAAGAAGCACAAGAAATGAATGAAGAAGCATCTTGCAGCAACCAACCCGCAGTATAAAAAGACGCCCTCCATAATTTTACAAACAGTCCCATACCGACCTTTGTCATGAATAAACAAGTTTCATTTTCAAACCAATACCAAATAATGGAGGTAAAACGAGGTATAATTGAATTTCAAGCGTTTCGCGGTAACGACGGACATTTTATCATTAAAGAGTTAGTTATTCTAGACATGAACACATCTGTCGTTTATCACTATTTATTCCAACCTCCTATACCGTTCAACAGATTAACTACTAAAGCAAGAGTGACAAACAAATGGTTGATGAAACATTTTCACAACCTGAGATGGGATGAAGGTTTTATCCACTACAGTATGGTGCCGCACATTATGAATCATTACTGTAAGGAATTTAAAATTATCTACACAAAGGGATTGGAGAAAACCGCTTGGATACAAGCATTTACAAACCATGAAGTGATAAATGTGCAAGTGGATAGAGATTTTCAGTGTCACTTTGCCAACATTTGTATCTCTACCAAAAACTTTAAACATCGGCAGTCCCAATGCGCTTTAAAGAACGCTTATCGTTTGAATGCATATCTACAACAGAATGGTGGGGGGTGGGAAGGATATAAAAGCGACAACGCAACCATGACCCAGCATGAGTATTACTCTAGCCTCCGAACAGTCAACACCTCCCACACAGATTCGCAAGACTAAGAATAATATTAACAATAAATAAGAAGAAGAAAAAGTAAAGATGACGTCACAAACATTTTTACAATCTCTTGTCGATCAATTTAACAAACATTCAAAATCTACCGTCTTACCGACTAAAAGATGTTCAGAATTAAAAGAAGAAAAACATTATGTTATCCACACCATTAAGAAGATGGAAACTAGTGTTGGGGACGCCATCAACGTTACACTGAGTGAAGCGCCCTACACGCCCGGTGATGAACCAAAATTTCAAACATTTCTTCCTAAGCGCTTCGTGCACCTCCTGCAAAACGAAGATCTACGCCTTATCCACCCCGGCTCTCTGTACTTGGCATCCCACGGTCCAAGCGGAAGCAATTCAACGGAACTTACACTTCACGTCATGCCTACTGCCAACAACTAATTTATTTTTTGTAATACTTTTGTACACCTTTGTGAATTATTTTGAAAATAAATAAAGATGAAAAAATAAAAAAAAAATAAAAAGCAATATATCACTATGTGTCTTTGCACATGGTGATATATTGCTTTTTAAAAAAATAATTTTAGATGACCTTGACCTAGTTACAAAAACTATATAAATGGAGTAATTTTCAAGGGGATTTCCTCAGTCTACAATTGACTTCCGTGCTGTACACATCTCCCTTGGTTGTCCAATTATTTAAACAACAACATGTCTCTCAAAATCAAATGCGCATCATACGATACCTCCACCATCACAACTTTTGAACAACTCGACAATTTCACTAATGAATTGCGAGTACTTCTTGCAGGCGGTTATCACTTAAATGCCGATGTTTACGTTACAAATAAGAAGATGTTTTCAAAACAAAACTACTGCGATGATGAAGTGTACTTTTCTACACAAACGGCAACAACATCTAGCCCTTCTACTCAAAATAATGTTAAATTCCACAAATACTACTAATGTTGAATTACAATAACAATACTCCATCAACTTGAGGCTTCGCTATAAAAAGGCTATTCAACCCAGACTAAATCATCATTTGCTTTTTGACAACCGCAGCGATAACAACTACAACTACTATGCTGTACCGAATGATGATTGAATTTAATGGTAAAATATTTGGAAAGGACTATCAAACGGTAGAAGAGATGAGCTCCGATCTTGATGTATTAACTAAAGAAGGCTTCCAACCAAAGTTAATTCTAAAATTTCCAGAAGTACATCCACTATCCACTGAAGATCTCGTCGCAATGGCTAGAGCAAAAAAACAAGAACATGAAGTAAATATTAAAAAAGAGAAAGAAGAAAAAAAAGACGAACCTATATCTTAAGTGTGCAACTTTTTAATATTTGTACCCCATTCTTTTTTAAAACTCCATTTGGTTGACCTTGAAATTACCCCCACCACTTTTTTCTTTTAATAAAACTCTCTATTCTATACTATACACCTTCATTTCCCAACTCCACTTAGAACCGTCAACATGGAAAAGAAAAAAGAAGACTACAAACCACGCTACTGTTGTGAACAAAAATGTACCGATATAGGAAGATGGATGGTAGACGGATTAGCTTGTAGAAAATGTGAATTCTTCGGATCCTGTTACTGCAAATGCAAAACAAAACAACTACCACCACCAGAATTGCAAACCTTCAAAATTTATAAATCAAGATACTTCCACACTTGCTGTCCCCAGAGATGTTTCAAATTTCACCCAGAAAGACTTTTTAATTGCCGAAAGTGTGATGCATATTATAAAGACGACTTTTGTACATGCATCAAACATTTGTGCAAATATAGATCAGATTGGTCTTCTGATCCTATTCAAGCTTCAGATGTATAGCTGTAGTCACTGACTGCAGCTTTTTTTTAAAATTTCATTTGGTTGACCTTGAGATTTACAATATATATTCTACATACCCTTTAACATGCTTCTCATTTACACTACATTGCTTGGACTAACACCAACATGGGTGACAGATTCATTTCTTTTGAACATTTAATTACCGAAAGAGATGAGATGGAAACTCTATTTCACAACTTACTCACACTTATGGATAGGTATCCTTTGAAATGGATCAACATCAAAGTAAAATATGTGGATCCTACCAGAATATTTTCATCATCATCATCATCATCTTCCAACAGTGCAGGGGAAGAAGAAGAACCAACTTATGGTATTACAATTATTGAATTAAACAGCGAGGAACAAGACAATCAAATTCAAATTATAAATAAACTTAGTATTTAGTTTACAAAAGTGATTGGTATTTCTATTCTATATTAATGCTATTATTATTTTATTTCTATACACTTCCCACAACCTACCCGAACGGCGTTTCGCGGCAAACTGCGGTAACCGAAGTTCTCTCGCTTCTCGTTTTGGATTACCCCCACTTCTTTTCTTCCCCCCACCACTGTTCCCTGTTTCCATATAAGCGACCGCCTTACCGTCGCTCACCATTTGTTTGCCTACCGCCGAACGATGAGCCAGCCTCCATTAGCAAAAAATACTACTACTTTTGCAGTAACATCGCAACAAGATTTACAGGATATTTTTCAAACTTTAACCGATGTTGTAAACACACCAAACAACACGGTTACTATTACTGTTGAAATTACCTACAATTGTCCAGAGTGTGAAAGGATGGAAAGCGATAATGTTGAAGAATTAGAAATGCCAAACAACAGTCCTTCATCCGCCCACGATTCGACACCAGATGATGAAAGCTAGTCCTAAACAAATATTCTTTTTCAATCCCCCACCACTTTACATTAAATATATATATCCTCCCCTTATTTGCTCTCCTCATTCCATCGCCTACTTTTACACCATCTACACCGCTCCTCTCTAACCTGTACACAAACATGATGGACGGCTTTTCAATCACATCACAATTGGAAGACGATAAATTAAAACTCGAAATTAACAGAATACAATTGGAAGCACAGAATCAGGAAGAAATGATCCGGCTGTTAAAGCTCTTCAAATGCGTACTGTGGTTGGTATGCCTCTATCTGCTCATCGCCATCACCATCGGCATTTACCAGACCGTCACCGCCAAACATCGCTTCGACACCACTTCCAATAAAAATTCTACTTGGCTTTCCTAAAATAAATTATTAATTCCCACAGCCCCACAGCCCCCATCCGCTCCCGCCACACTCCCGCCCGCCCCACTCGTCCCCACACTCCCCACCTTTTTTAAAACCCCCTCCAAATGACCTTGACACACTTACCAACCCCTCCCCAAACCCCCCAAAAAACCCCCAAATCAACAACACACACCTGCCAGTTACAACCGCTGACCTTGACCTGTGCCAGAACCGGCAAATCCCTTCTACTGTATATGAATTTTGTAAAGCCTCCCTTGTTTCTCGAAAAGTATTATTTATGATTACTTCTTAAACACGGTTTAAGCATCGATTCAAATTAGAGATAGTAATTTTAAGTCATATTGAGGTAATTCGGTAAAAATATTTTCTTCATAGTTTGGTGTAGGACGATTCCTCTGAATCGAATGATGTTTCTTTTGAGCTTTAATTCGAAGTTTAAAAAGTTGCTTTTGACTATAAATCTGTCATGAATTCTCAAGGTTTTAAACTCAAATTGGATGTTAAATTTAATATTAAAATTTGTACATTGCAATTTAATTCCTTTCTTGGCATATATGCATAATGCCTTAATTAATTTGAACTCTATTGTATTTAGGACATGAGACTATCCAACATAAAATCATAGTAGACGCACATAGGTAACTAATATTTAATTTCCAATTTTGATATAAATAAATCATTTTAGACTAGCAATTAAATGAACCTCATATTTAATAATTTTAAACTCAAAACAAAATGCATCAACGGTAATGAGTGTGTGTTAAGGTACATAACTGTTATGATTTTAGATGGACATATTCTTACTGGTTATTGGGAAGCCAAAATAATTTTTTTTTTTTAATTTTAAAAACTATTATATAAATATAAAAATCAAACCCTTTAATGAATGAAAAATCGACTTATAGATTCTAACGAAATAAAAGATTTATGTATATATTTCTTTAGCGGCAGGCCAACACCAACTAATGTCCCATAGAACCTGCTGGTAGAGGTTAGGTTATGTGGTCAGGTCATAAAGATGAATCCCTCCTCAATCTACTCGGCAACCAATCCAACTTTGCAGTCCTAGGCCATCCTTATCAGGTGGACGCCAAAATGTTTTCCGTGGTAGTTTGAATCTGATAAACTCTCTGGAATGTACAGGGACTAATCTAACTTTGTGGCCAATCCATATCCTAAGTATCAAATTCCATTCAAAAAATAAGTATACAACAAGGATTTCAGCTACTTATCTTCTGAATGTATTATTACAATCAATAGTGTCAAATTAAATACTGGATTTCTAATTCTTTAATGAATTTATTTGATTACATAAATCATACATTGCATATATTTTCAATATTTTTAACCACGAATAATATCAGTCTAGTACAAAAGCATGCGCTGATTGATTTGACCTCAAGATATCAAGAGAATTGCAATCCTGATTGGATCCAAATTAATTTTTTTAAAGAGTTTATAACAGATAAAGCTTATAATATGGGGGTGGTAGAAAAATACAATATAAACTATTTTTACTCACATTTTATATTTTTCCATATATATTTGATAACTTTTAACACCGCATTGCATTTTTAGAGCTCTATGGTGGGTGGTTTAGTGGTTTTTCTGTCAGAAACGTGTCAGAAAACTTTATTATCTTTGAAATTTTTTATCGATTTATATTTTGTATCTTAGAATAATATGCTCACAAACCCAACCTTACAAAATTGATCATGTCACAATGTATTGCATTTTAATGTTTTGTTGAAATAATTTTAACATAAAGTTTCGTCGCCTATCATTTTTAAGCTAGTTATTTGGTCAGAATTGTATTGTTCCCTTCTAATTGAGACCTTTATCCATGGGGGTGTAATTAAATTGTATTATGACCTAGCACTATGTTCTAGGTTTAAGTTATAAAATCGTTTCTGGAATTTATGATCACACGGCAATCCTAATACTAGAAGTTATTACATGTAATAACAGAAAAGAAAATGTGTAAAACATTACTTTTTTAGGAATTTAGGTTTGATGCCATGAGGCGTTGTTAGAAAATGTGGATTAACCCCTTATTGGTGAAGGTAAACGCAAGATCTGGAACTTTGTTATTTTTCCCTTGAACTCCTCGGGGTGGGTAATGTAGGTTTGGCGCCATATGAGTTTTGTATGCAAGTATGAGTTAAACCCTATCTAGATATACATACCAAATTTAATTAAGTTATGTCAATAAATAGGCAAGATACAGGGATTTATTAATTTCTTGTAAGATTAACAGGGGGAAACACATTGTTTTGTATTTTCTCTGTAAGCAGTTACTTTATGTTCAAAATTCAAAATACATAAATGTTTGTTTTTTCAAGCTCTTTTAAATAGTTTAAGTTCAAATTGATTTTTTTATTAAAGTCAAAAAACCAAAAAGCCATTTTGACCCTTTTTAACCCCATTAGCATTGTCCGATCATTCTGGTCTGCAAACTCAATCATATGTAGCAGTAAATGCTGCATTACACCCCTGTACCAAATTTCATAAAAATTGGAGGTTCCCTTAAACATTTTTCGTATTCTTGGAACACATATATATAAATTTGAACGAACGGTTTTTTGGCTTCTTTGGACCAAAAAAAAAAAAAAAAACAAACAAAAAACAAAAATTAACATGGTCCCATGCTCAGATTTTAAAGTAACTACATACCGTAACATTCCCTATAGGGAAATCGACTAAAAATTACCCTGAGTACCCTCTTTATAAAATAAGGGAGATTATCGGTTTATTCGTGCAATAAGGAACTAATTCGCATCACGCCACTTCGGTGCAATCAGCAGTCTCTTGATCTGATTGCCTGTTTACAGCCTGAAAGCTCCATCGGGTCCTATCTGGGCCGTGAAATATCGAGTGGTAAAAGGTTTGCCTGAAATATTTTACGGAATAATTCATTCAAAATTCTAATCATGTTAATAAACTTATATACTTTTTGACAAAACGCACATGTTAAAAGTTCATTACATCATAAACAACACACTACATCGATATCACCTGTTTCCAACCCTCACTTCTACCAACGAAACACCTGTTTGGTTGGCTTGGCCGGCAAAATTTTCCGCCCCAGGCCGGTAATGGACACGATTGTTGTAGGTGACAACAACAACAACAACAACAACAACAAAGAAATCAGTGACGTAAGTAGTGTGTTTTGGTTACTTCTGCGCCGGAAGTCGTGCCATCTGCCCGAGCAGCTGCTCGAGCAGATGGCGTCAGATGCTGGGGTGCAGATGGCGAGAGCATATGCCCTGAATTTGAAGTAGAATTGGGCATGAATTAAGAGTTAATTTAAAACTGAAATTTAACAGTTATAACTGGGGCTTGGAAAGTATGTCAAGGTCATCCAGAGTAAGTTTTAAAAAAGCCTATCCAACTACCACCAGAAATAGTTGAAAGTTGAACTAGTTGGTGATAGTGGGATAGGTTGAAGTAACTTTTGAATTTTATTTGTGAACATACAATTAATGTGCAACAGCAGAGTTTAAACAAGTTGAACTTTTGTGATGAACTACAGAGTTGTAAATGCAAACACCAACGACGATGAGAAGGTAAACGCAGAGTCCCCAGATGATGTATTTGAAAAGCTTGAACAAATGTAACATTTCGAATTGGTTTTCCCGTTCCATTTCCAATCGTTTAATTTCCAATTTCAATTTATCCTCTTCCATTCTAGTTATGAAGGGAACTTCATCCATCATATCCATCATGATTGTGTTAGTGTTTGAAATTTTAAAACAAGTGATGTTGATAGTTCAGAAGTCGAAGACGGAATGAGAAGTGAAAGGGAGAAATGTTAGTTAAATAAAGAAGTGGTGGGGGGAAGGATGAATTACAAAGAAGTGGTGGGGGAAAGACGTTGCTCTTCATTATTACCATCAGTAGTGTCAGATGGTGCAGGAGTTAGATTTAGTAAACTGTCTTCGTCCAAACTTTCAACCTTATCACAAATAGGACAATCGTATGTTATTTCCAAATTCATTTTGATGGTTGTAAAATTATCTACAAGTTCTTGTAAAATATTAAAAATGTCTTGTAACTCTTCTTTAGAGTTTATTTCAAAACTAGAATTCATTCGGGCCAATGGAGAGTTGTTCATTATTGGAGAGTCGGTGATGGAATGAGGATCGGCGCATAGGGAGGGGGCTTATATAATGGTGACCTTGAGCAGGCGTCTAGGGAGGGGGGCTGTCTAGGGAGGGGGCTTTTATATGGGGAACCTTGAGCTTATGATTGAATAAAATGTTTAGTTCTTCTTCTTCGTCTTTTAATTCAATTATTTGAACCGAAGTAGTTGTTTCATCCTCTTCACTCGATGAAGAAAACAATTCACCAGGATTTAAATATTGAACTACAATTCTGAACCATCTTATAGGATATTCGTCAATGATAGAAAGTAAGTTTTGAAACAATTCTTCCATCTCCTCCCTGTCAGTTATTATATGTTCAAACTTGATAAATTTGTTTTCCATGTTGTTAGTTAGAGTGTTGGAAGTGGAATGATTTAATATTATATAAAAATTAGAACTAGTGGTGGGGGAAATCTCAAGGTCATCCAAATGAAGTTTTAAAAAAGAGTGTAAAACTGAAATTACACATTTGATGGTTCTACAGGATCGGAATACCAATCTGACCTGTATTTACATCTTTTTATCATATGTGTACAAAAATCATCTTGATGAGAATTGGTGCGTTGACAATGAGCAAGATCGAGAGGGTGAAATTTGAAACATCTTTGAGGACAACATGTATGAAAATATCTTGATTTGTAAAGTTTCAAAGTTCGCAATTCCGGTGGCGGTAGTTGTTTTGTTTTGCATTTGCAGTAACAAGATCCGAAGAATTCGCATTTAGTACAAGCTAACCCATCCACCATCATTGGCCCTAAATCTGTACATTGTTGTTCACAACAGTAACGAGGTTTGTACTTGTATTTTTGCTCTTCCATGTTGACGCTGCGGAGTCTAGTGAAAGAATAAGAGTGTATAGTGTTAAATAGCGAGTTTTATGTACTGTGAAAAGTGGTGGGGGTAATTTCAAGGTCATCCAAATGGAGTTTTAAAAAATTATACCTTACAAGTGTAAGGATTATTAAAATTTAGGAAGTTTGTTTCTCTTTGTTTTCTTCAGACTTTTTATCTTTCTCAGCTTTAGCCATAGCAACTAGTTCTTCTATTGATAGTGGATGTACTTCAGGAAATTTTAAAATTAATTTAGCTTGGTATCCTTCTTTAGCTAATACATCTATATCTTTAGTCATTTGTTCAACAGTGTTGTAATCTTTTCCATAGATTTTTCCATCAAGTTGAATCATCATTCTGTACAACATTTTCTTAAATAGGTCTTGTCGTGGTGAGAGCTAAGAAGCGAATGATTATTTATACAAGTATCACATCCTTTTTATTAACTCACATTGATCACGTGATTCTTTAGTTGTAGCTTTGTCTGTCAAAGGTTATTCAACATTGGTAATACTTTTGGAACTTGATGTTATGTTGACCAGTTGGCGATGAAGAAGTTGTAGGTTGTGTAGAAATAAATATTTCATCATCGCAATATTTTGTTTTAGTGAACATCCTTGTATTAGTAGCACTAACATCAACAGTTAAGTGATAACCACCGGTAAGTAAAACTCGCATTTCGTTGGTTAAATCTTCGAGTTGTTCAAAAGTTGTTATGGTGTTAGTATCGTAAGATGCACACTTGACCTTTAGGGACATGTTGCAGTTTTATATTCAGGGATTAAGAGCGAGATGTGTACGGTATGAACGGTAGCAGTAGACTGATGAATTTTGCAAGTACATTTCCCCTTTTATAATTATACAGAATTGGGTCAAGGTCATCCCGTGGAATTTTTAAAAAAAGCAACATATTGTAATGTACAAAGACATTACAATATGTTGCTTTTTTTATTTTTATTTTTTTTTGTTTTATATCATATTTATTGAAAAAACAAATACAAAGAAATATTTACAATGTTATGTACAAATTAATCAGTAGTAGGTGTTACAT
Source organism: Neoaliturus tenellus (assembly GCA_030545055.2). Taxonomy (NCBI): domain Eukaryota; kingdom Metazoa; phylum Arthropoda; class Insecta; order Hemiptera; family Cicadellidae; genus Neoaliturus; species Neoaliturus tenellus. The sequence goes on from CM061532.1 coordinate 192,126,918, forward strand.
GAATTGTAAGTTCAGTAGAGTTGTTTCCACTGGGTCCATGTGATACCAAATAGAGTGCGCCGGGTTGAATTATACGAAGATCTTCATTTTGAAGTAGTTGTACGAAGCGCTTTGGTAAGAAGATCTGAAATTTTGCTTCATCACCAATTGTATAAGGTGCCTCGCTCAAAGTGCAATTTATAGCATCACCTACTGAAGTTTCCATTTTCTTAATAGTATGAATGATGTAGTGTTTTTCTTCTTTTAGTTCAGAACATTTCTTCGTAGGTAGAATTGATGATTTAGAATGAGCGTTGAACTGATCAACTAAACTTTGAAGTAAGTTCTGTGATGCCATATTGATGTTGTTGTTAATCTTCGTGTTAATAAGAATGTCCGTCGGAGATGTTGTCTCTTCGGAGGTTTGAGTAATACTCATGCTGTGTCATGGTAGCGCTCTCACTTTTATAATCGACACTACCCCCACCAGTTTGTTGAAGGAAATTATTCAAGCGGTAGGCATTCTTTAAAGCGCACTGTGACCTTCGATGTTTAAAACTTTTTGATGAAATACAAAGTTCGTTGAAGTAGCATTGGAAATCTTTATCAATAATTGCATTAATCACTTCGTTGCTTGTAAATGATTGTATCCAATTTGCTTTTTCCAATCCCCTTGTGTAGATAATTTTAAACTCTTTGCAATAATGATTCATAATGTGCGGCATCATGTTATAATTAATGAAACCTTCATCCCATCTTAAGTTATGAAAATGTTTGTTCAACCATTTGTTTGTAACTTTCGCTTTAGTTGTTAGTCTATTAAATGGTACTGGAGGTTTAAACAAATAATGATAAACTACTGATGTGTTCATGTCCAAGATTACTAATTCTTTAATAATAAAATTACCATCATTTCCTCGAAAAGCTTGAAATTCAATTATACCTCTTTTAACTTCCATTATATGTGGCGCATTAGAAAACGAAACCCGTTTATTCATGATGAAGTCTTACTAACAACTGACTTAAAAATTGAATGAGCCGATGTTTATAACAGACAAGATTGTTCTTCTTCTTTCACTTCTTGTGCCACTTCATCAATATTAAAATTGGTGTGATAGTTGTTTAATTGTCTCCACATTTCAACTTCTTGAGGTATTCTATTAAAGATGGAAGTATCCACGGGACCGTATAAAATTGGAACAAAAGGTTTTTTGTCCAATGTATCAATTAGATAGTCTTTAATTATTGCACTTGAAAATATTAGTTGTTTCAAATATCTGGTGACGGGACCGGTAGTACAACTTAAAGTGTAAAATTCTTCTTTAGTGAAATATAATTTAACATTATGTGTGGTTAAATCTCTGAAGCGAACAATTTGTCCTCCACGATGTTTTACTATATCAACTTCAATATTTGATTCCAATAAACTTAATCTTGTTCTTCTTCCAAATGTGTTGTTACTTAAATAGCACTCCAAAAGATGTAAATGTTTCATGAGAGATTCCCAAGTAGTTTCACTGAAAGTAACCATTTTGTTTCCATGATTTAAAATAACAATTGGTGAATAATCCATTGATTTTAAAATTCCAACTGATATACTTTTTGTCATGCATGAAGAAATTGGGTAGATAATCCGAAGAAATACTTCTGTTAAAATATTGGTTGTAATGTTAACTTCAACCTTCTTCCTTTTTACTTCTTTTTCAGCTTTTTCTTCTTCTCTTTTCTTATGTTTGTTGAATTTTAGGAACTCGTCCATTTCTCGTTCAACTTGTTTTTCTATATCTGAACTATTATCATCCATTAGAGGTGTATTTTCTTCTCCGTTAGTAGAATTCATCTTGCGAATGATGTTTCCCATACGACGGTTGAAGATAGAATGAAGTTTCTACTAATTATTTTCTCGCTTTTATATTTTTCGTAAAATCCTTGAAATTTATACAATTACATAATTGTTTGTTTTCAACTTGTCTTTCACAAATGAAATTCTAACCTCAAAAATTAAAGCAGATAATTCTAACCTCAAAAATTTGCAGTTGTTATACAATTCTTTTTAAAGTACATTCTTCACAATTCCGGTCAGCGGTGTGTAAGTAACTATTTTATCATGTAGAATTAGACAGTATGCCGAAGTTCCATCCGCTACTGGTTCTTCAAATTCCATTTCAATTTTTATATCCACACTTGATGATTTTACCGATTCATTTTGTTTTGAACAATCGATTACAATTATTGGAGCCTTGGAATAATACTGGTCAGGTGATAATAGTGGTGTATTAGTCTTTCCATAATATGACGATTGAAATCTTGCATACATATCGTATAAAATGGAAAAACGTTTTTTGCTGAACATGACATTCAAATTGTCATAGGGAAAGAATTGAGAGTTTAGGAAAACTTTACAATTCTTTATTTTACAGTGATCAAATTGACCAGCATTTGCAGTGATAACATCTTTTCGCTTAGTTTGAAAACCGAGTATTATGTACCTTGCTCGTTCCAAGTAAGTTGATGTCTTGACGGTCCATGTTTGTCTTTCTGTCTGAGGTAGTGTAGGGTATTCATGAAATTCCCAACTTCGGAATGGCATCACAATATCACGGTCAGATTTTAACTTTCTCAATAATAGGATTCTATGTTCATCGGCCAATCTTACATGAGGTACTCTCCAAACAACTTTATCCAACTGTAGTTGCCATTCCAGTTTATCTTCCGTAGTTGCAGGGTCTGCAAGTATTAAGTCCTTATTAGTTGAAGATCTGAGTAATACTAATTCTTGTTTGACATTTATTATTACCCGTTTGTAATCTTCAGCGAATCCCAAAAGCAATCGTAAAGGTACATGAAAATCAAAGTGACCGTTGGAAGCTGGTGTTATAGTGTCTTTATCGGGGGCAACCCATCCGGCAGTGACTATTGAATTCTTCTCATGCGGTGTTAATGATGTTAATCCTTTCAATGTCGTTGTTAAACCAACCTTTTTTGTTGAATCAACCGTCACCCCTGATATTTCATATCTTATTTCATCAAAAAGATATGCCATCGGGTTATTTATAAAAGGAACTGTTGAAGCAGTTTTTCCATCCAATTTTAATACCTGTCCTTCGATGTACAAGTAACTTTCACACGGTAAAGTGTAAATATCTTGTTGTTGAATGGGGATCCTTATTTCATCGTTATTGTTTAATTTTGATGAAGTGTAAGGGTTGTGCGTGTGATATTCCTTCTCCCATAGTGTTTCGTCGAACGTTGGTCCTTGAGATATATCCAGGATATCCATCGCTGTTAAGTTTCAATCCAATCTTCTGTAGAAAACGAATGTTTTCCGATGTTAACTCTTCCAATGTCGAGGAGCTACTGAGCTCCCGACTCTTCCGTTGCGGTTTAAATGATAATCCCATGTTGACTTTTATGTTGCTGCTCTGATGTGTAACCGTATAGTAATTGTTTCTCCTCTAAAGTCAACACTATGACCGTCTTGATCCAATATGTTCAGTACGATGTCTGAAATGAAACTGGTGTTTAACGGTAGGTATATCAAGTTTTGTGGCTTCTCAACAATTTTAAAACCGGGAGCCACTGTTGGATAAAATGTATGTAAAATATGTTGATTAACTCCATCTCTATACGATCCGTGTATAATGTTGCACGTGATATCAATACTATTTACTTTCAATATTGTTACAGTTGAATCACCCGAATGAGTAGTTCCAGGAGTTAAGATTTTCTTTTTTGTATCTGTAAATCCAAGTAAACTGCCAATCGACTGTTCCAAGCTGACATCAATATAATATTTCGAAGTTATTTCTGCTTTTAAAGTATTATTGTTTCCTTTAACGGTGATATTGTCTTCTCCGAGTTGTTTCTGTAATAATTGGTTTATGTCATCAATTTCATATGCTCCAGTAGGAAATGTAATTATTTTCAATTCTGAGTATTTTCCTGCAGCATCCTTAGTTTCATAATAATGTAGTAAATTGTTTTTTCCTTCTGTAACATTAGGAATTGAATTGTAGGTAGTCAAATCAAGTAATGCCGCTTCCCATAATCTTTCCTTGGATAGACGCAATGCTGGGAACAGCGTACTTTTTAATGTGGATGAATTTCCACTCAGTGACACTGTATACGATGACATCTTAAAGCTGACTGACACTCTTCGCTAGAAACTCCAAACATAAATGCCCACATATTTCAGTATTGTTAGGTTGTTCTCTTTTGTAATTGTAAAAAATGTTTTTGGAGTTTCGAAAATAATGTTGCAGTTCTTTTGGCGGTGGTAGATTGCCAAAACTGTCAAAGTAGTAAATGGTTTGTCCGAGTTTTTTATAGCATACCCAATGAGTGCCTGGACCATAGGTGGAATCCAAATTTACTATTCCAGTTTCATTTTTCCATATTTTAGTTGGTAATGCATCTTTCATAAAAACTCCTCGAAAGAATGGTATTTTCAAACATTTTACATAATCATTTAACTGATGATTTGTTAAGGCTTTATTTGGAATTATCAATTGATTCTTCTTATTTAGTACACACGGTATGGTCTTAGGTATAAACCTGCTCCGTTTTTTACCATTTGCCAAACAGAAGTCTTCTTTACACTTGCCTTATGAGTTCTACGACGTCCTTTTTTAATGTTTCCACCTCTTTTGGGAGCGCCTCTCTTTGCAGGTCTTCCTCTGCGACGTCTTCCACCACCTAACTTTGCTTTTGTCTTCATGGCTGTAGTTACTGCCCAAGCTGCTGCTTTTTCTGCAATATTTGCGTCACTTGATTTTACTCTTTGCCAAGCTTTCTCCGCTAGAATTTTATCTGCTATTGATCTATTTGTTGAATCTTTATACTTTGAATATGCTATATCGTGTTCTTTGCAAGCTTGATCTAATTTATTAATTCCAGGATCTCCTCTTGCTAAACGTTTTGCCAACTTAGTTAGAGGTCCACAATATTCATAACCTCCGGGCAGATGTAATTCGTATGGTAAAGCGTCTATCGTTCGATTTACAACAGCACCAACTGGAATCCGTCTGAGCAGGGATAATGCAGCTGATGTTATACCACGTCCTCTCTTGCCACTGTCTTGACGATGACTGAGCGATACGGTCTTCATTATGTTGTCTTATATAACTGGTGTGTTTACTCTACGAGATACTTTACATAAATGAATAACTTGTGCAAAATCTTTTATATTTAAAGACTTAGTTATTCAAATTAATTATATACTGATTTATGATTCTATTTTTAATCCAAGCTTCTCGTTCATCGGGTTGAATCACCACATGATTCGTTGTACTAGCTATATGATTGTGGGTATCAATAAGTAAATTACCCACTATTCTTATTAAACAATCTAAAGTTACAGCATCTTTTGGATGTTGAGGATCATGTAATTGCATAATACGTTTATCATTACATGTGTAAGCTGTTGAATCACTTTTTGATGTTTTTATGACTTGTCCAATAGTAGCAGCATCATTTGAATCTTCACCTGGTAAAATATTAATTATTTTCTTCATCTTTGCATCATATTGGGTCCCAAAGTGTTTATCCCAAGTTATTGTTTGTTTCATTGTAACACAATCATTTTATTCGTAACCAGGATAAATATCTTTTATTCTTCTATTACGACCATTGTATGTACCTAATGTACCACCACTCGCAATTAATGTTTGCACCATTAGAGGTACATCTGTATCTTTTATACCAAATCTTCCATTTGTTATTGTTTTATGTCCTGCATCCCATTCATCATTATTTCCTTGCATTAAATTAAACTTTTCATTTCCATGTATAAATTTATCTCCCCGCTTTAACACGGCATCTTCATGTTTTACAAAATTGGATGTTTCTTTTTTTAATTCTTTAGATAATTGTTCCATAGTAACAGCATCTTTTGGTTGAGAACCGAACTTTACATTTGACAACACTTTCCCATGACAATCGATTTCATCACCATCTTGTAAAATACAGTTGTCCTTGATATATTTCAGGTTTACAGCATCGCCGTCTTCCTTTGGGTATCCAATGTCATTTATAATAAATTTATAAAAAGAATATCCATGTTTAGTTTTTTCCGGTATTATAGAATGTAAATATTCTTTATTAACTGAATCTTTATCATTTTTGGGATTTCCCACGTTGGTTATTCTATAATTTCCAGCATCATATGTTTGTCCATCTTTTAAGTTGTTACCCCATTGCAATTTTAAAGTATTTGAAAGTTCAGATGATAAGTACTCTTTAGTAATTGCATCAGAACCTTCAGTTGGTTTACCAACATTAATTAATCTATGTGATTTAACATCGTAAGTATTCTTATGTAATTTTAATGATGTTGAAGTAGCTTCTTTTACTGTCTTCAAATTTGCTCCATCAGTATCTTCTTCTGGATCTTTAACTAGTTTTAAACGTTTATTACTTATGCTATAGTCACCTTCAGGTGTTTGCGGTAATCCACTTCTTTTTCTGTCTTCTCCAACTTGCACTCCTAAAGCGGAGTACCGTCCGAACTTGTCGACGCTCATGTTAGAACTGATACGTCTTATGCTTGCACCTCTTTTATATCCACGGACAATTATACGACTATACCGCGATTCCTAAGTTCATCAACTAGAGCCACCCATTCATTATTCAAACCTGTATGACCGGCTTCCATGGCTTCATGCAATAGTCTCATTCTATCAACCAATTTATTGATATCGTTGTAGTAAATCACATTCGTATTGTATAGATTTTTCATCAATCCTTTACCAGATGTTGAAGTATCTCCTTTACTCTTTTTACCATGTTGTTCAAGAAGTGATAAATCCATAAGTGATAAAGATTTTCTTTTCAGTGGTTGTCTCACCGCTGGTGCAGTACGTAATGTTGGCAATTTTCGTGGAGGAAACAACTTTTTTATAACGATGTTATATTTTGTTGCACGTGAACGATTAATCATTGCATCCTTTACATAGTTTCTTTTATGAGCGTTAGTATTTTGGAGAATCTCCTTAAAAACACTTAAATCTTTGGATGAATATCTTAGTGGTATGTTTTTAAAAATTAATTCATATAATCCTTTTGTTCCTTTATATCTATGCTCACCAATAATGATGTAATCGTCTTGTGTTATTTCAAGCTTTGAATCGCCAATCTTCAATTCATTCCCATCAATTCTTGCTCCGTATACGTGTGATCTACTCAAATTCGGGTTTGATTTCATATCATGTAGCATTTTCATTATATATTTTCTTCCAAGAGGTCCATGTTGTAATATATCGCTACTCAATTGAGTTAAATTTGGAATAGATTGTTCAGCTTCAGGTATTGGCTGTTCTTCTTCCTTTTCAACAATTGGTTCTTCTTCTTCTTTTGTTTCTTCTTGCTCACTAGCACTTGTATATGAATCATCATCTTCTTCTTTTTTTAATGCTTGTACTTCTTGTTTAGAAACTGGTAGTAAAACATCTCCTTCATAACGAGGTTTACCAATAGTTTCTGATATCTGTTTTAAAGGTTCCGTAATAGGTTTAAATGTAGTCTCTAAAAATTCTTCTCTTTCACTTAAACCCATCCTCAATGCACGATTCTTCATCCTAATAGAATCACTCAGTGATTTTATTTCTTTCAATAGTTTTTCTTGATTCACCATGTTTACACTGTGAAGTTCAACATGTAACTAGATGTAGCATCGGTAGTTCAACGCATAAATACAAATTTATCCAACCCTATACGATATCTACCATTTTTAATATCTTCTTCCTTCATAATAACGAGAAAGCTATATTTCTCATTCCATGCTTTGCCACACATCTCTTTAAATTTTTCAAATGGCATATCCGCATTTACATGATCATTATATATATGCTTTAAATTTGTTTCATCTTGCTTGAAGATGATCAACATATTTGCATTGTCTCTTATAAGTTGTTTTGGAATTTTACTGTATGTTTGACCAATATAAATGCTATCAATATTATGATGTCTTCCCATAGCAAAATAATTCCTTATTGTGTCATGATTTTCACAAGAAACATCGTCAAATATAAAAATAGAAAATGGTTTTGCTTCATTTGGTTGCATAATTGTTTCACTGGCATTAAACTTGTAAAAATTCACTTCAGGTACACTTGCAAGTACTTTATCCAATAATTGATATTTTGGTTGTTGCAATGATTTTGAAAAAATGTATATATTATTAAAACGCAATCCTTTAGGATTAGTTATAAGGTTAAAAACAACATTAGTTTTTCCACAATTTGAAGGACCAGTTATTAGACATCTTATCGTATTTGGTAGTAATTCACCATGTTTTCCATGATTTAACTTATCATTGTCAACTGTCAATTCATCAATGTTATTGATATTAAATCGATCTTTTTGTTGTACAATCTCCATCTTGTATAAAGGTTAAACACACAATGAGCTATTAAACAACTATACTAAGTCTTTTGAAGGAATCCAAGAGTCTTCACTTTTATCAAACCCTAACCACCGGACTTTAACCATATCCTTTTTCCTTTGTAAAATCTTCTCGACAAGATATACATCACCAACTGTTGATTTCAACAATTCGTGTCCGTAGAATCCACCTTGAAGTAATTCACCCTTGTTATCCTTTAATAAATAGGTTTCAGGTATAGTTGGTTGCACTTTATAAATTGTAAATACTTCATTAGTCCAATTTGGTAGATATCTTTTACTAAATACACCTTTGTATTTGCTTAAACGAACTTTATCGTTGACCTTGAACTTCTTTGGTTGCAATTTTTCCAATTTTGGTGTTGTATTATTTTTAATACGTTGTAATACAATTTTGGCATTAGCACTATTTACCTGGATAGGTTTCATTCCAATGGTACGATGATATTTGTTGTTATACTCTTTTATAAGTTGTGGTAATATGTCATACCATACATATGATCCTCTTTTTGAAAATTGTTTATACATCGCACCTTTTAATGTTCTATTGAATCTTTCAATTATTGAAGCTTCAACTTCAGAATTTGTAGAATAATGATTTATTTGATATTTCTTCATCAAAGCTCCAAAGTCTTTATTAAAATATTCTTTTCCATCATCGGTCTGTAGATGTTTAATTTTAAATTTATTTCTTTGTATTGTGGTTTCCATAGCTTTTGTAACACTTTTACCAGTCTTATCCTTCAATGGTAAAGCGTCAGCTATTTTAGTAAAACAGTCTATAATTGTTAAAATATATTTAAATCCTTTATTTAATTTACTGTGCGGTATCATTTCAATGAGATCAGCTTGATAAAGATCATTCATTCCTTTAATGATTGTACTTCTTCTTGGAAATCTTCTTCTTGCTGGTTTATGTAGTTCATTTACAATCTTGTCCTTCACACTTTCCATCTTCAGATGTTTCTTGTACACCGCTTGTAAAAATACTGACCCATAGAATAGTTAATTCTCATTTATATAGTTTGAATATAGGTCAAGGCCATTTCATATTAGTGTAAAAAAGAGGGAACATGGCATTAGGTTTGCCATGTCCCCTCTTCTTTACGGAAAGGAAAAAGGAAGAAGGTAGAGGACGAAGAATAGGTTTACTGGTCGATAGGGTTCAGGGAGTAGTGGCCGAATGGTAAAGTATTAATTTTATCTTCTAAAATATGGCGCTTGTCATCTTTGTAGCTTAATGCCCACTTTGTTTGTTTGACACTAAAAAGTTGATGATTATAACTTCTAATAGTGTTGAACGTTGCAGTTGTTTCAACATTTTCAAACAAACATCTTTTATAATGTTCAAACTGTACATTCTTCTTCAGGAAAGAAGTTTTTATTCCTTTGGCTTTTTTTGTGACTTGATGTTCATTCCTTTCATTTATGTACAGTTGAAATGAATACAGTTTGGACATTAATGCTACAATTTCCATCATCGGCACACCATTTGTTTCATCTTTAAATTTTCCCAATACTTTCTTGTTTTTGTCGTAGTCGTAATTTGGATGATCCTTAGGATAATCGGAAAAGTCGAAATCATCTTTATATATAAAGGTGCGTAGATCTTCATACATGTCATTTGTTTTAATCCAGTAAATGAGTGCATCCGTATCCATATATGCAATACCAATGTTCTCTCTTCCATAATAGTTAACCATCTTCTTATAATGAAACTCATACATATGTGTTTTTGAAATATCCAAGATTGACATTCCAAGATACAAAGGACGATCCATTTCAACTGACTTCTTGTTCATGGAAATAACAACTAGATTTTCATTAATAATTACAGATGAACCAAAGTTTGGTTGTTGCACTAATTTCTGTAATTTTACTGGATCAGTTACTAATTTGATATCCTTATGTTTCCTTTTGTTTTCCAAAGTCTTGCCAAATATTGCGTTGTTCATTAATTTGAAAAAATCTTTTTGAAAACTTGATGTAGCGACGGCTCTTCTTCTTGTGTTGTTGTCGATGTAAGGTTTTAACCAACAAGATTGAGAAAATTGTAGTACTCGATTAATTTTTGTAATTCTCAGTCCTAAGTCTAAAGCCTGTTGTATCATCCAGTAGTGTCCAACATATCGAGACTTGTCGGTTAAAGTCATCAATAATTTTGGCCATCTTCCAGTAGGGGAAATTTCAGTCTTCGGAAGAAGTGGTAAATCATAATGTTGATCATGAAGATGTTCAGGATATTCAAAATCCACATCAAAAATGTAACCAGTTTCACCATGCTTCGGTATATCCATTATGTTTCCAATCGATTCTGGATCTATCCATTTAAAATTATCATATGGAAGGGGATTTGACATTGCCCATCCGTATAAGTTATTTGCATCAAAATAACCCAGGAATGTTGTTGGTTTTGATGCATCATAATCGGGCAGATACTTGTTGTTCGCCTTAAAATGTCGTGTAACGCTTTGCGTCAATCCCCCTCGAACTCCTGACTCTAACATTAAAACCATATCTATATCAGTAAGAAGTTGTATTTTACAATTTGTTTCTTTCAACATGGCTTGCCATGCTAATCCAGGTGAAGTGTACGAATGAAGAGGGTCCAATCCATAAGCTGCAAAACACGTATTTCTAAATTCTTCCATTATATCACATGATAAAGTTACATCTAATTTAACATAAAAATCTGAATATTCTCCTAATGTTCTAAATCCTAATTCGTTCCATACTTTACATGCATGATCATAGTCCTCTTGAGATATGTCCATGTCGTAAAGTTTACTTTTAAATTCTTCTTTAGCCGGAAGTGATGTTTCATTAAATTTTTCTAAACTGTCTATGTAATCATATGGAAACACACCTTTCCGAAGTACCAAATCCAGTTTGTCGTTATTTACAATCTTCTTTGTTTCGATTAAATCTTGTTTCCTTAAATTTTCTGAAAGTTTGGACAAACTCGACGGCATAAATCTGTAGGAGTCTAAGAATCTTAATTTCATGTTTCCAACTTTTTTGGAAAAACTGATGAACTTCTCTGAAGTTTCAGCTAATACATCAATTTTACCATCGTCTCTTCCTAATTCGGGTATTATGAAATGAGCATCGTACCCACTGAGGTTATGCAGAACCACAGGAATAAATAGTGGTAAACGATAGCTCAAGTTGCATTTATTACAAGCAGCACCCCTGTAATAACCAGTGAGGTGATCGTGATCTTTAACTTTATAATTCTCAATAGTAAAATCATTTTTGCACAAGAAACATCGAGTTGCATTTTCATGTTGAATTTCTTCTTCTTCCTCCATCGTTTTCATTGGTACAATATTTGTATATAATCTTTGTACATTTCCAGCTATTGAATATAAGTGATCAAGAAATATTTTTTCTACATTTTCACCACGATATACTAGAGGTTCTGAAGTTAATCCATATCTGTTTAAATGTTCTTCTGATAATGTCGATTTCACCATTAAACAAAAACTGTTTGGTTTGTGCATTTGATACTTGACACTTTTTCTAGCTTAACAATTTTCATCTTCAACAGGAACAAGTGTTGATTCAAAGTCCGCATACACAACGAAAGGGATACGGTATTGATAATGAACCTTTTCAAATTTAACGAATGCTCTGTTTTCCGCAGGTAAATTAATCTTTGCTTCATAATTATTGTTACATAGTCTTTTGTGCTCTTGTAACCATTCTCTTCCTTCTCTTCCTTCTCGTTGAAAATTAAAACATCTCTTGCAAATTATCTTTTTGTTTCGATTTTTTGAAAGTTGCTTGTTAACAAGACGATCAAATTGCTTTATGTACACATAGTGAGACACATCTCCTCGCGTTACTAGTAGTAAATCCGTATGATCTGGTAGCTCTTCTTTTGCAATACGTAAAGGATACACTTTGTTTGAACTATCTAATGCAAAAACATTGATAGACGTACCGGGATTTTTCTTCTCAAATTTTGATATATCTTTCAGTGATACAGGATAAGTGATTCCTTGAAAATTGTATCTAAATCTTTGATTTTCATATTCTTGGTCAGGTCTATTCACATGATGTGGTACAAATTTAGTTGTCATTGCATAACGAAAACATTCATTGTCTTCATTTTTAACATTAATACAAGATTTTGTATCTTCAATTCTTTTTGGCAGAGGAATGTAACTTGATCCCATTAGTCCATATCCATGTTTGTGAACTCTTATATCTAATACTTCAATACTTGTAAGACTCCATCCGGATCCTCTTCCTTCGTGTTCCTGAATTTTTGTTAATATTTCTTCTATACAGTTCTCTACTATTGAATCAATGTTTGAACTTTCCATAATGGTTCGGTTTTTTGTTATGAATCCTCTTGGTGATAATTCTTCTTGTACATTTATAAACATAGCTTCTAGTAGTAAACCAAATTTAAGAAAGTTCAATCTTTTTAATTCTTCTTTTGAAGTTTTACTTACAATTGGTTTTGCTTCTCTAATAAATTCTTCTAGCTTCAAGTTTTCATTTTGAATCTTATGATGCATTACTACTTTACCAGGTAATGCAAATACTTGTAGATTTGGTAAAGTAGTTGAAGATGTTGCTGTTATTTCATATTGTTCTTCTTGTTCTTCTTGTTCTTCTTGTTCTTCTTGTTCTTCTTGTTCTTCTTGTTCTTCTTGTTCTTCTTGTTGTTCTTGTTGTTCTTGTTTTTCTTCTGGGTTGTTGTGAATTAGTTCTTTATGACAGTCTAATAGAATTTCATCGTGAAACGATTCCGAACATTTATCGCAACGATACATGTTGAGATGTTTACTCTTCGAAATTTCACCAAGAAATGAAGTGGGCTCTCACGTTCCTCCTATTATAATGGTTCCCCCACCACTATTTCATCCTCTTCACTATCCTAGAAAATCAAACATTTTCAACAAAATATTAACCTTCTACAAACTAATTGTTCATTCGTGTTCTTTATTCCCATTGGAGTTTTAGTATATACTTCTTTATATTCAAACTTTAACAAACTTTCTTTTAACATCTGTTAGGACAGATGTTATGGGACAGATGTTAAAAGAACAAATGTTGGAGAGGAAATGGCTAGAGCACAGGCACTTGGTTAAACTAAATTTGCGCATAAATTAACTAGAGTTGAACTGAAAATTCGCATAAATTAAAAGTTAGTTCAAAACTAAAATTCGACAGTGTTAAAAAACTCTAACAGTTGAATAAAAATAAACATTAATTCAAAACTGAAATTCAACAGTGTTAACCAAATTCTAACAGTCAAACAAATAGGTCAAGGTAATCCAATTTAACGCGAGAACGAGGAATAGAGCACTAAGTGGCATGTTAGTCCATTACCACAAAGTGATCTATTCCTCGCTCTCTATTCTACATCTACTTTTTTCAGTTTACTTATTTATATTAAAATGTTCAAATTTTACTATGTAGAATGTCCATTCTTTCTCTTCAACTCTTCGATTGTTTTTAGCAATTGTAACAAATATTCGTTAGTTTTCACCAAAGTCTTTAGTTTGCTACATCCAATTTCAATGGAAGGTATTATAAGTTGTAATTTTATAAGTTCAATCTTTTCTTTCTTGCGAATTTCTTTCTTTATTATATTATTCCTTATTTTTGCTGAAGATTTAAACTCCATGTTGTTTCTGCTAAAGCCACAATAATAATAAAAGTCTCTTGAAACAACCTGCATTTATACACATTCCCCCACCACTTTATAATCCCCACTCCTTTCCCCTTCTTCTTTATATGTGGAAGGAAGTATTATAATTAGATTCCTAATATTTCTTTTCCTTCTTCACTACGTGGGGGAAGGGTAATTTGTTATTACACTAGTTGTGCAAGAAAATAGCCGCCAGTGTCCACACCTTGTTCGTAGCACTCCATCATAGATTGTGCCCACTGCAACATGCGGTCTCTGTCATTTGGTGTGACAAGGAAAGAATGACTATCACCATACAATATAAAAGAGTCAATTCGTACATAACATCCTGAGTCCAACCATTTATTAGCTTCAGCCATAAACTTTTCTATTGTATCAAATGGAAATTGTGGATCAATCGCTATGACTTTACGTTCTTCACTAAGTTCAACAGTATAATCATCATCGTCCTCATCATCTTCACTTTCACTGTCGTTACTTAAAGTGTCTTCAGATTGTTCAAAAACATCAGAAATTTCAGAAAAATTAAAATTTTCATTCAGATGAGGAGGCATTTTGAAGCAAGAAATATTGTAAACAGCAGAGACGAAACGACAAGAGCGGCGTGTAGAAGAAAAATGAAGGGGTGACCAACGCTCGCTCCGCTTTTATAATAGTATGCAAATGAGGGATAGGTGCTGACCATGACCAGTCATCGACCCAAAGGAGTGGGGGAAGTACTTTTCTTACTACTTGGATGGAAGTAGGTTAGTAGGTCACGAGACTTAGAGTGTTAAAAAATAATGGGGGAGAAACACAACGCTATAACGCGTTGTGTTTCTCCCCCAGTATTTTTTTAAGCAATAATTTGGAAAAAGCTATGTGAATTTACTTGCTACGCCCCCACCTTGTAATACCATCCAGTTTGTGTCTGAGGAGATAGTCTTTAGAGTCTAACTCATAAACTGATTTCTCTTTGCGCAAGGATTCAATCACTTTAATATTATATCTTACGCCGTTACAAGTTGCCAAAATGTGTTTGTTGTCAATAACACTTTCAAAAAAATAGACACAACCTCTCTTAAGCCTATTTCCTTTCACACCAATAATTTTGGATTGGTATTCAACAGTGGGGGTTTCTGTCACTTGTGGTTCAGAAATGTGTTTTACGACATGTACACGGCAAAAACTTTCGTTTTTTACACATTTCCTCCCACAAGGTGATCCTTTCTTAATTCCCCTAGTAAGCATTTCAGGGCAAGTAGTGGGACGGCTAAATGCCCTACGACGCTCTTCTTGTAATAATTGAAATTGCTCTGAAGGAGCGGGTTTAGGAGTAGGTTTAGGAGTAAGTTTAGGAGCTGGTTTAGAAGCTGGTTTAGGAGCTGATTTAGGAGATGATTTAGTAGCAGGTTGAGAGGAATCAGTTTTGTGATAGGTATGATCTTCAGGTGTACTAAGTGGTGGGGTAGGAGGCAATGGTGATAGTGGGATAATAGGTGTGCTAAGACGATGAACAATGGTTTCAACGGAAGGGGTATTAGGATGGTGGTGAACTGGCTTCTGCGGTGGCGGCATAGTAGTTGATGGTGGTGCGGAGTCCTTTGAAGGCGAAGGCGGTGAAAAAATACTACGAAGTCTAGAAGTGTTGGTTGGCGGAAGAATAGCTCCAGAAGTTGAAGGTAGAGATGCAAGTTGATTCTTGTAGCAATCAGGAAGGTTTTTAAGGCGAAGAGTTTTCTTAGGTGCAGTCGTAGTAGAAATTGAAGTTGAAGTAGAAGTAGCAGAAGTAGTAGTTGGCAGAGACGACATGGTTAGAACTCCGAGTACACAGCGTGATGTCTGGAATCAGAATGAAACACTAGCCACAGTCGCCGCGTCTTTTATAACAATATGCAAATGAGAGGGGTAGCAGCTGGCCGAGACTGATTATTGACCTGGGAGGTGGGGGAAAAGGGGAAAGAGAAGGTATTTATTTCAAATAATTCGCATAACTTTTGACTAAAATAAGATAACCAAATTCTTCTTTTACCAAAATGTTTGTCTTACATAGACCTTTTCAATGATGTATCGCTTGTCCAAATCCGTCAATCCATTATCAAGTTATAGCCATTTTAATTTTTCAGGTCATGACCGGTCGTTCACCCGTAGTGGGGGAAGGAGTGGGGGTAGGAGTGGGGGAAGGGGGGGGGAATCGACTCCATTTTTTCGGGGGGGGGAGGGGGCGAGGGGGGGGAGGGGGGGGGTCATTGACCCTTCCGAAAGTGGGTCAAGGTCATTCAAGATTTATAATGATCCAAGGTGATGGGAACAGTAATACTGTTCCCACCACCCTGTTTGCCTAGCGGTTCCCACTCCCAACCCACTAGTTACGTTCTGCAAGGGAGGTCCCTGGGCCGTCCGCATCAAAGCGTAACGTCCCGTCCGCATCAAAGCGTAACCATTAATTTCAGGGAAACTGGAACAGCAGGGAGGCCCTGGTCCGTCCGCATCAAAGCGTAACGTCCCGTCCGCATCAAAGCGTAACCATTAATTTCAGGGAAACTGGAACAGCTAATGCAGAAACGCAACTCTAACACCCACCCAAACTAATCCCACCCATCATATTCCTAAACAAAATGCAAAAAACCTAGTCCGCAATTTGCGGATGTCCCACCCCTTCTAAGTGAAGTTCAACTGGACTTCTGAATTTACAGTTAATCTACCCCCTAACATCTAGCTGAAAGGCAAAACAACAACATAAATTATTAATATCAACACTTAAAACTAACAACACATCATTATTAAAATCCAAATAATTCAACACAACCAAATACCATCATTATTCTTAAAATTAATACACCTTAATGCTAAACACCTCTTAAAATTAATACACCTTAATGCTAAACCCAACTTATAACTAACATCGCAATGCGCAAATTATTTCTTAAATTAAATACAACTTAAAACTAAACACACACACACACACACACACACACATACTACATTGCATTAAAAAACGCAACGTAGTAGAAGAAGTTCAAATATATATAGGCCTACTATATATTTGAAACCTCTTGCTGAGTCGCCAACAACCTTTCGCTATGAAAGTTTGTTGACGACTGACGCTAAGATCAGGCTCGTATTGCTCCTCGGATTCTCGAGTAGTGGGGGAAGTTGTTTCACTCCAGTACAGTGTTCAATCCAGTCCAGTTCGCAGCAGTGTAAAAGGAAGGCAAAGGAGTGGGGAGCGGCGCATGCGCAACAACACAAAACCAAGGTTTGAGGTTAGAATTATCCATGTGCAGTAGCGCTAAAGTGAGTAATACAGGACTAGGCGCATGCGCATAGCATGGACTGATTCCGGTCCGGAGAACTCGTTGTATGTGCAGCAGGTTTGAGGTTAGAATTATCCATGGCAGCTGCCATGTTTGGTCTGGTTTCACCACATAGAGTCAGCAACCGGTGGTGACCGGTCATTGGCCTAGAAGGAGTAGGGAAAGGTGGTGACCGGCCATTGACCCAGAGGAGTAGGGGAAGGAGTGGGGGAAGGGGGGGGGCTCCATTTTTTCGGGGGGGGAGGGGGGGAGTGGGGGAGGGGGGGGAAGGGGGGGAGGGGGGGGAGGGGGGGGGTCATTGACCTTTCCGGTCGGTCATTGACCCCAAGGAGTAGGGATAGACACAGAACCCTACTTCTCTTACTACTCAGGTGAAAGTCGGTCAACCAGTCATTTGCTTGCCATCTGCCGCCATCTGGCTGGAATTATTGCCTCTATAAAGGTGGGTAGTTTATCGCGCTACAAACATTCATTGCCTCGCATCCGCTCGGTCATCATCTCTCGTTAGTTTTATGTTATGACTACTTCACTTACTAGGTTTGAGGTTATAATTATCCATGGAATAGCCTTCGTAAATTCTAACCTATAAAATTACTACTCTGGCGTTCTGTTTCAATTTCTTTTACACTTCATTTTATATCTCAGTCTTCTTTTAACTTCTGAACTTAACACATCGGTTATAATGACTGCACAATGTTTAAAATTAAAGCTTTTGCGAACACAACACATATTACAAAGTACTTCTAAACCTTCAATTTCAAAGTGTAGAACTAATTTAAATAGAGTTAGGAAGAAGTACAGTTTTAACCCATTATACTCTTCAAAGACTTCGCAGGTTAATGTTGATGATAGTGTTATTTACAACATTTTGCATTCTATGTTACAATTCAACAACTTTGAACTTGTTACACCTATCGACTGTGTTCAACAAGTTTTTTTATTTTACCCCTACTATTCCTCATATAAGCGCTGTCACCACAATTCCTACTTCATGCTCCTCTATTCTCTTCAGCTGAGCTAAGATTTGAGGTTAGAATTATCCATGGCGGCCGCCATGTCTAGTTCAATTTTACCACATAGTGTCGGCAACCGGTTATTGGTCTAAAGGAGTGGGGGAAGGGGTGGTGGGGGGAGGTTGCCGTTTTATAAGCCCTCTCCCTAGGCGGCATTTCTCATTCGATCGCCAACTTTCATACGATAAACACCTCTCCCATGGCACGAATCAATTATCCCGCTATCACCAACTACTTCAACTTAAAACTATTTCTAGTAATAGTTGGATAGAATTTTTTAAAACTTACTCTGGATGACCTTGACATATTTTCCAGATTCCAATTATAAGTTTGAATTTCAATTTTGAACTAACTCTTAATTTTTGTTCAACTGTTAGAGTTTCGTTAACACCAACGAATTTCAATTTTAAACTAACTTTTAATTTTATGCGCAAATTCACTTCACCCTAACGCCAACACTATCGCCATCTCCACCCCGACCTATATGGCATAAAATATAACTACAGCATCTCATATATACACTCTAACCCCCACCGGAAGCTATGTGACATAGCAGCTGGCGCCAGCTGCTCGAGCAGCTGCTCGGGCAGATGGCACGACTTCCGGCGCAGAAGTAACCAAAACACACTACTGACGTATTTGGTAGGTCAGCTGATAGCAACTGTCAAATATATATGCCGTACATGGGAAATTGGTGCTTTTCCCTTGGCATCATCTTTAGTTGTCACCGACCGTTAAGAGTATTCTAGTTTCGGTAACATTAGCTGATGTGAAGTGGTTGCCTAACAGCCAGAAACTCAAGCAGTACATCTCGCTAGGTTAGTTGAGGTTGTTTTGTTTGTTATGAACGAAAAAATATTTTTCACTTGTTTAGAACTTATTGAGTTGTGTAGTATGATGAAAATGTCGTTCGTAACTTGGCAAAAAATGTTTTGCCTGCTCTCGATCGTTTCAACCAGCAAAATCCCATTTTTGGCACTTGTAACAAAATATACTATTTTTTTATATTTAAATATTTTATTATTGGATATGCAAATATCTGAACCCCTCTAATCCACATAGGTAGTTCAAATTTGTGTATTCAAAAAAGTGATTTGTTAGGTATGAATCTTATTAAAGTAAATCCATTAACAAAAAATGATGTGACGTTATTACTTCTCAATCAGTTTTTTAATGCCTATTTCTATGAATTTATTTTAAATATTATTTTTCTAAAATGAAGTATAGCGTAAATTAAAACATTTTCTGACTTTCACAGAAAATAAACGGATATTCACAGTAAAAATCTTATTTCCACAACTAACCTGGTTTGCCATTCTATTATGAGGAAACTAGGATGTGATATTTCAATAACAATCTCACTTTTTTTAGATCCTATCTCCAAAGCTGTAAAACTAACACCCGATTCCATTTCACGGGAATGGCGCGGCGCGGCGTCATGAATGGGGTGGATAATGCATTCTAATTATAAACGCTCGTTTGTTAAATTTGGCGAGAAATTGAATTTGGTTCAGTCAAAGAGCTCTTGACAACGCTGCCGTAATGGTTACGTTACAATCTGCCAATGTTCTGTTTCAATGATTTTCAAATTTGGTGTTTCAAAAGGGGAAATGTTAATTAGGGGTTTGTTATAGTAACTCCTTATAAGTACAGTCAAATCAGGGCTTAATTATTTAATGAAGTATATAGTTTAGAGTGTTAGACTATATAACAATAAATATAGTAACAATGTTTCATCCATGTTATGATTTTAAATAAATGATAACAATATAAGAAATTAAGTTGTATACTCAGCTTGCACTCTGAGTACAGTAGAAAATATAGTATATTTCGTCACTAGTCCGGAAAGTGGTCGTTATCGGTGCAAGATCGAGTTTCAAGTACGAGGCGAAGCCGAGTACTTGAATGCGATCGAGCACCGATATACCACTTTCGGACGAGTTGCGAACAGTACTTTTCATCATACCACCTTTAATAAATATACAGTTTGGATAAAAGTTAATAAATTTTAACGTATGTACTCCCTTTTACGTTGTTATTTGTTTATCTTGTATTTGAACTATTTACAACTAAACAATCAGCTGTTTTACATTTATATATTGGAGTCAAAGAGGTTTAAGTTACTGTAAGCAGAATAGCAGCGCTAGTGGTGTCAAACATTGGAAGTTTTTTTCCGGTCTAGTCCCGAAAACCACTGTTTCGAGGACTAGTCCCGAAAACTTTGTTTACAAACACGTTTATCCAACCCACCGGGAATCAACTAGTTTCGATCACAGCTGACCGTTCCGAAAACAACGTTTATCGCAATGGTATGATGAAAAATATTTTTCCAGGAAGTTTTATATGCTAAGTTCACTATTATTTTATAAGTGAAAAACACGAACGAAATAAAATATTCTTATATTAAAGTAACCTTTGGCGGAGAGTTGTTGATTAATAATAATAATTACTTTTAGCGAATTTCCCTATAGGGAATACGCTATTACGGTGGTAGCCATGGTAAGACCTAAGCCCGGGACCACTTTACTTTTTCATTTTGAGGTCCCCAGAAGCCAAAAACACCATTCGTTCATTTTCATATATATGTATATATATATATCTATCTATCTATCTATGTGTCCGTTATACTGATAACTTTTGAAAGGGACCTCCGATTTTGATGAAATTTGGTATGAAGGTGTAAGACCAGGTCTATTTTCATGAGTTCGCGAACCAGCATTGTCGGGTTATGGGAACGGGGTTTTATGGGGTTTCAAAGGGGTCAAAAATGGGTTTTTGGCATTTTTGGACCTTAATTTTTAAAATTCATCAATTTCAACTGAAACCATTTAAAAGAGCTTAAAAAAACAAACAATTTGGTATTTTGAATTTTTATCTTAGCATAACTGGTTACGGGGAAAATCCAAAAATGTGTTTTCCATGTTATTCTTACGGGAAATCAAGAAAACCCTATGTCTTGTTTATTTATTGACATAACTTAATCAAATTTGGTATGTACATTATCTAGATAAAGTTTAACTTATACTTGCTTACAAAACCCATATGGCGGCAAACCTACATACTCACCCCCATGGGGTTTATGGGGTAAATAAAAAGTTGCCACAGCTTGATACAATTTTGTGTTTACATTCACCAATTATTGATTAACTTAGATCTTCTAACAACACCCAATGGCAGCAAACCTACATACTCGATCTTATGGTGTTTTTATGGGGAAAGTAAATAATCTGAAATTCCATTGGAAATTCGCTGAGTACGCAGGTCTGCTGCGACGGGGGTATTTTACGTCATTCTAGTCACTCTAAAATCGTTAAACAAAGCGATTTTAAAACGATTTATTGCCTTTCTTTGTCAGTGGTCCTGCCAAATAAATAAGATAAATAAATAAATATGATGCCACTCCTAAAAAATTTGTAGTCAACTATTAATTTAACACTGCTACATATCCTTAACAGCTCGGTCTGTTTTACAGTGTGATAACGGCCTATCGACTGCACCAAACTGCACCATTATTTAATTGTTTTTAATAGTTATGCTACCTTTTAAATGGTATTTTAGGGCTGTAATGTTGCATTGTAAAACTCAATAAATATCATAAATGTTGTGCTTTTTGCTACTTTTGATCATGCATGAGTCTTTTGGTATTACACAGTTAATATTTTATTAATAAATATTTAAATGGAGATTCAGATATGTACAGTAAGTAAGAATGGATACATATACATATCCCATGTCATCCTGATTGACCATATTTGGCATAGGGCCAGTCTTGAATTTCTTCTATGTTCTATATTCTATATTATGAAGGCACATCTTCTTGATGCTGTCAAGGTATCATGGTAGGCAGAAGCATATGGGGGGGGGGAGGTGTGAGAAGGTCATTGCAACGGTTTGGGTCAGGTCAGGTAAGGTGGAAGTTGGTAAAAGCATTGATCGATGAGGTACTTTTTGAACTAATATTTAAATCTTTACTAATCTGGGCAATTTGTGGTGGAAGTTGACTGAAAATTTTTAGGCCAATGTAATCTGGTTTACTTTCAAAAAGCTTTAAATTGTGAGGCACAGACGGGTTGATATTTCTATTTCTAGTGTTGTGAAAATGCTGGGGAGCTGTAGCGAGGTTGTTTTCTTTAATATAACTAATAACTTCAAACATATAAATACTGGGTACTGTTTGAATTTGAAGTTCTTTAAAGTGATCAAAACAAGAGTCGGTAGGCTTAAGTCTTAAGATACATCTTATAGCTCTTTTTGAAGGACAAAAATTCTATATAAGTTACATTTACTGGAAGAGCCCCAAAGGATTACAGAATACCTAATCATCAGACTTTCGATCAAGCCAAATATACTAGTTTGGATAATGAAATATTATTCAAAGAAGAAATATTTATTTAAATAAAAATGTTTGAAGCCAGCTGCTTCGCAAGTTTATCTACATGTTCATTCCACCTGAGACCACCGTACAATCTCACCCCCAAATGAAGTCTTTAGTTAGTGAATGAAAATATTCACTATATAAATCATTTAATAGGTTTGGAATTTGTGTAGGTAGTTGCAGGCTGACACTGTTTCGATGGTTGTATTGAATCCCGTACTCATCAGATTCGCAGAAGCCTATTTCATGAACATGTAAGCTACAATGTATCGGGGATTAGTCAAGGTGCTCATACATGATATCAGCGAAATGCAGAGATGGATCCAGACAATACAGTCTAATATCGACAGCTGGCATGGAGAGATTTGGTCTGGGTTTCAATATACAATTTGGTATTTTTGTATACGAGTTAATATCTGGTGTTAGACGATTATTTACCATTACCCGTGTCAAAAGTAAAACGGGTGTAAAAAATTGCTAGATACAAATTAATATGTCTAATATTTAAATCACTTCAATATTCCATTACGAAAACAAAAGGAAATGTCATACGTTTAAATACATTTCAATGTCCATCAATAAAATCAATTTCCATTTGCATGTTCACAACAGTCAATCATTTAGAGTTCCACTTTTAGGATAAAACAGTTTAATACTATTTAAATATGGAAATGCCTTATACAAAACGATATTTATGAGTTTTTTTACTGCACAGCTACACATTGAAGATCTAATTACAACTTAATGTGTGAATGATTAAATATCATCATAAATTGATCTTTAAGATGTGTTCAAATATTGATAACTTGTAAATTTTGTGAATTTTGTAGTCTAAGTTCGAAATAGGGACATCGATTATGTCGGGGGGGGGGGGAGACATTATGTTCGGGTATTTTCAATACCAAGTCATACCAAATCTATTCATACTAAACTATACATTACTTACTGCAAAAGTGCCGTTGAACAGGCTATTCGACTAAGTCACAGATGATATACAGTATCACGTGACGGATTTGGAACTGGTGCAGTCGCGCGTGGAAGGTGCCATACAGTGACATGTTATTGAAATGACATCTACTTAATTTAGTTTATATAATTTCTTTAAGGGACATTTACAGAGAAGTTCTTTACTATTTATTTCCTTAATCAATTAAACGTTTAAAATTTTTGTTAACTAATAGATATTGTTACAATTTATTTAACCCTTCAAACAATTATTATTATTAACACTAGATGGTTATAAGTCAATATGTTTTAACATCTATTGAGATAATTATGTGGTCATGTGTGAGTTTGAAAATAACCAAACCTTATTTTTGTCTTATCTCAACAAATAGCGATACAACTCTGTACAACTGTATTTTTATAAGCCTGGTTTCAATAACTATTTCAATTTTATTCAATAACTCACCAAACTGTGATTTAATGTAGTCAGTAATTAGTGTTAAGAATCTTGACTGAAGGTGGATTGTTATTGATCTGAAACTGGTCTAGACGACAAGAAAATTTGAAATCTAAAGCCATATCATATCAAATGTGGTGAGTTTTAAAATTTTAAAAGTTTTTTTTATTTTCTACGGTAATACCAGTAGTGTGTTTTGGTTACTTCTGCGCCGGAAGTCGTGCCATCTGCCCGAGCAGCTGCTCGAGCAGATGGCGTCAGATGCTGGGGTGCAGATGGCGAGAGCATATGCCCTGAATTTGAAGTAGAATTGGGCATGAATTAAGAGTTAATTTAAAACTGAAATTTAACAGTTATAACTGGGGCTTGGAAAGTATGTCAAGATCATCCAGAGTAAGTTTTAAAAAAGCCTATCCAACTACCACCAGAAATAGTTGAAAGTTGAACTAGATGGTGATAGTGGGATAGGTTGAAGTAACTTTTGAATTTTATTTGTGAACATACAATTAATGTGCAACAGCAGAGTTTAAACAAGTTGAACTTTTGTGATGAACTACAGAGTTGTAAATGCAAACACCAACGACGATGAGAAGGTAAACGCAGAGTCCCCAGATGATGTATTTGAAAAGCTTGAACAAATGTAACATTTCGAATTGGTTTTCCCGTTCCATTTCCAATCGTTTAATTTCCAATTTCAATTTATCCTCTTCCATTCTAGTTATGAAGGGAACTTCATCCATCATATCCATCATGATTGTGTTAGTGTTTGAAATTTTAAAACAAGTGATGTTGATAGTTCAGAAGTCGAAGACGGAATGAGAAGTGAAAGGGAGAAATGTTAGTTAAATAAAGAAGTGGTGGGGGGAAGGATGAATTACAAAGAAGTGGTGGGGGAAAGACGTTGCTCTTCATTATTACCATCAGTAGTGTCAGATGGTGCAGGAGTTAGATTTAGTAAACTGTCTTCGTCCAAACTTTCAACCTTATCACAAATAGGACAATCGTATGTTATTTCCAAATTCATTTTGATGGTTGTAAAATTATCTACAAGTTCTTGTAAAATATTAAAAATGTCTTGTAACTCTTCTTTAGAGTTTATTTCAAAACTAGAATTCATTCGGGCCAATGGAGAGTTGTTCATTATTGGAGAGTCGGTGATGGAATGAGGATCGGCGCATAGGGAGGGGGCTTATATAATGGTGACCTTGAGCAGGCGTCTAGGGAGGGGGGCTGTCTAGGGAGGGGGCTTTTATATGGGGAACCTTGAGCTTATGATTGAATAAAATGTTTAGTTCTTCTTCTTCGTCTTTTAATTCAATTATTTGAACCGAAGTAGTTGTTTCATCCTCTTCACTCGATGAAGAAAACAATTCACCAGGATTTAAATATTGAACTACAATTCTGAACCATCTTATAGGATATTCGTCAATGATAGAAAGTAAGTTTTGAAACAATTCTTCCATCTCCTCCCTGTCAGTTATTATATGTTCAAACTTGATAAATTTGTTTTCCATGTTGTTAGTTAGAGTGTTGGAAGTGGAATGATTTAATATTATATAAAAATTAGAACTAGTGGTGGGGGAAATCTCAAGGTCATCCAAATGAAGTTTTAAAAAAGAGTGTAAAACTGAAATTACACATTTGATGGTTCTACAGGATCGGAATACCAATCTGACCTGTATTTACATCTTTTTATCATATGTGTACAAAAATCATCTTGATGAGAATTGGTGCGTTGACAATGAGCAAGATCGAGAGGGTGAAATTTGAAACATCTTTGAGGACAACATGTATGAAAATATCTTGATTTGTAAAGTTTCAAAGTTCGCAATTCCGGTGGCGGTAGTTGTTTTGTTTTGCATTTGCAGTAACAAGATCCGAAGAATTCGCATTTAGTACAAGCTAACCCATCCACCATCATTGGCCCTAAATCTGTACATTGTTGTTCACAACAGTAACGAGGTTTGTACTTGTATTTTTGCTCTTCCATGTTGACGCTGCGGAGTCTAGTGAAAGAATAAGAGTGTATAGTGTTAAATAGCGAGTTTTATGTACTGTGAAAAGTGGTGGGGGTAATTTCAAGGTCATCCAAATGGAGTTTTAAAAAATTATACCTTACAAGTGTAAGGATTATTAAAATTTAGGAAGTTTGTTTCTCTTTGTTTTCTTCAGACTTTTTATCTTTCTCAGCTTTAGCCATAGCAACTAGTTCTTCTATTGATAGTGGATGTACTTCAGGAAATTTTAAAATTAATTTAGCTTGGTATCCTTCTTTAGCTAATACATCTATATCTTTAGTCATTTGTTCAACAGTGTTGTAATCTTTTCCATAGATTTTTCCATCAAGTTGAATCATCATTCTGTACAACATTTTCTTAAATAGGTCTTGTCGTGGTGAGAGCTAAGAAGCGAATGATTATTTATACAAGTATCACATCCTTTTTATTAACTCACATTGATCACGTGATTCTTTAGTTGTAGCTTTGTCTGTCAAAAGTTATTCAACATTGGTAATACTTTTGGAACTTGATGTTATGTTGACCAGTTGGCGATGAAGAAGTTGTAGGTTGTGTAGAAATAAATATTTCATCATCGCAATATTTTGTTTTAGTGAACATCCTTGTATTAGTAGCACTAACATCAACAGTTAAGTGATAACCACCGGTAAGTAAAACTCGCATTTCGTTGGTTAAATCTTCGAGTTGTTCAAAAGTTGTTATGGTGTTAGTATCGTAAGATGCACACTTGACCTTTAGGGACATGTTGCAGTTTTATATTCAGGGATTAAGAGCGAGATGTGTACGGTATGAAAGGTAGCAGTAGACTGATGAATTTTGCAAGTACATTTCCCCTTTTATAATTATACAGAATTGGGTCAAGGTCATCCCGTGGAATTTTTAAAAAAAGCAACATATTGTAATGTACAAAGACATTACAATATGTTGCTTTTTTTATTTTTATTTTTTTTTGTTTTATATCATATTTATTGAAAAAACAAATACAAAGAAATATTTACAATGTTATGTACAAATTAATCAGTAGTAGGTGTTACATGAATTGTAAGTTCAGTAGAGTTGTTTCCACTGGGTCCATGTGATACCAAATAGAGTGCGCCGGGTTGAATTATACGAAGATCTTCATTTTGAAGTAGTTGTACGAAGCGCTTTGGTAAGAAGATCTGAAATTTTGCTTCATCACCAATTGTATAAGGTGCCTCGCTCAAAGTGCAATTTATAGCATCACCTACTGAAGTTTCCATTTTCTTAATAGTATGAATGATGTAGTGTTTTTCTTCTTTTAGTTCAGAACATTTCTTCGTAGGTAGAATTGATGATTTAGAATGAGCGTTGAACTGATCAACTAAACTTTGAAGTAAGTTCTGTGATGCCATATTGATGTTGTTGTTAATCTTCTTGTTAATAAGAATGTCCGTCGGAGATGTTGTCTCTTCGGAGGTTTGAGTAATACTCATGCTGTGTCATGGTAGCGCTCTCACTTTTATAATCGACACTACCCCCACCAGTTTGTTGAAGGAAATTATTCAAGCGGTAGGCATTCTTTAAAGCGCACTGTGACCTTCGATGTTTGAAACTTTTTGATGAAATACAAAGTTCGTTGAAGTAGCATTGGAAATCTTTATCAATAATTGCATTAATCACTTCGTTGCTTGTAAATGATTGTATCCAATTTGCTTTTTCCAATCCCCTTGTGTAGATAATTTTAAACTCTTTGCAATAATGATTCATAATGTGCGGCATCATGTTATAATTAATGAAACCTTCATCCCATCTTAAGTTATGAAAATGTTTGTTCAACCATTTGTTTGTAACTTTCGCTTTAGTTGTTAGTCTATTAAATGGTACTGGAGGTTTAAACAAATAATGATAAACTACTGATGTGTTCATGTCCAAGATTACTAATTCTTTAATAATAAAATTACCATCATTTCCTCGAAAAGCTTGAAATTCAATTATACCTCTTTTAACTTCCATTATATGTGGCGCATTAGAAAACGAAACCCGTTTATTCATGATGAAGTCTTACTAACAACTGACTTAAAAATTGAATGAGCCGATGTTTATAACAGACAAGATTGTTCTTCTTCTTTCACTTCTTGTGCCACTTCATCAATATTAAAATTGGTGTGATAGTTGTTTAATTGTCTCCACATTTCAACTTCTTGAGGTATTCTATTAAAGATTGAAGTATCCACGGGACCGTATAAAATTGGAACAAAAGGTTTTTTGTCCAATGTATCAATTAGATAGTCTTTAATTATTGCACTTGAAAATATTAGTTGTTTCAAATATCTGGTGACGGGACCGGTAGTACAACTTAAAGTGTAAAATTCTTCTTTAGTGAAATATAATTTAACATTATGTGTGGTTAAATCTCTGAAGCGAACAATTTGTCCTCCACGATGTTTTACTATATCAACTTCAATATTTGATTCCAATAAACTTAATCTTGTTCTTCTTCCAAATGTGTTGTTACTTAAATAGCACTCCAAAAGATGTAAATGTTTCATGAGAGATTCCCAAGTAGTTTCACTGAAAGTAACCATTTTGTTTCCATGATTTAAAATAACAATTGGTGAATAATCCATTGATTTTAAAATTCCAACTGATATACTTTTTGTCATGCATGAAGAAATTGGGTAGATAATCCGAAGAAATACTTCTGTTAAAATATTGGTTGTAATGTTAACTTCAACCTTCTTCCTTTTTACTTCTTTTTCAGCTTTTTCTTCTTCTCTTTTCTTATGTTTGTTGAATTTTAGGAACTCGTCCATTTCTCGTTCAACTTGTTTTTCTATATCTGAACTATTATCATCCATTAGAGGTGTATTTTCTTCTCCGTTAGTAGAATTCATCTTGCGAATGATGTTTCCCATACGACGGTTGAAGATAGAATGAAGTTTCTACTAATTATTTTCTCGCTTTTATATTTTTCGTAAAATCCTTGAAATTTATACAATTACATAATTGTTTGTTTTCAACTTGTCTTTCACAAATGAAATTCTAACCTCAAAAATTAAAGCAGATAATTCTAACCTCAAAAATTTGCAGTTGTTATACAATTCTTTTTAAAGTACATTCTTCACAATTCCGGTCAGCGGTGTGTAAGTAACTATTTTATCATGTAGAATTAGACAGTATGCCGAAGTTCCATCCGCTACTGGTTCTTCAAATTCCATTTCAATTTTTATATCCACACTTGATGATTTTACCGATTCATTTTGTTTTGAACAATCGATTACAATTATTGGAGCCTTGGAATAATACTGGTCAGGTGATAATAGTGGTGTATTAGTCTTTCCATAATATGACGATTGAAATCTTGCATACATATCGTATAAAATGGAAAAACGTTTTTTGCTGAACATGACATTCAAATTGTCATAGGGAAAGAATTGAGAGTTTAGGAAAACTTTACAATTCTTTATTTTACAGTGATCAAATTGACCAGCATTTGCAGTGATAACATCTTTTCGCTTAGTTTGAAAACCGAGTATTATGTACCTTGCTCGTTCCAAGTAAGTTGATGTCTTGACGGTCCATGTTTGTCTTTCTGTCTGAGGTAGTGTAGGGTATTCATGAAATTCCCAACTTCGGAATGGCATCACAATATCACGGTCAGATTTTAACTTTCTCAATAATAGGATTCTATGTTCATCGGCCAATCTTACATGAGGTACTCTCCAAACAACTTTATCCAACTGTAGTTGCCATTCCAGTTTATCTTCCGTAGTTGCAGGGTCTGCAAGTATTAAGTCCTTATTAGTTGAAGATCTGAGTAATACTAATTCTTGTTTGACATTTATTATTACCCGTTTGTAATCTTCAGCGAATCCCAAAAGCAATCGTAAAGGTACATGAAAATCAAAGTGACCGTTGGAAGCTGGTGTTATAGTGTCTTTATCGGGGGCAACCCATCCGGCAGTGACTATTGAATTCTTCTCATGCGGTGTTAATGATGTTAATCCTTTCAATGTCGTTGTTAAACCAACCTTTTTTGTTGAATCAACCGTCACCCCTGATATTTCATATCTTATTTCATCAAAAAGATATGCCATCGGGTTATTTATAAAAGGAACTGTTGAAGCAGTTTTTCCATCCAATTTTAATACCTGTCCTTCGATGTACAAGTAACTTTCACACGGTAAAGTGTAAATATCTTGTTGTTGAATGGGGATCCTTATTTCATCGTTATTGTTTAATTTTGATGAAGTGTAAGGGTTGTGCGTGTGATATTCCTTCTCCCATAGTGTTTCGTCGAACGTTGGTCCTTGAGATATATCCAGGATATCCATCGCTATTAAGTTTCAATCCAATCTTCTGTAGAAAACGAATGTTTTCCGATGTTAACTCTTCCAATGTCGAGGAGCTACTGAGCTCCCGACTCTTCCGTTGCGGTTTAAATGATAATCCCATGTTGACTTTTATGTTGCTGCTCTGATGTGTATCCGTATAGTAATTGTTTCTCCTCTAAAGTCAACACTATGACCGTCTTGATCCAATATGTTCAGTACGATGTCTGAAATGAAACTGGTGTTTAACGGTAGGTATATCAAGTTTTGTGGCTTCTCAACAATTTTAAAACCGGGAGCCACTGTTGGATAAAATGTATGTAAAATATGTTGATTAACTCCATCTCTATACGATCCGTGTATAATGTTGCACGTGATATCAATACTATTTACTTTCAATATTGTTACAGTTGAATCACCCGAATGAGTAGTTCCAGGAGTTAAGATTTTCTTTTTTGTATCTGTAAATCCAAGTAAACTGCCAATCGACTGTTCCAAGCTGACATCAATATAATATTTCGAAGTTATTTCTGCTTTTAAAGTATTATTGTTTCCTTTAACGGTGATATTGTCTTCTCCGAGTTGTTTCTGTAATAATTGGTTTATGTCATCAATTTCATATGCTCCAGTAGGAAATGTAATTATTTTCAATTCTGAGTATTTTCCTGCAGCATCCTTAGTTTCATAATAATGTAGTAAATTGTTTTTTCCTTCTGTAACATTAGGAATTGAATTGTAGGTAGTCAAATCAAGTAATGCCGCTTCCCATAATCTTTCCTTGGATAGACGCAATGCTGGGAACAGCGTACTTTTTAATGTGGATGAATTTCCACTCAGTGACACTGTATACGATGACATCTTAAAGCTGACTGACACTCTTCGCTAGAAACTCCAAACATAAATGCCCACATATTTCAGTATTGTTAGGTTGTTCTCTTTTGTAATTGTAAAAAATGTTTTTGGAGTTTCGAAAATAATGTTGCAGTTCTTTTGGCGGTGGTAGATTGCCAAAACTGTCAAAGTAGTAAATGGTTTGTCCGAGTTTTTTATAGCATACCCAATGAGTGCCTGGACCATAGGTGGAATCCAAATTTACTATTCCAGTTTCATTTTTCCATATTTTAGTTGGTAATGCATCTTTCATAAAAACTCCTCGAAAGAATGGTATTTTCAAACATTTTACATAATCATTTAACTGATGATTTGTTAAGGCTTTATTTGGAATTATCAATTGATTCTTCTTATTTAGTACACACGGTATGGTCTTAGGTATAAACCTGCTCCGTTTTTTACCATTTGCCAAACAGAAGTCTTCTTTACACTTGCCTTATGAGTTCTACGACGTCCTTTTTTAATGTTTCCACCTCTTTTGGGAGCGCCTCTCTTTGCAGGTCTTCCTCTGCGACGTCTTCCACCACCTAACTTTGCTTTTGTCTTCATGGCTGTAGTTACTGCCCAAGCTGCTGCTTTTTCTGCAATATTTGCGTCACTTGATTTTACTCTTTGCCAAGCTTTCTCCGCTAGAATTTTATCTGCTATTGATCTATTTGTTGAATCTTTATACTTTGAATATGCTATATCGTGTTCTTTGCAAGCTTGATCTAATTTATTAATTCCAGGATCTCCTCTTGCTAAACGTTTTGCCAACTTAGTTCCAGGTCCACAATATTGATAACCTCCGGGCAGATGTAATTCGTATGGTAAAGCGTCTATCGTTCGATTTACAACAGCACCAACTGGAATCCGTCTGAGCAGGGATAATGCAGCTGATGTTATACCACGTCCTCTCTTGCCGCTGTCTTGACGATGACTGAGCGATACGGTCTTCATTATGTTGTCTTATATAACTGGTGTGTTTACTCTACGAGATACTTTACATAAATGAATAACTTGTGCAAAATCTTTTATATTTAAAGACTTAGTTATTCAAATTAATTATATACTGATTTATGATTCTATTTTTAATCCAAGCTTCTCGTTCATCGGGTTGAATCACCACATGATTCGTTGTACTAGCTATATGATTGTGGGTATCAATAAGTAAATTACCCACTATTCTTATTAAACAATCTAAAGTTACAGCATCTTTTGGATGTTGAGGATCATGTAATTGCATAATACGTTTATCATTACATGTGTAAGCTGTTGAATCACTTTTTGATGTTTTTATGACTTGTCCAATAGTAGCAGCATCATTTGAATCTTCACCTGGTAAAATATTAATTATTTTCTTCATCTTTGCATCATATTGGGTCCCAAAGTGTTTATCCCAAGTTATTGTTTGTTTCATTGTAACACAATCATTTTCTTCGTAACCAGGATAAATATCTTTTATTCTTCTATTACGACCATTGTATGTACCTAATGTACCACCACTCGCAATTAATGTTTGCACCATTAGAGGTACATCTGTATCTTTTATACCAAATCTTCCATTTGTTATTGTTTTATGTCCTGCATCCCATTCATCATTATTTCCTTGCATTAAATTAAACTTTTCATTTCCATGTATAAATTTATCTCCCCGCTTTAACACGGCATCTTCATGTTTTACAAAATTGGATGTTTCTTTTTTTAATTCTTTAGATAATTGTTCCATAGTAACAGCATCTTTTGGTTGAGAACCGAACTTTACATTTGACAACACTTTCCCATGACAATCGATTTCATCACCATCTTGTAAAATACAGTTGTCCTTGATATATTTCAGGTTTACAGCATCGCCGTCTTCCTTTGGGTATCCAATGTCATTTATAATAAATTTATAAAAAGAATATCCATGTTTAGTTTTTTCCGGTATTATAGAATGTAAATATTCTTTATTAACTGAATCTTTATCATTTTTGGGATTTCCCACGTTGGTTATTCTATAATTTCCAGCATCATATGTTTGTCCATCTTTTAAGTTGTTACCCCATTGCAATTTTAAAGTATTTGAAAGTTCAGATGATAAGTACTCTTTAGTAATTGCATCAGAACCTTCAGTTGGTTTACCAACATTAATTAATCTATGTGATTTAACATCGTAAGTATTCTTATGTAATTTTAATGATGTTGAAGTAGCTTCTTTTACTGTCTTCAA
This sequence comes from Neoaliturus tenellus, assembly GCA_030545055.2. NCBI lineage: Eukaryota > Metazoa > Arthropoda > Insecta > Hemiptera > Cicadellidae > Neoaliturus > Neoaliturus tenellus. The sequence goes on from CM061532.1 coordinate 192,160,443, forward strand.
ATTTGCTCCATCAGTATCTTCTTCTGGATCTTTAACTAGTTTTAAACGTTTATTACTTATGCTATAGTCACCTTCAGGTGTTTGCGGTAATCCACTTCTTTTTCTGTCTTCTCCAACTTGCACTCCTAAAACGGAGTACCGTCCGAACTTGTCGACGCTCATGTTAGAACTGATACGTCTTATGCTTGCACCTCTTTTATATCCACGGACAATTATACGACTATACCGCGATTCCTAAGTTCATCAACTAGAGCCACCCATTCATTATTCAAACCTGTATGACCGGCTTCCATGGCTTCATGCAATAGTCTCATTCTATCAACCAATTTATTGATATCGTTGTAGTAAATCACATTCGTATTGTATAGATTTTTCATCAATCCTTTACCAGATGTTGAAGTATCTCCTTTACTCTTTTTACCATGTTGTTCAAGAAGTGATAAATCCATAAGTGATAAAGATTTTCTTTTCAGTGGTTGTCTCACCGCTGGTGCAGTACGTAATGTTGGCAATTTTCGTGGAGGAAACAACTTTTTTATAACGATGTTATATTTTGTTGCACGTGAACGATTAATCATTGCATCCTTTACATAGTTTCTTTTATGAGCGTTAGTATTTTGGAGAATCTCCTTAAAAACACTTAAATCTTTGGATGAATATCTTAGTGGTATGTTTTTAAAAATTAATTCATATAATCCTTTTGTTCCTTTATATCTATGCTCACCAATAATGATGTAATCGTCTTGTGTTATTTCAAGCTTTGAATCGCCAATCTTCAATTCATTCCCATCAATTCTTGCTCCGTATACGTGTGATCTACTCAAATTCGGGTTTGATTTCATATCATGTAGCATTTTCATTATATATTTTCTTCCAAGAGGTCCATGTTGTAATATATCGCTACTCAATTGAGTTAAATTTGGAATAGATTGTTCAGCTTCAGGTATTGGCTGTTCTTCTTCCTTTTCAACAATTGGTTCTTCTTCTTCTTTTGTTTCTTCTTGCTCACTAGCACTTGTATATGAATCATCATCTTCTTCTTTTTTTAATGCTTGTACTTCTTGTTTAGAAACTGGTAGTAAAACATCTCCTTCATAACGAGGTTTACCAATAGTTTCTGATATCTGTTTTAAAGGTTCCGTAATAGGTTTAAATGTAGTCTCTAAAAATTCTTCTCTTTCACTTAAACCCATCCTCAATGCACGATTCTTCATCCTAATAGAATCACTCAGTGATTTTATTTCTTTCAATAGTTTTTCTTGATTCACCATGTTTACACTGTGAAGTTCAACATGTAACTAGATGTAGCATCGGTAGTTCAACGCATAAATACAAATTTATCCAACCCTATACGATATCTACCATTTTTAATATCTTCTTCCTTCATAATAACGAGAAAGCTATATTTCTCATTCCATGCTTTGCCACACATCTCTTTAAATTTTTCAAATGGCATATCCGCATTTACATGATCATTATATATATGCTTTAAATTTGTTTCATCTTGCTTGAAGATGATCAACATATTTGCATTGTCTCTTATAAGTTGTTTTGGAATTTTACTGTATGTTTGACCAATATAAATGCTATCAATATTATGATGTCTTCCCATAGCAAAATAATTCCTTATTGTGTCATGATTTTCACAAGAAACATCGTCAAATATAAAAATAGAAAATGGTTTTGCTTCATTTGGTTGCATAATTGTTTCACTGGCATTAAACTTGTAGAAATTCACTTCAGGTACACTTGCAAGTACTTTATCCAATAATTGATATTTTGGTTGTTGCAATGATTTTGAAAAAATGTATATATTATTAAAACGCAATCCTTTAGGATTAGTTATAAGGTTAAAAACAACATTAGTTTTTCCACAATTTGAAGGACCAGTTATTAGACATCTTATCGTATTTGGTAGTAATTCACCATGTTTTCCATGATTTAACTTATCATTGTCAACTGTCAATTCATCAATGTTATTGATATTAAATCGATCTTTTTGTTGTACAATCTCCATCTTGTATAAAGGTTAAACACACAATGAGCTATTAAACAACTATACTAAGTCTTTTGAAGGAATCCAAGAGTCTTCACTTTTATCAAACCCTAACCACCGGACTTTAACCATATCCTTTTTCCTTTGTAAAATCTTCTCGACAAGATATACATCACCAACTGTTGATTTCAACAATTCGTGTCCGTAGAATCCACCTTGAAGTAATTCACCCTTGTTATCCTTTAATAAATAGGTTTCAGGTATAGTTGGTTGCACTTTATAAATTGTAAATACTTCATTAGTCCAATTTGGTAGATATCTTTTACTAAATACACCTTTGTATTTGCTTAAACGAACTTTATCGTTGACCTTGAACTTCTTTGGTTGCAATTTTTCCAATTTTGGTGTTGTATTATTTTTAATACGTTGTAATACAATTTTGGCATTAGCACTATTTACCTGGATAGGTTTCATTCCAATGGTACGATGATATTTGTTGTTATACTCTTTTATAAGTTGTGGTAATATGTCATACCATACATATGATCCTCTTTTTGAAAATTGTTTATACATCGCACCTTTTAATGTTCTATTGAATCTTTCAATTATTGAAGCTTTAACTTCAGAATTTGTAGAATAATGATTTATTTGATATTTCTTCATCAAAGCTCCAAAGTCTTTATTAAAATATTCTTTTCCATCATCGGTCTGTAGATGTTTAATTTTAAATTTATTTCTTTGTATTGTGGTTTCCATAGCTTTTGTAACACTTTTACCAGTCTTATCCTTCAATGGTAAAGCGTCAGATATTTTAGTAAAACAGTCTATAATTGTTAAAATATATTTAAATCCTTTATTTAATTTACTGTGCGGTATCATTTCAATGAGATCAGCTTGATAAAGATCATTCATTCCTTTAATGATTGTACTTCTTCTTGGAAATCTTCTTCTTGCTGGTTTATGTAGTTCATTTACAATCTTGTCCTTCACACTTTCCATCTTCAGATGTTTCTTGTACACCGCTTGTAAAAATACTGACCCATAGAATAGTTAATTCTCATTTATATAGTTTGAATATAGGTCAAGGCCATTTCATATTAGTGTAAAAAAGAGGGAACATGGCATTAGGTTTGCCATGTCCCCTCTTCTTTACGGAAAGGAAAAAGGAAGAAGGTAGAGGACGAAGAATAGGTTTACTGGTCGATAGGGTTCAGGGAGTAGTGGCCGAATGGTAAAGTATTAATTTTATCTTCTAAAATATGGCGCTTGTCATCTTTGTAGCTTAATGCCCACTTTGTTTGTTTGACACTAAAAAGTTGATGATTATAACTTCTAATAGTGTTGAACGTTGCAGTTGTTTCAACATTTTCAAACAAACATCTTTTATAATGTTCAAACTGTACATTCTTCTTCAGGAAAGAAGTTTTTATTCCTTTGGCTTTTTTTGTGACTTGATGTTCATTCCTTTCATTTATGTACAGTTGAAATGAATACAGTTTGGACATTAATGCTACAATTTCCATCATCGGCACACCATTTGTTTCATCTTTAAATTTTCCCAATACTTTCTTGTTTTTGTCGTAGTCGTAATTTGGATGATCCTTAGGATAATCGGAAAAGTCGAAATCATCTTTATATATAAAGGTGCGTAGATCTTCATACATGTCATTTGTTTTAATCCAGTAAATGAGTGCATCCGTATCCATATATGCAATACCAATGTTCTCTCTTCCATAATAGTTAACCATCTTCTTATAATGAAACTCATACATATGTGTTTTTGAAATATCCAAGATTGACATTCCAAGATACAAAGGACGATCCATTTCAACTGACTTCTTGTTCATGGAAATAACAACTAGATTTTCATTAATAATTACAGATGAACCAAAGTTTGGTTGTTGCACTAATTTCTGTAATTTTACTGGATCAGTTACCAATTTGATATCCTTATGTTTCCTTTTGTTTTCCAAAGTCTTGCCAAATATTGCGTTGTTCATTAATTTGAAAAAATCTTTTTGAAAACTTGATGTAGCGACGGCTCTTCTTCTTGTGTTGTTGTCGATGTAAGGTTTTAACCAACAAGATTGAGAAAATTGTAGTACTCGATTAATTTTTGTAATTCTCAGTCCTAAGTCTAAAGCCTGTTGTATCATCCAGTAGTGTCCAACATATCGAGACTTGTCGGTTAAAGTCATCAATAATTTTGGCCATCTTCCAGTAGGGGAAATTTCAGTCTTCGGAAGAAGTGGTAAATCATAATGTTGATCATGAAGATGTTCAGGATATTCAAAATCCACATCAAAAATGTAACCAGTTTCACCATGCTTCGGTATATCCATTATGTTTCCAATCGATTCTGGATCTATCCATTTAAAATTATCATATGGAAGGGGATTTGACATTGCCCATCCGTATAAGTTATTTGCATCAAAATAACCCAGGAATGTTGTTGGTTTTGATGCATCATAATCGGGCAGATACTTGTTGTTCGCCTTAAAATGTCGTGTAACGCTTTGCGTCAATCCCCCTCGAACTCCTGACTCTAACATTAAAACCATATCTATATCAGTAAGAAGTTGTATTTTACAATTTGTTTCTTTCAACATGGCTTGCCATGCTAATCCAGGTGAAGTGTACGAATGAAGAGGGTCCAATCCATAAGCTGCAAAACACGTATTTCTAAATTCTTCCATTATATCACATAATAAAGTTACATCTAATTTAACATAAAAATCTGAATATTCTCCTAATGTTCTAAATCCTAATTCGTTCCATACTTTACATGCATGATCATAGTCCTCTTGAGATATGTCCATGTCGTAAAGTTTACTTTTAAATTCTTCTTTAGCCGGAAGTGATGTTTCATTAAATTTTTCTAAACTGTCTATGTAATCATATGGAAACACACCTTTCCGAAGTACCAAATCCAGTTTGTCGTTATTTACAATCTTCTTTGTTTCGATTAAATCTTGTTTCCTTAAATTTTCTGAAAGTTTGGACAAACTCGACGGCATAAATCTGTAGGAGTCTAAGAATCTTAATTTCATGTTTCCAACTTTTTTGGAAAAACTGATGAACTTCTCTGAAGTTTCAGCTAATACATCAATTTTACCATCGTCTCTTCCTAATTCGGGTATTATGAAATGAGCATCGTACCCACTGAGGTTATGCAGAACCACAGGAATAAATAGTGGTAAACGATAGCTCAAGTTGCATTTATTACAAGCAGCACCCCTGTAATAACCAGTGAGGTGATCGTGATCTTTAACTTTATAATTCTCAATAGTAAAATCATTTTTGCACAAGAAACATCGAGTTGCATTTTCATGTTGAATTTCTTCTTCTTCCTCCATCGTTTTCATTGGTACAATATTTGTATATAATCTTTGTACATTTCCAGCTATTGAATATAAGTGATCAAGAAATATTTTTTCTACATTTTCACCACGATATACTAGAGGTTCTAAAGTTAATCCATATCTGTTTAAATGTTCTTCTGATAATGTTGATTTGACCATTAAACAAAAACTGTTTGGTTTGTGCATTTGATACTTGACACTTTTTCTAGCTTCACAATTTTCATCTTCAACAGGAACAAGTGTTGATTCAAAGTCCGCATACACAACGAAAGGGATACGGTATTGATAATGAACCTTTTCAAATTTAACGAATGCTCTGTTTTCCGCAGGTAAATTAATCTTTGCTTCATAATTATTGTTACATAGTCTTTTGTGCTCTTGTAACCATTCTCTTCCTTCTCTTCCTTCTCGTTGAAAATTAAAACATCTCTTGCAAATTATCTTTTTGTTTCGATTTTTTGAAAGTTGCTTGTTAACAAGACGATCAAATTGCTTTATGTACACATAGTGAGACACATCTCCTCGCGTTACTAGTAGTAAATCCGTATGATCTGGTAGCTCTTCTTTTGCAATACGTAAAGGATACACTTTGTTTGAACTATCTAATGCAAAAACATTGATAGACGTACCGGGATTTTTCTTCTCAAATTTTGATATATCTTTCAGTGATACAGGATAAGTGATTCCTTGAAAATTGTATCTAAATCTTTGATTTTCATATTCTTGGTCAGGTCTATTCACATGATGTGGTACAAATTTAGTTGTCATTGCATAACGAAAACATTCATTGTCTTCATTTTTAACATTAATACAAGATTTTGTATCTTCAATTCTTTTTGGCAGAGGAATGTAACTTGATCCCATTAGTCCATATCCATGTTTGTGAACTCTTATATCTAATACTTCAATACTTGTAAGACTCCATCCGGATCCTCTTCCTTCGTGTTCCTGAATTTTTGTTAATATTTCTTCTATACAGTTCTCTACTATTGAATCAATGTTTGAACTTTCCATAATGGTTCGGTTTTTTGTTATGAATCCTCTTGGTGATAATTCTTCTTGTACATTTATAAACATAGCTTCTAGTAGTAAACCAAATTTAAGAAAGTTCAATCTTTTTAATTCTTCTTTTAAAGTTTTACTTACAATTGGTTTTGCTTCTCTAATAAATTCTTCTAGCTTCAAGTTTTCATTTTGAATCTTATGATGCATTACTACTTTACCAGGTAATGCAAATACTTGTAGATTTGGTAAAGTAGTTGAAGATGTTGCTGTTATTTCATATTGTTCTTCTTGTTCTTCTTGTTCTTCTTGTTCTTCTTGTTCTTCTTGTTGTTCTTGTTGTTCTTGTTTTTCTTCTGGGTTGTTGTGAATTAGTTCTTTATGACAGTCTAATAGAATTTCATCGTGAAACGATTACATGTTGAGATGTTTACTCTTCGAAATTTCACCAAGAAATGAAGTGGGCTCTCACGTTCCTCCTATTATAATGGTTCCCCCACCACTATTTCATCCTCTTCACTATCCTAGAAAATCAAACATTTTCAACAAAATATTAACCTTCTACAAACTAATTGTTCATTCGTGTTCTTTATTCCCATTGGAGTTTTAGTATATACTTCTTTATATTCAAACTTTAACAAACTTTCTTTTAACATCTGTTAGGACAGATGTTATGGGACAGATGTTAAAAGAACAAATGTTGGAGAGGAAATGGCTAGAGCACAGGCACTTGGTTAAACTAAATTTGCGCATAAATTAACTAGAGTTGAACTGAAAATTCGCATAAATTAAAAGTTAGTTCAAAACTAAAATTCGACAGTGTTAAAAAACTCTAACAGTCGAATAAAAATAAACATTAATTCAAAACTGAAATTCAACAGTGTTAACCAAATTCTAACAGTCAAACAAATAGGTCAAGGTAATCCAATTTAACGCGAGAACGAGGAATAGAGCACTAAGTGGCATGTTAGTCCATTACCACAAAGTGATCTATTCCTCGCTCTCTATTCTACATCTACTTTTTTCAGTTTACTTATTTATATTAAAATGTTCAAATTTTACTATGTAGAATGTCCATTCTTTCTCTTCAACTCTTCGATTGTTTTTAGCAATTGTAACAAATATTCGTTAGTTTTCACCAAAGTCTTTAGTTTGCTACATCCAATTTCAATGGAAGGTATTATAAGTTGTAATTTTATAAGTTCAATCTTTTCTTTCTTGCGAATTTCTTTCTTTATTATATTATTCCTTATTTTTGCTGAAGATTTAAACTCCATGTTGTTTCTGCTAAAGCCACAATAATAATAAAAGTCTCTTGAAACAACCTGCATTTATACACATTCCCCCACCACTTTATAATCCCCACTCCTTTCCCCTTCTTCTTTATATGTGGAAGGAAGTATTATAATTAGATTCCTAATATTTCTTTTCCTTCTTCACTACGTGGGGGAAGGGTAATTTGTTATTACACTAGTTGTGCAAGAAAATAGCCGCCAGTGTCCACACCTTGTTCGTAGCACTCCATCATAGATTGTGCCCACTGCAACATGCGGTCTCTGTCATTTGGTGTGACAAGGAAAGAATGACTATCACCATACAATATAAAAGAGTCAATTCGTACATAACATCCTGAGTCCAACCATTTATTAGCTTCAGCCATAAACTTTTCTATTGTATCAAATGGAAATTGTGGATCAATTGCTATGACTTTACGTTCTTCACTAAGTTCAACAGTATAATCATCATCGTCCTCATCATCTTCACTTTCACTGTCGTTACTTAAAGTGTCTTCAGATTGTTCAAAAACATCAGAAATTTCAGAAAAATTAAAATTTTCATTCAGATGAGGAGGCATTTTGAAGCAAGAAATATTGTAAACAGCAGAGACGAAACGACAAGAGCGGCGTGTAGAAGAAAAATGAAGGGGTGACCAACGCTCGCTCCGCTTTTATAATAGTATGCAAATGAGGGATAGGTGCTGACCATGACCAGTCATCGACCCAAAGGAGTGGGGGAAGTACTTTTCTTACTACTTGGATGGAAGTAGGTTAGTAGGTCACGAGACTTAGAGTGTTAAAAAATAATGGGGGAGAAACACAACGCTATAACGCGTTGTGTTTCTCCCCCAGTATTTTTTTAAGCAATAATTTGGAAAAAGCTATGTGAATTTACTTGCTACGCCCCCACCTTGTAATACCATCCAGTTTGTGTCTGAGGAGATAGTCTTTAGAGTTTAACTCATAAACTGATTTCTCTTTGCGCAAGGATTCAATCACTTTAATATTATATCTTACGCCGTTACAAGTTGCCAAAATGTGTTTGTTGTCAATAACACTTTCAAAAAAATAGACACAACCTCTCTTAAGCCTATTTCCTTTCACACCAATAATTTTGGATTGGTATTCAACAGTGGGGGTTTCTGTCACTTGTGGTTCAGAAATGTGTTTTACGACATGTACACGGCAAAAACTTTCGTTTTTTACACATTTCCTCCCACAAGGTGATCCTTTCTTAATTCCCCTAGTAAGCATTTCAGGGCAAGTAGTGGGACGGCTAAATGCCCTACGACGCTCTTCTTGTAATAATTGAAATTGCTCTGAAGGAGCGGGTTTAGGAGTAGGTTTAGGAGTAAGTTTAGGAGCTGGTTTAGAAGCTGGTTTAGGAGCTGATTTAGGAGATGATTTAGTAGCAGGTTGAGAGGAATCAGTTTTGTGATAGGTATGATCTTCAGGTGTACTAAGTGGTGGGGTAGGAGGCAATGGTGATAGTGGGATAATAGGTGTGCTAAGACGATGAACAATGGTTTCAACGGAAGGGGTATTAGGATGGTGGTGAACTGGCTTCTGCGGTGGCGGCATAGTAGTTGATGGTGGTGCGGAGTCCTTTGAAGGCGAAGGCGGTGAAAAAATACTACGAAGTCTAGAAGTGTTGGTTGGCGGAAGAATAGCTCCAGAAGTTGAAGGTAGAGATGCAAGTTGATTCTTGTAGCAATCAGGAAGGTTTTTAAGGCGAAGAGTTTTCTTAGGTGCAGTCGTAGTAGAAATTGAAGTTGAAGTAGAAGTAGCAGAAGTAGTAGTTGGCAGAGACGACATGGTTAGAACTCCGAGTACACAGCGTGATGTCTGGAATCAGAATGAAACACTAGCCACAGTCGCCGCGTCTTTTATAACAATATGCAAATGAGAGGGGTAGCAGCTGGCCGAGACTGATTATTGACCTGGGAGGTGGGGGAAAAGGGGAAAGAGAAGGTATTTATTTCAAATAATTCGCATAACTTTTGACTAAAATAAGATAACCAAATTCTTCTTTTACCAAAATGTTTGTCTTACATAGACCTTTTCAATGATGTATCGCTTGTCCAAATCCGTCAATCCATTATCAAGTTATAGCCATTTTAATTTTTCAGGTCATGACCGGTCATTCACCCGGAGTAGTGGGGGATGGAGTGGGGGTAGGAGTGGGGGAAGGGGGAGGGGGGGGATCGACTCCATTTTTTCGGGGGGGGAGGGGGGGGGTTCATTGACCTTTCAAAAAGTAGGTCAAGGTCACTCAAGACTTATAAAAAACTAAGGTGATGGGAACAGTAATACTGTTCCCACCACCCTGTTTGCCTAGCGGTTCCCACTCCCAACCCACTAGTTACGTTCTGCAAGGGAGGTCCCTGGGCCGTCCGCATCAAAGCGTAACGTCCCGTCCGCATCAAAGCGTAACCATTAATTTCAGGGAAACTGGAACAGCAGGGAGGCCCTGGTCCGTCCGCATCAAAGCGTAACGTCCCGTCCGCATCAAAGCGTAACCATTAATTTCAGGGAAACTGGAACAGCTAATGCAGAAACGCAACTCTAACACCCACCCAAACTAATCCCACCCATCATATTCCTAAACAAAATGCAAAAAACCTAGTCCGCAATTTGCGGATGTCCCACCCCTTCTAAGTGAAGTTCAACTGAACTTCTGAATTTACAGTTAATCTACCCCCTAACATCTAGCTGAAAGGCAAAACAACAACATAAATTATTAATATCAACACTTAAAACTAACAACACATCATTATTAAAAACCAAATAATTCAACACAACCAAATACCATCATTATTCTTAAAATTAATACACCTTAATGCTAAACACCTCTTAAAATTAATACACCTTAATGCTAAACCCAACTTATAACTAACATCGCAATGCGCAAATTATTTCTTAAATTAAATACAACTTAAAACTAAACACACACACACACACACACACATACTACATTGCATTAAAAAACGCAACGTAGTAGAAGAAGTTCAAATATATATAGGCCTACTATATATTTGAAACCTCTTGCTGAGTCGCCAACAACCTTTCGCTATGAAAGTTTGTTGACGACTGACGCTAAGATCAGGCTCGTATTGCTCCTCGGATTCTCGAGTAGTGGGGGAAGTTGTTTCACTCCAGTACAGTGTTCAATCCAGTCCAGTTCGCAGCAGTGTAAAAGGAAGGCAAAGGAGTGGGGAGCGGCGCATGCGCAACAACACAAAACCAAGGTTTGAGGTTAGAATTATCCATGTGCAGTAGCGCTAAAGTGAGTAATACAGGACTAGGCGCATGCGCATAGCATGGACTGATTCCGGTCCGGAGAACTCGTTGTATGCGCAGCAGGTTTGAGGTTAGAATTATCCATGGCAGCTGCCATGTTTGGTCTGGTTTCACCACATAGAGTCAGCAACCGGTGGTGACCGGTCATTGGCCTAGAAGGAGTAGGGAAAGGTGGTGACCGGCCATTGACCCAGAGGAGTAGGGGAAGGAGTGGGGGAAGGGGGGGGGGCTCCATTTTTTCGGGGGGGGGGGAGGGGGGGAGGGGGGAGGGGGGGAGGGGGGGAGGGGGGGAGGGGGGGGAGGGGGGGGGGTCATTGACCTTTCCGGTCGGTCATTGACCCCAAGGAGTAGGGATAGACACAGAACCCTACTTCTCTTACTACTCAGGTGAAAGTCGGTCAACCAGTCATTTGCTTGCCATCTGCCGCCATCTGGCTGGAATTATTGCCTCTATAAAGGTGGGTAGTTTATCGCGCTACAAACATTCATTGCCTCGCATCCGCTCGGTCATCATCTCTCGTTAGTTTTATGTTATGACTACTTCACTTACTAGGTTTGAGGTTATAATTATCCATGGAATAGCCTTCGTAAATTCTAACCTATAAAATTACTACTCTGGCGTTCTGTTTCAATTTCTTTTACACTTCATTTTATATCTCAGTCTTCTTTTAACTTCTGAACTTAACACATCGGTTATAATGACTGCACAATGTTTAAAATTAAAGCTTTTGCGAACACAACACATATTACAAAGTACTTCTAAACCTTCAATTTCAAAGTGTAGAACTAATTTAAATAGAGTTAGGAAGAAGTACAGTTTTAACCCATTATACTCTTCAAAGACTTCGCAGGTTAATGTTGATGATAGTGTTATTTACAACATTTTGCATTCTATGTTACAATTCAACAACTTTGAACTTGTTACACCTATCGACTGTGTTCAACAAGTTTTTTTATTTTACCCCTACTATTCCTCATATAAGCGCTGTCACCACAATTCCTACTTCATGCTCCTCTATTCTCTTCAGCTGAGCTAAGATTTGAGGTTAGAATTATCCATGGCGGCCGCCATGTCTAGTTCAATTTTACCACATAGTGTCGGCAACCGGTTATTGGTCTAAAGGAGTGGGGGAAGGGGTGGTGGGGGGAGGTTGCCGTTTTATAAGCCCTCTCCCTAGGCGGCATTTCTCATTCGATCGCCAACTTTCATACGATAAACACCTCTCCCATGGCACGAATCAATTATCCCGCTATCACCAACTACTTCAACTTAAAACTATTTCTAGTAATAGTTGGATAGAATTTTTTTAAACTTACTCTGGATGACCTTGACATATTTTCCAGATTCCAATTATAAGTTTGAATTTCAATTTTGAACTAACTCTTAATTTTTGTTCAACTGTTAGAGTTTCGTTAACACCAACGAATTTCAATTTTAAACTAACTTTTAATTTTATGCGCAAATTCACTTCACCCTAACGCCAACACTATCGCCATCTCCACCCCGACCTATATGGCATAAAATATAACTACAGCATCTCATATATACACTCTAACCCCCACCGGAAGCTATGTGACATAGCAGCTGGCGCCAGCTGCTCGAGCAGCTGCTCGGGCAGATGGCACGACTTCCGGCGCAGAAGTAACCAAAACACACTACTAATACCATTTTTCAGAGACTTTGAATAAATACAAGATGAGGGACATGAGCATGTAGAAACTTAACCCACTAAAAAAGTATGAAGTATTAACAACAATAATATTAATGTTAAATAACACAGAAAAGAATAACCATGACATAAATGCATAATAACGTCAGTATTGGAGAACTCTTACAGAAACAAAAGTATGAAAAAATATACTATCGATACATAAAAGTATCTAATATAATAGATAGTTCAACCCTGATACACTAGATACTTTAATTATAAATTGTTATAACTTTTGAAAAAATTTAGTTTTTCTTGGTCTATGAAGAGAAAACACCATTAAATTGAAAGAAAGAACTGGATGATGAATAATTTGGATATCAATTGGTTTACTGTCACAGTTTAAATATTTGTTTTCCCGAGATAAAAAAATCGTGCTAAAAACGTTTAACCCACAAAAATACTATTTAAAAAATAACGAATAAAAGTACGACTAACTGCTATTAACTTAACTACCTTGCATGACAAAACTTATTCAAATGCAAAGATAATTTAAACTTTATAGATTCATAATTAAAGAATATTGCTCAACAAATGGTGAATAAATTAACTTTTTAGCACAAATTTAAAAATTGTTGATAATTTATTTTTTCGCAATTTTTTATTTTTTTATATACTGTTAAGTTTGGTTTTGGGACTATGATTTTTATATGTTTCACAAAGTTGGTTCTATATACATTTGTTTTAGTTTAGATTCAATTTCTGTCATATAAAATTTAGTAATATGTTACCTATTGATACATATAGAAAATTAGAGTATGTAAAGGACAAATCACTAATACTAACATAGTATAACAATTACAAATTACATTTAAACATTAAAATATTATGTTCTTAGGTTATTTAGTAATATAATTCTCATGAGACTTGTCTATTTATATTTATATTTATTTTTAACTATATAATGTAATAAAACTCTACGATTGTTAATTTTATAATTATTCATTGATTTAAATAATTTATAGTCAATAGCATAGATATAAACAATTCTTTACTTTGGAAAGTGGTACTTTGAATTTAATTTTCCCCAAAAAGTCAGCAGTTTCTCATTTAATTTCATAACTCTATATGGGAATGGTTTATTTATATTTGTTTATCTATATGATGTAAAAACTCAACGATTGATAGTTTAGTATTTATTAATTTATCATTATTAATTTATAGATGATATCATGAAGTATTTCGTACAAACCAAAGTTGATATCACACTTAACCACTTTTTACTTTGGAAAAGTGCTATATTTTAAATTTAATTTTCACCCAAAAGTCAGCAGTTTCTTAATAAAAAATTTTGTACACAAAACAAGGACGGTCTTCAAGAAGACTAAGAATAATTGTGGGGGATGTTAACCAAAATGATATATCGGATGAAATATCTTTTAATAATCTTCTGATTAATACTTCTGTTTTGCGCTTGTTTGCTTAACGAGGTTCAGAAAGTATATGAGCAGCTCAAGTTGAAATTGCTCGTCTCGTTATAAAGAGGAAACCTGTCAAGATATGAAAATGATCTCCTTCTTCTCTGCTCTCAGTTATTCTGTCATATTTTAACAATCATAATCATGATACAAAATCCATTGTTTTTTCCAAACTTTTCATTTATTTGTGACAAAGCAAATACTATATAATTATACATACACATGAATACACCATTGTCATTCAAAAATTTCAATACTGTCCTTTAGATTTGACTAGCTTTTCTTTAGCCGTTATAATTTATAGGATAGCAATTGGCATTTCGTTTATCTAATACTTTGACTTTTCCATTATTTAGTTTAATAGTTCAATATTTTATTAATTACGCATATGAATTATTGATAGTTTGTTTCTATTAACGTTGTTTTTTGTGAGTAAACAAATGGTTAAGTTGTAAAACAGAGCTAAGAGTTTAACTAAGAGTATACTTAGCTAATTACTTAGTATATACATATTCATTGCTCTTAAAATTACTTATTACGATTTTATACAATATACAGCGTTGTTCATAGTATCTTTCATCCAAATAATGTCAGTTTCATCACAAACTGTGTTTATAAAATCAGGGTTTGCAAACACAAATTTATTTATTAATGTTGGTTTGTTATAAAATATTTCAACAGTAACTTCATGACAAATCAATTGTTTTTAACGACTTGTTTGTTCCAAAGTATTGTTAGACATTTCCACTACTCATAAAATGTATGATTTTTCAATACTATGCTAATTAAAAGTACCTAGAAAATTATGACATAATTACATATTTTCTTACTTGCAAAACTTATTATATAATTGCATTTATTTTGGACATATATCTTGAAATAGTTTTAAAGCACATAAGAAAGTACTATAAATTAATACATCAACTTCGTTGTACCAAAATTTATCTAAAAAATTATTTGAGAATTTATTATTTGAGGGGTCAATAGAACTACGGACGTAGGGTCAAATGTAAAGTTTCCCGGTCGCAAGTTTATCAGTTAATTATAGCCAAGTTAGTAAGTTATGCATATACACCCTGCCAACTGTTATCAGCCTAGTTCAAATCTGATTAGTTATATGGATATAAAATACAATTCAATACTGTAAATGGATCGTTTAAGAAAGCGTCTTCTAAATTTGTATCATTTTATGTGTATGTTAAAACTGTATTATTCAAAGAAAAATCAAATACTAAGAATATAGCTTGTGTTTAACGTTTTAAAACTGATATTGATGTATTTCATGAATTTTAAACAAATTATATTGAATCCCACAAGTATTCAAAAAATATATTCACTTTTCAAACAGTATTATGGAACGATCCCGGATATCCGATGTATAGTTTAACAACGTTTGTAGGAAAATACAACACGACTGTAACATATATGACTGTCTTTAACCACCTGAAATTGTATAATTAACACGTATATAACATGGGCACCTTATTATTGCCTTTATGTTTGTGGGAGATTTATGTTCAAATAAGCAGACCTTAATATACGTAATAAAAAATAGTTGATCAGACCTGGGCGTTATTGCATTGGCGACCACAGTTAGGAATAGAAATTGACTTCCGAGGCTGTATATTCTATTAGTCCACTATTATAAAATATTATTTATTGTCCACAAATAATAGAAATGAACTTTTAGGAGTCATTTTGTAAATAAATACAATAAAGGTAAAAAATACAAAAAAGAGAGTTTTAATCAAGTATAACGTATGATATTGAAAATTAAAGTTAATACACTTTTTTCCATATGCGTCTTAATATCTCTTTCGCATTTTTCAACTGTGGTCCTCTCTGAGCGAGAATATTTCTCTAGGGTAGAGATTTAAGTCGTACGTCTAGGTAAAAATGTAAGAGTATTTTAAATGTATTTCATTGGTCTTATGTAAATTGAGGTACTGTATTTATCTTTAGGTTCTAGTACATTAGATTAAAACAAGTAGAAAATAAAACGAATTAATATTTTTAAAAGATATAAACAATTAATTTCAAATTAATTCAATTACAAATTTGAGATGGATTACCTTCTTTGTAAACTACGAGAAAAGAAATACATACTTTGGATACAAATTACAACCAAATTCAATTTTCTATTCAATATCGCAAACATTCTCCGAACCACGAAGTTAGAATGCATTACTTTAGCAGTGTTAGCGTCCTAAAAATAAATTGGATATCACATTCAAGTGTTGAACAAAGTAGTGCTTCTTGAGCTAGTGGTTATAATTATAACTTCAAGTGTATCCTTATTTGGTTGATTTTTAACGTGTACTTTTTCGAGTCCAATCCTTCAATTTCCTTCATTTTATAAAATCGTATTGTTTTTTTTCCTTCCTAAATCTTGATTAGCTATAAAATTTTGTTTATTTTTAAAATCATATAGTGTTATGTATAACAATTTTGATTTGCATTATTTCGTTAATGTTGGAAAACGGATGTTTAAATATAGTCAATAGAGTAGAAATTTGTTTTAATCATAAATATTTTTATAATTTGTTGTTTGAACCGTAATAAATACTTATAGGTTATTATTCATAAAAATCTAAAACGTATAAGCCATTTTTATTAACCTTGATTACCCTCCTCTTCCTCTAATGCCAATTACAATTAGGGATCATACATTTATGTAGTTCAAACCTAAAATTTTACCTACGTTTCACTGGCACCATGAAAGAAGGCAGGATCTCCAGTCAAAGGTGAAGCTGCCAACATATGGCCGATGTTCGGCGACAAAATTTCCATATTGGATAAGACATCTTTTTGTGATTCTTAAATCGAAATGCTTTCTTTCCAGAGATTTTTGTTTGTTGGTGCGAGTTTAATTTGTACGGTTTCATTTCGTTTTTTAACTTAAGTCGTGTTGGAATTAAATAAAACTGCAACACTTTTTAAAATGATTCGTGCAATTTTCCTCATAAAGAGAAAGGGGTTGCCCTATACGAACAATATCCAGCTGCAAATGCTTGAGTTAAGACTCGTGAAGGCATATCTTGTGATGAATGGAGGGACGCTCTGAAGATGACAACAAACATTGCTCCAGTAAGATCTGTACCAGTTAGGTCCCAGGATGGTAACCACTGTCGATTTCGTCACAGTGAGATCGAAACTCTTGCCCATGTCCTGGGATCATGTACCTTCAGTGACATTCTCCGAAACACCAGACATCACAAGATATGGTCAACACTTTCTAAAGAACTCCAAGAGCAGAAGTTGAGAGTTAAGGAAGAGGTCAGTGGAGTCACAGAGAAGGATAGACATAATAGCGATTAATAAATTGACAAGAACTGGCAAAATCATCGATCCTACAATTAAGTTTGAATCCCACCTTGGCCAACCCGAAGAAGTTAATGAAGAAAAACACTAATTTATACTCCTACCACAAACTATTACAAAGAAAAATATAACCTAGAGAATTTACTACACAGTGTGGGACCCCCACGATCTACAGCAATCATTCATAATGTAGCTCGGTCAGCTAAGTCAGCCGTTATCATTTATGTTGTCATTTCAGTTCATCCCTTAGCACGTGATTGCCAGGCAAAACTCTTAGATTTAAGTCTGAAAGAACTATTATCATCTTTGAAGAACGTAATTGTAAAATGAAACAAAAATAATAGTACTTATGTTAGTTACATTTTGTAGATTGATGGGGATATTCTACACAAATCCTTAGTAAAATGTTGCTTGTACAATTTATAATTTATTGTACAACGCATAACAACAGTATGCTTTAATTTACTACGAACATAAATTAAGTACAGTTGTTCATAATTTACCACCAAATGTAAAACTGAATTATATCATGTTTAGTGTTTGGTTTGAATTAATCAAATCAGATAAAACTAATAAATCAATCAATCAATCAATCAATCAAACTTTATTTCAATCAAAAGATAAATACAAGCATTTTTTTAAGTGCAAAAAATAGAGAAGGTTTGTCTGCACTTGAAAAGTACTTAACAAAACTCAAAAATGTTTTCCATTACACAATTATTCACAATCAGCAATCTAGCCAGTTTTTGTGAGAGTTTCTTCTATTCTACAGCACAAAAAAGTATTGAAAAACAACAGCAACAGAGCAACAAAAACAATAACAAGATATATCTATGAAAAACAATAACAATAAATTATTCAAAGCGTAAAACTACTGAGACCATGAATACAAAACTCAACACTATAAATACCTATAATACCCAACATTTTCAACAGTTAAAAAAAATTATGATGAATTTTATATTTTATGATTTTGTGATTTTATAGTTTATAGTTTATAGTTTATTTTATTTTTGATGAATTCTATAATAGTTGATAAATGTTTGTGGTAGATAACGTTATCTTAAGGGCTCCTCAGCACGGATAAATTTATGGCTTCCCTTGTTTCTGGGAATGTATTACGATAACGTACCGAAGGCGATGCAAGCATTACAGATACCAATTAGATATATTGGGAGTGCTTATTGGTGTAAATAATTTAGGGATAATTAGTAATAACAACAAATGTTTTTTTTTTAATACTGCAAAAAACTTAAAAAAAAAGTATATTTTGAAACATACATAAACACCAAATATTTAATACATAATGTTTTATGTACATGATGTGGCAATGAAACGGCACTTTTCTGAAATTTCACCAATAATGTATTTTCAAATAGATAATGGCTGTTTTAATCTCAACTTCAAGTACATTCATGGAAACTATTGTTTTACCTTAAACGCAATAATTGTTTTGAACGTAATGTACTAGGGTGGCAATTTCCTTTTTGATGTTTTACATGGTAGTAAGCGGATATCCCTTCGCAATCCGTGGCATTTACATTAGTGGTATTTTGATTTAAGCAAAATATAGGTCATTATTTTAAGTAGATTAATTAAATTTATTATAGTGAAAGCATCAGAAGTAATTAATTTATTCATAATACGTCAATATGACAATTTAGTCTTTCCAACCCCCATAACAATAAAAATGTATGGTTTCAGAGATGAAAGACCACTTTCAAAGGCCAATTTCCTATAACGGTTTCCAATAATGATTCAAATGTTCCGCTATTAAAGCCCACTCTACGGATTTCTTTGTGATCTGTTGCTTTCCATCTATGGATGGCTGGGGAACGATCGTTAAGAATTGTTCGCAGAATTCGCTGGAAACGTGGGTCTTTGTGATTTTATTCCGTACTTATCGATTTATTCAAATGGAAGACTTTCAAATGGGAACATTTTCTAGAAAATGTAGGAATATAGTTTTAAAACATGGAACATTTCAAAACGTTATATTACAATAAAATAGATTTATTATTACAGGAATTTTGTTAAATCTTAACAAAATTATCCTTTACAATAGTTATAGTTTTAACAATCTTAACAAAATAATTTACAAAAAGACGTCACGGATCGAAATACTTTGACCAGTTCTTTTACATACAAGGTTCCATTAGGCTATATAGTTCTATAATTTTTATATATTTCAGTTTACAGATTGGTATATAGGCCTACTCTTGAGGAAACAATGTAAAGTTTTTGTGGGCATAATTTTTAACAATTATTTAATAAAAAATAAACCATCCCATTGCCGATAAAAATCCAGCGCTGGGGAAAACTCTTGTAATTTGTTTTCCCTGCATTCTGTACAAATTTAAAGAAAAAATCATTCTTAGTCGTGTTGGTATATACATTCTTTATGATGGATGAAAATATGTAGTTTTAGGCTTTGGAAACATCAGTACCACTTCATATTAATGTATTAATAAGTGTTACGAGGTAGAACGTGCGCAAATTACGCAGTTTATGATTCTGTATGAGAGAAACTCACCTAAAGTACACGTGTGTTGGTTATGAAGTGACAGAGATCTATTTTTGTTTACAATCTGACTTAAAAATTCGTCTGAAAGTAATCAGCTGTTAAGTTATAAACATCATCTCACATTTATAAACATCGTACAGTGAAAGTTGGTCAACATTTTAAAGCGAAATCAATCAAAAGCGAGGGGGCTACGCCCAAAACGATATGACCTTTTTCATTACGAATCGTCCATGCGCTATATCCTAAGCTTTAAAATGACACCTCAATCTTAAAAATCGGTTTAGTAGGTTGAAAGAAAAAGAGACGTAACTGAGAAACTCTTATAGAAAAATAAGAAGATAGATTTAGAATTCAATCGCCTATATGATTTAATAAAAAACAATGTCTATTGGATTGATACGAGAATTTAATCTGATGGTTTTTATATAATGTAGAAATGTTTGTGATTTATATGTAAATAATTATCTTTTCAGCCTTAAATACTATGTATTTGTTGTATTGTAAAATTGTTGTATAAAACCGAATTTATACAACTTTTTTTTAAATTTGTAGTTGTTAAAGGGGGTTTTAATTATAGCATCATTAGCATCATTGATTGAGTATAACAATAGTTAGTTTTCAATACTTGAGCCATCATCAATTCATACATAGTTCAAATGAATATTTTTAGGACATCACCTCCTTTCAAATCTTGAATGTTTCTTTAAAATAATATTTAAGATGGACACACCGGGTGTCTCAGACCTATTCATAGAGTTAATTTTTAACAAAAACCAATTGTACCATTATAGGTTAACCGTTTACGCTCAATCGATTGACAGTAATTTCAATGTACAGGGTGTGCCAGAAGACACCTTCCCATAACGGAAATTTTAAATACAAATCCCTACATTTATGAAATGTTTTGTTCTACACGTAATTTTAAGAAAACTTAACAATATAATTTGTATACTTAATCCTTGCGATTTAGGAAATAATGGTGATTGAAATTTACATTTTTCCCATTAGAATAATATGGAACAAACTTTCGACTTCCTTATCTCTGAACATTGTGGGTTAAACACACATGCTACATCACAAAAATATCTTAGACTTTTAAATAAATTTTTTAATAATTTTCCATCATAAGTTATTAATTTTGTCATTAATTATTGTATTTTCAATAAAATTTACAATAGTAAGTTTATTAAAACTGTTAAGTTCTTGGACTACTAGTATAGTAACTATTATTCATTGGCTTTTTTCCATTGTTGTTTGCTTTATTTTTTTTCACGGATATACAATACCAAGAGGAAGATATACAAAGCAAAGTAGTCAATTTATAAATATGTATTGTGTGTTAGTCTACTTATTACTGAAAAAATATGTATTATAGACTAAACACAATAACTATACTTATCAATAAACCAAGTAAATTAAGTTTTGCTTCATGAGTAAAGAAATAAATAAATCACAATGAATAACAATAACTAATAAATGGCAATAACCATCTTTTATAATAATAGTTTTCCATTAAAAAATAAGTACAAAAAAACACAAAACACATACAATTACAGTTGTAATATAGGGGTAGATGTAGTGGCGAGTGAGAAACGACTGGAGCAAAGTTCGACTGATTTAAACCCTGATATTAGCGGTCAATTCTGATAATGGCTTTCCAATACTGGGCTAGATGTCTATGTTGTTGTACAGACCATGCAATAACCGATGTTTACATGTTCGTCACTGAAAATGACGATCTGCAATAATACTTATGTTTATTATGAGTGTAGCCTTCTTGTGCAAAACTACACCGTCAATATTTTTATAAATCATATTACTCACGTTGTTTTAAACTAATAATTACTCAAGATATACGTAACTTTTATCTTATTATACATGTGAATTGCATCCTACAACGTCATGTGATTGCAACATTGCAACATTTTATTAATACGTGTTTGAAAATCTTGTCATGCTTAACAAAACTGGAAGTGGTTAACACATTATCTGTGAAAGACAGATTCTAAACAATTGTTTAACTTCCTTTCTGCCATGTTATATTTTGTAAATGCATTTTTTCATTAGTTTGGCGTATTAAGTATTTTATAAACCAATAAATATTGAACGATATGTACACTTAAAAGTTATATTACTTTTATAAAAGGGAAAACATATATTCGAAAACAAAATAAACCTAAAGTTTGACTTAAGTGGTGAGTTCCATTAATTCCAAGAATCATGACTTATAACTATCATGCAATTCTTACTTCGAAAATAGCAAAAAAGAATGAAATAATTTTTGTTAAAATTTCTTATTCCGAAGAGAAGGAGTATTGTATTTCGAACACATGATTCATATTTTTGTAAAGGGGTTTGAGGGCGAAGTTTTCTCCTCTTCACAAGCGTGTGCTGATTGGTTGAGAGACGAGATATCAAGGGAATCACATTCCTGATTGGAACCAATCTACTTTATTATCCTCCAAGAAGGTTTATATCCGATCAAGTTTAGTAGTGTCTCCTCTGAGAAAATATCGGGTGATCACAAAGTATAATGTTGAGGCTTTAAAGCAAGACATTTTATTAGTGGTTTCATCTGCATTATAAACAATTAGGTATGAATGTTACAGAAATAAAAAAAAATTGTTGACATCGTTGACATATGAGAATGATAATAAATCACTACCGAATATCCTTGGGTACTTATCAGTTATAGGTATCAATCAAGACAGCAACGAGTAACACCCCTTAAGCACCATAAGGGCAGCAAAAATCCAGGCCAGAACCGTTTCGGGCAGCTCTGGATAACTTCGGATCACTTATTGGATTGGTACTGTCGGTTTGGCTACCAAAGAGTTGTTCTGACTTTGGAAAGATTTATAGAAGAATGCCAAAGTAATTTATACCCTTCAGCTGCGGAACTGTTGGCAGAGTTGGGTTTCAGGATATGAAAAATATTAAAAACAATTAGTCAATACACCCATTTAGTTTGCACAATAGAGCTACAAAATTGGATTATATATAAATGAAAATACAATTTTATGTTCATTAGCCAATATTTTTAATAATTTTATTGGATAATCCGATAAAATTGTTAAAAATATTGGCTAGTGAAAATAAAATTGTATTTTCATTCATACACCCAGTTAAATTAACATTTAGGTAACTTCCTTATTTTTTGACTTGTTAGAGTTTTAAGGTTTATTGAATTGAAAATTTAAAGAAGTTCTGACTTAAAAAAAAGACTAATAACTTTTATTAATGATTACAATAATGTATGGTTGAAACCCATGCGTATCTTACAATCATTTTCGTTATACGTATAGAAGTGTGAAAATGTATTTGACACATGTGAGAATGTTGCGCATAAACATAATAGAAACGTATTTGCCTGTCAATTGTATATGAAAAGTTGAACTCTGCCATGGACAGCTCAAACGTATTCAGAAATAATACATATCAAGTACAAGTTTTGTGATATTATGGATTTGCAATATTTTAGGTTGATTCATGTATCGTAGGTATAGATATTCTTTATATCTTTGTAACCACCACCATTATAATTTTATATAAACATTTACTTAATGTAATTATTTAAAAACATTACAAATTAATTGTAATAAAAATGTTCAATGTACAGAATACATAATGTTAAGTTAATATTCATTTATAATAACTTAAAATGTCATTCATCAATATCACCTAAAATATTTTGTTTTAATAGGATAGTGTTGATCAAATTCACGTCTACTAAAGTGTACTGTCTTGTACATTAATTAAATTGTCTTTTATATAGTCAATATTATAAATGATAACGGGAAATACCAGCATTTAATGAAATGCTTTTGTCTTCATTAATTTGAAACCGACAACTGACCGTTGAAACCATGCCATTGGGATATTGGTTTTGGTAAATGAACCTTGAAATTGATTTCGAGTTGTGGCGATTTGTTCTCTGTTTGTAATGGAATATTCGAGTAGTTTTTATTGTCAGCCATTTTACAATTTTATCTTAATTTAGGGAACGATAAATTGATATGCATTGACATTCGAAATATATAACTTTAATTTTTTTCTATATGCATAGCTACAATATAGATAATAATACTTCAAGAGTAAAACTAAAACTAGCCCAGACCATTCTAACTTCATAGCATTAAAATACACCAGTGGTAATTAGATCAATTGTTTATCTCATAACACCTCATTATCATTGCATATTAAAATAATTTAATATTGATTTCTTTTATTTTTTTAATTTAAAGGAAAAGAAATTTCAAAAATATATACCTAATGGATTTTAAAGTTTATAATCTCAAATATATTCACAGACGAAGATTTTTTTATTTATTACTTAAAGTGTGAACAAAACTCCTTTTATCAAATTGTTTTTTATCTCATATATTTTTCTCAGTTCAAAATTAATCCCATAATCTATGTATCTTCTGGTATTTTGAAGACTGCTTTGTGGTTAAATGTCGTACACCAGTATATTCCAGCTATACCAATTTATAAAACTCTGTAAAAATCGTATTGGAATATTTCAACTTTGTTGCCTTATTCTGAATATAACTATTTTTATCGC
The DNA here is from genome assembly GCA_030545055.2 of Neoaliturus tenellus. NCBI lineage: Eukaryota > Metazoa > Arthropoda > Insecta > Hemiptera > Cicadellidae > Neoaliturus > Neoaliturus tenellus. The sequence goes on from CM061532.1 coordinate 192,184,916, forward strand.
TTTACCAACGTTAATGGCAGGTCGTATATGTTATTTAAAGATCTCAGTGTACATCGTCCAAAAACAACTTCCTTGCTCAAATTTCTTAAACCAAACATAAAGATTCTAATTATTATAATTGCAAGAGAAGAAAAATTTGTTTAGCTTTATCGAACACGTTTGATTAGTTAAAAATTAATTTCATTAGCTCAAATATATTAGTGTTGAATCCAACCGTTACCTCCCTATTTAAAAAAAAAAAAAAAAATTGAAAACGTTTGAAAGTTTTTTTTTTTATTAATCTGTCTATCTAATCTCGTGTTAAAACAAATGCTCTAGTAACATTTTAATTTCTCTCTTTTTCTGCTTTGTCCTAAATCATCTTTCTCTCGTGTAAAATCAAATTAATGCCAGTGGTCCAGCATGCTGTTTGCTCAACTGATGAAGTTAGAAATTATTAATCACTTCTGACCAGCAAAACGAGCTGGCCTTGCTTTAACACTAAAGCAATAATTTTTTTATTTATCACAAACATTAACAATTCTTTTATGTAATATTATATTTATCTTGTGTTGAAATATGTTTTTAATACTCATTAAGTTTACCCACACCTTCATAACCATTTTGAAAACTCTTTTTCTATTCTAGTAGGAGTAACTCGAGCTTTAACGACCAGTTTGCTGTTATCTTTGAGAACCTATCTTCAAAGCTGTAAAACTATCCAACCGATTCCATTTCACGGGAACGGCGCGGCGAGGCGCCATGAATGGGGTGGATAATGCATTCTAATTATAAACACTCGTTTGTTAAACTTGGCGAGAAATTGAATTTGGTTTCAGTTAAAGAGCTCTTGACAACGCTGCCGTAATCGTTACGTTACAATCTGCCAATACCTTACGTACCGTTACGTTACGTTACAATACCGTTACGTTACAATACCTTTTACATTTGCTTGTCTCAAACAGGTAATTATTTTTTCGTATAATAATACCTAATTTCAGGATGAAAAGAGTATTTTATTTTGTTTTCCGTTGTAATTTCCTCTTGAATTTTGCAAAAATAAAATTTTTGTGTGTTTAAGAGCACTGCCAGAGGCTTAGGTGACTAAAACCTTTTTATGGTAGTATTATAGTGATTCAGACGCTATTCATCGTGAAAAGAACAGTTTTTTAAACAAGTTCGTTTTAGTTAAGGTCAAATAGAGGTACATTAATATGCACTGTTCATCGTAACATTTATCTAAATATCAGTTTACTAAAGTATCGAATTTAAATACTGAATTTCCATAGCTTTTAGCATTTCTATATAATAGTGAAACATACTATACAGTATAACAACTTAAGGTAATAATTTAACAAGCTACTAATTATTGTTTTAAATTAGTTCTTACTTAAATTTGATAATGGCAATAATAAATTAAGAATGCAATGAAAACTTTCATTACAAGATTGCAACTAATGAATAGTTTCACCGAACAAGACATTTCTTATTTTATAATTATGCACAAATAATTAGATCCTTTTTATTAGTAAGGAAAATTACAAAAAAAAACGTCGCAGCAGACATGCGTACTCAGCGAATTTCTAATGGAATTTGGTGTTTTCCCCCCATAAATCCCATGGGGGTGAGTATGTAGATATGCTGCCATATAGGTGCTGTAAAAAATATAAGTTACACTCTGCCTAGTGGATGTACATGTCGAATTTTATCATGTTATGTCAATAAATAATAAGTGAGTTAAAGCGATTTGTTGATTTACCATAATAATACTGTAACATGGAAACATGTTTTTCGGTTTTCTCCGTTATTTGTTGAGCTAGGTTAAAAATTCAAAATACTAAATTGTTTGTTTTTCAAGCTTTTTTTAAATGGTTTTAGTTAAAATCGTTAAATTTAGAAAATTGAGGTCCAAAAATGGAAATAATAAATGGTATCAGATAACTGACACGTACTTCCTCCCAACAATATAAAAAGGTGTTAAAAGCCTCCAAATATTATTGTCTAGATGGCTCAGTGGGATAGCTAAAAGCTGAGAAGCACGAGTTTGACTCTACGCACATCTCCGACTTTTAACAACGTACTGAGTTTACCGCTAAACGAAAACTTGAATTTTCTGCACAACCACTTGACGTAGAGCAATAATTTAAAACACTGGATTATTTATATATTTTTAGCTTGATTTTGGGGCCATTTGGAACTGTGGGGCCATACAAAAAAAACCTAACCTAACCTAAAATAACCTAACCATAATTGACTTATTCGACCGTAAAAAGTAGAATTTTAGCTCAAAATAAAAAATCAAATTTTTGTGGGGCCTAAAAATGTTAACTAAGACAATACCTACACTCTTCCTTGCCTTTTCTAATATGCCTGGTCTATCAACCCGAAAAACCAAGACTGTTCAGATGACCAAATCCATAGTTAATCTGAGATTGTTCGTTTCGAATTTACTTATTAAGACTTTAGAAGAAGATCTAATAATTAATTGATAGTTCGTTTTCCAAACAGTGGTTCTATAAAATATTTGTTCTTTTCTCGTATTTAAAACTGTATGCAATGACATATGTAAGGATTTAGAGTTGCAAAATGAGTTAGAAACTAAAACCATTTTTTAACATGTAAACGTATATAGTAAAGAAAGTGCGATAGGCGTGTTAAAATCCGTATTTAACTTAAACATTCCAAATATGATACTTGAACGTGTAAACTAGAATGTATCGAGTATTACCCACGGTGGCCATACAACAGTGTGATATCAGCGAAATTAAGCTTGGAATCAGACAATGCTATCGCATATCCGCAGCTGATGTGTGACGAATCAGTTTTACTAGGTATTCGGAAATATGTCGTTTTAGATCTACCTATATTATAGTCTCCGTACAGGTTATTGTACATACGGGTAACAGAAAAAATTGAACAGAAACAGAAAAGTCATAATCTTATATAGAATATGATGTGTGAATATAATTTGTCAGTATTAAAAACATGTGTATAATTATTTTTATCTTTTATCTTGTTTACGATTTTGAGAAATGCGTTGACCACAAAAAAATAAATGTACTTTGAAATAATTGCTGTTACTTTATTGGCATCCTTGCCAAAAGAAAATTCTGAAAAAATACGATAAGAGTAATGCAAGGTTCGTATACCAAAGTTGTAATTTAGCTGATTGAAACTACTCCAATATTCCATTACGAACAGACAACAAATTGCTGAAACTTCGAATCAATTTAAAGGTTCATTAACCAAAACCAATTTCAGATTTGGATGGTCATTATGCTTTTCGTGTTTTAAAATTAAAATATACCATCAAATGAACAATGTTTAAGTCTACTGAAAATGCTATTTGCATTTTTGCAAGATAATTTTACTAATTCGGATGTATGTTACAGATATAATTTTAATTTAATGTATACATAAAATAGCCCAGTCACAGCAAACTTGAGCCTTAATGAATTTCCCAAGGAACTTAATTTTTTTCTGATTTGTACCTACTATAAATATTATTTAGGACTGCATTTAATACAGTAGTGCTTGCTTCTTCAAAGAAATTCATAATTGAATATGTAGATGTGTTGCCCATTAATATTAGGTTTAGTGTTGTTAGCAAATTTAGGCTTGTTAGGTCAATTCCTACATAGTGCTGTTATAAACAAAATGAGATTTTGATTAAATTTGGTACTTTCCAAACTGTACCAAGATTTTTTTTTCAGTTACTGCACGAACACTATGTAAGCAAGAACATATGCTTACCAACATATGGGAGTTTTAAGCAATTGTAACTAAATAACTACTAACGAGGATAATCATACATACTAAATTTTTATTAATTTTAAATCAATCAATCATTGAGCGGGATAAAGAAAATTTGTTGATTTTTTATTAGATTGATTATTGGTTATTCATGATAAGATATTCATTAGTGCCTCGTGTTTAATTTACTTCACCATTGTATAGATCAACCATATTTTATTACCTTTGAAAGCATTGTCATAAAAAATAAACCCAAAAAAACTAATGTTGCTTTTTATAATTTTCTTCATTTTTCAAATGGTATTTTTATTGTTCTTTGAACATTTTTATATATTTTATATATAAATATTAGAATTCTTTAAACCTATCAAGACAAACGAGACGGTTGTTGACGTGTCAAGGGCTACTGAAGTAAAAGTCATCTCGGTCCAAATAAGGCAACATCAAGGTAAAATTCCTGAATGTAAGTGGCTTGTTTAAAAAAAATAAACCCCAACTAACTTAAAAAGCATCCCTCTTCACCAGTTATTTGTTTTGAAACTGAAGGAAATAAATTAACGTTTATGGTGCTTAAGTAATTAGTTTTAATAATTAGTAATTTTTAAGAATTATCAAATAAATCCTCTGTTATTTCAATATAAAATTATCATAATTCTTCTCCCCAGTTTTAATCATAAAGTAGGCTTCAGCACCAGAATGCAAACTTTTCATCCTCTTTTTTATATCTTTTGAATAGTAAAAATATATTTTTTTAATTTTTAACTTAATAATTAGTAACTTTAGTCAAACCATAGGAATGATTTTTAGTATGTGTCGATACATAGTGCTAATCTGATGTGCCAACTATAAGTAGTAGGCTAAAATCATTATGGTTACTAAAATAAGCTGCTAGATCTCGTTTTCGTGAAAAAATAAAGATTAAATATAATTAAACAGGGCCATTGTTTATGAAAGTAATGATTTTTTCAATATTGGACATGTATGGTGTTTGCTTGTTGTGTTGTTCATGCTACTTAACAACACCACTATGGTATAAATGGACATAGATAAAGTAAAAAACAATTTATGGGTGACGCTAAGCTGCGAATTATCACCATCCCTGAATCATGCTTGGGCTTCCAAATTTCTCATAAACAACTTTGAACTTTTTAACTGAAGAGACGCAAAAAACACTCGTTCTGTCTCATCAATTTTAAGCAAACCGCACCACAAACGGTGTTCTTTTTTTTCCAAATAGTTTACAGTCACAGTCTACAGTCTATTGAACTCCTTGTCCTACACAATAATAGAATTCCGCACCAGGCTGACAGCGGCGATGAAGGAATACTTTCTCAACCCTCTGATCTCAACCAGATGACCGCCGGACTTTGGGACCATGGCAGTGATGTCGTGGGTTCGAATCCGCGTTCTGCCAGTGACTTTTATTAGTACCTTTCACCTTATACTGCAGCGGCTCACCCCCTTACTTTGTCTAATACGATCCACACACAGATGAATACTCTATGTGGACGGGGCAAAGAAAGACAAAAAGAGGTCCGCCAACCACTTAAAAATAAAATAAAATAAAAGTTTTAAAGGGAAACGTTTGGATCGTTAATATTTAACATCGAGCTGTTGTTTGATAGCATCATTAATTAATACCTAAATGACCCATGGCAATTGGGTCCGGAAAAAGCTTTGAAAAGCTACTAACTTTTCTCAGGATTGAACCGGCAACCTTTGGACTCAAAGGTGAGCTCTATAACCTCTCAGCTGCCCACCCAGTCAAATATTAGTGCCCTGATTTGTTTACAAAAACTAATTTGTAAATAAGCAGTGGTATCAAATTTCAGAGAAGGATATAAATCACCTAGAGCAGTAAAAAAATCAACAAAATAACGTCTTAGATTGTTCTAAATTAGGTTTAATTTTAATATTACGAAGTTATGAGGCATTTTTTTCAATGATTTTTCAGTTACTTTTCTCATCATCTAGGGACAATGAGTAATTTATTGACACTAATATCCACCATGATCCATTCAGTAGGCCAGTTTTCTCTCTGGACACTTCAATGCACAATTTTATTACATTAAAGAAGTTTAGAGGAATAGCAATATAAAACAGTGGACGAATATAAGAACACGCTATAAACAACTGTTTATAGTGAAACTCAATAGGCGTTGGCAATTCTTTCTGTAGAGGACAAGATTTTAAATTAGAATCCATCTCAAAAATATATCCCTAACCCGTAAAAATACAAAGAAAATTTGTTTTGGAAATTAAAAATAAAAATGGTTAGAAGATTAAATACCAAACACAATTAAGTAATTTACAACTATGGTAAAAAGGTTCTACATTAACGAATAAATTGTAAACCTTATTCAACCCCATTAGACGGAATTTCAATAGTTAACGTTCAAGTAAACATTCAATCTCGAATTCAATCTGGCCACCATGTTCCATCCCAGAACATTAGTATGCATTACTTCTGCACTCATAGCACCATTAGGCTATAAAACTAAATTGGATATCACAGTTTCATTTTGAAGTTGATTTTGCTTTACGAGTTATAATTTTACTAAAAACAGTTTTTATTAGAATTTTTATTATTATTGTTCTTATTAAAACAAGTATTTTTAGGTGTTGGGAATACAGACAAGAAATTATTAAAATATTGGCTTTGTAATCCCAGAAATGGGTTTATTTATGAACTAATTTCGTTGAAAATATTTAAAATTTCTATATGTATGTGATTTAATCCCAATTAAACTACTTCCACATAATATATTATAAATTAAGAAAGTAGTGGGAAAAAGCCACTTCTAAACCGGAAGTGACGTCAGCTGCCAGGGCAGCTGCAGGGGTCAGATGGTGTCAGCTGCCAGGGCAGCTGCAGGGTGCAGATGGCGAGAGCATATGCCCTGAATTTGAAGTAGAATTGGGCATGAATTAAGAGTTAGTTCAAAATTGAAATTCAACAGTTATAACTGGAGCTTGGAAAGTATGTCAAGGTCATTCAGAGTAAGTTTTAAAAAAGCCTACCCAACTACTACCAGAAATAGTTCAAAGTTGAACTAGTTGGTGATAGTGGGATAGGCTGAAGTAAATTTTGAATTTTATTTGTGAACATATAATTAATGTGCAACAGCAGAGTTTAAACAAGTTGAACTTTTGTGATGAACTACAGAGTTGTAAATGCAAACACCAACGACGATGAGAAGGTAAACGCAGAGTCCCCAGATGATGTATTTGAAAAGCTTGAACAAACGTAACATTTCGAGTTGGTTTTCCCGTTCCATTTCCAATCGTTTAATTTCCAATTTCAATTTATCCTCTTCCATTCTAGTTATGAAGGGAACTTCATCCATCATATCCATCATGATTTTGTAGTGTTTGAAATTTTAAAACAAGTGATGTTGATAGTTCAAAAGTTGAAGACGGAATGAGAAGTGAAAGCGAGAAATGTTAGTTAAATAAAGAAGTGGTGGGGGGAACGAAGAATTACAAAGAAGTGGTGGGGGAAATATTTTGCTGTTCATTATTACCATCAGTAGTGTCAGATGGTGCAGGAGTTAGATTTAGTAAACTGTCTTCGTCCGAACTTTCAATCTTATCACAAATAGGACAATCGTATGTTATTTCCAAATTCATTTTGATGGTTGTAAAATTATCTACAAGTTCTTGTAAAATATTAAAAATGTCTTGTAACTCTTCTTTAGAGTTTATTTTAAAACTAGAATTCATTCGGGCCAATGGAGAGTTGTTCATTATTGGAGAGTCGGTGATGGAATGAGGATCGGCGCATAGGGAGGGGGCTTATATAATGGTGACCTTGAGCAGGCGTCTAGGGAGGGGGGCTGTCTAGGGAGGGGGCTTTTATATAGGGAACCTTGAGCTTATGATTGAATAAAACGTTTAGTTCTTCTTCTCCATCTTTTAATTCAATTATTTGAACCGAAGTAGTTGTTTCATCTTCTTCACTTGATGAAGAAAACAATTCACCAGGATTTAAATATTGAACTACAATTCTGAACCATCTTATAGGATATTTGTCAATGACAGAAAGTAAGTTTTGAAACAATTCCTCCATCTCCTCCCTGTCAGTTATTATATGTTCAAATTTGATAAATTTGTTTTCCATGTTGTTAGTTAGAGTGTTGGAAGTGGAATGATTTAATATTATATAAAAATTAGAACTAGTGGTGGGGGAAATCTCAAGGCCATCCAAATGAAGTTTTAAAAAAAAGTGTAAAACTGAAATTACACATTTGATGGTTCTACAGGATCGGAATACCAATCTGATCTGTATTTACATCTTTTTATCATATGTGTACAAAAATCATCTTGATGAGAATTGGTGCGTTGACAATGAGCAAGATCTAGAGGGTGAAATTTGAAACATCTTTGAGGACAACATGTATGAAAATATCTTGATTTGTAAAATTTGAAAGTTCGCAATTCCGGTGGTGGTAGTTGTTTTGTTTTGCATTTGCAATAACAAGATCCGAAGAATTCACATTTAGTACAAGCTAACCCATCCACCATCATTGGTCCTAAATCTGTACACTGTTGTTCACAACAGTAACGAGGTTTGTACTTGTATTTTTGCTCTTCCATGTTGACGCTGCGGAGTCCAGTGAAAGAATAAGAGTGTATAGTGTTGAATAGTGAGTTTTATGTACTGTGAAAAGTGGTGGGGGTAATTTCAAGGTCATCCAAATGGAGTTTTAAAAAATTATACCTTACAAGTGTAAGGATTATTAAAATTTAGGAAGTTTGTTTTTCTTTGTTTTCTTCAGACTTTTTCTCTCTCTCCGCCTTAGCCATAGCAACAAGTTCTTCTGTTGATAATGGATGTACTTCAGGAAATTTTAAAATTAATTTAGCTTGATATCCTTTTTTAGTTAATACATCTAAATCTTGGGTCATTTGTTCAATGGTGTTGTAGTCTTTTCCATAGATTTTTCCATCAAGTTGAATCATCATTCTGTACAACATTTTCTTAAATAGGTCTTGTCGTGGTGAGAGCTGAGAAGCAAATGATTATTTATACAAGTATCACATCCTTTTTATTAACTCATATTGATCATGTGATTCTTTAGTTGTAGTTTTGTCTGTCAAAAGTTATTCAACATTGGTAATACTTTTGGAACTTGATGTTATGTTGACCAGTTGGTGATGAAGAAGTTGTAGGTTGTGTAGAAATAAATATTTCATCATCGCAATATTTTGTTTTAGTGAACATCCTTGTATTAGTAGCACTAATATCAACAGTTAAGTGATAACCACCGGTAAGTAAAACTCGCATTTCGTTGGTTAAATCTTCGAGTTGTTCAAAAGTTGTTATGGTGTTAGTATCGTAAGATGCACACTTGACCTTTAGGGACATGTTGCAGTTTTATATTCAGGGATTAAGAGCGAGATGTGTACGGTATGAAAGGTAGCAGTAGACTGATGAATTTTGCAAGTACATTTCCCCTTTTATAATTATACAAAATTGGGTCAAGGTCATCCTGTGGAATTTTTAAAAAAAGCAACATATTGTAATGTACAAAAACATTACAATATGTTGCTTTTTTTATTTTTATTTTTTTGTTTTATATCATATTTATTGAAAAAACAAATACAAAGAAATATTTACAATGTTATGTACAAATTAATCAGTAGTAGGTGTTACATGAATTGTAAGTTCAGTAGAGTTGTTTCCACTGGGTCCATGTGATACCAAATAGAGTGTGCCGGGTTGAATTATACGAAGATCTTCATTTTGAAGTAGTTGTATGAAGCGCTTTGGTAAGAAGATCTGAAATTTTGCTTCATCACCAATTGTATAAGGTGCCTCGCTCAAAGTGCAATTTATAGCATCACCTACTGAAGTTTCTATTTTCTTAATAGTATGAATGATGTAGTGTTTTTCTTCTTTTAGTTCAGAACATTTCTTTGTAGGTAGAATTGATGATTTAGAATGAGCGTTGAACTGATCAACTAAACTTTGAAGTAAGTTCTGTGATGCCATATTGATGTTGTTGTTAATCTTCTTGTTAATAAGAATGTCCGTCGGAGATGTTGTCTCTTCGGAGGTTTGAGTAATACTCATGCTGTGTCATGGTAGCGCTCTCACTTTTATAATCGACACTACCCCCACCACTGACACTACCCCCACCAGTTTGTTGAAGGAAATTATTCAAGCGGTAGGCATTCTTTAAAGCGCACTGCGACCTTCGATGTTTAAAACTTTTTGATGAAATACAAAGTTCGTTGAAGTAGCATTGGAAATCTTTATCAATTATTGCATTAATCACTTCGTTGCTTGTAAATGATTGTATCCAATTTGCTTTTTCCAATCCCCTTGTGTAGATAATTTTAAACTCTTTGCAATAATGATTCATAATGTGCGGCATCATGTTATAATTAATGAAACCTTCATCCCATCTTAAGTTGTGAAAATGTTTGTTCAACCATTTGTTTGTAACTTTCGCTTTAGTTGTTAGTCTATTAAATGGTACTGGAGGTTTGAACAAATAATGATAAACTACTGATGTGTTCATGTCCAAGATTACTAATTCTTTAATAATAAAATTACCATCATTTCCTCGGAAAGCTTGAAATTCAATTATACCTCTTTTAACTTCCATTATATGTGGCGCATTAGAAAACGAAACCCGTTTATTCATGATGAAGTCTTATTAACAACTGACTTAAAAATTGAATGAGCCGATGTTTATAACAGACAGGATTGTTCTTCTTCTTTCACTTCTTGTGCCACTTCATCAATATTAAAATTGGTGTGATAGTTGTTTAATTGTCTCCACATTTCAACTTCTTGAGGTATTCTATTAAAGATTGAAGTATCCACGGGACCGTATAAAATTGGAACAAAAGGTTTTTTGTCCAATGTATCAATTAGATAGTCTTTAATTATTGCACTTGAAAATATTAGTTGTTTCAAATATCTGGTGACGGGACCGGTAGTACAACTTAAAGTATAAAATTCTTCTTTAGTGAAATATAATTTAACATTATGTGTAGTTAAATCTCTGAAGCGAACAATTTGTCCTCCACGATGTTTTACTATATCAACTTCAATATTTGATTCCAATAAACTTAATCTTGTTCTTCTTCCAAATGTGTTGTTACTTAAATAGCACTCCAAAAGATGTAAATGTTTCATGAGAGATTCCCAAGTAATTTCACTGAAAGTAACCATTTTGTTTCCATGATTTAAAATAACAATTGGTGAATAATCCATTGATTTTAAAATTCCAACTGATATACTTTTTGTCATGCATGAAGAAATTGGGTAGATAATCCGAAGAAATACTTCTGTTAAAATATTGGTTGTAATGTTAACTTCAACCTTCTTCCTTTTTACTTCTTTTTCAGCTTTTTCTTCTTCTCTCTTCTTATGTTTGTTGAATTTTAGGAACTCGTCCATTTCTCGTTCAACTTGTTTTTCTATATCTGAACTATTATCATCCATTAGAGGTGTATTTTCTTCTCCGTTAGTAGAATTCATCTTGCGAATGATGTTTCCCATACGACGGTTGAAGATAGAATGAAGTTTCTACTAATTATTTTCTCGCTTTTATATTTTTCGTAAATCCTTGAAATTTATACAATTACATAATTGTTTGTTTTGAACTTGTCTTTCACAAATGAAATTCTAACCTCAAAAATTAAAGCAGATAATTCTAACCTCAAAAATTTGCAGTTGTTGTACAATTCTTCTTAAAGTACATTCTTCACAATTCCGGTCAGCGGTGTGTAAGTAACTATTTTATCATGTAGAATTAGACAGTATGCCGAAGTTCCATCCGCTACTGGTTCTTCAAATTCCATTTCAATTTTTATATCCACACTTGATGATTTTACCGATTCATTTTGTTTTGAACAATCGATTACAATTATTGGAGCCTTGGAATAATACTGGTCAGGTGATAATAGTGGTGTATTAGTCTTTCCATAATATGACGATTGAAATCTTGCATACATATCGTATAAAATAGAAAAACGTTTTTTGCTGAACATGACATTCAAATTGTCATAGGGAAAGAATTGAGAGTTTAGGAAAACTTTACAATTCTTTATTTTACAGTGATCAAATTGACCAGCATTTGCAGTGATAACATCTTTTCGCTTAGTTTGAAAACCGAGTATTATGTACCTTGCTCGTTCCAAGTAAGTTGATGTCTTGACGGTCCATGTTTGTCGTTCTGTCTGAGGTAGTGTAGGGTATTCATGAAATTCCCAACTTCGGAATGGCATCACAATATCACGGTCAGATTTCAACTTTCTCAATAATAGGATTCTATGTTCATCAGCCAATCTTACATGAGGTACTCTCCAAACAACTTTATCCAACTGTAGTTGCCATTCCAGTTTATCTTCCGTAGTTGCAGGGTCTGCAAGTATCAAGTCCTTATTAGTTGAAGATCTGAGTAATACTAATTCTTGTTTGACATTTATTATTACCCGTTTGTAATCTTCAGCGAATCCCAAAAGCAATCGTAAAGGTACATGAAAATCAAAGTGACCGTTGGAAGCTGGTGTTATAGTGTCTTTATCGGGGGCTACCCATCCGGCGGTGACTATTGAATTCTTCTCATGCGGTGTTAATGATGTTAATCCTTTCAATGTCGTTGTTAAACCAACCTTTTTTGTTGAATCAACCGTCACCCCTGATATTTCATATCTTATTTCATCAAAAAGATATGCCATCGGGTTAATTATAAAAGGAACTGTTGAAGCAGTTTTTTCATCCAATTTTAATACCCGTCCTTCGATGTACAAGTAACTTTCACACGGTAAAGTGTAAATATCTTGTTGTTGAATGGGGATCCTTATTTCATCGTTATTGTTTAATTTTGATGAAGTGTAAGGGTTGTGCGTGTGATATTCCTTCTCCCATAGTGTTTCGTCGAACGTTGGTCCTTGAGATATATCCAGGATATCCATCGCTGTTAAGTTTTAATCCAATCTTCTGTAGAAAACGAATGTTGTCCGATGTTAACTCTTCCAATGTTGAGGAGCTACTGAGCTCCCGACTCTTCCGTTGCGGTTTAAATGATAATCCCATGTTGACTTTTATGTTGCTGCTCTGATGTGTATCCGTATAGTAATTGTTTCTCCTCTAAAGTCAACACTATGACCGTCTTGATCCAATATGTTCAGTACGATGTCTGAAATGAAACTGGTGTTTAACGGTAGGTATATCAAGTTTTGTGGCTTCTCAACAATTTTAAAACCGGGAGCCACTGTTGGATAAAATGTATGTAAAATATGTTGATTAACTCCATCTCTATACGATCCGTGTATAATGTTGCACGTGACATCGATACTATTTACTTTCAATATTGTTGCAGTTGAATCACCTGAATGAGTAGTTCCAGGAGTTAAGATTTTCTTTTTTGTATCTGTAAATCCAAGTAAACTGCCAATCGACTGTTCCAAGCTGACATCAATATAATATTTTGAAGTTATTTCTGCTTTTAAAGTATTATTGTTTCCTTTAACGGTAATATTGTCTTCTCCGAGTTGTTTCTGTAATAATTGGTTTATATCATCAATTTCATAAGCTCCAGTAGGAAATGTAATTATTTTCAATTCTGAGTATTTTCCTGTAGCATCCTTAGTTTCATAATAATGTAGTAAATTATTCTTCCCTTCCGTAACATTGGGAATTGAGTTGTAGGTAGTCAAATCAAGTAATGCCGCTTCCCATAATCGTTCCTTGGATAGACGCAATGCTGGGAACAGCGTACTTTTCAATGTGGATGAATTTCCACTCAATGACACTGTATACGATGACATCTTAAAGCTGACTGACACTTTTCGCTAGAAACTCCAAACATAAATGCCCACATATTTCAGTATTGTTAGGTTGTTCTTTTTTGTAATTGTAAAAAATGTTTTTTGAGTTTCGAAAATAATGTTGAAGTTCTTTTGGCGGTGGTAGATTGCCAAAACTGTCAAAGTAGTAAACGGTTTGTCCAAGCTTTTTATAGCATACCCAATGAGTACCTGGACCATAGGTGGAATCCAAATTTACTATTCCAGTTTCATTTTTCCATATTTTAGTTGGTAATGCATCTTTCATAAAAACTCCTCGAAAGAATGGTATTTTCAAACATTTCACATAATCATTTAACTGATGATTTGTTAAGGCTTTATTTGGAATTATCAATTGACTCTTCTTATTTAGTACACACGGTATGGTCTTAGGTATAAACCTGCTCCGTTTTTTACCATTTGCCAAACAGAAGTCTTCTTTACATTTGGCTTATGAGTTCTACGACGTCCTTTTTTAATGTTTCCACCTCTTTTGGGAGCGCCTTTCTTTGCAGGTCTTCCTCTGCGACGTTTTCCACCACCTAACTTTGCTTTCGTCTTCATGGCTGTAGTTACTGCCCAAGCCGATGCTTTTTCTGCAATACTTGCGTCACTTGATTTTACTCTTTGCCAAGCTTTTTCCGCTAGAATTTTATCTGCTATTGATCTATTTGTTGAATCTTTATACTTTGAATATGCTATATCGTGTTCCTTGCAAGCTTGATCTAATTTATTAATTCCAGGATCTCCTCTTGCTAAACGCTTTGCCAACTTAGTTCCAGGTCCACAATATTGATAACCTCCGGGCAGATGTAATTCGTATGGTAAAGCGTCTATCGTTCGATTTACAACAGCACCAACTGGAATCCGTCTGAGCAGGGATAATGCAGCTGATGTTATACCACGTCCTCTCTTGCCGCTGTCTTGACGATGACTGAGCGATACGGTCTTCATTATGTTGTCTTATATAACTGGTGTGTTTACTCTACGAGATACTTTACATAAATGAATAACTTGTGCAAAATCTTTTATATTTAAAGACTTAGTTATTCAAATTAATTATATACTGATTTATGATTCTATTTTTAATCCAAGCTTCTCGTTCATCGGGTTGAATCACCACATGATTCGTTGTACTAGCTATATGATTGTGGGTATCAATAAGTAAATTACCCACTATTCTTATTAAACAATCTAAAGTTACAGCATCTTTTGGATGTTGAGGATCTTGTAACTGCATAATACGTTTATCATTACACGTGTAAGCTGTTGAATCACTTTTTGATGTTTTTATGACTTGTCCAATAGTAGCAGCATCATTTGAATCTTCGCCTGGTAAAATATTAATTATTTTCTTCATCTTTGCATCATATTTGGTCCCAAAGTGTTTATCCCAAGTTATTGTTTGTTTCATTGTAACACAATCATTTGCTTCGTAACCAGGATAAATATCTTTTATTCTTCTATTACGACCATTGTATGTACCTAATGTACCACCAGTAGCAATTAATGTTTGCACCATTAGAGGTACATCTGTATCTTTTATACCAAATCTTCCATTTGTTATTGTTTTACGTCCTGCATCCCATTCATCATTATTTCCTTGCATTAAATTAAACTTTTCATTTCCATGTATAAATTTATCTCCCCGCTTTAACACGGCATCTTCATGTTTTACAAAATTGGATGTTTCCTTTTTTAATTCTTTAGATAATTGTTCTATAGTAACAGCATCTTTTGGTTGAGAACCGAACTTTACATTTGACAACACTTTCCCATGACAATCGATTTCATCATCATCTTGTAAAATACAGTTGTCCTTGATATATTTCAGGTTTACAGCATCGCCGTCTTCCTTTGGGTATCCAATGTCATTTATAATAAATTTATAAAAAGAATATCCATGTTTAGTTTTTTCCGGTATTATAGAATGTAAATATTCTTTATTAACTGAATCTTTATCATTTTTGGGATTTCCCACGTTGGTTATTCTATAATTTCCAGCATCATATGTTTGTCCATCTTTTAAGTTGTTACCCCATTGCAATTTTAAAGTATTTGAAAGTTCAGATGATAAGTACTCTTTAGTAATTGCATCAGAACCTTCAGTTGGTTTACCAACATTAATTAATCTATGTGATTTAACATCGTAAGTATTCTTATGTAATTTTAATGATGTTGAAGTAGCTTCTTTTACTGTCTTCAAATTTGCTCCATCAGTATCTTCTTCTGGATCTTTAACTAGTTTTAAACGTTTATTACTTATGCTATAGTCACCTTCAGGTGTTTGCGGTAATCCACTTCTTTTTCTGTCTTCTCCAACTTGCACTCCTAAAGCGGAGTACCGTCCGAACTTGTCGACGCTCATGTTAGAACTGATACGTCTTATGCTTGCACCTCTTTTATATCCACGGACAATTATACGACTATACCGCGATTCCTAAGTTCATCAACTAGAGCCACCCATTCATTATTCAAACCTGTATGACCGGCTTCCATGGCTTCATGCAATAGTCTCATTCTATCAACCAATTTATTGATATCGTTGTAGTAAATCACATTCGTATTGTATAGATTTTTCATCAATCCTTTACCAGATGTTGAAGTATCTCCTTTACTCTTTTTACCATGTTGTTCAAGAAGTGATAAATCCATAAGTGATAAAGATTTTCTTTTCAGTGGTTGTCTCACCGCTGGTGCAGTACGTAATGTTGGCAATTTTCGTGGAGGAAACAACTTTTTTATAACGATGTTATATTTTGTTGCACGTGAACGATTAATCATTGCATCCTTTACATAGTTTCTTTTATGAGCGTTAGTATTTTGGAGAATCTCCTTAAAAACACTTAAATCTTTGGATGAATATCTTAGTGGTATGTTTTTAAAAATTAATTCATATAATCCTTTTGTTCCTTTATATCTATGCTCACCAATAATGATGTAATCGTCTTGTGTTATTTCAAGCTTTGAATCGCCAATCTTCAATTCATTCCCATCAATTCTTGCTCCGTATACGTGTGATCTACTCAAATTCGGGTTTGATTTCATATCATGTAGCATTTTCATTATATATTTTCTTCCAAGAGGTCCATGTTGTAATATATCGCTACTCAATTGAGTTAAATTTGGAATAGATTGTTCAGCTTCAGGTATTGGCTGTTCTTCTTCCTTTTCAACAATTGGTTCTTCTTCTTCTTTTGTTTCTTCTTGCTCACTAGCACTTGTATATGAATCATCATCTTCTTCTTTTTTTAATGCTTGTACTTCTTGTTTAGAAACTGGTAGTAAAACATCTCCTTCATAACGAGGTTTACCAATAGTTTCTGATATCTGTTTTAAAGGTTCCGTAATAGGTTTAAATGTAGTCTCTAGAAATTCTTCTCTTTCACTTAAACCCATCCTCAATGCACGATTCTTCATCCTAATAGAATCACTCAGTGATTTTATTTCTTTCAATAGTTTTTCTTGATTCACCATGTTTACACTGTGAAGTTCAACATGTAACTAGATGTAGCATCGGTAGTTCAACGCATAAATACAAATTTATCCAACCCTATACGATATCTACCATTTTTAATATCTTCTTCCTTCATAATAACGAGAAAGCTATATTTCTCATTCCATGCTTTGCCACACATCTCTTTAAATTTTTCAAATGGCATATCCGCATTTACATGATCATTATATATATGCTTTAAATTTGTTTCATCTTGCTTGAAGATGATCAACATATTTGCATTGTCTCTTATAAGTTGTTTTGGAATTTTACTGTATGTTTGACCAATATAAATGCTATCAATATTATGATGTCTTCCCATAGCAAAATAATTCCTTATTGTGTCATGATTTTCACAAGAAACATCGTCAAATATAAAAATAGAAAATGGTTTTGCTTCATTTGGTTGCATAATTGTTTCACTGGCATTAAACTTGTAAAAATTCACTTCAGGTACACTTGCAAGTACTTTATCCAATAATTGATATTTTGGTTGTTGCAATGATTTTGAAAAAATGTATATATTATTAAAACGCAATCCTTTAGGATTAGTTATAAGGTTAAAAACAACATTAGTTTTTCCACAATTTGAAGGACCAGTTATTAGACATCTTATCGTATTTGGTAGTAATTCACCATGTTTTCCATGATTTAACTTATCATTGTCAACTGTCAATTCATCAATGTTATTGATATTAAATCGATCTTTTTGTTGTACAATCTCCATCTTGTATAAAGGTTAAACACACAATGAGCTATTAAACAACTATACTAAGTCTTTTGAAGGAATCCAAGAGTCTTCACTTTTATCAAACCCTAACCACCGGACTTTAACCATATCCTTTTTCCTTTGTAAAATCTTCTCGACAAGATATACATCACCAACTGTTGATTTCAACAATTCGTGTCCGTAGAATCCACCTTGAAGTAATTCACCCTTGTTATCCTTTAATAAATAGGTTTCAGGTATAGTTGGTTGCACTTTATAAATTGTAAATACTTCATTAGTCCAATTTGGTAGATATCTTTTACTAAATACACCTTTGTATTTGCTTATACGAACTTTATCGTTGACCTTGAACTTCTTTGGTTGCAATTTTTCTAATTTCGGTGTTGTATTATTTTTAATGCGTTGTAATACAATTTTCGCATTAGCACTGTTTACCTGGATAGGTTTCATTCCAATGGTACGATGATATTTGTTGTTATACTGTTTTATAAGTTGTGGTAATATGTCATACCACACATATGATCCTCGTTTTGAAAATTGTTTATACATCGCACCTTTCAATGTTCTATTGAATCTTTCAATTATTGAAGCTTTAACTTCAGAATTTGTAGAATAATGATTTATTTGATATTTCTTCATCAAAGCTCTAAAGTCTTTATTAAAATATTCTTTTCCATCATCGGTCTGTAGATGTTTAATTTTAAATTTATTTCTTTGTATTGTGGTTTCCATAGCTTTTGTAACACTTTTACCAGTCTTATCCTTCAATGGTAAAGCGTCAGCTATTTTAGTAAAACAGTCTATAATTGTTAAAATATATTTAAATCCTTTGTTTAATTTACTGTGCGGTATCATTTCAATGAGATCAGCTTGATAAAGATCATTCATCCCTTTAATGATTGTACTTCTTCTTGGAAATCTTCTTCTTGCTGGTTTATGTAGTTCATTTACAATCTTGTCCTTCACACTTTCCATCTTCAGATGTTGCTTGTACACCGCATGTAAAAATACTGATCCATAGAATAGTTTATTCTCATTTATATAGTTTGAATATAGGTCAAGGCCAATTCATATTAGTGTAAAAAAGAGGGAACATGGCATTGGGCTTGCCATGTCCCCTCTTCTTTACGGAAAGGAAAAAGGAAGAAGGTAGAGGACGAAGAATAGGTTTACTGGTCGATAGGGTTTAGAGAGTAGTGGCCGAATGGTAAAGTATTAATTTTATCTTCTAAAATATGGCGCTTGTCATCTTTGTAGCTTAATGCCCACTTTGTTTGTTTGACACTAAATAGTTGATGATTATAACTTCTAATAGTGTTGAACGTTGCAGTTGTTTCAACATTTTCAAACAAACATCTTTTATAATGTTCAAACTGTACGTTCTTCTTCAGGAAAGAAGTTTTTATTCCTTTGGCCTTCTTTGTGACTTGATGTTCGTTCCTCTCGTTTATGTACAGTTGAAATGAATACAGTTTGGACATTAATGCTACAATTTCCATCATCGGCACACCATTTGTTTCATCTTTAAATTTTCCCAATACTTTCTTATTTCTGTCATAGTCGTAATTTGGATGATCCTTAGGATAATCGGAAAAGTCGAAATCATCTTTATATATAAAGGTGCGTAGATCTTCATACATGTCATTTGTTTTAATCCAGTAAATTAGTGCATCCGTGTCCATATATGCAATACCAATGTTCTCTCTTCCATAATAGTTAACCATCTTCTTATAATGAAACTCGTACATATGTGTTTTTGAAATATCCAAGATTGACATTCCAAGATACAAAGGACGATCCATTGTAACTGACTTCTTGTTCATGGAAATAACAACTAGATTTTCATTAATAATTATAGATGAACCAAAGTTTGGTTGTTGCACCAATTTCTGTAATTTTACTGGATCAGTTACCAATTTGATATCCTTATGTTTCCTTTTGTTTTCCAAAGTCTTGCCAAATATTGCGTTATTCATTAATTTGAAAAAATCTTTTTGAAAACTTGATGTAGCGGTGGCTCTTCTTCTTGTGTTGTTGTCGATGTAAGGTTTTAACCAACAAGATTGAGAAAATTGTAGTACTCGATTAATTTTTGTAATTCTCAATCCTAAGTCTAAAGCTTGTTGTATCATCCAGTAGTGTCCAACATATCGAGACTTGTCGGTTAAAGTCATTATTAATTTTGGCCATCTTCCAGTAGGGGAAATTTCAGTCTTAGGAAGAAGTGGTAAATCATAATGTTGATCATGAAGATGTTCA
Organism: Neoaliturus tenellus; assembly: GCA_030545055.2. Classification (NCBI taxonomy): domain Eukaryota; kingdom Metazoa; phylum Arthropoda; class Insecta; order Hemiptera; family Cicadellidae; genus Neoaliturus; species Neoaliturus tenellus. Next base: position 192,204,940 of record CM061532.1, read on the forward strand.
GGATATTCAAAATTAACATCAAAAATGTAACCAGTTTCACCATGCTTCGGTATATCCATTATGTTTCCAATCGATTCTGGATCTATCCATTTAAAATTATCATATGGAAGGGGATTCGACATTGCCCATCCGTATAAGTTATTTGCATCAAAATAACCCAGGAATGTTGTTGGTTTTGATGCATCATAATCGGGCAGATACTTGTTGTTCGCCTTGAAATGTCGTGTAACGCTTTGCGTCAATCCCCCTCGAACTCCTGACTCTAACATCATAACCATATCTATATCAGTAAGAAGTTGTATTTTACAATTTGTTTCTTTCAACATAGCTTGCCATGCTAATCCAGGTGAAGTGTACGAATGAAGAGGGTCCAATCCATATGCTGCAAAACATGTATTTCTAAATTCTTCCATTATATCACATAGTAAAGTTACATCCAATTTAACATAAAAATCTGAATATTCTCCCAATGTTCTAAATCCTAAATCGTTCCATACTTTACATGCATGATCATAGTCCTCTTGAGATATGTCCATGTCATAAAGTTTACTTTTGAATTCTTCTTTAGCCGGAAGTGATGTTTCATTAAATCTTTCTAAACTGTCTATGTAATCATATGGAAACACACCTTTCCGAAGTACCAAATCCAGTTTGTCGTTATTTACAATCTTCTTTGTTTCGATGAAATCTTGTTTCCTTAAATTTTCTGAAAGTTTGGACAAACTCGACGGCATAAATCTGTAGGAGTCCAAGAATCTTAGTTTCATGTTTCCAACTTCTTTGGAAAAACTTATGAACTTCTCTGAAGTTTCAGCTAACACATCGATTTTACCGTCGTCTCTTCCTAGTTCAGGTATTATAAAATGAGCATCGTACCCACTGAGGTTATGCAGAACCACAGGAATAAATAGTGGTAAACGATAGCTTAAGTTGCATTTATTACAAGCAGCACCCCTGTAATAACCTGTGAGGTGATCATGATCTTTAACTTTATAATTCTCAATAGTAAAATCATTTTTGCATAAGAAACATCGAGTTGCATTTTCATGTTGAATTTCTTCTTCTTCCTCCATCGGTTTCATTGGTACAATATTTGTATATAATCTTTGTGCATTTCCAGCTATTGAATATAAGTGATCAAGAAATATTTTTTCTACATTTTCACCACGATATATTAGAGGTTCTGAAGTTAATCCATATCTGTTTAAATGTTCTTCTGATAATGTTGATTTAACCATTAAACAAAAACTGTTTGGTTTGTGCATTTGATACTTGACACTTTTTCTAGCTTCACAATTTTCATCTTCAACAGGAACAAGTGTTGATTCAAAGTCCGCATACACAACTAGAGGAATACGGTACTGATGATGAACCTTTTCAAATGTAACAAATGCTCTGCTTTCCGAAGGTAAAATAATCTTTGCTTCATAATTATTGTTACATAATCTTTTGTGCTCTTGTAACCATTCTCTTGAGTGTAGCCCATCTCGTTTAAAATTGAAACATCTCTTGCAAATTAACTTTCTGTGTCGATCTTTAGAAAGCTGCTTATTAACAAGACGATCAAATTGCTTTATGTACACATAGTGAGACACATCTCCTCGCGTTAGTAGTAGTAAATCCGTATGATCTGGTAGCTCTTCTTTTGCAATACGTAAAGGATACACTTTGTTTGAACTATCTAATGCAAAAACATTGATAGACGTACCAGGATTTTTCTTCTCAAATTTTGATATATCTTTCAGTGATACAGGATAAGTGATTCCTTGAAAATTGTATCTAAATCTTTGATTTTCATATTCTTGGTTAGGTCTATTCACATGAAGTGGTGGTACAAATTTAGCTGTCATTGCATAACGAAAACATTCATTGTCTTCATTTTTAACATTAACACAAGATTTTGTATTTTCAATTCTTTTTGGTAAAGGAATGTAACTAGATCCCATTAGTCCATATCCATGTTTGTGAACTCTTATATCTAATACTTCAATACTTGTAAGACTCCATCCGGATCCTCTTCCTTCGTGTTCCTGAATTTTTGTTAATATTTCTTCTATACAATTTTCTATTATTGAATCAATGTTTGAACTTTCCATAATGGTTCGGTTTTTTGTTATGAATCCTCTTGGTGATAATTCTTCTTGTACATTTATAAACATAGCTTCTAGTAGTAAACCAAATTTAAGAAAGTTTAATCTTTTCAATTCTTCTTTTAAAATTTTACTTACGATTGGTTTTGCTTCTCTAATAAATTCTTCTAGCTTCAAGTTTTCATTTTGAATCTTATGATGCATTACTACTTTACCGGGTAATGCAAATACTTGTAGATTCGGTAAAGTAGTTGAAGATGTTGCTGTTATTTCATCTTGTTCTTCTTGTTGTTCTTGTTCTTGTTCTTGTTCTTGTTCTTCTTGTTGTTCTTGTTGTTCTTGTTTTTCTTCTGGGTTGTTGTGAATTAGTTCTTTATGACAGTCTAATAGAATTTCATCGTGAAACGATTCCGAACATTTATCGCAACGATACATGTTGAGATGTTTACTCTTCGAAATTTTGCCAAGAAATGAAATAGGCTCTCGCGTTCCTCCTTTTATAACGGTCCCCCCACCACTATTTCATCTTCTTCACTATACAAGGAAATCAAACTTTTTAAATAAAAATATTAACCTTCAACAAACTAATTGTTCATTCGTGTTCTTTATTCCCATTGGAGTTTTAGTATATACTTCTTTATATTCAAGCTTTAACTAACTTTCCCCCACCCAACTAATTTTAGTTACTTTTAAAACCAAACACCTGCCCTCCAAACATCTATTAGGACAGATGTTATGGGACAGATGTTGAAAGAACAAATGTTAGGGTGGAAATGGCTAGAGCACAGGCACTTGGTTAAACTAAATTTGCACATAAATTAACTAGAGTTGAACTAAAAATTCGCATAAATTAAAAGTTAGTTCAAAACTAAAATTCGACAGTGTTAAGAAACTCTAACATTTGAACAAGAATAAACATTAGTTCAAAACTGAAATTCAACAGTGTTAACCAAATTCTAACAGTCGAACAAATAGGTCAAGGTAATCCAATTTTAACGCGAGAACGAGGAATAGAGCACTAAGTGGCATGTTAGTCCATTACCACAAAGTGATCTATTCCTCGCTCTCTATTCTACATCTACTTTTTTCAGTTTACTTATTTATATTAAAATGTTCAAATTTTACTATGTAGAATGTCCATTCTTTCTCTTCAACTCTTCGATTGTTTTTAGCAATTGTAACAAATATTCGTTAGTTTTCACCAAAGTCTTTAGTTTGCTACATCCAATTTCAATGGAAGGTATTATAAGTTGTAATTTTATAAGTTCAATCTTTTCTTTCTTGCGAATTTCTTTCTTTATTATATTATTCCTTATTTTTGCTGAAGATTTAAACTCCATGTTGTTTCTGCTAAAGCCACAATAATAATAAAAGTCTCTTGAAACAACCTGCATTTATACACATTCCCCCACCACTTTATAATCCCCACTCCTTTCCCCCTCTTCTTTATATGTGGAAGGAAGTATTATAATTAGATTCCTAATATTTCTTTTCCTTCTTCACTACGTGGGGGAAGGGTAATTTGTTATTACACTAGTTGTGCAAGAAAATAGCCGCCAGTGTCCACACCTTGTTCGTAGCACTCCATCATAGATTGTGCCCACTGCAACATGCGGTCTCTGTCATTTGGTGTGACAAGGAAAGAATGACTATCACCATACAATATAAAAGAGTCAATTCGTACATAACATCCTGAGTCCAACCATTTATTAGCTTCAGCCATAAACTTTTCTATTGTATCAAATGGAAATTGTGGATCAATTGCTATGACTTTACGTTCTTCACTAAGTTCAACAGTATAATCATCATCGTCCTCATCATCTTCACTTTCACTGTCGTTACTTAAAGTGTCTTCAGATTGTTCAAAAACATCAGAAATTTCAGAAAAATTAAAATTTTCATTCAGATGAGGAGGCATTTTGAAGCAAGAAATATTATAAACAGCAGAGACGAAACGACAAGAGCGGCGTGTAGAAGAAAAATGAAGGGGTGACCAACGCTCGCTCCGCTTTTATAATAGTATGCAAATGAGGGGTAGGTGCTGACCATGACCAGTCATCGACCCAAAGGAGTGGGGGAAGTACTTTTCTTACTACTTGGATGGAAGTAGGTTAGTAGGTCACGAGACTTAGAGTGTTAAAAAATAATGGGGGAGAAACACGACGCTATAACGCGTTGTGTTTCTCCCCCAGTATTTTTTTAAGCAATAATTTGGAAAAAGCTATGTGAATTTACTTGCTACGCCCCCACCTTGTAATACCATCCAGTTTGTATCTGAGGAGATAGTCTTTAGAGTCTAACTCATAAACGGATTTCTCTTTGCGCAAGGATTCAATCACTTTAATATTATATCTTACGCCGTTACAAGTTGCCAAAATGTGTTCGTTGTCAATAACACTTTCAAAAAAATAGACACAACCTCTCTTAAGCCTATTTCCTTTCACACCAATAATTTTGGATTGGTATTCAACAGTGGGGGTTTCTGTCACTTGTAGTTCAGAAATGTGTTTTACGACATGTACACGGCAAAAACTTTCGTTTTTTACACATTTCCTCCCACAAGGTGATCCTTTCTTAATTCCCCTAGTAAGCATTTCAGGGCAAGTAGTGGGACGGCTAAATGCCCTACGACGCTGTTCTTGTAATAATTGAAATTGCTCTGAAGGAGCGGGTTTAGGACTAGGTTTAGGAGTAAGTTTAGGAGCTGGTTTAGAAGCTGGTTTAGGAGCTGATTTAGGAGATGATTTAGTAGCAGGTTGAGAGGATTCAGTTTTGTGATAGGTATGATCTTCAGGTGTACTAAGTGGTGGGGTAGGAGGCAATGGTGATAGTGGGATAATGGGTGTGCTTAGACGATGAACAATGGTTTCAACGGAAGGGGTATTAGGATGGTGGTGAACTGGCTTCTGCGGTGGCGGCATAGTAGTTGATGGTGGTGCGGAGTCCTTTGAAGGCGAAGGCGGTGAAAAAATACTACGAAGTCTAGAAGTGTTAGTTGGCGGAAGAATAGCTCCAGAAGTTGAAGGTTGAGATGCAAGTCGATTCTTGTAGCAATCAGGAAGGTTTTTGAGGCGAAGAGTTTTCTTAGGTGCAGGAACAGCCGTAGTAGAAATAGAAGTCGAAGTAGAAGTTAAAGTAGAAGTTGTAGTTGGCAGAGATAACATGGTTGTGGCTCCAAGTTCGCAGCGTAACGTCTGGAATCAGAATGAAATGTTAGCCGCAGTCGGTACGTCTTTTATAACAATATGCAAATGAGAGGGGTAGCAGCTGGCCGAGACTGATTATTGACCTGGGAGGTGGGGGAAAAGGGGAAAGAGAAGGTATTTATTTAAAATAATTCGCATAACTTTTGACTAAAATAAGATAACCAAATTCTTCTTTTACCAAAATGTTTGTCTTACATAGACCTTTTCAATGATGTATCGCTTGTCCAAATCCGTCAATCCGTTATCAAGTTATAGCCATTTTAATTTTTCAGGTCATGACCGGTCGTTCACCCGTAGTGGGGGAAGGAGTGGGGGTAGGAGTGGGGGAGGGAGGGGGGGGGTCGACTCCATTTTTTCGGGGGGGGGGGAATCGGCTCCATTTTTTCGGGGGGGGGGGGTCATTGACCCTTCCGAAAGTGGGTCAAGGTCATTCAAGATTTATAATGATCCAAGGTGATGGGAACAGTAATACTGTTCCCACCACCCTGTTTGCCTAGCGGTTCCCACTCCCAACCCACTAGTTACGTTCTGCAAGGGAGGTCCCTGGGCCGTCCGCATCAAAGCGTAACGTCCCGTCCGCATCAAAGCGTAACCATTAATTTCAGGGAAACTGGAACAGCAGGGAGGCCCTGGTCCGTCCGCATCAAAGCGTAACGTCCCGTCCGCATCAAAGCGTAACCATTAAGTCCGACTTGCGGATGTCCCACCCATTTTAAATGAAGTTCAACTAAACTTCTGAATTTACAGTTAATCTACCCCCTAACATCTAGCTGTAAGGCAAAACAAATGCACAAAACAAACATAAATTATTAGTACCAACACATCATTATTAAAAACCAAATAATTCAACACAACCAAATACCATCATTATTCTTAAAATTAATACACCTTAATGCTAAACACCTCTTAAAATTAATACACCTTAATGCTAAATACCATCATTATTCTTAAAAATTAATACACCTTAATGCTAAACCCAACTTATAACTAACATCGCAATGCGCAAATTATTTCTTAAATTAAATACACCTTAAAACTAAACACACACACACACACACATACCACATTGCATTAAAAAACGCAACATAGTAGAAGAAGTTCAAATATATATAGGCCTACTATATATTTGAAACCTCTTGCTGAGTCGCCAACAACCTTTCGCTATGAAAGTTTGTTGGCGACTGAAGCAAAGATATAGCTCCTATCGCTCCTCGGGTTTTCAAGGAGTGGGGGAAGTTGTTTCACTCCAGTACAGTGTTCAATCCAGTCCAATTCGCAGCAGTGTAAAAGGAAGGCGAAGGAGTGGGGAGCAGCATATGCACAGCAACGCAAAACCAAGGTTTGAGGTTAGAATTATCCATGTGCAGTAGCGCTAAAGTGAGTAATACAGGACTAGGCGCATGCGCAATAGCATAGTCACTATTCCGATCCGGAGAACTCGTTGCATGCGCAGCAGGTTTGAGGTTAGAATTATCCATGGCAGCTGCCATATTTAGTCTGGTTTCACCACATAAAGTCAACAACCGGTAGTGACCGGCCATTGACCTGGAGGAGTGGGGGAAGGAGTGGGGGAAGGGGGGGGGGCTCCATTTTTTCGGGGGGGGGGAGGGGGGGGGGCTCCATTTTTTCGGGGGGGGGAGGGGGGGGGGAGGGGGGGGGAGGTCATTGACCTTTCCGGTCGGTCATTGACCCCAAGGAGTAGGGATAGACACAGAACCCTACTTCTCTTACTACTCAGGTGAAAGTCGGTCAACCAGTCATTTGCTTGCCATCTGCCGCCATCTGGCTGGAGTTATTGCCTCTATAAAGGTGGGTAGTTTATCGCGCTACAAACATTCATTGCCTCGCATCCGCTCGGTCATCATCTCTCGTTAGTTTTATGTTATGACTACTTCACTTACTAGGTTTGAGGTTAGAATTATCCATGGAATAGCCTTCGTAAATTCTAACCTATAAAATTACTACTCTGGCTTTCTGTTTCAATTTCTTTTACACTTCATTTTATATCTCAGTCTTATTTTAACTTCTGAACTTAACACATCGGTTATGATGACTGCACAATGTTTAAAATTAAAGCTTTTGCGAACACAACACATATTACGAAGTACTTCTAAACCTTCAATTTCAAAGTGTAGAACTAATTTAAATAGAGTTAGGAAGAAGTACAGTTTTAACCCATTATACTCAAAGACTTCGCAGGTTAATGTTGATGATAATGTTATTTACAACATTTTGCATTCTATGTTACAATTCAACAACTTTGAACTTGTTACACCTATCGACTGTGTTCAACAAGTTTTTTTATTTTACCCCTACTATTCCTCATATAAGCGCTGTCACCACAATTCCTACTTCATGCTCCTCTATTCTCTTCAGTTAAGCTAAGGTTTGAGGTTAGACTTATCCATGGCGGCCGCCATGTCTAGTTCAGTTTCACCACATAGAGTCGGCAACCGGTTATTGGTCTAAAGGAGTGGGGGAATGGGTGGTGGGGAGAAGGTTGCCATTTTATAAGCCCTCTCCCTAGGCGGCGCTTCTCATTCAATCGCCAACTTTCAAACAATAAACACCTCTCCCATGGCACAAATGAATTATCCCACTATCACCAACTAGTTCAACTTTGAACTATTTCTGGTGGTAGTTGGGTAGGCTTTTTTAAAACTTACTCTGGATGACCTTGACATACTTTCCAGGCCCCCAGTTATAACTGTTGAATTTCAGTTTTGATCTTACTCTTAATTTTTGTTCAACTTTTAGAGTTTAGTTAACACAGTTGAATTTTACTTTTCAACTAACTCTTCATTCATGCCCAATTCTACTTCAAATTCAGGGCATATGCTCTCGCCATCTGCACCCTGCAGCTGCCCTGGCAGCTGACACCATCTGACCCCTGCAGCTGCCCTGGCAGCTGACGTCACTTCCGGTTTAGAAGTGGCTTTTTCCCACTACTTCGACATAAAGGGATTCAGTTTGAAGGAGAAGCCAGCAATCAGTAATCAAGGATAGAGGAATGTAGAAATAAAAAAAAAAGACAAAGGCCATTGTTGAAAAAAAAACGTTTGTTTTGGTTTTGTTCCTTTTCTATGTTTTGAAACGATAAGTAGGCCTACGTGTCCATAGTATGAATAGTACTTTATAGCTCTATGTCATTATAATTAAAATTAAAATGTGAGTCATACTAACATCAAGCAGACATATAATTTATGCTAGTTATATTAGCCAATTTAAGGCTTATGTCACACAAACTCAGATTTATGTTGATTACTGTATGTATATCTAAAAAGGATCATTGTTGTTTCCAATTTCCTACAATTTTCCTGGAAGTAAATTATAAAAGTTAGCAGTTTAAATCCCCTTGGCATAGGCTCCTCGCGCTGCTAGTTGCCGACTCCGCAGCTCCAGTGCAGATGCCCCAGCGCCCGTGTTGCATCACCGTGTTTTTGTCGCGTCGCATCTGTGCGTGCGCGGTTGTCTCACGGTTTTTCCCCGTGTCTCCCCACATGTAGGCGGGTACGCTCGCTGGCGCCACTGCGTAACTCCCTACACTGCTTTGTTTACCAACAAACACCACCATCACTTGCTGAGTGTGTCGTACAACGTACAACGCGGTGGTAGGCTTTAATGTACGATTGGGCGCGTATTTTTAATAATCTCCTGTATCGTAAAACAACATAACGCATATTTATATTTAAACAGAAACCTAATGCACTTATCGTTGTGTTATAAATATTAGTATTCCAATTTTAACCTACGAATGATAAATAAAATCATAGTCATAATATAAAACTAAATCTTTAGTTTTATATTATTCAAATTATCATTGTTGTGGGTAATAAATTGAAACTGTGTTCAATCTCACACTCATCAGACTAAAATTTTTAAATAAATATAATAAATTAAGTTATCGCTTATAGAAAGGTGCTTTGTTCACTGAAGAATGTTATAGCACATTGTTAATGCGCTTATCGTTAATTTTTAGTTAATATAAAACTAAATCTTTAGTTTTATATTATTCAAATTATCATTGTTGTGGGTAATAAATTGAAACTGACTAAAATTATTTATTTTTATTTTTAAAAAATATAATATTTTTAATAATATCCTGTATCGTAAAACAACATAAGGCATATTTATATTTAAACAGAAACCTAATGCACTTATCGTTGTGTTATAAATATTAGTATTCTAATTTTAACCTACGAATGATAAATAAAATCATAGTCATAATATAAAACTAAATCTTTAGTTTTATATTATTCAAATTATCATTGTTGTGGGTAATAAATTGAAACTGTGTTCAATCTCACACTCATTAGACTAAAATGTTTAAATAAATATAATAAATTAAGTTACATTAACGCTTCTCTTAGGCAGTGATAAACCGCAAAAATGGCATTTTCAATACCACCTGTTAGTTTTTCTGTTAGGCTTGGTATCATTTTTGACATTCTAGGTCTACAACTGTTTTGCAAAATAAATAACATCTGTAAAATAAGTATATTCTTTTAAATTTTATATACATTATTCTTATTGTACTACAGGATATGCTTGAGAAAAGGATCGAATGATATTTAGTAGGGAATGAGTCACAGATTTTTGTTGTAAATCATTACGAGATTATTGATAGCAAATCGAACAGTTTGAAAATGTAACTATAGTAAGGTTCAGGAACATAGAACTGTTGGAAATTTTAACAACCGTGACCCCCTCGCCAGTTCTCGTTCTGCAATGTTTCACTTTTGATTATGTTTACCATGTGTAAAATAGAATAAAATTATGTTTATGGATAGACTAGCTGTTGCCCGTCACGGCTTCGCCCGTGATTAAATTCATTTTACATGTAATAATATCTCTTTAAAGAGCAACGAAATCTTCTTTCTTAAGAATTGTGTAAGCAGAGCATTGAATTTTGCAAAAAATTTTCTTAATGAGCACATATGAGCAAAGAGGAACGAATATGTCAAATTTCAAACCCTATAGACCTTACGTAGGGAGCTCTAAAGGACTTCAAAAACTATTTTTGCAAAACCATTTTTTATTTTGTAGGCAACATAACAAGTAAAAAGGTCAAATTTCAACCCTGTAGGCTATATTTTAATTTTGAAGTCCAGTGGGGCGGAGCCCTAAAGGACTTCAAAGACTTTATTTTGTAAAACCGTTTTTAGTGAGTACATATGAGTAAAAAAGAACGTCCAAGTCATGTTTCAACCCTGTATGCCCAAGAGTATTTTAGAAGTCCATTGGGGTGGAGCCCTAAAGGACTTCAAAAACTATACTTGGAAAACCGTTTCTTAGTGAATACTTATAAGCAAAAAGGAACACAAATACTAAATTTGAAACCAATTGGCTCTAGAGTGATTTTTAAGTCCAGTGGGGCGGAGCCCTAAAGGACTTCAAAAACTAAAGGACTTGCATAACTGTTTCTTCATGAGTACACATGAGTTAAGAGGAACGTCCACGTAGAATTTCAACCCTGTAGGCTTTATAGTAATCATGAAGTCCTGTGGGGCGGAGCCCTAAAGGACATAAAAAACTATATTTATAAAACGTTTCTTAGTGAGTACAAATGAGTAAAGAGGAATGTCTACGTCAAATTTCAACCCCATATGCTCTTGAGTGATTTTGAAGTCCAGTGGGGCGGAGCCCTAAAGGACTTCCAAAACTATATTTGCAAAACCGTTTCTTAGTGAATACCTTTGAACAAAGAGAAATGTCCATGCCAAATTTCAACCCCATTGGCCATAGACCAATTTAATAGACCCGAGGGGCGGAGCCCTGAAGATGCTTTCCAAGAGCACCGAAGATGCGTTTCTTAGTGAGCACCGATGGGCAAAGTGGATCTCCCATTGAAAATGTTCCAAATAATTCTCTTAGGTCATATGGTTTTGTAGATATGATTTTAATAGATTCATATTAAAAATTGGCCATAAGCATAACATTACAAATTTTGAAGTCCTGTGTGGCGGAGCCCTGATGGAATTTTGCAAAACCGTTTCTTAGTGAGCACCTATGAGCAAAGCAGAACGTCCATGCCAAATTTCAACATCGTAGGTCTTATAGTTTTCTGTATTCGTTGTTTCCTAGATTTGTATAAAACATTGGCCATAAGGATAACATTAGATAGAAATTTTGAAGTCCTGTGTGGCAGAGCCCTGATGGAATTTTGCAAAACCGTTTCTTAGTGAGCACCTATGAGCAAAGCAGAACGTCCATGCCAAATTTCAACATCGTAGGTCTTATAGTTTTCTATATTCGTTGTTTCCTAGATTTGTGTAAAAAATTGGCCATAAGGATAACATTAGATAGAAATTTTTAAGTCTTGTGTGGCAGAGCCCTGATCGAATTTTGCAAAACCGTTTCTTAGTGAGCACCTATGAGCAAAGAAGAACACCCGTGCTAAATTTTAACATTCTAGGTCCCATAGTTTTTCAGATTCGTTGTTGCTTTGATTTGTATTAAAAATTGGCCATAAGATTAACATTAGATGGAAATTTTGAAGTCCTGTGGGGCGGAGACCTGAAGGAATTTTGCAAAACTGTTTCTTAGTGAGCATTTTTGAGCAAAGTGGAACGTCCATGCAAAATTTCAACCCTCTATACCCTATGGTCATTGAGATACTCTGATACGTGAGTGAGTGGTATTTGACAAATATATAGTAGATAGAGATTTGGCAACAATGCATCAACGCTCATCGGACATTTTTCGTGAACATTACTTCAAGTAAATATAATAATTGCAGCGTGCTTAAACTAATTAGCTCTATACTGTTGTGTTTATTTTGACTCATCTCTTCTACAGACAGAAACGTTTCACTTTTACGTCATATCCAGGAGGCAGTGACCCTCAGAGGTAACCGACCCTCATTCATTTCCAACATATTCACTTATGTTCCCCCGCTATCAGCCCGTTACCTTATCACCCTATCACCCCCGCGCGACCCCGCGCCGCGCAGGTTGAAGACCCAGCCTTCGTGACGTCACCTTGTTTACGCCGCTCCTTATCACTGCTTATCAGTCCTGGGTATTCCCCGACACAAGGCCACACAGACCTGAATGCATCGTCAGCTTTTTAAGGTGTTCTACAGATACGAATGTTTAAATGGATTCCTTGTACAGTATTTTTGCTACTACAGTTCTTCCAAGGTTTCGCTAGCATTGTTATTCAGTTCATAGTTCATAGTACATGTAATGGTACATCAATGTCTTCGACTTAGGTTACAACAACAAATGTTTATTTTTAATTTGAAAATTTAATAAGAAAACGGTATTGTTGAATAGAAAATTCAATACAAAATTTCCATAAATAATTTTCATGTTGATTGAATAGTTTATGACTGCAGTAAACAAGTTAGTCTCAGCAACACCCTTCAAAAATCTCTAGGTCATAGATTCATTCATTGTCCACTGATCCACGAGTTAATAATATTATTTTCAATATAAAGCCCAACTTAATTAGATTTACTCTAACAGTTGGTTGAAAAACATTTATTTTATTATTAATTTGACCTGAAATTATAGATAGCCTATTGGATATTTCCGTAATGTATTACGGAAATGCTTTATATTTAAAACTATGTTTTAATTTTAGTTCTATTTTGTGTTTGAATGCGCATCTTAAAAAAAAATTAATAGGTGAATATTGATATGCCTAATCTACCTAGGTTGTGCTTTAGTCTATTTTTACGATGGTTAAATTTGAATTTTTAAATCTTCATTCTTCTGAAATTAGAATTAAATATGACCAACATCAAATCCTAAGGCGTGTCTAAAAGAGCCAAATGACCGAAACATTTTTCACACGTATCTTAAAAAACGTCTTTGTCCACTCGCAAAAAGCGGACCAAATGGACAAAAGCGGCCGGACAAAGAGGCGCTAATAAATGTCAAAACCAAAATCGCAAGGTGACAAAATACACGCTTTTCATATGCAAAGTACATTAAAGACCCTGAAAAAAGAGACAGTGGCCGGGCGGGGCGCTATGCTAATATACAGGGTGTCCAGCAAGGGTCGATCCCCGGCCCATTGTTGTTTATAGCAATCTCTCCTCTTGTTTATCAGTGGCAACCCCTTCGAGGATCATCAGACGTCACAAATTACTCAGTTTACGATCCAGGATGTCATACTACGCATCGTAAACGCACGGGGAGGAATTTGTTGAATTGAACTCGAGCAATGCTTTACGATGGGCCGCACCATAAAAGTCCCGTCTCGTTTGAGCCCGCTGTCATATTTTTATTCAAACCCGCTGACCAGCTGCATGGCAGTGACCCGATGCAATGCCTTGGTTTTATGACTAACGTAAAAAATGTCCGTTGGTGAATTTAAATGTTTAAGAGTTCACAGTGAGGTTTTCCTGCTGAATTTCGAGTATAGATATATGATCATCCTTAGAATAATAATGTACTAGAGATCGCCTGCTGGTCGAAATTCGACCAAAATTTCGGTTGATCTGGACCCAAGAAGTTTAAAAACATTTTAGAACTAAAACATCTGTTCTTCCTAATTTTCTTGCAGTTGTTTTTACAACAGCTGTCTTATGATTAATTCAACTTTTCTTTCTCCATAAGATTAACATTGGAACTTTGAAAGCCTGTGGGGCGTAGCCCTGGAGTCCGATGTGAATTAGAATGTGATTCTGCTCATCTACAGGACTATACCTTTCTAACGGTATGCGCAGATTTATCCTACGTTGCCCACGAGCTGAGAAAAAAGGAGGAAATGAAACATGCTTGCGTATTAATATATAGATTGGGACTGAAGTCAAATTAATTTGGTTTAAAACACTTACCACAACTATAAATATACACTAATCTTGAAGACTCAACTATTTTTTGTTATTTTTCTTTTGATATTACATATTTACACTCACATCAACCCCAAGAAATGTTAAATTAGAGATTGATTCAAAAATATTACTAAATTATTGATTAACGAATTAACGGAAAGTAGATGTCGTTCTTTAACAAGGAGGTTTAAATTAGGAATAGAAATTATTTTTTACTGCAAGAAATGCAGAATCAGTGAGTTTTCAAATAAATTGTCACATTATTTTTACTATAGGCCTACATTTTCTCAATTCTGTTCAAACGATTGTTTCTAATGTGTAATTGCACAGATAATTTTCCGTCCCTTAAATATTATTCAGAAATTAATTTTTCATCACACCACATCGATATCACCTGTTTTCGACCCTCGTTTCTACCGTCGAAACACCTGTTTTGCCGGCCTAGGCCGGCAAAATTTTCCGGCCTAGGCCTGCAAAATCAGCTGGCCTAGACCTTACATAAAAACATTCACAACACGTTGTATCACAAAAACATGTGACTGCAACAATGAAATGAATTGGTTGCCTAGCAACCGGAAACACATTGCATCCCGCTAGATTAGGTTAGTAGTTATGCTTGGCTTAGTTGTTTGGCTCTGAATAAAATATTTTTTCATTAGTATAATATTTATTGCATTGTGTAGTGTAATGAAAAATATCGTTCGTAACTCGGGCCGAAAGCGTTTTGCCAACCCTCGATCGTTTCAAGTTCTCGACTTCGTCTCGAACTTGAAACACGATCTCGGGGCCGGCAAAACGCCACTTTCGGCCCTTGTGACGAAATATACTATTTTAAAGTACCTACAGAGTCTTTTTCCCTTCTTTGACAACTACAGGACTCCATAAACCCTACAGGGCTTTTTGGCAAACATGGTATATTAGTCCCCTGTTTCGGGCGCAATTTTTCAGCCAGTTATCTTGAAACCTAGAAATAATTTAGTTTAATAGTTACATTAATCATTACATCTTAAAAATTCAAAATTGGAAAATATTATTCTGAGTGACATGAAAATAGAAGTCAATACCCTTAGGCCGTAGTCTACATTTACAATTGTTTTACTAATACAAATCTATTTTCACTGATATATCTGGGTTCTCTAAAAGAATGCATTTATAACAATAAATATTTAAAAAAAAACCGTTTTAAAAGAGGGTTAGACCTAGTGATGGCAAAATAAAATCGATTTTTCGGAAAAATCGATTTTTACCATTCGATATATCGATTTTTTGACATCGATTTTTCAAGACGATATTTTTCTGAGATCGATTTTTCTTACTAAAAATATCGATTTTAAAATCGGTCGGGTAAAAGGCAAAGAATTGCGGTTTTCACTCCTCTAAAACAGTATATTTTAAGATCCTAAAGTTAGTTTGGCTTTAAATTTACACCATTTTAGCGAATTTCCCATAGGGAATAAGCTATTACCGTAGGTCTCATGGAAAGACCTAAGCCCATGACCATGTTACTTTTTCGTTTTGAGGTGCCCAGAGACCAAAAATAATAGTCATTAAAAATTTTATATATATATATATGTATATATATATATATATATATGTATATATATATATATATGTATGTGTCCCTAGACACGATAACTCTCGTAAAAATGGTCCGATCGACACCAAATTTGGTAGAGATGTGTAATCCTACGTTTATTTGGATGAGTTCGAAAACCAGACATATCGACCTACCGGAAGGGGTAGTTTTGGGGGGTTTTGTACCCCAAAAATGGGTTTTTTGCATTTTTCATATGTAAATTTAAAAAATTTTTAATTTTTATTTTGACCATTGGATTTAGCTCAAAAAAACACACAATTTAGTATTTTGAAGCTTTGCTCTATCTCCATTGGTTACCGAGATATTACAAAGTCTAAAGACAGTACATTGTCTTTTGGGGCTCCAATGTTAATCTTATGGAGAATAAGGATGTGTTAATATTTCACTTATTAACCAATATTTTTGGATGAAACTTAGTATTTAGCTTCATTTGGTTGAAATTCATCCATTTAAGGTAAAAATCTTGGTTTTTTTTACTTATCATGGCAGCAAACCTGCATACTCTTTTCCCATGTTAATCATATGGAGAATAGGCAAACTCTTTTATTTATGGACAGATATTGATGAAACTTACTATATGGCTTTATATGGTTGAAATAAATTTTTTCTATGCTAAAAACCTACTTTTAGTGTCCCCCATGGCAGCATACCTGCATACTCTTTCCCTATATCTTAAGGAGAATAGACATTTATTTCCCTATTTATTTTGCACGTGATGAAATTTTGTTTACAAGTTTAGCTGGTCAAAATTAATATTACTAATTTGGAAATTCGCTGAGTACGCAGGTCTGCTGCGACGGGGGGTATTTTTAATTAGAGCCAAATATCAAAGTCAAATAACTTATTATTGGCTGTATATCGTATTGGTGCAAGGCCATTTCTAGTAGAGAGTTTACTAGAGAATAGAGATGGACGTGATTGTTGCTATCATTGACTATTCTTAGTCAAGGTTGCTATGACCATTGACTTTGTGTACATAGTCAATGCTATGACTATCGCTACACTCATTTCGCATAGGCCAAAATATCATGTAAAGTATATGTATACTCTACCTTTTTATACAAAGCAGTTAAAAATAGGGTTCATCCTTTGATTTTTTAAAATTTGCTATTATTAAATTTAATTGAAAAATAGAGACTTGGTTACCGAAGGTTAGACTGTTGCGGTTCTGTTCAAGATCGGCAACGAACGATAGTAACATAATTTTTACTGTAAAATAAAATATTTTAATAGTCCTTGAATGACGTTAAAACATGTATAAATTCCCGACTAGATCAACCTGATATGAATTTGTGTTTTTCTAGCTTTCCAATACATGTTACATGTTGATGTTATAGCTCAAAACAAAACTGTGTTTATTTCAGTCTTGCGATGTTATACGCAATTTAGCTCTTACAGCATTTGAAGTCATTTAAATAATTTGGTTTCAGTCTACGATCTAATATATCTTCTCAATAAACAAATAATGGTTTGTTTTCATAACCCTTTGTTATTTCAAACCAAATAATGCAGTGTATTCCTTACATGCGTGGAGGATATATAAGTTAATCATTGATTTTACCTACAAAATCAATGATATAATCAAAGGTGTGACCATTGAATACAAATACTGTCATATTAAAAGTATTAATTAAATGTTTATTGGTTATATTTTTACTTCCTGGTATAACTTAAAGTCAATTATTTAAAAGTGTCAATAAAAAAATCGATTTTCTTAAAACATCGATTTTTTGTCCACGATTTTTTATCGAAATCGATTTTACTCTTTCGATACATCGATATATCGAAAAATCGATTTTTCAAGAAATTTTGCCATCACTAGTTAGACCCGTACTTAGTCATGGGTTTAGAATATTTTACAAGGAAGAAGAAGCCTATTAAGAATCTGCAGTATCTCACCTTGGATTTTTATTCCCAATGAGACTAATGTTAAATAAAAAAAGATTCATCTTTATGTAATTTCAACAAAATCTGAATATTTAGGGGACTTTGCAATAAAAATCACTATTATAGAGCGATTTATGAGTTTTAACTACTGAAAGAACGCGTCCATTTTCGGACAAAAATGTTGAGAATATTTTATTGTTTATTTAATCAATGATATAAAACTCTTGATTTCATAGAGCCCTAGGTATAGGCCTACAAATAAATTTCCTTTTTATTAAAGATGATTTTATGGGAATAAAAATCCAAGATGGAGGGTAATGCAGACTTAAGCCTTTCTCGCCAAATGAATGCACCTCTCTGGCTGGTAAACAATGGTATCACTCGGCCCCGCAGTTTGACCCGTGCAGTTGACTGTGAAGGTCGTCTTCCCATCAGCGCAGGTTATCCATCAGCAGCTAGACGCCACCTCAGCATATCGGCCCAGCCGCTGACGCTTTAAGGTGCGGCTACACATAGCAGGAAAGGACACGGAAAGGACACGGACAGGACAGTTTCTGATGAATGCTCCCTGTGTTATCAAATGGGAGCGGCTACACATAGCAGGAAAGGACACGGACAGGACATTTGTCGTGTCGGATGGATCGCCAAACGAGCATTCATCCGCCACTGTCTTGTCCTGTCCGTGTCCCGTCCTGGTATGTGTAGCCACCCCTTCCGACACTATCAGAAAATGATAACGGTAGCTCAGTGTAGTGAGTGTGGCGGCCGGCGGGATGAGCCGTGTCGGACGGCTGCGCGCGCAACCTTCCGACGTCTGACGGCTGCGCGCGCAGCCTTCCGACTCAGAAATGTCCTGTCCGTGTCCCGATATGTGTAGCCACCCCATCAGAATTTTGTCCGTGTCCTTTCCGTTTCCTTCCCGTATCCTTTCCTGCTATGTGTAGCCGTACCTTTACCCAGCACGTCCGACCTAGCAACATCTGTCCGTTTGATTTGCTCTTAATTTGTTTCAGTTTTTATGCACTGATTCAGTCTAGAAATTACATTACACGTCTCCAATTAATATTTTTGTTTGAATTCAGCGTCTCCAGTATAAAAACAAACAGTTTAGATTAAGATAGGCTACCTAGATTAAGATCAGTTTAGTTTTATAGATTAAAGACCTTAGTCAGCATTATAAAGCCGATAATGGCAATGATAGAAATACCCTACACATTTTCATCACTTTAAGGTCATCATTTTTTAATAACAAAACTAACAGTAGTTGTAATAAGTTACAAGTCTGAAATTTACTACAATGTTATAAAAAATCCAATACAAACCACTCTTAAGGCCCATACTTTACGATTTAAGGATTCTTTTTCATTACCATTAAATAACCAAATCCAGTACCCATCAAATAATTATTTCAATTCCCAGTACAACAGTATCATGATGTACAAATACTACTTTATCCAGTCGTGCGCAATTCACTTACAAGTAACCCTGATCGAACGTGGTTTTCACAATCGGAGTTGCATACACAATCGAAATAATCCGGGAAACTCAAGAAGACACAGTCGATGAAGGGATCGATTGTGATTGTGATCGCTATTCGTGCTTTGTGATTTGTGCTTTGTGCGGCGGCGGCGGCACGTGGCCATTGTTGCGGTTCCGGGGATCGTACAGTCGCCGATCCTGTGACAATCATACCACCACCACCACCACCACCACCACCTACAACCCACACAACTGTTTACTCCCACCGCACGTCCTCAATTGTTATTCTAAGTCGAGTCGTCATCAAAAGGTCGCTTTCAATGAGGAAAAGATTTTTGTCGTTGAATGATATTCGATATTTTTTACTGTGTATACAAAAGGTCATTCAACTGTGATGTACATATTAATTGGTAAATTATAGGTATTTCTATGCTTTTATCAAATAATAAAATCTGGCCCGTTTTTTACATAATAACAGTTCTATGGAGTCGAAAATAAATAAGGGCTGTCGAAGTATATCATTGGATTCGTAGATAATGGCTGTTGTCACGTAGGTGGGGAGTGCAGACCACATAACAAGTATTTAGAGCCGAATGAGTGCAACAAATGAGTCCGTCTTGAATTGTTTATGGTAGCTAAAGAGGATTCCCAGAGTTTACTGCATGCAGTTTGTTATAAAATTAGCAGAGCACGATGCCACAATCCTCTGAATGGGCCACAAACCGAACACAAATAGACTTACGAGTTGAAAATGTCTAACATATTGTTATAACCTTTTTACTTATTTCCTGTACTATAATTTTGTGATTTTCAAAATGTATAAATAAGATAAGGTAGTAGTTATTTTTAAGGAAAATTACAGTTAGAATATCGAGATGGTTTTTTTTAATTGTTTGATAAGAAACCCATTCCCCGAAGTGAACGGTATTTGGTACAATCTTCGCAAGTAGGGGTGATTTTCTTTTGCTTACTGATCAGATTGAGATCAGTACAGATTGATCAGATTGAACAGTTTCAAACAACTAACTTAGTTGTTTTGGGCAGTTTTGGGACATTAGTGCATGCTAGTTTAATTTAGAATTAGTGAGTTAGTTTGAATGCTGTCGCTGGTGTAAAGGTTCGTGACTGCCATAACGCACTCTAAAGATTCTAATGAAATTGGTATTTAGGTGTAAAAACAGATGTATTTTCTTTCAATTTAGTTCTCGAACTGGAGTTCTAGCTGAGTGGTTATAGTGCTCGCCTTTGAATCCTAAGGTTGCCGGTTCGATCCTGAGGAAAGTTAGGAGTTTTTTAGAGGTTAGATTCCGGGCCCAGTTGTCATTTGACATTGGACCATTAATTAATGATGCTCCCTAACAACTGGTCGAAGTTACATAGTAACAAGACTGAGGTTTGGACCCCGTCTCCCATAAAAACGTTAAAAATGTCATGGCCGTAGATAGACACAAAATACGAAAAAACAGGATGATGGAAATGGGGGGTTTTTGACATCAAATCAATGAGATCGCCACTTTTTACCGTTTTATTAATTTTCAAAATAATGTTACTGCAAAATAGCTACAAAACCAATTAGATTTTTCTTATTAATTCATTTAGCTTGACTAGGTAAAAAATATAAATATTTTTCCATTTTTTGCACGCAGGGAAATAGCAAAACTTTAAACCACTTATTTATATAACATAGTTTTAATTTGAAACGATATTTTTTAAGAAATACTGAAGCCTAAAATAATCGAACACGAAATAGACACTAAATCGTAGTGATTTATAAAGGACGAACAGAATGCTGGCGCGTCAACTCGCGAATGCCACACAACTAGCCGATCTGAAGTCAAAGCCTCATAAACAACAAAGCGCATTTAAACACCGCCCACAACCTTATGATCAGAGCCTCTTCCAAATCAATTCCCTCGTGCAATCAACCTAAATCACGGTGTTTAAGTGAAGGGAGGGCGGGGCGGGGGGAGGTGCATGCGAGCGAGTGCACCGGCCAACAATGGGACAATGCGGTTCTGGGAAGTGTAATGTGCCGTACCGCGCCGACAATGGCGAGTGTACGACTACGGTACGACGGAGGGCTGATGTACGGCTACACGGGCTACAGGGAGGAATGTGACCCGGGGGACATACTCGTGTCGTGAAGATGGTCAGTCGTATAGCCGGACCCAAAGTACCGTAAAAAGTTGGGTTTTTTATTTAATTATATAGTGACTTCCGGTCTAGGTAGGGTACTTTTGGTACACCCTGTACCGAAATTATCATCAATGGATAGAGCGCAACCGGTTTACCTATAATGACACAATTTGTTTTTGTGAAAAATTAATTGTGTAGATTTTAAAAGGGATTTACGGGTGGTCTGGGACACCCGGTATAATTTATAGGCCTACTGTCTATGGATAGCGATGTGTCAATTGTAAAATTAAGCATACGAATCTAAGCTTTCGTATTATAGGCTACGTATTATATAAAGTGTAATAAGTACAGTTAATAAAGTGGTATCGTACTTGTGTTTGAGAATTTATTAAATATTTTGTTGTTCACCATGTCTTAAGCCTGATTGTTGCAGAGCACTTGTGGATATTGTTAGTAAAGTATTGTAGTAACGATGTTAAAAAATCAATGATACAATCCAGTGCACTTAGAAAATATTTTCATACTCCAAAATTCGTTTTAAAAATAATGTAATTAAATATAAGTAGAAAAGATATGTATACTTATATATGGCTATTTATATTGTATTTGTAAAAGTCTATAGTCTATATTTAATTGTTTTACAACTTTATACTTTTGGGCTCAGGAGGTTCCTCAATTCCAAAGGGAGTAGGCCTAATCCAACGCAAATATTATTTGACCCTTTTATACCTGAGGTTCGCCGCTCGGTGCACGTTACCGTTCAATTTACTCCTGGGAGGAGGGGTGTTTGGATACTGGTCGTCCTAGTTTGACCACTTAAAATTTTGGAAGCTTAGTACTGTGGGACTTCGACCCGAGGCCGACATAATTGTATAGAATATAGCCTTATGCTTATAATAAAAAATTATCAGACACCAAATCTGTATAAGATTTCTCGTCATACTTTTTCGTTTAGATGCAGTGATAAGAAAATACGTTGTTGTCAACTATATTAGACCTCATTAAAACACTACATATAAAGTTGAGTTATATCTCTTCTGTATTACGTTAATTATACTTGTAACTCTTATAATTACTATACAATAAACTAAACCACCCAATTAAAAATATCCAAACAGTATACCCTGATATCTTATCTTATACTCTAAAACAAGCTCCGTTTGTCCGGGCAAAGTTTTTTTTCGCTCCAAGGATTTTTGATTTTGTTATTGAATATGGGGGTTTTGGCCACCAGGAGTCGAATGGCGTTGGTCCCATATCTGGGAAAAATCCGGTTTTCGCGCTAGAGCCCTTCAAAGTTTCCATGTTATCCTTATGGAGATTTTATTAATTGAACAAAAATCAGCTGATAGTAGATATAAACCAATGTGTTACATCTTTAACCTGTAGTTTAAGAAAATTATTCCAAAGTGCAGCGTCTGTCAGCTTGGCGAGTGAGCGAAGCGAACGAGCTCGTCTTTAAAATGGAAGAGGGCGAGTGAGCGGAGCGAACGAGCTTTGTGTGAGAACGAAAGTAATAATTTTACCGAGCATAAGCTCGGTCTCCCTGGTACTTTACAAGTAAAAAGAATTATTATAAATAAACATGCCGTATAAAAATAGCAAATGAATTATGGATTGAATGGATATGACTAATTAATTGGTGCAGTGGGACCAAGCCATAGCTCTAAAACGATATTTGTTTTAGAGTTGTAATGAGTGATGTATTAAAGGACTAAATACGAATATTTATCTAACCAAGTCGGTCTGGTTTGCCCTTTGTACTACTGTAGCTAAATTTGTACTATTTTTTTCTTTTACGTTTATGATTTCCTAATTAAGTTAGAAATCAAATGCAATATAAATAGTCACCTCTATGCTTAGTTACTCTATTCAAAATTACTTAAAAAACAATTAACTATAGGCCTAATAGATGTAATTCCAATGCCTTCATTATGAACTATCTTTAGATTCGATGTCCCAAAAGTCGTAAAATCCAACTTAATAGTAAATGGATGGTTTAAAGAATACTGACATTAAGATATCAAGCGATAGTTTGTAATCAGTTGATGAGGATGTTAATTTATTTCCCAACAATCCATATTAAAAACAAATAAAAAAGTATTCACCACATTAACAACTTAGGTTGAGAAATAACTTACATCAGCCAAAACCAAATGATAAATGCATCCTAGCTAGTTAAGCAGCATTAATTTTAAACCCTAATGTTCCGTTTGAAAAGGTCAGTAAACAATGAATCCATTAGCGAAACAGCGTCAGACAGGAGCGGCGGCGGCGGCGCCTGCACGTTGAGTGATGCACTCCCCGCAGCGCACGGATGTCGAGTGGGTTGCGGCTGCAGCTGACAGGCGCTCGTTTATCTTGTCCCTGTTAAATGGGGCATAAGGTAATGCAGTCCCCGTTTATACAGGAGGTAACGTTTCATTCGTAAAACCCAAAAGAGTGATTTTATGGTAATAATGTTTTGTTAAGAGAAATTTCGTAGTATGTATTGGTATATTTTATCATAATCGGGGAGGAATGAGTTTTGATATATGAGCTTTCGATTTTGAACCGTTGGACATTTTTGGGTTGGCAGACTACCCGAAAACAATTACTCGGTTGGCTTTGTCAAATCTTCTGTAAAGTTTAGTAGTACACCCACCCTATTTAAGCACAATGCTAGCCTACAATAACGATTGAACTTCGATTCATGAGGTCACAGGTTCGATTCCCGGACTGGCACCAGCGTTTTTTGTGGTGGCTTTGAAAGTTTCTCTCTGGAACCGTTTATAAGTCTCGCACACGTAAAATCTGATGTTGATACTATCAAATACAGGTGCAAAACATTAATCAAGGTACTAAATATTGAATTTAGTGGTTAATTAAATCTGGAATTTTTCTTTTCATAAAATAACAAAAGTAACACATTGTGTTTTAAATTTCGCTGTAAAAAGTAATTTAAAAATGTTGCAATATATCAATGATTACAAGTGTAAGTGTAACTATTAAAAAATAAAATTTAAAACCAACTATAGCAAAAAAACAAACGGGGAGGTTAAATCACAATAAATTGAATATCTTGTATATGAAAACCATAGTCAGACTTTGTAAGCTGCTTGAATAGTATTTATTTTTTGGTTTCATTGTATTTCAAATCCCATAATTTAAAACTAGTTTATATTTAAGTAAATTCTAAAATCAATCTTATAATTAATATTCTTTTTTAAAATACAAATGGGGATTCCAATAGGATGATAGTGTCATCACTTCCATCACAAAATTAGATAGAATAAAACAAAATATTGGAATGTTTTTCATATCTCTCGTTTAACAGTCTGCTGCACGCTAACACGTGAGGCGATATTACAACATATTTCAAATCGACCGAGCTCCAATGCAAATGACACAGTTATTGTCTGTAGCGTCCTGTTGGAACGTTCCGCGCTTAGGGAATATCAGGTTTTCACTGTATCGGTTGGCATTGAAATAATTAATTAAATATTATTGAATTGGCGGCGGGATGTCAGTTCAGCGATGTTGTATATATTAGCATATTGTTTCACTATTACGCCACATTTACGCAGATAAAATATACATTTGCAAATGTGCCGATGCATCATATTTCATAATTCATGACTCTATGCAAGAATTTTCAATACTATTACACGTGTTGCTCGAAATCGAGCAATTTATTTAAATACAGTAGCCTATTGTCCGGAGTTTACTTGTTGGCCAGTGAGGGGGTTGCGGGGTGAGGGGGAAGCTGGAGCATGCCATTGGCCAAAACAATTTGCCTTTTTTTTAATCCACTATATTTTAAGCTATCAACAAAACCAAAACATACAGCATCCCTAAGATGATTTCTTTTATTTTGCAGTCATCTGTCTTTCTCTACATTGAAATAGGCTAGCTGGTTTGTCAACAAAGATAATTGTTTACTTTTTTTAGCAAATATTATTCATGTAGAATAGTACAATCTAAGTTTGTTTTTATTCCTCAGTTAACCAAATGACCGGTAGGTTTCGGATGTAAATTTCCCCTCGCCCCCCAACCCCCTCAGTGGCCAACAAGTCATCTCCCGACAATACAAGTGTTACTTTAGCTCTAAATCAATGACATCTGAACAATGCAATAATGTGAATATCTTCAATCGCCAATAACTACACATTTACATCTGATTATTAACAGATGTTTAAAAAGCTTTATTCAATCCCAATGTTATTTAAATGGAAAATTTTGAGACTTCAATAGTGGATCGCTCCCAAGGTGTATAAATAAAGATAGCTCCTTTATTTTCAGTCCGATTCTCATCAGTTTTGGGGGGAAACAACTACAGACCAAGCCCTTTCCAACGACAAAAACTTGAAATACAGTTGAAAATTGTAGGAGGAGTTCTCAACACAAAAAAAACCC